>OY282582.1:32137949-32364758 GCA_958299025.2 Drosophila histrio
AATTACGCCAGCCCCAAGTGATCTTTCCCCCTATACGATCCCCCATATAATTCCCCTGAAGCGTTTCTATTGCTATTCAGAGTATGGGAATTATACGAATCAGTTGAACTGCAATTTTTAGCAACAATTTTCTGTAGGTATTAAATTTTGTTTTTTTTATTAGTTTTTAAATAAACAGAGACAAAATTACTTATTGTGCTTGTCTTATACTTATATTTATAGATAATATATATTTTAGAGCAATTTTAGGTCAAGAACTGGTTTAGTTAAAAATAGCTCTATTGTCTTATATCGTCTACTATATATTCCTTTAATATTATTTAGTATTTGCTATATACTAGAAGAAAAACTCATAGTTTTAAGCGTTAATTCCCATATTCCCCTATTATAATAAAGTTTCAAAATTCTGTAGACTTTTCAGGTCTGATTTTGCAATTGTAAAAGATACATTTAAGTATTTTACATATTCGTAAGAAGAACAATAATTCCAGATGGTCTGTTGTTCAATTTCAGCATTGTGATATTTGTTTGTGCCACTATTTGTGGAATTGTTCAGAATTTTTGTTCACTCCTTTTTTGTTGTTGTTGTTATTGTTATTGAACATATTAACGGAATGCCAAAATGATTTGCATGATTAATAAATCAATTGAGCAAAGATCCCAACTTTCTGCACAAATGAATGACGCATTTTTTCACACTACAATATGACGAGTTAAACGAGAGATATATATCGTATATAATACATATATATATATATATAGTATGAGTAAATGAGCATATATCTATATGCTTATATATAGACTCAACGAAATGCAAATGAGTTCCGAAATCTGCTTGAGGCATGCAATTGAATTTGAGTTTGTTTCGACCTCAAACGAGTCGAGCAAAAGGGTAGCAGAAGGGATGGGATGAGGGGGGTTCGTTTGTTGGGGTGGGGGGGGGAACCTGTTGCGTTGTGTGCTCACAAATTGCTATTAATTATATTCGGCGAGAATGATCAAATGGTGATTCAATGGTTTGCCATGATGTCAGCAATATATATCGAATAGATAGATAGAGAGAGGGAAAGAGAGAGAGCGAGAGAGAGAGAGAGAGCGAAAGATACAAAAGATACTCGCGTGATAAGAGCTTGTTTTTGTCTAACATTTAAATACTATTATTATAGTCTAACAATGAAACTTTGAACTGGTTTTTAAAATAGATTTTAGATTGACACCAAACTAAAAAGGTTTTTTTAACCTTTAATAGAACAAAATTCTAGTGTGAAAAGTTACGCATTTTTGTAAATGATTCGAATTCCGAAACATTTATTGACTATAGCTATAGTATATTATATGTATTAAGGTATAAGTATATTGATATTGACACCTAGGCAACAAATAGCTGAACAGTAAAGTAGTTCTCTAATTTCTTTACATTCTCTTAGATATGGCGGGTATAGAAAGATTTATGCCTATATAAAAATACATTCTTAGCCATTTATTTATTATTGAAAGAGTTTTTTTTGTATGTTAGTTATTTTTAGACCCGGCCGGATCAGATCACTATAGCATATAGCTGCCATAGGAACCATCGGTCGAAAATCATACTGTTGTATGACAAACTTTATTATTTTTCAACAGACTTGAACCAAAACTCACAGATTATGTATTTGGTCATGTCTCATACAGACTGACCAAATTTGATATAAATTTGATCACTCTATCATATAGCTGCCATAGGAAAGATCGGTTGAAAAGTGCATTAGGGTTCTGCAAAAAGAAAATGAGTACTGACTCACTGCACCCTACTGGTTTTTTTTTAGTCTTAGATTTCGTTTGAATAGTGTTGCTTCTTCCTTCATCAAAATACTTGAAGTTTTACTCTAAATAATCGCTTGAATATCAATAGACTTGTGACTTTTATTTTCAGTTTGTGGATATTGCAAGTTACCTTAGATTCATTTTGAAATGATTGTAAGACAACATTGAATATAATATTATTTTCCGTAATTAGAAGCGGAATAGAAATACAACACAGACTCATAATAAGAAGTTTCCGTCTTCTGTAACAAATATGAGCATAAAAGGGACAACAAGGGGAGTATCTCAATTACCCTACACCCTTCTACCGCTTGTCAATATTAAAGGAAAGAAAACACTTAAGCAATAGCTATAATTTAATGTGCTAAAAATACTTAAGGGATAAATTATACATATCTAGTCTTATGACTCGCTTGAAGAACGATCCTTCTCCTACTCTGTACCTTCTTATTATGCTGGCGGTTGCCATGAAGGTGGTTTGCCCATTGACCATTGACAATAGTTAGTAGAAGCACCCTCAACTCAAAGGAGACAAAGAATTTGCAGAGGGAGACAGGAAATAAAAGCGGGCGAGCTAGAGGGAGAGAGAGGGAGATCTCCCCTTTGGCTAACTGCTAACTGATAGAAGTAAGAGTAGTAGTTCTACAGTGAGTACTACACATTGACAGCTGTCATTAGCATTCATTGCGGAAGCGCGGCAAAAACCCATTGAAGGGCCGCTTTGCTTTGGGGTGCAGTAAATGGGCCTTCATTAAAATTGAAAATAATAAAACTGAACCGAACTCGAAATACATAAATACTTATATGTATATACGAATATACGAAATGCGAACAACTGGCAGCAGCCGCAACGGCAAATCAAACACTTGAGAGTTGATTAAAAACGGCCCTGGGGCAAGGTCTGCCCCTTACCCTGCCCCTGCCCCTTGCCTTGCCACAGTTACTGCCCACATGCAACAATTTGACGTTTGACTAAAAGCGAAAAAAAAAATACAACAACAAGAAGAAAGAAACGAAAAATCCGCACAGATGCGTCGTGCAACATGAAAAACGGCGGGCAAAGAAACGAGTATTCAATTTCTATGCTCTATGAATGAATAAATGAATGAATGAATGAGTGAATGCTGTTGCACTCAATCAAAGTGAATGCAAAGTGTGTAAAGTCTGTTAATGGGCATCGAATGGGCACTTGACTGTGGCCTCAGGTCAGGACTTGGCTTTGATCTTTCTTTAGTCGTTGCTTAAGTTCGGAATTGGAGTTAAGATGCAAAAGTATCTGCGAGTATCTGTAGCTGTATGTGTGTCTTTAACCGTTGCTGTAACTCTTTAGTTGCCGACAATAGAGTTTACGATTTAAACTGGACAGTTGAGTTGCAAAAAGTATCTTTGTAACTGCATTTCTTTATGCAACTGACTGTTAAACAATCTATATTTATAAAACTTTCTAAGCATAGCTACGTCTAAAGCTTACGATCAGAACTGGAGAGATGGAGAAGTATCTATGAAACAGTAGCTGAAGCTTAATCTGCAGTTGCACCCGTATCTTTAAGTCTGTCTATGTATGGGTCGCTATCTCTATCTGTAACTCCGTCTAGAGTTCAGCTATATATATAAAGGAGTATCCTCTAACAATAATTTCATCTTAAAATCTAAGAGTAGCTTAAGAGTATTATCCTTATCGATATCTGTATCTTTAGCTACATATATCACTAGATGTAAGTAAATCAGTATCTATTTGTATTTCCATAACAGATACTGTATATTTGTATTAATATTATTAACTGAATATTCAACATTTTGAGGTGTATCTTTATCTAATTCTTTATCTTCTCCCTTAAATGTATCTATCCATTTCTGAATCTTTATCTATATATATGTATCCTTTACTATATCTATCTATTTTGCATCGATCCATATCTGAATCTTTATCTATATCTATATCCTTTACTATATCTATCTATTTTGATCCATATCTATATTCATTACTATATCTATCTATCTGTGTCTTTGTCTTCAACTATTTACATTTGAATAATTATTTATATCTGTATCTTAAACTATATCTTCAAGTGTATCTTTATCTGCATTTTTAACCTATTTTTGTAACCTTAAATATTTCGATCTACTCGTATATCTATATATAATCGTATCTTAAATAAGATCCATGAGTGTATATTCATCTATATCTATACTCGTAACTATATATATAGCAATCTGTATCTTTATCTTTACCTTTATCTACCTATATCTGTATCTTTAACTATATTTACAACTGTATCTTATATATATATTTATACATCACATATATTTATCTGTATCTTTACATATATTTGTATCTTCAACTATTTTAATCTATTTGTAAAATTATCATTAACTATTTATATTTGTATCTTCATCTATATATTTAACTAAAGCTTTATCTGTATCTTTTACTATATATGTACAACTGTATCTTTGTTTACATTTACCAATACTTGCATTTTCATCTTTATATCTGTATCTTTAACTATATCTACAGCTGTGTCTTTATTTGCAAATTCAGCTATGTTTGCATCTTCATCTATCTCTGTATCTTTAAGTATATTTACAGTTGTATATTTATCTGTTTCTTCATCTATATTTATATCTTTAGGCATTTCGATCTAGCTTTATCTTTAACTATCTATATTTCTATCTTCATTTATATCTGCAACTTTAACTATATCCACAACTGTATCCTTATCTACAACTTCACACATATTTGCATTCTCATCTTTAACTGTATCTTTAACAATAACTGCAACTGTATCTTTACCCTTACCTGCTATATGCATATCTTTATCTATTTATTCACATGTATCTCAACCATTTTTTCTTTCTTTTTTGCAGTTTGGTTGTCGGTGCTCCCAAATTCGACACATCCACATATCAGGACCGCGTCATTGAAGCTGGAGCTGTCTTCAAATGCACAATGCAAGATGACCAATGTCAGCTGGTAGCATTCGATTCAAAAGGTATGTTTATAAAATACACACTTTGTGCTGTGGGAAATTGTGAATCTGGGACTCAAGTGGGTTTCAACTTGGCGCCAGTTCAGGGCACAACAAATCGCTGTCGTCGTTGAGTTGCAGTTGAATTTTCTCGGCCTCCTCAGTTTCCGTGTCGGCCGAGACTCTACGGTGGCTTTTTGGCATTGGCGCCAGTGACAACAGCGTAAAATGCAATTAGTTATTTATGGCTCACACGCATGCGCAGCGTTTTTAGTATGCAAAATGCGAAAATGCAAAACAGCGTAAAAAGGAAAAGAAAATGAGAGAAATAAAATTGTGCTTGGCTGCCGTTTACGAGCATTATTATTATTATTATTATTATTTTTAGACGGTGTGGAGTTTTTTTTGCTGTTATTGTTGCCATTTCTTTGCATCGAACTTCCTTAAGCGCAAACGGAAATGATAAACAGGCGGCCTCTAAAATAAACAGAGGCCCATTTTCAAGGTCCTCCTCCCCCCCCCCCCCCTCCACCGCAAGCATTGCCATCAAAACCCACCCACCTTCATTAGTAACCGCCTCTTTTCATTCTTTCCCTTTTCGCTTTTCTCTTCTTCTCGCTCCCTTTTGACAATTTGCAGCAACGGATGCGCAAATAAAAATTATTCGCTTTGTCGACGATGACGATGACGATGACGGCGATGATGATGATGATGATGAGAATGATGATGAGGATGATCATGATGATGATGATGATGATGATCATCAAGATGATGATAATGGCAATGGAGTGGTGTGGCAGCCAATGATGTGGTGTTGACTGCAATTTGCCGTGCATGATATGTTTATACCCTGTAAAGTAAATCAAGAGTCTTGTCTGTTTACTGAGTTCTCTATTTTCCCTTTCTTTTGATTTTCTGAATGGAAAACCTTAATGTTTGATCTCTTGCTTTTAGAGCATTCTCTTTCATTATCTTTTCCCTCTTTTACAATTAAATTTCTTAAGCAAAGTTCATGATCCTTGGTCTATCAAATAGTGTTCGATCTCCTTCTTTGCTATTTAAGTTAGCTCTTTTCTTGCCTCCGGTTTATAATCTGAATTCCTACGTTAATCGTCTGTTTTTTGACTCAATCTTATGTAATGATAGGTAGATTAATGTATTCTAAATCTAAAATTGTCTTCCTTAAGTCAAATGTTTGGTCTTTCAACATTTAAACTCTTTCGCTGATATTGAAGTTATGTTAACAAGTAAGTTCTTCCCTTTTGAATAGCTTTTAATATTTAAAATATAATTAAATATTTCCATTTAATATTTAAGGTACAACTTTGTGGGTTGATCTATATATTCCCTACTTTTTCTTAATTTTACTCTGTACCTACAACTTCATTTTTGGTATAACCATTTGCCCTTGTTTTCTGTTTAATAAATTATATATTGATCTATCTATTCTCTTCTTTCGTCTGTTTTTTGAAGCTTCAGCATTTCTCCTATTTTTTCTTTAATATATTTATATATATGGATTATATGAATTATATAGTTACATATGAAAACACTTTGTTCCTTGTAGTATCTAGTCTTTTCCTTACCCCTTTTTGCAGCTTCAACTTAATTTTTGCAATAGTCTTGTTAAATATTTATATTAAATTCTTCTTTCTGAACTTTTCTATACTTATTTTATGCCTCTTTTTTGAAGCTACAACTTCTCTGTTTGATATTTATGTTATATGCTTCTTTTTTGAAGCTACAACTTCTCTACTGTTTAATATTTATGGTTAAACCTTGTCTCTGGTATATACTTACTATAAATATAAATATATATATAAATACGTTTTACTCTCTCAACGTTTACAAGCGCATTGTCAAAGTGAGGAACTTAATTCTTTTTTCAACTCTGTCTTTATATACGAACTTTATATTCTGAATATTTCACAAACAACGCTTGGGCCACACTTTAGTTTGACCACTCTTTGGGTAGCTGTTAGTCGAGCAGACTCGCTTGCAAATCCATTTGCTCCTTTTTTTTGTTTTTTGCATAAGGCTGTCATGTAAACTGTGCCCATACGCAGGCCATCTCCAACCGCCAGTCATAAATATGCAATTTCATTTTGTGGCTGCTGTTGCTGCTGGCGGTGATGGCTGCTGGCGGTGGTGCTGTGCTGCATTTGGCGGTGCTGCCAACACCTCAAAACTCAAATTGCTGACGCGTGCCGCAGTCGGGGTGCAGAGCAAAAAAAAAAAAAAAGAACTGGCAACTCGATGACGACTGGTGACTGGCAACTCGATGATGTTGGGCAGGCCCAAAGTGAGATGCATAAATTGATCGGGCCTAAGTGGCATTCGGTTTAGCTTAGTAATATTACTCGACTTATTACTCTTAAGACTCGTCAAACCACTTTTTTTTTCTCTTATCGACAAATTTTTTCCTATCGTATGCTTGCTAAAAAAATAAACCAAAAAATCTTAATAAGAAAAAGCAGTCAACAGATGCTTCATTAGGCTCGCAGGTTGGTTCATCATTATTCAAAATAATAAACATTCATCGTTGTACTAGAATTAGTCAACCACACTACATACGAGTATATTCAAATACTTATATTTGTAAACTGATTCATCGTGTACAGATTACTCATATCCATATAAATATTCATCTACTATTTATGTATTTAACACTCGAATGGAACTCTCACACTGTTTCCGCAAATTCATTAAACAATTCACTTGAATTTAGTCTTAAATCATTTTGCAGATTTTGAGTTAAGGCAAACGCAACGCAATCATTCAACCATTTATGCCTTTCGCTTTCAATTTTGTGAGATATTAGCAACAAGTTCTTAAGAAATGCTATTCAATCACAAAGTTGGAATTTAAACGATGAAGAGGAGCATCACATTTGTCTGCACTTCATCGAGATCTCTTCGACTTTCAACCTTCTAACCTTCGTTGTGTATAGACGTGTTTATCTGTGCTCTGTGACTTTATTAGTTTTCTGCTGAGTATACTAATTAAATATTGATTTATTTGTGTCATATTGTGTTACGTTAATATTCGGTGTTTAATTCAGCTTATCTTGTGTCCGTAAACCGTGTTTGTTAATTTGTGATAGCAATTATTTGTGCATTTGTTACAGCTTGCGTATATCACAAATTTACATACATACTAAGCGTGTGTTGTTGTTGTTATTTCATTTTCGTTTTGTGCTTTGTACTCTCGCGCTCAAATTTGTGCAGCCGCTTGAGTAACTGTTCTTATCAGTTGATTTTGTTTTTGTGCATTTTGTGTGTTGTCGCAAAACGCTCTTGTGCTTTTTGCTTAACGTGTTTGTTTTTGTTTCTGTTACTTTGCCGTTTCCCTTTCTTGTGCAGTGCTACTCTAACTTTGTAACTAACAATTTTAGAGCATATTGATTTTTTAATAATGTTTGTCTGCTGCATCAAAGTCTGCAAATGTCAGTCGGACGCTAAGGCCGACTACATTTGTTGTTGGTTGTGCGATAACGTAGCACATATTAAATGTGCTGGTTACGTACCCCGAGTAAAAGATTACATTTCAAATAATCTTGGCTTGAGATGGTGCTGTGAGTCTTGTCGGGAGGCCGAATTGAACATTCAAAAGTTCATGAGACAGACTAGACAGGGCTTTAATGCCCTTCGCACAGCATTTAACAAATTGCATTCCGATTTTCAGGCTATGGAGGATAAATTTACTAACTTAAAGTTACTAGATGACGCCTCTATGCCTACTGCGAATCTATTGTTACCAACATCTGCTTATCCAGCCACACCGGCCCAGCCTCCGGCTCTGTGTCCGATTACTCCGACCAACAATATTATTAATAATATTAATAAATCTGATAAAAATAATCTCATTCTTTTAAATACTCCTGCTCCTTCACGGAGCGAATCTATAAGTAATTCATCTGTTGTTAATTCCCCTCCAACTATATCAGTACCTCCTATAGAAAAAATGACTGTTAAGCCTCTTTCAGCTGTTCCACTTAGGAAACAGATTTTCGTCTCTCGGCTTGCCCCTGATACTTCGGTTGATGATGTTAAAGCCTACATTCAAGCCAAATTAAAAACCACTAATATTACAGTGGAAAAATTTAAATTTTCGTATACAAGGGAGATCTCCTCTTTTAAAATTAGTGTTTCGCCAGATGTATTCACTTCTATATGTTGTGATTCATTTTGGCCGTTGGATCTAATAGTAAAAGAGTACGTATCAACCAAAAGAAATCGGCCTCCGATTACACTGCCTCGAAATTCTACTAGCGCTTCCTCTTCTAATGTGGTGTCAAAAAACTAAATACGTCTCTTCTTTTATCGTATCAGAATGTTAGAGGTCTTAAGACTAAGCTATCAAAATTATATGTCGATAGTTTGTCGTTTGATTCTAACATTATTGTCTTTACTGAAACTTGGTTAAAGCCTGATATTTCTGATTTTTCAATTTTCCCTAATAAGTACACCTCTTTTAGATGTGACCGTTTATCACGAGTGGGGGGTGGTGTCCTCATTGCGGTTGATTCTGACCTTTCGTCAGAATTAATATTATCCGATTCTGCTTTAAACGTTGACTTCATTGGCGTTAAAATTACAATAAATAATTTTTCAATTTTTGTAACCTGTTCTTACATTCCACCACAATCTGATATCACTTTATACTCTGAGCACCTATCTGCTATTCGATCTATTTCTTCACTGCTATCTGATAACGATTATTTGTTTGTATTTGGAGATTTTAATTTGCCAGATGTGGTGTGGTCCGATTCACCGAATGATTTGGTTCCGTCTAGCTCCCATGAATTTATTAATTCACTTCTGGAGCAGTCTCTCTCTCAAGTTAACCTGGTGCGAAACTGTAATGGTCGTATTCTTGACCTTATATTTGTGTCTGATCCGATGTGTTGTACTGTATCACGCATAAATCCTCTAGTTCTTCCTGAAGATCCCTATCATCCCACCTTAGACTTAGTTATGGAACTGCCTACAGAGCCTTTTGCTCTTACTAATGATGCGGTTAGATCCCGCTGTTTCCGCAAAGCCGATTTTTTAAAATTAAATTCTTTAATTTCATCAACTGACTGGTCGCAACTGTACTCTTGTACAAATATTAATATTGCAACCTCAATTTTCTATGATATCGTGAATTCTCTATTCGATCAGTGCGTTCCTCGTGAGATTCCTAGGCGTACAAATAGTCCTCCTTGGTTCTCACGGGAGCTAACTAGGTTGAGAAATACGAAGTCACGATATTACAAGAGGTTTAAGAGTTCGGGAAATCCTTCTGATTTTTCCCGCTATATTTTAGCCAGATCAAATTTTATTACGTGTAACTCGCGTTGCTATAACAATTACTTGTCTCGGTGTAGATTACAATTTGCTCAAAATCCTAGACAGTTCTATAACTTTGTGAACATGAAACGCAAATCTTCTTCGTTGCCTTCATCTGTCTCTTTTGAGGGAAGGAAAGCAAATACTGATCAGGCTGCAGCCGATCTATTTGCTGAATTCTTTCAGTCCACGTATTCTTCGTCTAACTTTGTAGCTAACTCACCATATCCTTATACTTTACAAAAGTCTAACTGCATTTTTGCGCCTGTGATCACCGAAAGTTCGGTACTTAACGAACTTAATTTAATTAAACCTGGCTTTTCCCCGGGTCCTGATGGAGTGCCGGGATGTGTACTTAGATTTTGTGCTGGATCTCTTTGTAGACCATTACATGCGTTATTTGTGTTGTCTGTGAACTCTTGTTCTTTTCCATCTGTTTGGAAGGAATCATTTATAATTCCTCTTCACAAACAGGGATTGAAGTCCGATGTTAAAAACTTTAGGGGTATTTCTAAATTGTCTGCGATGCCTAAGGTGTTTGAGAAACTGATAACGTCTCAACTGCAGCATTTATGTAGTTCTATTATCTCACCATACCAACATGGTTTTGTGAAATCAAGATCTACTACCACTAACTTACTTGAGTTTTCTTCTTTTGTGATCAGAGGCTTTCAGAATAAAATGCAGACTGATGTCATTTACACTGACTTCAGCAAGGCTTTTGATTCTGTTAATCACTCTCTCTTACTATATAAACTAAACAATATTGGATTTCCTCATAACCTCCTCACATGGATCTCCGAATACCTTAATTCTAGAACACAAAAAGTAATTTTTAGATCCTCTCTTTCTAAGCCCGTAATCGTAACATCTGGTGTACCTCAGGGTAGCCATCTTGGTCCTTTACTTTTTAATCTTTTTATTAACGATCTCCCATCAATTCTCATCCACTCCCATGTGTTAATGTACGCCGATGATGTGAAGCTTTGCCTATCGTATAGTGACATCAACCTGCATTTTTCATTACAAGCAGATCTTAACTCTTTTTTCGCCTGGTGTAAATATAACTTGTTACAATTAAACTGCTCTAAATGTAAAGTTATGTCATTTTGTAGGGGCAGGCCTCATCTCAATAATTACACGATCGACCACATGACGCTTGAGAGATTAAGTCACGTAAAAGATTTAGGAATTTATCTTGATAAAAAATTAAAGTTTGATATTCATATTGAATATATTGTTAATAAGGCTACTCAGGTTCTTGGTTTCATTAAACGGTGGTCCAAAGAATTTGACGACCCTTATACGACTAAATTACTTTTCACCTCTCTTGTTCGACCTATTCTGGAATACGGATCTTGTGTGTGGTCTCCACAATATTCGGTACACCAGGACAGAATTGAGTCTGTACAAAAGAAGTTCTTACTTTTTGCGCTTCGTGGCTTTAACTGGGTTTCGGGTATTGACTTGCCATCTTACTCCAGTAGACTTCTTCTGATTAACCTTCCCTCTCTAGCTAATCGACGCATTATGATGGGGGTGGTCTTCTTAGTAAAATTAATTAATGGTGACATTGATTCCTCTGTTTTATTAAGTAAAATTAATTTCTCTGTTCCTTCTAGACCTACTCGTAACTTTATCCCACTTACTCTTAACGCGTGTACTACTAATTACTCTTTGCATGAACCCTTTAGAATTCTCTGCGTTGACTACAATAGACTTTGTCGTGTTTTCTCAGATGCCTCTTTTCCTACTATTAAAAACCATATTTTAAACTTTTTAAGATCTAATTCTACATAACAATACTTACTTTTTCCTCATTGATCTGATTGGGTTTTTTCTGGGTTTTCCCCAATCCTTGCAACAAATGTTGGGTCAATTAGATAATTGTTTCAATACCCCAGACTTAACTTAACTTAACTTAATTTAACTTTAAATAAATTAATAATGATTATCATATTTTCAGACCTAAGTTTTTTTTTAATTTGCATTGTATATAAATTCATTGTTAACTTCAAATTATTGTGTCGACTGTTTTTAGTTGACGTTAAATAAATAAATAAATAAATAAAAACTTCTCATCTAAAGAAGTCATCAATTTAATTTCTATTAAACAGCAATCAATCAACAGATTTCAACTTTAACTTATTGCAAATTGTTTAGTAGTATATCACAATTCATATTTATTTCTATAATTTCTTCAACGATCAATGCACTCTTTGTTGTCGTTTTAATTTAACTTAATCCTTACTTTATAAATTGTCACAAAATGCTAGTTTCCCAGCATTCTTGCATCATTCCATTTAGTCTTTGTATACCCTGTGCCCATTAAAAATGGGCAAAAAGGGGTATAATGAATTTGTGTGAATGTATGTAACAGGCAGAATGAGGCATCTCCGACCCTATAAAGTATATATATTCTGAGTCAGTATTAATAGTCGAGTCGATTGACACCTGTCCGCCTGTCTGTCCGTCCGTCCGTCTGTATGAACGCGTGGATCTCAGCAACTATAAGAGCTAGAGACTTCAAATTTGGAATGTCGGTTCCTGAATACCATACGCAAATCAAGTTTATTTTCAATTTTCGATACCAAGTCCCGTTTGTTTTAAAATTAGAAAAATCACCATAACATAAGCAATGTTTAAGCTAGAGACTTGAGTCTTGGCACACATGATAAAAAGCTTGGGATTAATGTGTCCAGAAAATTTCATCGCGATGCCACGCCCCCTTTGCCCATAACTCGAAAAAGCTGATAACAAGAGCAGTTTTATAGCTAGAGACTTGAGATTCGGCACACATGGTAAGTATCCTACTCCCAATGTGTGCTACAAATTTCAATACGATCGGATATTGAACTCAGAAGTTATTCAAGAACAAACTTATGCAGTGTTGCCAGACTATCGCAAGCTACCTACGCTCGATACAAGCCAAATCGACTTCAGGCGATATATTTAAATGCCATTATAATGAAAATACTTTTACTTTAATAGAGTCGTTTTTCAATTAGTTTCAGCTCAATGCAAACTCTTTTAATATTCAGCATTCCATCAACTTCACTGATGATATTATTAAATATTTAATTAGAATTTGAACTATTATACTATTTTACAAAATTTGTTTCCCATCTTATTAAAAACTCATTCATTAATTTCCATCTCTAAACATTTTTCCCAAGTTCAATCACTGTCGCATTTAATTTTTTTCCATTTCATAAAGTTTCATCCATCATATCAAATTAAATATAGATTCCTTTAACATCCCTTAGTTTTATAACATTTACATGCACTCAACATTCAATCAAATTCTTTAAGCACTTCAATAAACACCTCACGTTTTCAAAGCACCCTGTAGTCCTCATATTACGTCTATTGTATAGCACTCTCAGAGTCCACAGAGCACTACTTACTACCCCTAGAATATGGTATACTAGTAATAAATCATTGCCAAACATGAACGGAAGTGGCCATTATGCCATTATTTGTCCAAGTGCCTTTTTTTCTCTCTCTCTCTCTCTCTCTCTTGAGCAACTTAATTAGTTTGCTTTTTATTATTTTTAAGTTTTTTTTTTTTGATATTTCTTAGGCCTTGTTCTGTTCCCTCATCTTTGACCTTCCCCACTTTAGAATACATATTAATTTCAGCAAATTTTTCATTTCCGTCCAATTTCATGTTGTTTCTTTGCGTGTCTTTTGTCTTTAATTTGCGACGCTTTTAAATTTAATGTATACATTTTTGTTTGCCCGCTTTTGGCAACTACTTAGTATCGTAAATTTAAATTTATTTTCTAATTGCTTTCCATTTCCATTTCCATAGGCAATAATCGCAATACCAAGGGAGAAATTATCGATCGCAAGTCATATCAATGGCTCGGCGCGACGGTAGCTACAGGCAGACATAGTGATTTGGTTGTGGTAAGTACCCGAAAGTACCCAACTTTTACCTAGAAATAAAACTAGACCAAGTAATCCAAGAGTCCTGATAGAAGATCCGTTAAAGATAAGTTTTTTTATCATGTGGTATTTCAGAAGAAAATCAATGCGACCAATGTTGATAATATGTTAAAAGGCATGATTTCAAATTATGAGATTGATTTCATTTATTTGCTTGGTTTTCGAATGCGTATTCAAAAGTATGAGACTGTTAGAATGATGGAATCTTAACTATAGACAGGGAGATGCTTTAAAGTAACAGAAAAAACTATGCATATAAAATGAACGATTGGAAATAATTTGTATAAAAAGACATACGATATTTCTGAATTGCTTTAAAGTTCTGCTAAGTTGTTACGAATACGTACGGATGGTTTGAAAACGGTTGAAGGCACTGTAGCAGGTGTGTACTCTATATACTGTGCTGCGAATCTCTCATACCGTCTTCCGGACTGGTGCAGTGTTTTCCAGGCGGAGATCTATGCTGTCTGCCAGTCGACCAAACTGATATCCACCTTGGAGGAACCTTCAAGGAACATATCTACTTACGTCGACAGTCAGGCAGCCCTCATTCGAAACACAGTCGCAGCGCTGAACCGTTGTCACTATTCAATCAGACTTGTCTGGGTAACGAGATGGCTGACGAATGTGCAAGGCAAGGATCAGCGCTACCGGCAGATCGTGCGGTGACTGATGTACAAAGACCTCTTCAGTATGTCCTCTCCGAACTGGCAAGAACGTCGAGGACTGCGGCAGAAGAGCACTGGAAAACGACCCAGGGATGCAATATATTCAAAGCACTCTGGCCAGACCGTAACCCAAAGGGATCATCAGAACTCCTAAACTTTAGCAAGAACATGATAAGGGTGTCGATAGAAGTCTTGACGGGTCACTGTCCCATTGGCCGAATGGTATTAAGGTATGGTGTACCATCCCCAGACTTCTGTTGCAGCTGCGGAAACGAAGAGGAAGAGGAGAGCATCCAACACCTTCTGTGTGACTGCCCTGCACTTCTTAGAAGGAGAACCCGTTTTCACGGGGAACCCCTCTTCGAGGAACTAGGCAGTCTCGCAAAACTGCGACTGGAGAAACTGGTACTCTTCCTCGATGCCTCCATTGGTTGGTTCCAAAGGATGAATCTCGCCAAACGGGACCAATAAGAGTTTTCGGGACCAGGACAACTCAAAGTCCCTTTCCCACTGCCTTCAACCCTCCAAGAATCCTTTTTCTATTCCTACAGGTGACGGACATCACAATGGGCCGAATGGCCTCGAGGTGAACTCGACATTCTGTTGAACAGTCCGATTAACCTAACTTAACCTAACCTCTGCTAAGTTGTTGTATGCTTATGAAAAGATCTAACACATATTTTGAAGCTACTTAAAGAATTATATTATCTCTATCTATCTCTATCTCTAAATATCTGAATGGATCTTAATGGAAGAGAAAGAAAAGAAATAATTCTGAAAATGAAATTATGATTATGACAACTAAACAATTAGGTACCGGATTAATCAATTGATTGTTTGCTTTACACTTATAGCATTATTATTATAATTACAAGAGCTGACATACGATATTATAGATTATAATAATTAAATAAAAAGCAGAACAACACCAAGTAGAATTGTGTATCTGATTTCAACTCTTCGCTTGCTTTAAGCACAAATAGTTTATTGTGGTTTAGCTATGAGCTAATGTCGTTACCTTTGAACTAGTTCCGCACTACTACTTCCACAGGCAAACATTGTTAATAAAAAAAAAAATAAATTACAACATCAAGTCACAAAAAAACCAAAGCCACAATCCAATTGAATGTTGTCTGCTTTATCGCTTCTCAATGCTGTTAAGCCAACGTTAATGTGACACCATAATGAGACTCTCGCTTTCCGCGACCGCCCAGTCAACTGACCCACTGACTGACTGACTGACTGACTGGCTGACAAACTGCACCTTCTCCATCTTCCATCTGGCCGATTGATTGTTTGATTTTAATGCGCATTCGATGGCATCATCGTAGAACGCAGCGATAGCTCGTTAAATGACCGTCGTAGGTTCTTTTTACCAACATCCCAGTCCCAGTTTCAGTCCCAGCCCCATTCCCACTTCCAATCCCAGTTGCCTGTCTGCCCCTGGGATTGAAAGTGCAAGCAGTCGTCAGACTTGGTTGGGAGATGAAAATGGAGCTGGAACCAAACAGGTGGGCGACAGCATAAAATCTGAAACTGAAAATGAAACTTTGAGCTCTAAAAAGTAGAAAAGAAACAAAGAAAAAAAAAACACAAAACCAAAATGACATTTTTTTTTATGACATTGTCGTACGCGAGTTTCATTTTTTTTTCTCTTCTTCTCTTTTTTTTATGTCAGCTGCGGTGGGTGTGCAATGCCGTTACATGTGTGTGCCTATACCCTGTACTCTGGCAGCGCTAAGAAAGAGTAGATCAAATGAGAGAACTATTATATCAAATTGTTAAAAACTGCATTGAATGCACAATTTAAAAGCTTAAGCTTTAATTCTTGGCCATTTCACAGATTTATCTATTAACTACGTATTCTGAAAATTTCAGTAGGTTTTGTTTAGAAATAGTATAGAAGTTAAGATCATTTGTGGCCGAGAAGACAGCAGAAAGTGCTGGTATATTGGATACTGCTGTATACTGGGTATCTTCTAGTTGGCCTTACTATAATTACAAGTTCTTACATGTCTTTTGTTGTTGCTTTTGGTTGATTTGTTGCTTTGTGCGCTGGGCGACAGCGACAACAAATTCTGAATGCGTTTTGATTTTGTTGTCATCTTTTGTGGTCGCATTAAACGTGGCCGTTTCTTTGGATTGCGTCAAGTAAACCACACACACATTGGTATACTAGAGTGTGTGTGTGTGTGTGTGTGCTCTGTTTAAGGTGCGCCCCAGTCGCAACTTTGGTTAATTGCGTTGGCGTTGTTGGCCAAACCAAAAGACCATGCCACCCACCACAAAACTCTGGCCCAGAGACAACGAGACATAGACAGGCATTTGATTTTCACTTTAGTTCTCAATTAACTTTGATTTGGCCCATTTGATTTGGCAAAGCACATAAGAAAACCGTTAACATTGATGGCTCAAAAGAGCAACAAAAAAGACGCCCTTTGTTGCTGTTGTTGTTGCAATTACGTTCCTTTCTGTTGACCATCGATGTCCAGGTCACTTCCGCCACGTGCGGCACCCACTGTTGACCTGGCCTTCAAATGCCCGTTAAAAGGCCATCGATTTATGTTTGCACCAAGTGCGCCCGATTGCCAACTCGAACTACATCATCCAACAACAAACAACAGTAACAACAAAAGCTGTGAAAGGCAGACATCATATCACATGTGATACAATAAAGTGTAACTAAAGTTAGTCTCACAGTTAAAACATTATTTTAAGCGTCTAACTTGAGCAAGATTCAATGGGCATATTTATGTAAAGTTCAACATTTTATTTACCTATGTATCTACAGTTAAAATGAAACTTAAGATAAGCAAAAATTTAGAATGCGTAAATTATTATAAATATATTAGATAAATATTTATTCATTTTGAAACAAGTTATATAATATACAAATATCTATAGTTATTATCTGAGACAACGTTTTCTTTATCGTCTAATTGACGTAGATTTAATAGACAACTTTAAAATTCACTATTAAATTTATAGATTTATCTACAGTTAGTTTTAAGTCAATATTCACTGAATTATTTATAATTTATTATAATAGTATATAAGATAGCTATAATATAGAAACAAGTGATATGATATGTATCTATACTTGGTCTTGATTTGCCAGTTAAAGATCTGTTTTCGTCTCACTTGAATTAAATTTAGTAAACACATTAAAAATTCAAAAATTTCATTTAGAGATTCATCCAGAATCAAATCTCAGACGTTGCAAATGAAAAATACATAATATTATAAATAATATAATATAATATATTAGGTACAAATAAGTTTGTTGTCACTTTACAACAAGTGTTGAGCTTTGCCTTCTATCACTTGATTCTATCTATTTATATTTTACTTGTAGATGAGATGGTAGCTTATGAGATAGTATTACACTTGAAGATGTAGGCTATGTTAATAGCACTTCAGCTTTCTTTCTTTTTAGCTACCTAACATTTCATAGATACAATTATATTGTGATTTATAGTTAGTTATAGTTATACTAAGCACACACCATAAAACTGATGAGTTGTCTTATCATCCTTCATCATCCTCTTCCTTACTTGCATCTAGTTTATGCATTTAAATTTCAGATATCTTATAGACACTCGTAAGATACTAAGCATCTAATAGATACTCTACAACTACTATCTATTTACCAAAACAAATCATGATCATCCAGCATGATCTGGCATAGCTTATAGTTCTCTTCTACACCTCGACAAATTGAAATTAACCTATTAGATTTCTATATCATTTGGCTATATAAATAATACTTATCATTTTACAGATATATAAATTAGTTTAAAGTTATAATCTGTTCATAAACTCCATATACTCAGACTCCATATCAATTTCCGTTCCATCTGGCAACGCTAATAGTTTTCTTCTTCAATGGGACAAATTTAAATTAATATATTCGATTTTTATATCATCTAAATTCTTATGATCTAATAAATATATTAGATTATTTATTCCATAATAAATACCAGAATACATCCCATCACATCTACCAAATTCAACTCGATCTGGCAACACTCATAGTTTAGTTCTGCAATGCGAAAATTTTATTTAATTTTTAAAATTCTTCAAGCATTTGAATTAGTATTTGATTCTTATGATATACTAAATATATTCAATTATGGATTCCAAGATAAATACCAGATTACATCAATCCGACAGCTTTTCCTTTCAACTTCGATCTGGCAACGCTTATAGTTAAATTAATAAATTAGTTATTTATTGCATTTAAGCTAGTGCCTAATTCTTAGGAACTAATAAGTATATGGATTCCAAGATAAACACCATAATCTTCTCCTCTATCACTCCTCTTCTCTCAAATTCAACTCAATCTGGCAACGCTCATAGTTTAGTTCTGCGATGTGAGAAATTTAAAGTATTGAATTCGTTTTTTACTGAATTTAAGCTAGTGTCTAATTCTTATGATATACTAAATATATTCAATTATGGATTCCAAGATAAATACCAGATTACATCAATCCGACAGCTTTTCCTTTAAAGTTCGATCTGGTAACGCTCATAGTTAAGTTAATAAATTAGTTTTTCATTGCATTCAAGCTAATGCCTAACTCTTATGATCTACTAAATATATTCAATTATGGATATCAAGAGATTCCACCATAATCTTCTTCTCAATCACTCCTCCTCACTTCTCTAAAATTCAACTCGATCTGGCAACGCTCACAGTTTTCTTTTACGCGTTGACATTGTCGATTAATTTATTAGATTTTTTTTTTTGTATCTTTAAATGGAAACGATGCCAACGATGATCAAGAAATTAACAGTTTTTATTTTTGTGGAGACATCTGAACTAAACGCGATCCCAAGGTGACATCACTGTGAACCCGATCGACAATTGCCGATTCACAGATTGGCGATTGGTGATCGCCGATTGGATTGTGCGGTGCTATTGGGAGTGGTGCAATTGTGGTGTTTGTGGTGGTGTTTGTGGCACTACTACTACGACTGGACTGTGGCCACGTTGCCTTGGGGTATTTTTGTTGCTGTTGCCGTTGCCGTTGCTGTTTTGTTGTTGCGGTGGCTTTGGGGCATGTGCCGCATGTCGTGCGGTCTCGTTTCGCGTTTTGTTTGTTGTTGCGATTGCGACATGATCATCGACACGATCTCTGTAAAATTGCTAAAGCGCTATTGAACTCAAATATGGCCATGGGACGCGGTTTGTCGTTCCATCCTTCCATCTTAGCAGCGATCCTTGCAGAACTTTGCATTCGCAATGGTAACGTCTGCATGTCGACCATGTCAAACGTGTTGACTTTTGACTTTTGCCAGACAACAACAACAACAACAACAACAACGCTACGTTCTCTGCTTCGGAAAGTGCAGTTTAATGTCTCAAAAATTTATCGCTGGCATTTCGGTATGCGCTCTGTGCCCAACATGGGCAATAAACCACCAAACGGCAAACAGGGAAAAAATATGCAAAAAAGAAAAAACAAAAAAAAATTAAATGAAAACCATTCAAAATATATTTGAAAGCACCGTTAATACCCCTTTAAAGTAATATACTTTCAAATTGCGCGTTTGAATTGACTGAACTAATTTCGTTTAAGGCCCAACGTAGGGTGAGGTAGAGTGAGAAGGTTTATACTTCTAGTTTGACTTTTACTTGAAGAACTGCTGCTGAGTTGAAAACAAAATCTGGTAACTTTTTTAATCGTATTTCCGACTATGAGTTGCCCTTTACTTAGATTAGATATGTATTCATTTTATCTATGAATTTCTAACTTCAATATTATAAAAATTACTACACATTTTTAGTGATTGTTTGTCTGATTTAAGTAGAATAATTGATAATTATAAAGAAGAACATTCAGCACGTTTTCTTGGGCCGAGTAACGAATATAATAAGTGATATAATATTACCTAACAGAAGTTTCTACATTAAAATTTTAATATTTATACAGTATACATTTAAATGAGCGCACTAGGCATAGTTGAATAAGCTCTAGTTCAGCTGGGAGAACTCTTCTCAAATAAAGCTAAAGGTGTGATATTATGAAGACTAACTGAAGAAGCTAAAACCATATCTAAATATTTACACAGTGCATTTGACTGGCAAACAACGTAGGATGCCGTAGGGTATAATATATATGTGTCCATAACTTTTAAGTAACTAACAACAGAGCAGTTAAATCCAAGACAAATTCAGAGTGTAGCGCTCAACGTAGAATTCCTTTGGCTATTATAATCTATTCCAGCTCGATTCTAGTTTCAAATTAACAAGTTATTATATTACCAAGGCAAATTGACGCAGCTAAATCCAAATATATGTACATATGCTCTATGGCGCTCAACGTATGGCTCATTTGGTTAAAATGTTCTACTCCTGCTTCGAGTCAAAACTGAAGAGTTGCAACTCAAATTAAAAAAGAAAGTTATGATATGACTTAAACAAACTTGAACAGCGAAGTAAAAAGCTATCTATTTACTACAGTGTGTGTGTGTGTGTGAGTTTGAATGGCGCTCAACGTGGGGCAGCAATTGTAAGACAATCTTTAGCTGTGGTCCACTCAGCGACTCCAGGCCATTTGCATATCTAACTATCTTACCGCGAAAACAACTTGCAGCGAAGAGAGTTCGCTTATTTTCTTCGTTTTTGTTGCTGAATGCGACGCTGATAATAAAGTTTTTAATAGGAAAATGCTATTAACTTATTGGCCGCGCGGTGGGCCCTGGCCAACGGGGTCGTAGCCGGAGCCAAAGCAATAACAACAGCAGCGGCAAGATATACTGGACGATGGAGCTGCTGTAGCACATTATGAATTCAATTGAATTGTTCAATGGCCCAGAACTGAACGTGGACCTGGAGCAAAGACTGGAGCTGTTGTGTACTGGGAACAGGGCACTGGGGACTGGGGACTGGGGACTGGAACTGTGCCCGAGGCGAACTGATTGTCTTTATTTTGATTTTATGGGTGCATTGAGTGCACCTGAGACGCTACAAACAGCGATATGAATGCGACTATCCAGATATCTGGCAGGGCTGAAGTAAAAAACTTAAAACTAAGAGCACAAGAAAAATGTAGAAAACAAAAAAAAAAACAATTTATAGCCATGTAAGCAACAAATGATCACAAATGAACAAATGTGCATCGTATATAGTAAGAGTTATGAGCTTAAAGATGAATGTAAAAATCTGAGATATATTTACTATTCTTAGATACAGTATTCTAGAAGTTATTTTTAGAAGAGGTATAGAAGAAGAGGTATAGAAGAAGAGGTATAGAAGAAGAGGTATAGAAGAAGAGGTATAGAAAAAGAGGTATAGAAGAAGAGGTATAGAAGAGGCATAAGAAAAGAAACGCAATAATAATTCAATTCATATTATTATTTAAACAAAATAATATAATAAAACTCTGATTTTTAATTTTTAAAATACAAATTGGGAAACTAAATTGCTTTGCAATTTTTATAATACTAAAAAATAAATACGAAAAATACAAAAAATACTACAATAATTATTTTGATATTTTAAGATTTGTTTTTATATTTTTGGTATTGAATATATTTTATTTTTAAATTTAAATAAATAAAATGTAGATAAATAAATAAATAAAGACAAATGGCAAGTTTATTTAATAATTTTTCTATTTCTGTCAAAAAATAAGCATGAGTTATTTTTATTTAATAATAATTTTATTATGCATTATTTATTATTTAGTTATATTGAATAAATTAATAATTGTTACGGTCGTCCCTGGTTTATGCTCCCTCTGTGCACACTCTATGAAAAAATATTAAAGTTAAAGCTAAAAAATGCAGGCCAAAGATGCCAAAGATGCCAAAAACGATAAGCAATTTGCCCGTCCCTGGTCGCAATGGTTTCCCTGAGTTTAGAGCTGTGATTTGGCGAACGTCGCTTGCATAATGCGAGCGCATAGATTTCTTATTCAATGGGTATTTGAATGAGCTGGGCGTGTCCACAGACTTACGAGACTTGAGAGACCTGCGATGATGTGATCAGCATGCATTTTTGGCGATAGCGCGTCATTTTGGAGTTTATGTCAGAGTCGAAGACGTAGAGGGAGCAGTGGGAGAAGCAGAGGGAGGGGGGGGGGAGTAGACAGTGAGGTGAGGACTCAACTAAAGTGGAGGGAGCAAGTCAATAGAGCTGCTTGTGCTGCTGCTGTTTTCTTTATTTATTTATTTTTTTTTTTTTCTTCTTACTTATTTTTTTGCAATCCTGCCACTGGCAATGCCATAAAAGGCACAATATGTATAAATTTGTAAAAGTAATTGCAGGCATATGTGCCACAGAGCGGGCATCAAACAATGCCACTACGATCCGATGGCGATGCCGATGCCGATGTCGATCCGGGCCGGGCCAACTGCATGCCAGCCATATTTGGCATGGGCCATAGGCCCAAGTATTGCGCCCGTCTGTGAGCGTGCGTGTTTTATGTCCAACTGCCAGCCATTTATACATTATAAAACTATATATACAGACAGACAGACAGACAGACAGAGTGAGAGAGAGAGAGAAAGAGAGAGACGGACTAACTGACAGACAGACAAGCAACAATTGTAGCTGAAGCTGGAGTAGGAGATGAAAATGAAGATGGAGATGGAGATGGAGATGGAGACGTAGGCTCCAGGGTCGCAGCGTAGCGTACCATAACGTACCGTACCGCATCCCCAACCGCAACACCGCTCTACACCTCATCTTCATCTTACCTCATCTGGCAGCCTGGCTTACCTCATCTCATCTCAACTCAACTTAACTGAATGCGACTCGACTCTGTCCTCGTCTTGTAATTCGCCTTGGCCATTTTTGGTTTTGCAGCATTTTCATGATCTGTTTGATGCCATTGTTTCACATTTTCACAACTTTACAACGTGGCAACGTTGCTGACTGTAAAGCTAAATAATTCTCATGTTGTTTATGCATACCCTGTAAATTGTGTAGCATAAGTGATAATGAACTTGTGCAAACAACAAGTATACTACTAGAACTTGAAGATATTCCAGCTAAGTTTTGTTTGATGGCATTTCTGCCTGAAGCTAAATAACACTTAAGTTGTCTATGTATACCGAGTGAATACTGTGAAGAGGGATATAATAGGCACTTATAAAGAGTTTGACTATTATTTTGAATACTTAAGCAATTAATTTGTTTTATTAAATTTATTAAACTATTTTTAACAACTATAAACAGTCGACACCGACATAAATGTAGTATAAATTATCTAAGTAAAAATAGTGTTATTAGAATTTAAATACATTTAAATTAATAAAACAAAGATTTGAAATGAAAAAATTCAAGTAAAATATTCACATATTAAAATAAATTGATTACAATTTAAAGTGTTAACTTTGGGGTTATTAAGAATTGTATAGAGTTGTGAACAAATCCCAGAAAAAAACCTCATCCAAAACAAAATCATAGTGTAGATATTCTAGTTATTCAGTCTGTTTAAGCTTAAAGTTAACAAGTATAATATGTATGTGCTTTGTAGATTCCCTATACTATTCATTTAGTTTCTTTTGCATCAGCTAAATCTATTTGCTTTAACACTTGAATCACTGATTAGTCTCTCCATTTGAAAGGAAGCATTTGTTATTCATTTTCATTAAATAGGGAAGTAAATTTGACGTCAAAAACTATAGGGAAAATTTTTAAATTGTTCGCTATTCCCAAACATTTCGAGAAGTTTTTGACAAGTCATTTACAACATTTGTGTAGTTCTTTTAATTTTCCATACCAACATGGATTTCTGATACCTAGATCTACTACTACTACCAATCTTCTTCAGTTGTCTCAGTTTGTTATCAATGGTTTCCTCAATAACAAACAAATTGATGTCATCTATACAGGTTTTAGTAAAATTTTTGACGCAATTCCCTCTTAAGCTTGTCCTAATTGGTTTTTCGATCAAACTCATTTGGTGCATTATTTAAGCTATTTAAAACAAAAAAAAAACACAAAAATGTATATTTAATAACTTTTTTTCTAAGTCAGTCAGACTTACCTCTGGTGTTTCTCAAGGTAGTCAACTCGTTTCCTTTCGTTTCACAATGTTCTTAAGTGATCTACCAACAGTTTTAACACATTTTTGAATACTTATGTATGCGGATGTTGTTAAAATTTGTCTGCAAGAAAATGATTGGCCATGTCTTATTAAATTGCAGTAAGATATTGACTCCTTTAGAAAATGTGGAAGTGGGACTGCCTTCTATTAATTAAGTTTTCCACTTTATTATATCGTAGAATAATGATTGAGTGTAGTTGTCATTTAGACTCTTATTGACACTTTGAAATTAATGTGACTACTTAAAATTTCTGTATCTAGAAATGATATCCCTCTTACTCTTCGTCTTTGTAGATCAAAATATGCACTGGATAAACATTAAAGATTTTTATGTTCGAAGTGTTATCGACTTTTCCATATTTTCTCTTTAAATTTTACTACTAACTTACTTAGCTCGTAATTAGTTTTAGACTATATTATGTTAGCTACTTTGTTGCTATAGTTATTTTATTTTTTAATGTATCTTCTATTTTCATCTTCCTTTTTCCTAATTATGTCCGTAACTCCATATATTTCTATTCTCCCGTACTGTATAATTTGCATGTCTGAATCTTCGCTGCTGTCCGTTGTGTGACTGCGTCCCTCGTTTGGCAGGGCTGGAGATGGGCTTCTACTTATTTTGCCAGGGATCCAGGCGTAACAAGTTTCCGCTTGTTGTCGCTTAGTTTACTTGACTTACTTTGTACGTCCACACCTAATGAATTGAATATTTGTCTCATCAAATATAAAATGAGATTTATGCATACTTTGTAAATGCCTGAATACCCTATAATATAATTCTCAGTTTGCTTAAGTATAACCTATAAATGGTTAAAAAGTAGTTTAGCATAAACTTTTACAAAGACTTGACTTTGATTTGATATCAACATCATTATTGATAGCTGTAACCTAAAGATATTTTAGCTAATTATTAATAAAGTATGTCTGCTTAATCTGAAAAAAACTCAGTAAGTGTTACCAAACTTGGCATGTGCTGTATGGATACCCTATAACTATGGATTTTATTGGATGTTCATAATATTCTACACTCTCAAATCGATAGGAGCTATACTAAAAATGCTTTATACATCGATTAATAAATTTATAGTCCAATTCCACTCCAATTTCAATACCAATGTTCCATCAAATCAGGAATGACACATTGGCTTGTATGGTAAGGAAGTTGGCATCTGAATCGAATGTGATCAAGTGTGACCATATTATCAAATATTTTTAGTGTTACAAAACGAAACAAGCCGATCAGTCGAGCGGACGCGACAGTAGGATACCCTGTGCAGGTGTTAAAACAAAAGTATTTTGAGAAAACTAGCTATAAAACTGCTCTTGTTATCAGCTTCTCCGAGTTATGGGCGAAGGGGGCGGGGCATCGCGATGAAATTTTCAGGACACATTAAACCCAAGCTTTTTATCATGTGTGCCAAATCTCAAGTCTCTAGTTTTAACATTGCTTATGTTATGGTGATTTCTTTAATCTTAAAACAAACGAGGCTTGATATCGAAAATTGCAAATAAACTTGATCTGCGTATGGTATTCAGGAACCTACATTTCAATTTTGAAGTCTCTAGCTCTTATAGTTGCTGAAATCCACGCGTTCATACAGACGGACGGACGGACAGACAGACGAACGGACAGACGGACGAACGGACAGACAGACGGACAGGTGTCAATCGACTCGGCTATTGATACTGATTCAGAATATATATACTTTATAGGGTCGGAGATGCTTCCTTCTGCCTGTAACATACATTCACACAAATTCATTATACCCTTTTTTGCCCATTTTTAATGGGCAAACCGAGAATTACCAAAAACAGCTGATTGAATATTATAAATATATATTAATTTATATTAAATATAAAAAAAAGGTTTTTAGATGTCGCCCAAACGTTATAAACAATATTTATACTATTGTTCAAAGATTCTTATAATATCCAACTAAAATATATACTTAGAAATGACTAAACAACAAACAAGTTAAAACAATGCAATTCGGCATCTTTGGATCCGCTCTTGATAATCATAAGATAATCATTTAAACGAATGTTGACTCAGTGGAATTGGGCTAATAGAGATTAGCTTAACCTTCCCAGGGTGTCTTTTAGTCTAGTTACTATATACTTGTCCTTACATATGTCTTATAACCTTTTCTGCTTGTCTCTTTGCAGGCCTGCGCACCGCGTTATGTCTTCCACACGATGACGCCATCGAGGGCGCTGCGCTATGATCCGGTCGGCACCTGCTTCGCCTCGCACAACTTCAAACAGTTCCATGAGATATCGCCGTGTCGCACAAGTAAGTAGGTCGCCCCGAATTAGATCCACACCAGTCGAAATCAAATCAAAAAAAAAAAAAAAAACAGAGAAAAAGGGAAAAATATAACAACAACATCAACTGCACTTTATGTGATTTGCAGTCTTAAAGTAATTTGAGCTGTACGCGACCAGGGAATCCCTTTAAACGCAAATTACACAAGCATTGGTTGGTTGGGGGGAATCGCTGAAAGTGTTTAGTGGGGAGTAGAGGAGAGGAGGGCATACTACATACATACATACAAACATACTTATAAAGCCAAGGCCAGGACACAAAGCTGAAGTGTCGAATGACCATAAAAGAGCAGAGAACCAAAGCCATGTCGTGTGAACTGCAAGTATCGAGTGTCCATCTAGCGAAAGCTGCGGCTAATGCTCTGCTGTTATCGATAGTATCGATAGGTCTTTAAAGTCAGTAGTAGAAGAATCCAATCTTTTTGGGGTATACTTGCTACAGTTAAGTATTGATTGGTATTCATTTAAGAGGGGTTTGGAAAAGATAAGTCATCTGCTAAGTTTGTGTTTTTTCCAAGTTAACTATCGATAGTATTTAGAATTCTTTAAAACCCTTAACCTTTCTTTTTACTATAATTTAGTACTATTGCTTATATTGCTTTAAAAGTTGACTTTCTTCTATAGCTAAATATAGATGGAAACTACATTTAAACGTATATTTTAATCGATAGTATATCGTTAGTATTTTCAAGGCATTGAATTCATTAGTTGTTGTTTATTTTTACTTTATTGTGCATAGCTTAGAAAATGGTTTTCTTTTCAAATATCGCTACTATCATCTCATGAGCTAGCTATTCAATATTGCAACTATCGATATAAATCGATTAGATCGTGTTTACATTATTGATCGCTTTCTTTCAGAAATACTCTTATAAATATATTCCCTAATTTCTTTCAACAATGCTATAGTTAATTATTTAGAGAAGTTATTCTTGATATAATTAGATAGAATAGAATAAGTATCGATTAGCTATCGATAACTTTCATGTTGTATTTTTTAAAGCTTCCCTGACTTTTCGATTCTCTCTGACAATAGTTAATTTACTAAAATATCATCACCGCATTGCGTGACAGTTTCTGAGTTCCCCTCGGGACCCCGTTCTAGTATCAGGCCGAAGATAGATTTATAGCACTCAACGGACCGTGACTTGCAACAAATATGTCTATTTCCCCAAATGCTAAAAACATATCTATTAATGTTGTTTCATGTCGTTAAAGTGGCAACAAAATAATAATATTTTTATATAGATATCATATGCTTTATACTTACATACGTAGAAGATCATTATTTTGAGCTGCATTTGGGATGATATTTTTGGTTAATAACCAACAGACTGCCAATTTGTTTGCTTAGTCATCTTATTAGATGTTGATTCTATATATATTGAGAAATATATATATATATATATATAGGTATAGATGTGTGTGTGTGTGTGTGTGCCCCCACATATATGTATTTGTATATATGCTGGACATGTAGACACATGTGGCACGGCCGCAACTTTTGCTTGCTTCTTCTGATTATTTTTAGCATCGACAGCAGATGCAAAGCATATAGACACACATCGTCTCGACATATGTACATATGTATATACAACTACTATGTATATATACCTACACCTATACCTATACATATACATATGCATCTTTTAGTATGTATATGTTTGTTTCTAATCTGCAAATTCAATTTGTTGAACAGCTTTATCAGCTGGTTCTTTGCCTAAGACTCTGTTAGTACACTCAATAAGTTTCAGAATATTTCTAACTAATTGAATTGCCACTCTGGGTATTTTCATTTTAAAATGTACAGTGAAGTCTGCTTGGGGTGAAAACCGCCCTTCAGCATTAAATGATTAATTTTTGTCATAAACATTGCATTACGCAGAGAAGATCGACTAAAATAAATATTGTTATTTGCAAACGTTTATTTAAACTACTTAGTAAAATTTCTAAAAAGCGACTTACATTTTTTTTTATAGCTTAATCAATTAAATATATTAATGCATTAATTAACAATAAATGGAAACGTAATATCGGTTTGATTATTAATTAATACATATAAATATCATTTTATATCTTCATGTTGCTTTTATTTACTCGCTAAATGAAGCTATTTTTCAACCGATTGTTCATCTGTTTATGGAACTAGTTTCCCGCTCTAATTAAATTATCATGAATTGTCAAAACAATTACTGAGTTCATCAGTTCACAGCTATGAAACACTACAAATTTTTATATATTTATTAAAACTGATTGAAATTCCAAGTATCAATTTTCCACAAATTAAATCAGTTCGTCAATTAATACAGTTTTAATATTTAACAATCAATAATTCCATTATTTAGACAGACTCTTCTCTAAAAATAGTTCATTGTACAGGATTCTAAAGATGATAGATTTAGTTAAATGCTAAAAAAAAACTTAAGAACTTGTTAGCTTAGGTTCAGCTCATGCAACTAGCTGTGTAGTCTTATTGGACATACACTAGTGGGCACAACTATTTTGACAAAACTAAAATTAAATCTACTCATAATTTGAACTTACTTCATGTAAATTTTGGCATCAATGGAAAGGTTGTTTAAATTCCGTTTGAATGATACATAACATTCCTTAACCCATTAAGTACCCATTGATACTCAACTAATAGATCTTTAGTCTTAACGCTTTTGACAAGCTTAAGATCGATACAATCATATCAATTTTGACACATCAAACAACTAGTTCAAAATCTCAAACATGGAACTAGTTCTCTTCCCAAGCTGAATTGCTCAATTGATGTCCCCCCCCCTCCCCCCCCCCACCCTATCCAATCCCAATTCCATTCGATGCGCGATTGAAGGCCAATTTAATGATTCTAAACGCATTTCCAGACGCTGGGCTCAATACCCAATGGTGTTGTTGCGTTATTAATGTTGTCGTTGTCCAAGTTGTTGCTGTTGTTGTTGTTGTGAAATGATTAGCAGCAACAACAACAACAGCAGCTACTCATCACATGACAGTTGGCCCAGCACATTCCGACATTACTGAAAGCAATAAATACCAACTTAACGCACAAAATACCAAACTAATAGTTAAGGCGAATAAAGAACACAAAAAAAAAACAGACACACACACAGAAATCAGAATTAAAGAATGAAGAAGTGAAGGCAAAAAAAAAGGGTAAAAAAAAAAAAGATGAAACGTGGAGAAAAAGCTGCCCAAGAGAGCGACAAACGTTGAGAAGGAACCGCCAAGTGGCGACAGTGGCTAATTTTATATGTAGATAGAGGCATATTTCACAGCCAAGATCAGCCATTAAAGTGTTTGAAAACTCTGAGTATGTTAACGCTTATTAAACTACCATCTAATCAAAAAAAGATAGGGGAAAAATATTTGGGTTGCTTCTAAAATATTATATTATATCAAAATATTATATTGATTCTATGTAGTTGTCTATAAAAAAACAGTCGGAAAGGCTACAGTCGAAGTCGACTATGAGAGACCCTTTACTTATTCATCTAAATGGAAATAAGAGTAACACTAATAGTTCCCATAAGGCGTTGTAACGTCAATATGCTCTTCTTCTTCCTTTGGCCCGACACTGAGTAATATTGAGTTTTGAATAACTTCCGAGTTTATTATCTGATCGCGATGAAATTTTCAGGATACATTAGGACCCTGATATTCGTTTTATGGGATTTAAAAAATTTTACTCTCGATTTACGGAGGCGGAAGAGGGTGTGTCAAAATTTTAAGATAAACTTGATCTGCTTAGCTCATAGACGAACCAGCATACCAAATTTGGTGACTCTAGCTCTTATAGTCTCTGAGATCTAGGAACTCATACAGACAGACGGACAGCCGGACAGACGGACATGGCTATATCGACACGACTGTTGATACTGATCAAGAATATATATACTTTATGGGGTCTGCCGGACTTCCTTCGACCTATTACGCACATTTTGACAAACTTAATAGACCCTTTTTTACTTCTTTTTAAAAAAGTAAAGGGTCTAAAAATACTGTAAGGTATTCACTTAGATCGACAATGATTCTTAGGAAAATCCGGAAAAAACATATGTATTATTATTAAACGGAATAATATTGTAAAAATGAAGATGAGTTTATAAGTTTATATTTCGCTTTTAGTTGAAGTATAAGAAATTTGTCGAAATAGTGAAGAGCATGGTAGAGTTTTTAAATTCTATTTTTCTTTTTGACTGGCATATGTAAAAAACTTATAAAAACTTGGCTATTGATACTAATAAAGATTATATTATAATATACGTATATAAAGTATATACTTTTCCTTATGCATATTATAAAAAGTCATAAAGTTATTTACCAACATATTTTATACCTTTTTTGACTGTGCTCTATAGGAATATTTTCAATAAGTTAATATTGTTGTGATTATATTTATTATTTATTTTGTATTTAATATCACATCTTTTACCCTCTTCCCACTACAAAGCTGAGATACTTTTATCACTGTTTGTACACATTATATCGTTATTCAAATGACCGTTGATCAGCAAATTCAGTTATGGCAACTACAACAACTACAATTAGCCGAACAGTCGGGACCCCCAACGTTATATACATACCCTGTGGGTCTAGAGGAACACGCTCAAATTCACTCCCGTTGTTATTCTCTTGTTATTCGTTTTTTTTTCAAGGGGGCGTGGTATCGTGATGAAATTTGTTGGACACATCAACACTAAGGTACTCATCATGTGTGCCAAATCTCAAGTCTCTAGCTACACAACTGCTGTTGTTATGAGTTTTTTCTTGATTTGTGGGCGAAGGGGGCGTGGCATCCAAAAAAAATGATAAACTTGATCTGCCTGCAAAAATTAACAGTGCTGGGAGACCAAGTTCAAGCTTCTAGCTCCTGAGATCCTTCTCTGAGATCCTTTCGTTCATACGGACGGACGGAAAGACGGACCGACAGACAGACGGACATGGCTATATCGACTTGGCTAATGATGCCGATCAAGAATATATATATATATACTTTATGGGATCGGCCATGCTTCCTTCTCCCCGTTACATACTTTTAACAAATTTAATATACCCCCGCAGGGTATAAAATCACACAATAAGGCGAGCGCAACTTTCTGGCGTCCTTTTCTATGTTGCTTCCTTACAATTCTCAACTTGTTCTAGCAGTACAACATATTAGATAACAAGCTTGGATTGTTGGGTTAGCTAGCTGAAATTTTACTGATTATGGAGATTGGCAGCTCCTGAAACAGTTGTATACCAAGTCTTGCCTCTTGGCATGTAATTTTGTGTTACTTTCTTTGTTGATATATCTTTCTAACCATAGCACCCAAGATTATTCAAAACAGAAATTTGTTAGGATTTGTACAGGCAACAAATTCAGTAAATTATCTATTAATATATTATATTTGTTGCCTTTGCTGTAGGGTAATATATTTTAAAGTAAATATTCAACACTTAATATTATCAGTATAATTTAATAATATTAAATTTTATGCTCTCTTTCCATAATAAGATTTTTGTACAATTTTCTGCGTTTCTTCATATTTTTTTCCCTTATTATAAATGTAAAGTTTTTGAAAATTGTACCGGCAACAAATGTAGAAATATTTAATAATGAAAAACGCAGAATAAAGTCCTACATAAATTTGTAGTTAAATGAGTTGCAACATTAACGATTTCAAAAAAGTAATTTTCACTTTATGCCAACAAAAATCATAAAACTTTCCACTGTGCACAGTTGAGTTTAAGACCGAGTTTTGAGCTGTGTGTTGTCCAAGTCCGATTCCGAGTTGTTCAACTGTTGTTGTTGTTGTTGCTGTTGTTGTTGCTGTTTTTGTTGCTGCTGCTGCCCTTGCTAAGACTAATTGTAATTCAAGACGGGGGCGATTTTATTATGGGAATTACTACAACTGCAAAACGCACAATGGTCAGTACATGTCCATGTGTGTGTGTGTGTGTGTGTGTGTGTGTGTGTCAACTCAGCCTTAAAAGTTGACTTATGGCGAGAAGGCAGCCACAACACGCCAGCAACATGTTGTTGTTGCTGTTGCTGCCGTTGTTGCTGTTGTTGAACGTTCAAATTGAAACACTTCGGAGACAAATTGTTATCGTTTAATTTGATCAAACGCACGATCTGGCTGTTGATTTTCTGCACAGCGCAAAAAAAGTTGCCAACAGCGCGACATGTTGCTGTTGCCAGTTGCCAGTTGCTGTTGCCGCTGCCAGTTGCCGCTGCCAGTTGCCGCTGCCAGTTGCCAGTTGTTGCCGCAAGCATTGCGTGATTTTTTATTTGGTAGCAAACAAACAGCAAGGAAAAAAGGCACAAAACAAAGAGGGCCAACAAAAGGATGTGGGGCTTTTGTGGTCAACAGTTTTGGATATGGACGCCAATTCATTCAATGTTGTTGTTGTTGTTGTTGCTGTTGCTGCTGTTGTTGCTGCTGCTGCTGTTGTTGTTGGCCTTTGGGGCTGTCTGTCTGCAGCCTTTTGTTCTGGCAATCTGCCGCTGTTGTTTATTGTATTTTCATTTCAATGTCCATCCTCTGGCAGTTCTCAGTTCTCTCAGTTGTTGTCGTTGTTGTTTTCTCCATTGTTGTTGCTGTCGTCGTTGTTGTTGTTGTTGTTGTTGTTGTTGTCGTTGTAGTTCTTCTCATTGTTGTTGCCATAAAGGCGCAGGCGCGCGCGCTCTAATCCTTTTATGTTGTGCTTTTTTTCTCCATCCATCGCCTGACAAATCACTGGCTCAATTTATTGCATTGCTCTGGTAATTATTTGCAATTTATTGCCCCCTCCCTCCTTCCAGCCATACTCCGCCTGCAACTGCAACTTGCAACATTTTCTTATGATGAAATTACAATACGAAATAAACAACAGACAGACACACACACATAATAAGCATATTTACCTCAATCTCAATCTCTGAAATTGTAACTGACATTGTTTCTTCATCTTCTTTCTCCCTCTCTCCCTCTCTATTTCTATCTCTTTCTCTTGTGTTTTTTCTTTGCAGACAACTGGGGATATCATCGACAGGGCTCGTGTCAGGCTGGTTTCAGTGCGGCTGTCAACGGTGTAAGTATTAATCATAACTAAGCGGGTATATTAACTATAAGGCTCAACGCACACAAAAAAGGTTAAGAACAGAGCGACAGATTTAAGTAAATAACCAAGAAAATGACTGCTTAAAAAGGTCGATAAGAAATAGCAAATACTATTAGTTAGATTAAAGAAGTTTTTATTCAAATAAGAACTGTATAATAAAAATATATTTTACAAATATCAATTGAGGTAGCACAAAAGAGTTTGATAAGTACATTATAGCTCTTTATAGAGAAGATTCTTTTAGAGACTTTCATTAAAGAGAAGTTCCAGATTTAGTTGCGTAAGGAAGAAGTTCAATATAAATACTTATAAAGAATTGTGGTATAGATATTTCTCTTAGAGAGTTTTCTCACAAATAGCTTAAACATATATGTATAAGTTCTTCATAAAAAACTTCAGTTATAGCGGCATCTATCATATACACATTTACTCTACAGACTTCGCTTTAGAAGAGTTCTTTATACAGGGAGGGGCAAAAGTAATCACACCACAATTGAAAAACGCTATAAATTTAGCAAATGTAGTGCAAAAAAAATGAATTCATGGCTTGTCGATTTTGTATTCTGCGTTTATTTACTTCACAAATGTCATAACCGAATTGACATTTGACCCCATGCAAAAGTTAAAGCGTTTTCCAATAGCCTCACCCTGTAGAACTTCCTGGAATTTTTAATATATTTAAATTGACTGTAGAGATATTCGTTATAATATAGTTTCAAATTGAAAAGAGTTTTACCTACAAGATATGTATTGTATTTATTAAAAGTAGTAAGATAAATAGAAGTTTGTTGCAGAGAAATTTCATAAAGAAAATTTAGTCATAACATGAAAGACTTCAGTTTTAAAGAAGTTTGTTGTCGAAAAATGTATTATAGATATGATTATACAATTGTTTCGTTCCACAAAACTAATTTATATAGATTATACTCCCAGATACTATTATCAAATGTAAGTGCTTTATAGAGAAGTTTGTTGTAAACATGTTTCTTATAGAGAAGTACTATCTATATTATAGAGAGAGAAAAACAACCTGCAGGCCTTTGCTGCTTTGGCTATAACTATATTGTAATTTAGGATCAATTTCTAAGATACTATTATATAATAAAAATAATATGTATTATAGAGAGTCTGATAACATAGCAAATACTTATAGAGAAGTTCGTTTAAAATACATTTATTATTAAAAAGATTTCTATGTAAATTTGTACATTTAACATTTGTATACAATGTTTATTGTAGAGAATTTTAATTAATTTGGTTTTGATTAAAATAAGTTATAGAAATGTTTATCATATAGACTTTTCTAAGAGAGAAGTTTTTGAAAAATAATCTTATTGATTAAAAAGAATTTCTTACAAGAGACGTTCGTTAAAGAGAAGTTTTTATAAAGAAAAGATTGCTATAGTGTTTGTTTTTGAATTAGGGAAGTACATAAAAGAGAAGTACATTAAGCAGTTTTGTTATAGAGAAGTTAATACAAAAGTTTATTTCAAATTTGAGGTCTGCTTTCATCACTAGCGTGAACTGCCGACCGAAGTGATCAAGAAACCCCGTAAATTGTATCTATACAAATACGAAACAAATCTTAAAGTCTTTGTTATAAAAAAAAAGAGTATAAAATCAAAAGTGTAGGGTATTTAAAAGACACTTAGGCCTATCAAGTTGACATACGTACTAGTTGTTTTCTGGCATCTTTCAATACATATTTGTGGCACTTTCGAGTTATTATATGCATGCCATTTCCATGGGATAGGTTTTGGGCTTGGATCTGAGTTTGGGAATTTGGTTTCTGTATTTTTTTTTTTTTTTTTTTTTTTGGGGTTTGATTATGGGCATTAGGTATGTGGCGTGGGCCACGTTTAGTTGGCACCTCGTTTCGATCGTGGCATAACATTTACATAAGCAATCGCAACCGCAATCTGAATCGCAATCCCCATTCCAATCGGCAACTGAAGATTTATAAGATTTATTCGCATCTTGCAGAATGGTTCACGTTTGTTCATTGGCGCACCTGGCAGTTGGTATTGGCAAGGTAAGTGCACGATATTAACTAAAGAATGTACCGTTTACATTTAGTATGAATTAAGGATAGAACAACAAGAAGAAGAAGCATAGAGATAATATGTTGAAGATTTATATATGTATATCTTTGTACTTGTATGTATTATTTTTGAAATTTAATATTTGATACTTTTTTTTTTGTATTATTTTCACAAGCTATTGTATTTAGTTATAGTTTAGTACTTTAAGTATCATCCCCAGCTACGAACCTCTTGAGCCCGTTTTGACCCCGTTTTGAACCCGTTTTGAACCCGTTTTGACCCCGTTTCTTACCCACCTCGTTTTATCCCTCACTCAAAGTGCGTAGTCCCGTAGTTTTTGGTTTGTACACTTTACTTTTTCCAACTTTTTTCATATTTACAATTTGTCTTGTTATCTTTTCTTTTTGCATTAGAACGTTTCCCATTTTCGTTCTCTATTTTTTCCTCCCTTCCCCATTTGCAACCCAAAACAAAATTACGGTTTATTTTACAATTTCCGAACTGATTTCAAGTTAATCTGTTTGTACTCTATTGAACTTTGTGTTAACTTTAGTTACAATTGTGTTTAATTTTTACGAGCATCTTTAGAACTTAGAACGTCCCTAACCTCACACACACACACACACACACACACACACAAACGTACACATGGATAATCCACAGGGATAATCTTAATGTTAACCCAACACAGGATAAAACTATCGAAATATCGATAACTACAAAACTCAAGTACTAGTACCTTATGTATGTCTCTAACCTTTAGGACTTTAGATTTAAGTGTAGCGCTCCCTCTATCGGATATTGTAAGAAACTCCATTTAGTTTAGTTTGTAGTAATTTATTTGCGATGCGTTGTCTCGTGCATGTACCGTTAGTTGGCTAGAGGCCAGTGTTGGAAAACCAATCAATCGTTGGCTTTCCGACTTTCCGAATCGTGTAAACAAAAACACACAAGTTAAGTTTGATCTAATGAGTTTTTAAGTGTTGTCGAGTTGTTGTTGTTGCTGTTGCTGTCGTTGTTGTTATCCAAATTTATTACACAATTGGACTTAATGTTCGTTCAGTGTCGTCGCCGCTAAAAGCTAAAGCTGAAAGTAAACTTAAAGACCAAAAATAAGTAAAAAAGCGATAAGGAAACCACAATCATAACTCATCATTTACTACTACAACTCGACAGCAAACGCAGCTGCAGACCCTACTAACTAACTACTAGTTAAGTTTATCGTCTAGTCAGTTAAATGAATTAATGATAATCTGATTATTGATCTTTGTAATTGTATCGTAACTTAACCCCAATGAATTTTTAGCTGCATTTATTGTATCGTATATATTACTATAGTATACTATACATAATATGTAGTATATTATCGTAAACTGTATTCTGTAATCGTAATCGTAGTCTGTAATCGTAATCGTAATCGTAATCGTAACTATAACTATAATAATAACTACGTGTTTTCGCGTCATGTTTTCTCCTAATTGAATTGTTAGTCGAAATCCTATTTTTTTTTTGTCTCATTTGATTAATATTGTATTATGTATTCTCTCTTTTTATTCTCTCCTCTCTCTCTCTCTCTCTGTCTGCCTCGGCGCAAAATGCATGCAAAATTTGTAACAATTGATTTAAATATATTATGATCATCTATGCATTCTGTACCGAACGCCATGACCTGTGTCTGTTGTTCAACCCAACCACAACCACAACCACATAAAATAAACCAAACAACTCGAAACCAAACCAATAATAATAATATAAAATGAAAAACTTCTGCTAAACGTACAATAAAATACAAATATATCTATAATAATACCAAAAAATAAAGGACAAACCTACTCAATACCGCCCGATGCCGAGTTTCCATTTAAGCCGCCTTTTTATCAGCCCTTCGGCACTGGAGGTAATAATAATAATACGCAAATTACGCTTCTCAAATCAGCCAACCTTATCTAGAACATTATTTGATCGATCGACATTAACAAACACACACAATAATTAAAAAAGAAAGTGAAAAGAATAAATAATAATTAAAGAATGGCCTAAAACCCTTACCCGCTTCCCGCTCTCCTACCCAATATATAATGGTGTGTGTTAATATCTTATAAATAATCAAAATCGATTTCGCTATCGATAACGATAACGATAACGAACTCATCACTGCGAAGGGCTGTCAAGTCGCTGCAGAAAACAATCGTTACGAGAGCTAAAGCCCCTGTCCACGATTTGACAGCGATCGCTAAAATTCGCTCTCAAACCCAACACGCCCCCCCCCATACACCCCGCCGCCCCACCACTGCCGCCCTCTCATCGAACGCTTCGCTAACAAACCGAGTGCAACAACAAATAAAAGGAAATCGACCGAAATGCGTCTCGTCATTATAAATGCCCTTCGCCCTCCGCCTAGGCGCATCAACTGCAGCTCTGGTTGTTGTCTTCACTAAGCAATGCTCATACATAGTATATGCATACACACACACACACACACACAAACACACATATGTATGCGTAAATGCAAAAAATACCATACCATACCATTTAGTATGTAATAATAAACGATTTAAGCGTGCCGATCAAGCAAGAGACGTTATCGATTAATTGTCAAGACTTAAGCGCAGCCAACTTAACGAATTGGTGCTGCCAGATCGCCGGAAAGCATTCGGGATAGTATATGACAAGCCAAGAAGTCTGTCTGTCTTAGATGCAGTTTTTATTGTTCATATTGAAGCTTATATTAAAATATTGAACTTTCTTTAATCAATCTTATTCGAATTTATCTTAAAGTTAATTTTATTGTATGTACATATTAACGACAAACTTTAAATGCTATACACAGAGTGCTCAGTATACTCTAAAGTTAATTTTCTCATGTACATGTTAGCTTCATCTGTCAAATATTGCTGACAGACGGTTAAAACTATCTTAAAGTTAATTTTCTTATGTATATTTTAACTTGAAAGCAGCAAATATTGATCAAAGCCGATTTAAGCTATCTTAGTGTTAAAATTGTCATGTACATGTTTAGGAAAAAACCTTTGAATGTTGTTTACAAGTGTGTCAATCTATCTGCAAGCTAATTTTCTATTGTACAGTTAAACGTAAAAGTTTCTAATATTGACTGAGTCTTTCAAAATATTTTGAAGTTAATTTTCTCATGTTCATGCCAATGTTAAACTTTAAATTTTCAAAACAGGCAGTTAAATCTCTTTTAAAGTTGACATCCTTATATACATTTTAGCATCAAAATTCAAATAGTGATGCCAGACTGTTAAGTCTGTCTTAAAGTTCATTTTATCGTTTAAAGTCGAATTTAACTGACAGCTCGTTCTAAACTTGTTGTCTACTCTGACTATCTAAAAATAACTTACCAATTAGTTCAACTTCTTGGTATATATTTACAGTGCTGCCACTTTACGCAATTAATATGCATTTGGTAACACTTAATCAGTTGATTTATCTGTGTGGTTGGCATATAATTTACAATGAGAGCGTTGCCACTGTTATAAAACATCTTGCAGTCTGACTGCTCTCAATCTAACTGACAATTTGATCGCTCAGTGCTGTCCACCTGTCAACGTCTTTATCTTTACATCATTGTTTTGATGTTGCCACAATTTGTAATGAAATAATGACTTAACAGTGCAGTGTTGCCACCTTATAACAGTTCATATATAAAAAAAATGGCAGCACTGAATTGATGTGGCTATTTCGATACTCGGTACTGTCCACTTTTCGACTTGGTGCTGCCAACTTGTCAAGCATTAATGAAATCTGCCAGCAAACTAACATTCTGGTCAGTTTGGCACTCAGTGCTATCCAAGACGTTTCTAAAAAACGTGTTAATACAATTTTTTTTTGCATATTATTAAAACCCCAAATGTTAATTGTATTTGAACTTCGACATGAACATGAACTTTCTAATAAGATTTGACATTAGCAAATTGCCATTAAGTAATGTGTCCACAATTAAACAATTTAATTAAGAGTAAAAGAGACAAGGCTTGCATCCCTCTATCTCTTTCTCTCTCTCGCACTCTCTCTACATTTAACATTTTAAAATACGATCGTAAGTTGTGTCTCTTGCTTGAACTGCACGTTTAAGTACATTGAGCTTTAAGTTGTTAGTGAACTTTAAGCTCTTGAAGCTGCGCATGAGCTTTCGTTATGGGTTTGGGTATTGGCTATTTAAGTTTTGTTACTAACCATTGATGATCGGGATCTTGAAGGAGCTGATCTCTGATTCCATCGGTGTTGCACGTAGCGCATGTCTCATCTGGGAATTAAGACTAATCTCTAGTACAAAATTGTAGTTATCTCCAGTAATCGTAGAATTTGTAGTACATTTTATAGAATCTATGTTGAATTGTTGTTGTTATTGTTATTGTTATTATTATTGTTGTTATCATCCGGCATGTTGCAGTAATCGTAGCTAAACAAAAAAAAAACACACACATCTCACAAAAAAAAAAAAAAAAAAAAAAACCTCGACTCAACCACAAATATTCACAGGTCAAGCGATATCACAGGATGTTACAAAGGCAGAGAATCAAGTATTCTCCACCGCCGAATCGACATCGGCTAATGATGATTCCTATTTGGGTTATTCAATGACCACCGGCGACTTTGACGGTGATCGCAGCGAGGATGTTGCCATTGGAATGCCACGCGGTGCCAATTTGGTTGGCAAGATCGTTGTCAATCGCTGGAATATGGCCAATATATTTAATATAACCGGTCGCCAGATTGGTGAATACTTTGGTTATGCTCTCGCATCGAGCGATGTCGATGGCGATGGACTCGATGATCTGATCATTGGTGCTCCCATGTACACGGAACTCGGCAATGTCGAGGGCAAATACGATGTGGGTCGTGTCTATATATTGCTGCAAGGTGGCAACTCTGCGGTAAGTCTGCCAGGAAGGTCCTCTCAACGTTGTTTAACATTGTTTTCCCTTGGGGTTTGCAGTCGGAACATTGGAAGACGGAGCACATACGCGATGGTTTCCACACCAAGGGTCGCTTCGGTCTGTCTTTGTCCACGTTGGGCGATGTGAATGGCGATGGCTACGGTGACTTTGCTGTGGGAGCACCCTACGATGGTCCCGAGGGTCGTGGAGTGGTCTATATCTATCATGGTTCTCCGACGGGTCCGCTGGTGAAACCCTCGCAGATCATCAGGGCCGAACAATTGGCGGAAGCAGCTCCCTATCCACGCACCTTTGGTTTCTCGTTGTCCGGCGGCGTTGACATGGATAGCAATACGTATCCCGATCTTGCCGTCGGTGCCTATGCCTCCGATCAGGTTTACATCTTCAGATCACGTCCCGTTGCCGCTGTCAATGCCGAAACTCTGTTCTCGAGCACAACGAAACTGATTAGTCTGGATGATCGCACTTGTCAGCTGCAGCGCGATCATACGATGGTACCCTGCATGCCCCTCAGCACCTGTTGGAGCTATACCGGCCGTCAATTGCCCCAGGTATTGGACTTTGATGTCTCCTGGCTGTTGGACGCTAAGAAGACTCGTAATCCCCGCATGTTCTTCCTGCGCGACGAGGGCAAGAACATTCGCAACCAGACCATACGCCTCAACTATGGCCAGCGTTATTGCCTCAACGAGACGGTCTACCTTATGGACGGTGTCCAGGATAAGTTGACGCCCCTGGAGGTCGAGGCGCGTTACAATCTGCGCAGCAGTCGACCCGTCGAATCGCTGGTGCGACGACGTCGTGACACCCTCGAGCCGGTTATCGATCAAAATCGTGAGATCATACTCCGTGATGCCATCAACATACAGAAGAATTGCGGGGCGGACAACATCTGTGAGCCGGATCTTTATGTGGATGTCAAGTAAGTACAGTTCGTACATTATTTCCAAATGGGCTCAAAATCAGAGATTGCAACTCTATAGTGGTTTTAATATTTATTTGCACACCTTCGATCTCTTCCTAGAACCATCGACAAGTATTACTTTGGCTCGCCGGAACCCCTCACCCTGGAGGTACTGATCAAGAACAAATATGAGGATGCCTTCGAGGCGGCTTTCTACATGATGACGCCACGTGATTTGCAGTTCACCAAACTGCAGCAACTGGGGGAAAAGATCGACATGCCCATTACCTGTTCAGCTCCCGATGGTAGCAATAATTTCACCATTAAATGCGATATTGGAAATCCTCTGCAAGGTGGACAATTGGTAAGTTTGCTACGGCGGAAATACATTTTTGAAATACTACCATTTCCATTCTTTTGTAGACTCACTTTGCCATCAGTTTTGTGCCCGCCGAGAAATACACCAAGGCGAATAGCTATAACTTCTATTGGGAGGCAAATTCAACAAATCCGGATCGAGAGAACTCCAAGCTGGATAATTATGGCAGCAAGAGCATACTGATCGATGTGAAAACCGATCTGACCATCAAGGGCACCTCCCTGCCGGACTATCAGGTGTACAAGGCCGATGACTACAAGTCGCCGGAGAATGCCACGACGGAGGAGGAACTCGGACCGCAGGTTGTTCACATCTACGAGCTGCGCAACAATCAGAGCTCGTTTATCGAAAGCGCCGTCGTGGACATTTATTATCCGTATAAAACCCTAGCTGGCGATCATCTTATGTATATACTCGATCAACCGGAGACGGGCGGAAAGATCAGGTGCTCTGAGATACCAGTGAACGAGCTGAACTTAAAATTGAACGAGAAACAACGCAACAAATCCTATTTGCATGCCCAGGGAGCGATCAGCAATTCGGTGGGTGAAGCAGGAGCAGCAGCAGGAGGAGCAGCAGCAGCAGCAGATGGCGGCCACTTGGAGATCTCGCGTGGTAGTCAAACTGTCAGCAATGTGGGCGTCACCGTTGGCAATGACATTCAACGCAACATCACGTTGAAGCAGAAGGAGCTGCTGGAGCGCGAGGATGCACAGGATGCGGCCGGCGATGCCTCCTATGTCCATTTAGATCGTGCCCATCAGGCGGGCGTCGAACAGCAGGCGACTATGAATAGAACGGGCGGCTTTGTTAGTGCCCAAATTGTGGAACCGCGTGGTCACAGCACAGTAGGTCACATACAGATGGCGCCGGTGCAAGTCAGCTCCAGTTCCGGTGCCAGTGCCAGCTACCAGATGAGACCACAACATCAACAGCAGCAACAGCAACAGCAACAGCAGCAACAACTTTATCTGGCAGGTGCGGGAGCAGCAGACAAATCGATTTACGGCGGACGCAACGGCAACTTCCATGCCGGCACACTCGACCTGGGCATCAATCGCGGCAACGTGGACGACGAGCTCCACAGCAGTCAGATGCAATATGGCAGGCCCGCTGTGCAGCATCATGTGGTCTACAGCTCCGGCAACATGCCGTATTACGGGCGTGAGAACGAGGGACAGGGCCAAGGACAGGGCCAGGGTCAGGGACAATGGAGCAGTTCCAGTTCCAGCTCTAGTTCCACACAGCAACGTTTTAAACGTGATATTCCCACGCCCGACGAGCTGCAATTGGACGCATCGAATCATACGGCGCCGTGTCAGGGCATCGACTGCCGCGTACTGCGCTGCGTTGTGGACAATCTGGGCTACGAGGATGCGGACGCGGCCTTTGTGGCCATCAGAGCACGCATGGTGGCCAAGACCATGGAGAAGGTGGCCTTTAATGCGCCACTTAACGTGTCTACGCAGGCCATTGCCAAGGTAACACAGTTGCCCTTCATTGGGCAGCCCAAGTTGGAGATCAAGAAATCGCATGAGATCTTCTATAAGGCGCAGCCGGAGCCACTGCAAGTGCCCGATGTGGTGCCACTTTGGGTGGTCGTACTGGCCGCCTGTGCGGGTGCACTCATCTTTCTGCTACTCGTGCTGTTACTCTATAAGGTAAGCTCAACTTTCACATTTACACAATTTCTTTAAAATGAACTTTTAATTCAACATTTGTCATATTTCTTAGTGCGGCTTCTTTAAGCGCAATCGGCCCGCGGATCATTCACAGGAGCGTCAACCGTTGCGCAACGGTTACCATGGCGATGAGCATCTGTAAAGCGCTTTACGTTACCGTTACCGTCACGTAACGGCCAAACATATTACGAACAATTAACATCGCACTAAAACAACGTACTAAAAAACGCCAAAACGGTTCTAAAAACAAAAAATACGCACTAAAAAGCAACGAACGCGCTTAGCCAAGTTTCAAACCAAGCGCGAGCGCGCACAAAAAAATTATTTGAATGGAAAAACAATAGGAGAAAAAAAAAACGATGTTGCGATGAGTTTTTTATTATTTTTTATTTTTTTTTGATAAACAAAAAAACACATAAAACTTGCCTAGTCACGAAATTAAGAACTTTCTAAAGCGAAAAAGTTGAATTCATTTTTGTTTATGTTCTTTTTTATTTGATAATTGATTTAATGTTTTTTCCATGGAACTTGCAAAAATCTGATGGAGGAGTTAAAAAAAAAGTGCTATATTAATCTGTACTAAAGAAGTTAACTATGTTAAGTTGGTGTGAATGAGTGTGAGTGAGTGTGAGTGCGTGTGAATGGGTGCGAATGAGTGTGAATGAGTGTTAGCTAATATACATATGTATATCGAAAACGAGACCACAAAGCAAATGATGATGAAAATATGGGTTAATCATTTAAATGAATTATTATTTTTATTTTTAAATGCTGCCCGCAGAGAAGCTTTGAATTAAGGCGTCTGCCATGTACTGCCACGCCCACTGGCGCCATTGGGTCCACAGCAGTAGCAAAAAATAATACTAGGTGCTACACTTTAGGATGTTTTCTCTTATTCATTAAAAAATAACTGAACATTGATGAAACCTGTCGAATTGTTGGCAACCTTTATTTTTTTCTCTTTTAATTTTTGTGAAAATTGTTTGCCAAACTCAAAGTTTGCCAGTTGCAACGCCAAAATGTGTTAATGCAAAACTATTAAATAATAATAATAATAATAATAAATTGTGTAATTTTTTTTTTTGTGTAATTGTAAAACTATTTGTGTATATACTAAAAACAAAACAAAAACAAAATAAAAACATTTAAGGCGTTTATTACAATTAATATGCATTTATTTCCAAACTACACCGCAAGAAGCGCAGACCGACTTCTTTTGGTGTACTCTCGAAATAAATTGTGGGTAGTTTGTTGTCCCATTGTCTACCCACTATTATTTAAACACAACTCGCTATTGTTTAATTTATTAACTGTACTTATAAATGCGTGTGTTTTTTTATTTTTCGCTAATTTTTGTATTAAAATTAATTTTCTTATTATAAAATTATAAATAAAATGACGGTCGAGAATTGTAAAAAATATATCCGAAATGTTTTTTATTTATCCAACCACATCCAGCTGCTTATATCAGTTGGCAGTTTTTAAATTCAAAATCAGATTGCGCCAAGCATGAACTCATAACGGCGCCGATTAGTTATCGATAAGTGTACTGGGCACTTTTGCGTTTATATTGCGTTTTAGCTGACACTGCGCGCGCAATTTAAAGTGTAACTATATGCAATCAGATAAATAAATAATTATACAATTATAATTCGCAATTAGACAAAATAAAACTGCTTATTTAGAGTGTAGATAAATGTTAATTAACTTTAAATGTAAAAGCAAAAAAATATATGTATTCAGCTAAATTTAAACAAAAATAATGAACATTTAGAGAATAGCCAAGATAAGCTACTTTTCTTTTGTGTTAAGTTATAATTCAAATTAAATCTTTTCTAGGAACCAATGCTGCTCCACTTTTGAGAAGAAGAAAATATAGCGCCACCTGTTGTTTGCTTGCAAACGATAAATGCGCTACCCATGGTTTGGTTTCAAAAGAAGATGCCCTTCAATATCGTCTGGCCACACTGGTTGCCAATGGCAAAAAGTAGAATTATATTAATTATTTTTTGGCGGTTAAGATTTTAAATTGTTAATTAAATGAAAATGTCCCCATTTGTCAATTTACTGTTTAGCATACATTTGTATCCCCCTTTGCTTGTGGGCGACGTCAGCAGCGCGTAATGTTGCGTTGCATTCAAAACTCGACGTTCCGACGTCACACACATCACATAGAACGGTAATTGCCGCGTTCACTTCGTTCTACATTTCTCTTTAGTAACCATTGAGAAAGCAACGTTGCGCGACGTGTGCTGCGCAGTTATCGGACGTTGTTGTTGTTTTTGTTGGTGTGCGCGTAAAACAGCAACTGTTTTTTTTTTTCTACTTTTCAAACCTCAACGAATATTAAATTGTTAATACTTATTTTTTTTTGCTGTGTGTGTTCTTGATTGAAAGCCGCAACTAAGGCTGTGTGCGGAGCGCTTAAAGAAAAAATAAATATACAAAAAAAAAAAGTGTGCAAAAATTTAACGACGCAACAATAAAATTATAAAAACGAATTTTTAGCGTGTATTTAAAGTGCGTCGTCGTGTTAATATGTTAATTAAATGTTGCTAAGTGATTGCTGATATCTTTTTTTAACAATCTAAATACAATTAACAAGAGTGAGAGCAACAATCACAACAACAAATAGGTAAAAGCAAACATTTGTTTAAGCTGCGCTTTCAGGTGTCTGTGAGAGTGTGCGCGCGCGTGTGTGTGTGCGAGTGAGTGAGAGTGTGTGTGTAATGGAATGCAAGAAACATCAAGATCCACAAATGTGGAGCGAGTACAGAGAGCGCACTTTAAAGCCGTAGTTATAAGTTAAAAGGTGTCCCTGTGTATGTGTGTGTGTGTGTGAGGCTGTGTGTGATTTTGTGAGAAATGCCGGCACAACCGGTTCGGCAAGTCACCAAACCAAGACAAGCGACAACAACAACAACAACAATAAGGAGAGGGCGACAAGAAGAGGAAGAGAGCCAATGTCAATGCTGCTGCTGCGCTGCGCAGACAGCAACAACAAAAGCAGCGGCAGCGACAGCAACGCAACGTTTTTTTATTTAAGATGCTGAGATTATGTTTTTCGCTCCTTTTCCATCATCATTAACGTTGTGCTGTGTTGTGTTCTTGTCGTTATTCACACCCACAACCACATATAGTCCACATGTGCCGCTGCTGCCTGTATTTCCTTCCGAAAAGGAAAATTCCCATAATTAATGCACAACAACGTCGCGCGACGCGTCGCAGCAGCTGCGATCAGTGTTGTCATTTTAGCTAATTTATTGCTAGAACTGGCATTCTTTAAAATGTTTCAAAAGGTTTTTAATTTAAAGAAAAACTTTAATGTAGCATATTTAATTACATTTAAGCATTTCGTTTATTTTATTTCTGTTATATTACTTTGTTTGGTTTTGATATTCCATTCAAATCTAGCTATTTTTTTAATGCTTAAATTATGACAACACTGACTGCGTTGCCAGCGATCAGGGATGAACAATAAACGATGAACACTAACATGGATATGGCAGTGTGTGTATGTGTGTATTGCGCATCTCTAACAGCGACGTTTCCGTTTTTTCCTCTGCTGCTGCTGCTTTGGCTTTGAAATACCGTTGATTATTTGCCTGCCGAGCATGTGCAAGTGCCGCTTGTTGTTGTTGTTGTCGCTGCTTTTACTTTTGCATTTGCGCATTGTGGCGCTCACGCACGACTTGAACTCGCCGACTCGCCTACCCCCTCCACCAACCACCTCTACTTATGTAGCTTACCTTTTTGCCCGCATCATCGCATCATCCTCTGTCTCTTTTAAACTGCGCGTTTGTCGTCGTACGCGCTTTTTTTTGGTATAATTTGTTGCCATTGTTCTAAAACGAGCTTAATGCCAGTGTGTACACACATGTGCATACAGCCATGAGCACATAAATAGCACCAATAAATAGTAATTAGTTTTTATTAATAAACATAATAGGGATAAATTAAATTGATTTAAGTTTTCAATTATTACCAACTAAAATTTTGGAAATATATAACTATTTAGTGCTATTTGTATGCCCATAGCTGTAGATAGTACTTACATACGTACATAAACATATGTACATATGTACTTATGTGCATAGATATTCTAGCTAACCGCACCTTTTCCGTTAAACGCTTGAACTTCTGATTTACGCTTGAGCTAACAGCAAAAGCAATAACATGAAATCGTTGCCTTGTAAGTAAGGTTCTCTCTCAGCTGTATGTACTATGTACGTCAATTTGCAGATCCAGAACTGGTATTGAACCTCGCGAATTGACTTGAAATTTACATGCGAATCCAGCTAAGAACGGGCTATGAATTATTATTATTATTAAAAAAAAAACAGTTTGAAACAATCGATTGATTGGTTAATTGGAAAATGAAAGTAGTGAAAGTGTTCGCAGAGCAAGAATTCAATTCGAATTTAGAAAGCAAGAATTCACAATAATTTAACTCGCTGTTGACACAATGAAGTTGCTGGTTGAACACTTTTCTTCCCTTACAAATGTATTTTCTTTATTTTATACCCAGAGTGTATTATAATTGTGTCCCGAAGTGTGTAAGACATGAAAGAAGACATGTTCGACGCTATAAAGTATATATATTCTTGATCAGCAAAAATCAAAACTTACCTCCTGGTTTTTTTCTACAAAACACGACGATTTACAAATTTACAAGAAATTTCAATGCAATGAAATTGAATTTAATGAATTTATAGTCAACTTTCGTTTGTTGGTGGAATTCACAATTACGACAGCAAATTTTTGACAGCAATTTTGACTCCGTTTAAATAAAAATAGGGTATGTAGTATAAATTTTGTTAGACGATCTACAGTCTTCAATCTCTTCATCACTAGTAACTCCCAGTTTTTTCTTTTAGTTAAAAGTCTTTTACAGTCTTTTAATAGTTTTGTTAACACATGATGTTATTCCATCGATATTAGCATAAAAGGGATAAAGTAAACTAATTACAAATATTCACTTAATAAACATACTTATTATTATGGATCTGCATGTCTCTGATTTACGCTCGAGTGCATCGTAGCCTACACACACTGTACCTGCAGTTGAAATTGTGTGTTTAAAACAATTTTCGGTGCATATTTGAGTTCTTATCAATTTGTGCTGATCAAATACATTCACATACATACATAACATATATGTACATATATTCGCATTGCCTTGTGCACAGCTGAGCGTAAACAGCGCTGTCGCAGTCGCAGTCGCTGCCGGCGTCGCTGCTTAGTAACTACAACTAGTAGACTGACAAATTGTTGACACATTTATTATTTTCAACAACTGCAACAACAATTGCTGCGTTATTTGTTGCAATTGTTGTTGGTGTTGGTGTTGTGCAAGCAGAGTTGACAAGGTTATCTCAACGGGCAGAGTTGTCCAATACAAGAGTCAATAGTTTCTTTTAATACCCTGTAAGTAGTTGAAGGCAAAAAGAGTTAAAGAGAAAGAGAAATGGTTGATAAAAGATACAATTAATAATTTATATTGTTGAATCGTAATTAAAAATAAAACGATTTGAACATTTCATTCACACACTCATTAAAAATACAGATATTGACAGATTATAGGGTATAAAAACATTGTCATATCTTACGCATTTTTGAAGCTGTTAGAGTATATGAATGCAAATCCATAGTTCATAATTTAGCGAGCTAAGACAATTGAGATATTTGCTTTTGTCACTCTGTAAAAATATAGAATTTAGGGTATATAAACATTTATGACATCTTCAACAGCACTTGGCTAATTAACAAATATTATATTTCTAGTCTTTCGCACAGGGTATCTACCAGTCGATAATTGTCGACAACTTCCTTTAGTGTTTCCATTTCAAGTATCTGGTAACAGTTTCTGATAATGGGCGACGATGTTTTAAACCAAATTAAAAGTCAATAGTACTACAACATCAACAATAACAATTAAGTGAAAAAAAAACTAATACTATAGAGAGCAACAAATGAAATTTAGGTGAATAAAAATGGCAGTTCGACAGGTGCGCAAATCTAAAGTCGTCAAATTGAATTTCCATGCGTTAAATTTTATAATGTTTATTGTTGAATGTTGTTAATCAATGTGTGGGTAGTATTATTAACTTAATGTGTGTCAAATTTGGCGTCTCTTTTGACGGTTTATTGTTGGTTGGTTGGTTTTTTCTTTTTTGTTTTATTTAATTTTGGCAGTTTGACATAATTAAATGAAATATGTTTGTTATGGGCGTAATCCCAATTATGGTCTGAGAAAGCGATATGCCGAGTGGGTACTCGAATTTACCAAAGACACCCACAATTTGTGTAGGTGTGAGTGTGTCGATATTTTCGTGGAAAATAGAAAATAGTCAATTAAGCATGAAAAACATTGTACAGAACTTTGGAATGTTGTAAATAGGCTGTCGATTATGACTTAGTATAACTTGCTTGATGATAAGAGCATTTGTAACTTTATCACTTATTGGATATTATAAATAAAAGCTCCTTTACTTATTTAAAACGTAAAATAATGCTAAATTTATCTGAATTTTCTACTGATTTAAAACTAACTAAATTGAACTGAGAATTTATTCTTTTACCCAATTTTTCCTGAAAGAAAAATGAGTTAGTTCATGAAAAATAAATAATTATCTTTTCTGTACAGCACTTTGGAATGTTAAAAGAGTGTAGATGATGAAAACTCGCATGATAAGAGCTGGGATCTTTTACGTATCTGTAAATTTTGTCTTTTTTTTCGAATATATATTAATTTTAAGAGGGTATCATGATTTGTAATTCAGATTCTGGACTGGACTATAAGGAAAAGCTGAAACCGAAATAATGCGCAGTTGATTCGAATTTTCTATTGATTTAAAAATAACGAAATTTAGATGAAAATTTGATTGTTTTATACGATTTTCCCTGAGTAATTTCATAGAAAAAAAATTATATAATTACTTTTAGCTAAAGGCCAGAGCAGCCAAAGCTTGTTCTAATACGAGTCCTAAGCCCTGGTTATCATATTTTATACAAATATTAAATAAATAATTACATTCGCTGTTCAACACTTTGGAATGATAAAAAACAAGGTAGATGATGAAAACTTGTTTGCCAAAAGCTGGGATTTAGTACGCATCTATAGATGTATCCTGTATAAGATACATTTAAATTCTTAGGAGTTATCCGTAGTCTAAATAAAATCTCAACTGTTCATTAAGCAAAGTTATTTTATTTATTTTAAGCTAATGCTTTCTTTTTCTAACTTTTTCCTAGCAACTAGCGTTAAAGTCAGCTGAAAATTAGATTGATGTGATATCTCTAAGATAAACTAGCTCAATAAATTGCAATTTTAAGTCAAATAAACATTTAAATCAGTTGAAATCAATTGAATCAACATACGATTTATTCTACTGCGCTGTATCCGAGACTCTTGAATCTTGAATTGCGTTTCACAGCATATTTTGTGGCAAGTGGCACAAAACTCCACAACCCCTTGTTGAGGGAGATAAAACGCAATATGCGCAGCAGTTGGAAGTGTGGCAAGTTGTTTGCCATAAACGGAGTAAAGCAGGAAAGCCCCCCCCCCCCCTACACCTTAACTGCCTTTTTCCACCCCCCCCCCCCCTGATAGTTCCAAATGTGTCTAAATCGTTTGCATAATGCGAATTAGGCGTTTTGATCAGTTTATCATTCAAAACTTCAATACAAGCCATAAACAATAATGCAGCGCGGCTTATTCTTTATTTCCTCATACACAAATGGGGCTTGTGTGTGGTGTGGTGTATGGTGTGTGTTTGTTGTGCGTGTGTACTCGTATTGAAGCGTGTTCTCATTTACAAAAGTGCCGCCGCGGCAGAAAGACTTTGATGAACTGCGACGACGACGACGGCGTCATCGTTGCGACCTATTAAAAATCAACTGACATTTGCATTTTTTTTTATATTTATTTATATATACTCTATCTTGTTTTTAATAAATTTCGCTATATGCAAACTTGAGTTTTTAAAAAAAAAAATGCGGAAGCTTTGCAGCATTTTAATCAAAAAAATTATAATTTGTCTGGCAAGAGCATCGTAATTATAAGATGATTTATACAGAGATTTGTAGCTGTCAGCTTTGCAATGCCAGTCAACACAATCGATACAAGCTAACTGGAGTTTGTATAGCATATAACTTTTGAGAGTAAGATTAATATTGAGAATCATATGATTTGTTGTATGTAACTTTTCTATCTTATTACACTTTATATTCGTACATTCAAAAAAATTTATAATAAAAAAAATATATAATAAAAAAAATATATAATAAAAAAAATATATAATAAAAAAAATATATAATAAAAAAAATATATAATAAAAAAAATATATAATAAAAAAAATATATAATAAAAAAAACATATAATAAAAACACATAAGCCAAAAGTTGAATTTTTCTCTATCCAACACATTCGTCTCGAAAGTTTCCAGCTGATTTGACAAAAATCAATTTACAGCTTCACATTTCATTGGGGAAAGCAAAACATAGAAAAATGGAAGCTTTAAAATATTAACAAAAAATAAACCTCATTAATATGTAAGTAAACATTTTTATGAAGAGCAAAAAACTTTTGGGTGTAATTATATAAATAAAATATAACAAATATAGAAGTTAAATGTTTTTAGATCTGAAGGAGAGCGATTGTGTGAAGCACTTTAAGAGTTAAATGTGAGATAAATAGATCACCTTAAAAAATTTAACAAATATCACATAAATATAATTAAAAGACAGTGATCAATAGAGATTCCATATCAACAAGTTTAAAGGAGAAGTTTTGCGTTTAAAGCTGATTCATAGCAAGCAGCATTTCTGTTACATTTCAAACATTCTATAGTTCCTTGCATTGAGTGTCGCAACAGACAGATGAAAATCTCAACTTATCACTGTGTAGAAGATCAAACACACGATGATCTCATATCCCAAATTTACGTATCTTTGTCTTTCTATATTCTATGTAAAAATAAATAAATATGTCTGTCTGTCTGTCTGTGTATGTGTGTGTGATATGCATATTTACTTTAGACTTTTGACTCGAAACTGAGTTATCTGATTATTGCTCAAGTGCCTTGCGTCCCTCATTTAGCGTCTTTTAGGCCAGGGCTCTTCAAGTGGCCCTTGGATCTACATACAAAGATAGCCAATAGTTTCCGTAATAATTTCAACAACAAAAAAAAAAAAAATTGCTGAAAAATATAACGTCGTATGCAATATTTTTAATTAAATCAATACAACATAGGCTTCAAAATAAAAACTACATTATTTAACAATTGTTGTTGTCCGGTTTAGGCAATTTATTCAGTTGTTTGGTCGGCCCAAAAATGAAAAAAAAAATGTAGAAAAAGTTATCTCAAATTGCCACACACACTCTCAATTTACACACTGAGATAGTGAGGCATTCTTTATTGCTTAGTGCCAATGACTAAAAAGTGGACGTGAATAAGGCAATAATCGCTATGCCGATAAGATAGGAAGAGTTCCATGCGTTTCCTTGGTTTACCGCTTGGGTTACCTGGGTTAACTGGCTGGCTGCCTGCCTGCCCGTTTTTCGTTTTTCACGGACAGCTCTTGTAATCTCCAACTGACCAAAACATATCATAATCCCGGAGGCTTTTGCTACGATAAATCATCTAAATCAGTGACTGTCATTCAGTCATAGGTCATAAAGTCTGGAGTCTAAATTTACGCTTCTCAAGCGTATAATTGCATTGCTCTGACAGTAGCGTAGGCCGAATTCTTTCACAAGGGGATCTTTTGATTAATGTATGCCCTTTAAATTATGTATATTTTGAGTAGTTTCTAAGTTTGTATCTCTTTTGTAATTCCTACACGAGGTGTAGTAAAAGAAAGGTACCTTAAAAATATATTTCAGATACAATAAATAATTTCTTGTGCTCACAGAGTTGATATTTTCATTAGATTTAATTTTGAGCAACTGCTTTATACTATAACCTCTTCCAACATAAGAGCGCTTGTTTAGCTTTCTTTAGCAGAAACTGTAGATATTTATTTAAGCTTATTATTTTAATTTGATTTCCATATCAGGTGACATTTTAAAGAACTATTATATTCTCTTTCCTTATGTAGTTTGTAAAACTTCTTCAGCAATAACTAAACCGTTTTTGGAGCTTAGCAAGAAAGTAGTTCCAACTAGATTTATACGTAAATATATAATATTTTCATTAGCTGTTATCATACCAAAATCCCTTCTTCTGTCTAAGCCACTGTGCCACTTAATGATCTCTTATTTCTTTGCCATTTTTCCATATAATTAACCAAATCCCCCCAGTTGTTTTTGCATTTCCCTGCCTATGCGAAGATTATATGACAAACTGGCTATAGAATTACAGACTGTAAGCTATTTAAAGCACAACACTCAACGAAGCAAAACGCAGTCCTCTGTTTGAGGGCGTGGCACGTGAAATGATCTACCTTTGGTAGTATGAAGATTCAGAGCAGAGGGCACTTTTAGCTGAATCAACTGAAAGTGATTGGGGAAATTGCGGGGTCTATATTGATTAGACACTCAATATTCGATCAATCAATCCATAGAAAACTATGGAGTCAACTTCACAATTTAAAGAATTGCTGAAAAGTTGCTTGCACTTTTAATTACTTGCACTTTAGCTTTATCTTTAGCTAATTTTGTCAATTAAAATTTATGCACATTTGCAACAGAATCCGCGATATCTATAGCTGTATCTATATCTATATCTATAAATATATATGTATTTATGTGGATTGGGGGACTTGTGAGTGGGAATCTCGTCTGAGTTGGCTTCGCAAATTGGCAGCAATTGTTGTCAATTTAAAATTGAAAAGAAGTCAAATGTTGACAGAAATGCACACGCTATATATACATGTTTAAACAGGCATTTGCATGTCTATATGTACAGTAAGTGAAGTAGTTGAATTGCAAAATATAAAATAAAAAATTCAAAAATTTATTTTGTATTTTTAAAAATATTTGAATGAAATGGAAACTCATAATTTTGTTTCTTTTATATTTGTTTGTTATTTTATTATAGCTGCTTATGGCTCTTAGATTAAGTTAAAATGTAAATAATGAGATTCATTGAATTTAAATATTTTTTAAAATTATAAAACAAGTATATGCACTCAGTCTATGTGAAAACAATTACTTGTCATACTGTATATACTAAAGATCTTTATAGCTACCGTTGTGTGGCGTTATCTCAGCGCGATTTATACTTATCTGCGATGCTCTATATATACTAAAAAGAGGTTTCTATTGCGCAAGTGATGAGTGTGTTCGTGTGTGTGTGTGTGTGTGTGTGTGTGTGTGTGTGTGTGTGTGTGTGTGTGTGTGTGTGTGTGTGTGTGTGTGTGTGTGTGTGTGTGTGTGTGTGTGTGTGTGTGTGTGTGTGTGTGTGTGTGTGTGTGTGTGTGTGTGTGTGTGTGTCTTGCCTCCTTGTATATCATGTCTCAAGGTAATCTTTCGTGATAATCAAGCGTTACGTTAAGCTTCCCTCAAATAATGATAAAGACGTCGCGCTGTTTGACTGAATGATACTCATGAGTATCAATTGCCATATATTCAAGCAATCATAAATTGGCCAATTGACAATCACACTGAGATTTGAATAATTTATTAATTTACCTTTTTTTCCGTTTTTTTTTTCCCAGTTACTTAACTTAAAATGTGCACAGTGTGAAAACAGACATCGCAGTGGCAATTGATCTCAACTGAGATTTATACTTATATATAGAAGAGCCATGGCCCTGAATCAGGGCAAATATAAGCCAACAATCTGTGCTATCGATGAGGTGGACGATCGTAGTTATAAGCTGCATACGGGCCAGGATGATGAGCGTATTGGCCATGGCAATAGCAAGCAACAAATCGAGGGCAGCGAAACGGCTCCGTTGACCACAAATCAGCAGAAGTTGCACATTGATGATGCGGGCTTGACGCCCAAGGAGTTGGAGGCGGCACGCAAGGAGGCGATGAGTGAGGCCAGAGCTGTGGGTGGGGTAACGCCCACGGCAAATACACCCAACTCGACGCATACTTCCGCCAATGGACTGAGAGGTAAATGAGAGAGAGAGCAATGGAAGCGAAGAAATAACTCAATTCTCAAATCATATCGTTGTCACTTCAGAAACATTTGTCGGTTGTCGATAGATAGTGGAGAATTTAATTCAATTGAATAGATAACGATATTTATTTACACTTTTAGAGACCATCGTAAATAAGATGTTTCTTCGATAAGTAATAATACTTACACTTTTATATAGATTGATTCACTTACAATAGCAATATATCACTTATTGATGATTTGCATTGAAGAAATCAATAAATATAAAACTTAACTGAGATTTTGAATCATTTCACAGCTATTTTAAAGTAATTGAAAGAAGAATTTGCTCGATTAATCAATTTATAACGTATGCCAACATAGATGCAGACTATCTTATTGATAAATATTAATGTTAACACTTGGTTACAATTGTTAATTTATAATATAATGCACTTACGATAACAATTGATCGATTAACGACAACAACTTACAATCATTTGCCACCCATTTTAAAGACTTAAAGCTAAAAAAATGCTAAACGATTTGTATTAATATTAAAGCACTATGATAAACGATTGCAACTTTTGTAGAGTCCATCACAAAACCAATGATCGATAAATTAAACGATATTAAACTCAACGCTTTACAATTGACCGATTAACATTATTAACACACACTTTACAAAACTGATGAGCCATTTTAGAGCTCCTAATGATGGATTAATCAATATTAACACCTTGTTGCTTTATTTAAATTTATCGTTTGGCGATTACAACTTAATAATGTATAATTGTGGTTAAATCTATCATAACAACTTGCCACGTTTTATTTTCATCAAATCACTAACAATAATAATGGATCAAATGATAAGCTAAGACGACTGTCATTCATGTTTTCATTTCATTTCATTCGCATCTCATCTTTTCACGCCGTGTCACGTCACCTGCTATAGCCTTGCTGCTTCCAGGACGTCGATCCTTTGATGCACTGATGAGTTTATCGCGGAAGCGTCGCATTCTGTACGTGGCCACCGCCTGCCTCTGCGCCCTGTTGCTGGTGATCATCATCATGTTGCTGGCCTTTTGGCCAGAGGTGCCCTTCCATATGCGTGCCCCGCTTTGCCTGCAGCGGGAGTGTGTGGAGAGCAGCCGGCAGTTGCTTCTCTGGGCCAACACATCGAAGAGTCCTTGCCACGAGACTTACGATTGGGCGTGTGGCAAGTTTGCCAGCGAATATGCCGATGGTGATTACTTTGTGATCAAACGTGGCGAATGGAACTTCAAGACTTATAATGAGTATAAGGGTAAGCTCTACTTAATTTACAAAGTATATTTTATTTGATTTAACTTGCATTTATTTGTTTTGCAGAGCTCAATGAACTGAATCGATTTATATCCATGCTGCCCAATGCCGCCGAGGGAACTTATCCCGTCGAGTCCACAATTAGCAGTCTTTATAGGAACTGCCGCGATATCGATGCTCTCGACAAAAGTCAATCGGATCTGTTACTTAAGCAGGCCATCAAATCTGTGGGTAAGTTAAGAAGAGAAGCACAGAAGTAGAATATTATATAATAACTAGAAATTTGAAAATCATTTTGTTGTGAACAATGAATATAACACATAGTCATTTACTTTACAAAATAAAATGTCTAGTGTGATTTTTACATTAATTTGTTCGCTTAATTATAGATTACAACGTAGTTAATTTGAAAATAAATTTTATCAAAATATCCTTTTGTTTTTTTTTTTAAGTTTCTTACGTTAAATTCACTTTTGAGCTCAAAACTAGTCTTTTTTTTAATATGCAGAAATTAGGAAGCTGTAATTCTGCGGGTAATATAGACAAGTAGATGGAGGGCTCGAAAGACGTGCGTTCTGCCGAGAATTCAATTGTCAAATGGGTGGAAGCCAACGAGCCTTCTTCATCGATAAGATCTCGCAAGTTGGGTAGCCAAGGGGTTTAAGTGAGTCAGGAGTCTAGCTCTGTAGAGGAGTAGCGTAATAGTAGTACATAATGGAAGTATGCCAAGATTGTGGTAGATGGTGCTGTTGTGCACATAGAATGTCACGTTTAAGATCCTTGGCAGAATCTTGCTTATGAGAAGACTTGATCCGTTGTATTAAGGAGTGACATTGAAAGCCCGAAAGGTTGTTGTCCCAAGAGAGGGTGTGCATAATGATAACCTTATAGAGTTGGGTTTTAGCTACCAATCGCGAGAATACACTGTTTCCAAGTGAGTCCAGGATTATTGCCAGTATTTAAACTGGTTGAGTTGATTAATTCAGGAGCCATTCAGGAAGATTTACGTTGTGTTTAGGCGGCTTAGGGAGAATGTTGCATGCTGACTTTTTTGAGGGCACTCGTATTCGTATAAGAACTTCTGGATCATTGCCAAAGCATTTCTCCGGTACGCGCTGGTAACTAAGAATGCCGAGTCGTCAGCATAAGTGTTTAAATTAGAATAAAACATCTTAAATTTAATCTGGATTCGTTTACATTTTTTCTTTCATAAAAGCATATCAATATTGACAACTTTGTGACTTGTAAAGTTGCCAGATCAATTCGATAAGATCTTATCAAACTTGTAATTATAATAATAATATCAAATGCCTATTATTGTGGAGATCCCACTAGATTCTACTCAATCTTCTTTCCATCCAACTCATCAACACATGATCCACAATACGTGCACACTGTGCCTATTGTCGTATCTCACTTCACACAAGTACATCATAATAAATTATTATATCTTTAAATATAATAATAATAATAATAAATGATTTCTATGCGGAATAACATGTTGATTATCAATTTTAATCGTTATAAAAATTTATTTTATTAGCATTAATGAATTGTTTGAAAACTTTTAACAAAATATCAAGCTAAATTCGTATTTTTCTGCATTTAACAATTTGGATTAAACGTTTTAGAAGAAATGGAAGATTGTAATCTTAATTAATATTTTCAATTCAAAATGGAGATGGAAAACATATTATATTGTTATATGATATTTTTGTAAATGAAAGCATATGAATAATGAATTGATTTTCTGTTGCCGTGTGCATTTACTAGAAGGCATCTCTACTATTGTATTTTTAATGCAGCAAGACCAATGTGGTTGGAATACTATTGGAAGTATATTCTTTTCATTTACACCATGCGATTTCTCACCCTTTTTCCTGCTGGGACGCCTCAGTAAAATTTCATTATATTCATTATTTAGTCATTTTATTGGAGAGCAATTTTAATTAAGAAGCACAAATTTAGTTATGTTAAGAAAAAAAAAAAGGTTTAGCTGCTATTGCATTGCGTTTACTTGCTGGGTGGCAAGTATGTGGCACTCTGTGCAGTGCTGCGGCTGCCACCAGAGCTGCTGATAATGTGGCTGCCACCGCCGATGCTGCCACCGCCAATGCTGCCACTGCCAATGCTGCCACCGCCAATGCTGCCACCGCCGATGCTGCCACTGCCAATGCTGCCACCGCCGATGCTGCCTCCACTGCTGATGATGCCACTGCTGCTGCTGCTGCTGCCGATAATTCCGTGGCTTCCACCGCTGACTGAGCTGCTTCCACTATGACCAGCATCCAGGATACCCACAACAGACTGGGCAGGTGCAACGCCACCGTCGGTGTGCTCTGAGGAGCCCTCAATGCGATCGTATTCAGCTGGGGAATCAAAGAGAATTATCATTAAAGTTGGTTACCATTATATCAGACAGAAGCTTTGAAAGTGAGCACTACACATAAACACAACTTCAAGAGTCATAAATTTCAGCGAAGTGAAATATTTGTACACTGACTAAAGTAGTCTTAATATTTCATTCATTTAATAATTTGTTTTTCAATTTGAATTCAATTTAATTGAAAATTTGATAACCAACAGAATGCAGTTGTTTTCTACCAGTGTATTGTAAAAATAACCGAAAGAGCCACAACGTGCCCAACACTGTTATAGAGTTTTCTCGCAGGTATTTACTGTCCTTTGGTCTTGTTTGCTCGTCGATGACGAAAACAGCCGACATGCAGTTGCCAATTGGCCAATATTAACCAAAAGAGCCACTACGTGCCCACCCCTATGATAGAGTTTTCAATCGAACTCACCCTGAATCTGTTGCTGGGCATGACTAGCCTCAGCATCAGTCTTGTACTTAATGAAGAAGACCTCTGGCTTGCTGGGAATAGTTGGAGCTGGCGTAGCGATATCGTTGACCTCCAGTGAGGAATCCTTCTTGCTGAGCACATAGATGACAGTCTTCTCCTCCTTGGGAGCATACTCCGCCGACAACTTGACGTTGGCGCTGCTCGATGATGGCGCCTTGATGAAGACCACACGATAGTTCTTCTGTGGGCGTCCAATCACCAAATGCTTGACACGCTCCAGATTCTCGTGCTCCTCGGGTGCGGCGACCGTAATGAATTGTTTGTGGACAAGAGGCGATTCAAAGGCAGCACGTTGTTCCTCCTGCTGTTGCTGTTGATAACTGGGTGCCTGGTAACCGGCAAGTCCGCCAAAGCCAATGTTTGGTGAGGGTCCAAAGCCAGCAAAGCTGCTGCCTGCGCTGCCAAAGTTGCCGCCAAAGCCAGAGGACGAGGAGGAGGAAGAGCGTCCAGTGTTGTAGCTGCCTCCGCCTTGGGAATAAGTGCTGCCTCCGCCCTGGGAATAAGTGTTGCCTCCCACGCCCTGACTGTGACTGTGGCCCGCGTTGGAGCCACTTATCAGAGAGCCAACGCTAGCGCTTTGGAAAGCGCCCAGGGGTCCATAGGTTGCCACGCCCTGGGCATTGCTGGGTGCCCCCAGAAAGGTGCCGCCGCTTGTGCCCGTCAAAGTGCCGGAAACGCCGCTGCCGTAATTATAACCCTGAGGCTTGGCTTGAGCCAAGACGAGGAGCGAGCACAGAGTCTGCTCCATGCAACGAAAGAGAAAGAATGATGGAGAAGTGAGTGTGATAAACGATATTGATAGATCAGCTGGTAATCCGTGTGTCCGTTGATCCTTCTGTTGCTTACCACAAAGAGACGCATGTTGAAAATGGTACTTGATTGGATTTCAGTTGATGTTTAACTGTTGCTCCTCCTCGCTGGCGTTTGGGCTTTTATAGTCGCATATTTAGGCCCCAGAGCGATGCCATCCTCCAAAAAATATACTCACTCAATATTCAATATAGATATATTCATATTTATCTTGTTGTTGTGCTTTTTTTTTTCTCTTCTATAATGTCGTGCTTAATTAATTGCTCAATTATTTGGCGAACCTCTGACATTTGACTCGTTGTGTCATCTCTGTTTCACTCTCTGTCTGTCTCGCTCACCACACTGATTGTGGATTTCCTTTTAATGTGACCTGTTGTTTGATTGCTGTTGGCCATAAATCATGGCTTCAAGTGATCACTTTGCAAGTCTTCACATTGACAACGCATGTCGTCTCAACATTGATTCATTCATTCAATCCATCGATTAGTTTCCGTTGCAATTTCTGATTTCGTTTTCGTCATCATTCTTTTTTTTTGTTGAATTCATTTGAATATTTGCAGCTAAATGCAAATACCTTGAGCCCTCCAAGTGATGGATTGACTAATTAATTTGTCTACACAACTAACTCTATTCTTACACAAAAGCTGTGGCTATTCCATTAAGTAAATGACAAAAGCACACAATTTTTTATTAAATATAAATATATTTGTTAAGGCGGGGAATTGCACCAACTCAAGCTTTTGAATGATATAAGGATGGATTTAGGGAATTTTGTTTAGAAAACAATTATCAAGTTTTATTCCAGAATTGCATAAAAGTAAAAGACAAATGCGGTAAATTTACTAATTACTGATGAAAATCACAATTTTAAATGTTAAATGTATTCAATGAAATAAATAATGCTACACATATAATCTTTATTACATTATCTATATCATTACAATCGCTTCTTAAGCGCTGATACTATAGGAAAAAAAAAAACATCTCGATCTTTTCTTTCCATTGCAATCTTTCATTCTCTTTGGGACTTTAAATTTATCGCTCTTCCCTATATTTCTCTTACTAATCTCATCATTTCTGATTTGTTCTTCGTTTCTAATAGGTTTTTATTAATGAACGCAATTTGTCTGTTGTCTCGCTATCAACTTTTTCGTTTTATTCTCTTATATTTTTTTTCCTCCCCAAACTAATTTTTGAGTGATTTTTTCTTGGAGATTATACGCATAATACTTCCGCAATGGGATTCTTGCTTTACGTATTTTTTAATTATGTGTGTTAGCCATCAAACGAGAGTTTAACTTATTTTTCTTGGGATTGTGAATTTCGGTTTTTGCCTGTTGGTGCTAAAAATTTTAATGACAATAATTCTTGACGCAAACAAAGCTTAGCTTTGCCAAAGAATAGATTAAGCTAGTTAAAAGAATTCGATTTGCCTTAAAATGGATATCAGATAATAGTGATTTAAAAATAATGGTAATTGGGTTAGACTTGAAACACTTTGCTGATCATAGAAAGATGCTCAATATGTCTGGGTTCAGATAGAAGATATCGTCACTGATGTGCATTTTATAAGAGATCGATATATCTGTAATGCAGCAAACTTTCAACCTTATCGTTGAACAATCGATTATCTAAGTCGATATCTGTGCTTTTGTAAAAATGGGAAAAATTGAATAACTTGCGGTCATAAGATATTTGTTTTTGAAGTTTAATACACCTACACAAATTAAAACCGAGTTGGACACTGTCTATGGGGACTCTTCCTCATCATTTGCCACAGTAAAGTTCTGAGCTGCTGGACGTACGAGCTACGTAGAAGATGAGACACGTCCGGGACGCTCGAAAACTGTAAGAACTGTGACGTAAACATCGCCAAAATGCAATAAATTGTTCTGGACGATTGCTGAATTAAAGTAAGAGAGATAGTTGAGATTTTTAAGATGTTTAAAAACCGCGATTGCTATAGTTTAAACAGCGAATCGTGTTTGCTCAATATTGATCAAAAGCGCGTTTGAATAAACTGTTTACGCTTACTTATTGGGAGTTTTGGCGCCGCCTCATAACTGTTAATGAACCTATGCTCCAAAAACAGAATCCCAATCTAAACAGTTGATTGCAAAGGGGTATCCACCACCAAAAAATAATTGAAAACTGTTTTTATCGTCTGGAAAAGTGATGAATTACGCTTTTAACAGCTTCAGCATCCACTACAGACCTAGCTCCAAGTGACTTATGTATTTTTATTCCCAAAGCTCAAAGTTGCACTTGGCGGACAGAAATTTACCTCAAATGAGAAGGCAATATCCTTTGTAGACAATTATTTGGAATGACTGATGCGGTGGGAGCATCGGTGGGAGAAGTGTATTGACTTGGAGAAAGACTATGTTGAAAAATAAAATATAAAAAAAATATTACAACTGTTGCATCAGGCTAACACTGACATCAAAAAACTTAGATAATAAAAAATGAACGAGTTATAGATTATTTCGGTATTGAAAAGCAATTGTCGTGCATTGTGCTCTTCAGTGAATCAATATCAATATCAATAAATTCAATAGAGGTTATATTCAATGGGTACTTTATTCATATTAAATATTTCACTATTCTTTTATTTCTGTGAATTAAATAAATGAACGTTATTAATGTAATAACAATGATTATTAAGCTTTGCTTCCATTTAGATTCCTGAATCGTTTACGAGCTCCTTTTAAACCAAATGGTTTGTTAAATCTTTGGTACAGAGGATAATTCGATATGCGATCATTTTCTGGCATTTAACTGTATCAACAAATAACAATAATAATCACAAATTTAATCAAATTAATTACCATTCGACATTTTCTGTTTCAGCTGTTTTATTTGCATTCCTTTGTAGTTATAAACATTTGCTCAAGTTTCAATAATGTAATGAAAATATAATAATATATAAAATATAATATAACTTATCTACCACCACTAGATCACACAAGAAATGTAAATGGCATATGCTGCATTTCGACCAATATGCAAAATTGCTGAATGCAACTGCAGTGAGAAGGACACACAGCAAACAAATGCAGATATTTAAACCAAGCCGATCAGTTGGTCGGGCGCGACAGTAGGATACCCTGTGCAGGTCTTAAAACAAAAGTATTTTGTAGTATTTTAAACGGGTCTGGTATTCAGGAACCTACATTCCAAATTTGAAGTCTCTAGCTCTTATAGTTGCTGAGATCCACGCGTTCATACAGACAGACGGACAGACGGACGGACGGACGGACAGACAGACAGGCGATGCCAATCGACTCGGCTTTTGATACTGATCAAGAATATATACAGGGTCGGAGATGCCTCCTTCTGCCTGTTACATACATTCACACAAATTCATAATACCCTTTTTTGCCCATTTTAAATGGGCACAGGGTATAAAAAATACGCTACTACATATTAGCATTGCCTTTTTAATGCCGTGACAATTATTATATAATAACTAATTAAATGGAATATATAATTTATTAATAATGGTCAGACAGTTTCTTGTGCCATTTGTGACATGTTTCGTTTGCCATTGCCTCATTATCTAAAGACTGCAATTATTTAGAAGAGCGGAATTAAGTAGTTACTTCTTATCAAATTGCCAGAATGCCTCATGTCAGACAATTTGATGTGAAACATGTGTCGGTCCTTCAGCACATAACATCCATTGTTAATAGAAAGATCTTCCTACGATGAAATACAAACTTCTGTTGTCGCATTTAATAAAATACTTAAAAGTTAATTAACAGCTGCACATAATACTTTTATCCTCCGAGACAGACGCTAAAATCTTAGATGCTGAATTGAAAACCTCTCAATATTGGCACAGACAATGCTGGATAAAGTAACAGCACTAGTTAAACAGAATATAATGTTATAGCTAATAATATTTCAATGTAAATGAACAAAATTATTACTCTAAACAACGAAAGAATTCTTCAACAGATTATCTTTGCTCCTTTGTAAGAATGGTACTCTCTTTATTCTTCTTCTTTTTTATAATTTAATAAATTTGTACTTCTTAGAAGTAGCAACATACTATTGCTATCAATTATGATTGATAAGTTGCTAGAGAACTTCCCTCCAATGTAAACTTCAATCGAAACGTAAAGATCTCAGCCCCAATTGCATTGTGGAGTTGCTTCATTTAAAAAAGTCGCAAGACACTTGTCTCTGATTTAAGATGTGTCTTGCCAAATTCCCCAAAACGGCAGCATAGATACATACGTCTGTCTCTCTGATTGTCTTGTCTGTCTATAAATTAAGGCATTTCCATTTGATAAGCGGTGTGAGGGGTTTTGACGGCGGCAAGCATCTAAACAAAAAGATGACTCGATTATGTTGTGTCATTTGTATTTTTGGATATCAGCTAAAAGCAAAAATTCCAAACGGTTGCGGTGCGGCATGTTTTCTTGTCTTGTTGTGTTTTCTTAATATTTATTTTTTGTATTTATTTATTTATTTGTGTATATTTGAAAAATTTCATTATAATTGGCATAATTTGAATGCGCTTTGGGGCGAGAGCTTTGTCGGTGGTGTCGGAGCTCAGTTTGGCGTAAGTTCAGGTTAAGGTTCAGTTTTAAGTATTAGTTCGGGTCTGTTAAGACCACATTTTATATGACCGAAAATGTTATGATTTATGCGCACCTTGAAATAAGCCGATTGAAGATTGAAGATTGAAGTCCAACCAACCAACAAAAAAAAAAAAAAAAATACTTAAAATACTTTTAAGTATTTGGACAGATCGTAATTTAAATATACATATATGTATGCTTAAACGGTATCATCGTTTGGGGACTTGTGGGTCAAGTGCAGAAACGAATGACTTAGAACACAAACTTTGCTGCATATCTGTTGGCCTTGTATTAACAACGCTTGCATAACGTTTTCCCCTTTTGCTATTGGCATATTCGCTGCTTTCTGCTTATTTGAAGATTAATAGCTGCCAAGTTGTGTGGTTTGGCTGCCAATCACAAAAAGGTCGCCCAGTTGATGTCCAGATATGGTCGCTGCTTCCAAATTCCATTAATTAAATGCGAATGCAAATAAATCTACACGAGTTGCTTGCGAAGAAGCCAAAAATATAAAGATAACAACGACAACAATATCAAAACAAGATGCATTGCCGACTTGTTTCTTTTTTCTTATCTTCTTTTCTTTTTTTTTTTTTTGTTTTAACTATTTGCAAAATTTATGTAAATTAAACTAAAGCTGTTTTCGCACAAAACAAAGTCGAATCACAGATTCCCTAAAACTGCAACTACATTTGCTAAGATTTTAGAGAATTTGCCAAAAATTTACAATATTTTAAAAAAAAGTATAGAGCTAAAACTCGGTTAATCTTTTTTCGAAATGACTGATGATTGATTTTTGTGTTTATCTTTTGACTTAACAGAATATATATGACAATAGCTCAAATACTTTCCAAAAATTCTGTACAAATTTCTAAAACAAATTCGAAACATTCGAATTTGGAATTTCCGATCTCGCTGAAATATGTATGGATTCATTTCAGACATCGTTCTTCAAAAATATGTTTAAATCGCATTAAAATGAACAGTCAACAAACAGTCTTCTAACTACTTATGTTGCTTGAGGGTGACATTTTTCGACAATCCTTAATTTTAATATGATTCCCTATATAATATTTAAAAGAATTGAATTTAATAGATCAGCGTTATTTGGAGAGTTATTTAAGTCCGCAAAAAATTACTTTCTTCTTTATAATTGTTCTTTTTCTATTTAAAACAATATTCCCAACACTTTTCTGCAACGAACATTATTAAAAAGATATCTTTTAAGTGTCTTATAGAACTCTTAAACAGTTGAAACATGTAGAGAATACAACATCGCATTTTAGGTAATAACTAAAGAAGTTTATTTAATTTTACAAAAAAAATAATAACTTAACAAAATTGATAACAATTAAAATATATCTATAGTTATCGGTGATAATATGATATGGAATGAGTTTGTGTTTAAAATTGTAACAAATACATATTTTTTTGATATTAATTCAATTCTATTTGGCTAAGATTGTTCACAAATATTTTACGCTTTTGATGTACAAGAAATACATATTCTATTAGGATTATTTTATAATCGAATCCAAACCTCAATACTCAATTCAGTTTTGGCCGCATAATCCTATGTTCTCTTGATTGTCCATATGCTCCATCATTGTCGTTGGCTTTGTCAGTTAATCTGCCTCTCGTTTGGCACAGGGTCAAAGCACTTTGCGAAAAGGTTCAACAAAAACTGAGCAACAACAACAACACATAGTAAATAATAAAAATTGAAATTAAATACATAAGACACAAAAGTTTGCAAAAACTATGCAAAAAATACCAACGGAAAAAACAAGAAAAAAAAGAAGAGAAACACTTTTTGTGACTGCGAGTCGAACTTTTTTATTTACGCGTTCGCTATCTTTTATGACGATATTGTTGTTGTTGCTGTTGCTGTTGTTGTGGATGCTGTGGATGATTGTTGGGGTTTTTTTTTTTTTTTAATATTATTTTCGGTTTTTTATATAGTATTTTCGTTATCTATATTGTTTTCTTTTTTAACGCTTATCAGTTTTATGCAAATACTGCTACCCGGCAATGTTAATTAGATAGTTTGTGTGGTGCGCGTGGGTCGATCGTTAAAGCGACACCACCCAACCACCAGCATGATGATCATCATGATCATCATCATCATCATCATCATTATCATCCTCTTCTACATTAAAAAAGGCGTGCCATAGGTCGCTGGTAATCGTAGCCCTCGGCAGGAGGAACAAGTGAAGCTGCAGCTGCAGCTGCTGGTGTTGCATCCAAGGCTCCAACCACAGATTGCACTGGTGCGACAAAGGGTGCGGCATGTTCTGTGTTGCCACCGAGTCCATCGTACTGCGTTTGTATCTCACGCTGGGCAGCAGCTGCCTCCTCGTTCGTCTTGTAGCGAATGAAGAAGATTTCGGGCTTGGCGGCAGTTTGTTGTTGCTTCGATTGTTGAATGTCCTGTGCCTCGAGCTCCTGTTGTTTGCGACTCAACACGTAGATAACGGTGCGTTCCTCCTGCGGTGCCAACTCGGCTGTATATTTGATTGCATCGTTTTGTGCGGTTGGGGCACGTATAAAGATGACGCGATAGTTGCGTGTGGCACGGCCAATGACTAGATGTTTGGTGCGCGGTTGCACGTCCTGTGCATCCTCTGCCGCCGACACGCTAAAGAATTGTTTGGTGATGATCGGTGCCTGTGGCGGTTGTGCAACACTTTCACTTTCACTTGCCACCGGTGGCAGATAGTAACGCGACGGTGACGACGACAACGACGATGACAACGATGCGAACTGCGCCTGACTGAGGCCAGTCAAAGTCAGGAGCGTTGCGAGCAGGACGACTACGAATACTACGTTCAACATGCTGCTTATGGATGCCACAAATGTGTGATGCAGCATGGAGAGTGCTGTGCCATTTTTATACAAGTATACACGTCTGCCGCAGAATATTATTTTTGCACACAGTTTTCATTGGCCCAATTAGTATGGAAAACAAAAGACTTAGGCAACAAACTTGTCGCAAATTAATTGTGCGTTTAATGTGGCCCCCGAACGGAAACAAGACAACACACACACACACACACGCACACACACACAACTCTGTTACAACATCTTCGTCAGATCTTGAGATAAACTTTTGTGTCATAACTCAAAGATAATGGCGAAGTTCGTATCGTGTAACTATCGCATAACTTTGGACCTTTTTTGTAAACAATATTTTTTAAAATTAAATTCTTGTCATGAAAACTTTAATTTTATGGAATTATAGGGAAACTATCGCTTGAGTTTAATTTGGTTTTTTTTTCTTTCTTTGTTTCTACTACAATATAATATTTATTTAACTTATAGTCACAATGTGTTGTTTCTAAAACTTATAATGATATTTCGTTTGCGATTATGGTAACTGCATTTAGAGATCGTTAAGTAAATTCATTAGATTTATTAAACTATCAAGACTAACTAACTATCATATAACCAACTATCATATAACTAAGGAATAAAATGTTTATGCCTTGTCAAATTGATATTAAATAGTTTTCATTTTGATTTAACTTAAAGATATTTTGGTAATTAAATTCTAGTCATGAAGACTTTTTCGAGAAATATTGATGAGACATTGTTTGTGACTATGGGTAACTCCATTTAATCTTTAGAGCTCCTTTTGTAAATTCATTCGATTTTGAGAGATATCGAGGAACAATCATCTAGTGATCGCATATCTTGTTTATTGTTCTAGAAATTTTAATAAGCCTTGAAATTATTCTAACTGCATTTGCTAATTAATTGAGTCTAGGTAATTGCTTAACTTAGTTTTCCTTATCGTTTTTTCCTTGAACTTTAAATGGGGATTGTCTTTATTTTAGCTGCATTTGTTGATTAATTCTTCTTGTGGCATTTTCTTAATTTTACGCAACTATTGAGAAACTATCGCTTATTCAACTGTTTCTGCCTAACTTTAGCTTGGATTTGTAATACAATTTCTGTCGCGTTATAGATTAAAAAAAAAAATATATATCACAGAACTATCGAGCAACTATCGCTGGACAATCGCACGCGTTATATTTATGTCGTGTTGCTGCATTTGTTAATTAGATCTCGTTATGGATGTTTGGCTCGTTTTAGTAGGCTCATTTATCATTTATCGCCGTCCACATCTGTGGGCCCATTGTCTAGCTTGTGCGGCATTATTCAACGCCCTCGCACGTTTCTGACTAATGAGTTGCGCTTAGCTCTGATCTAATCTGCGCTTTTGGAACTGCTCAATTTTGCCCAAGTCTTGAATAATTTTCTTAGCTTCTTTCATCGTTCAGCAGCGTTGCGTTGGATTGCGCAGCCTCAGCCTCGTGGCTGATTAGTAGATTAATTCGTTTGGCTTGGCTTGGCTGGCTGGCTGCGTTGTCAACAAGTCGGCGACAATTAAAATATCAAGCAGCGATACCATTTTTGAAAAAGAAGAAGAATTCAACGACTATCGTCGGACGATTCGGCTTGACATCGATTTCGATTTCAGGTCGATTCAGGTCTCGATGTGCATCGATTAGCATAAATTGACGCCATAATTCCCACACTTTCATGTCGCATTTGGCAAAAATGGTACAACTAATTTGATTTATGATCAGTTTTATTAAGAAAAATTGTTTCTATCAAATGCCTAGACCAACGATATTATGCCTACATATTATAAAGATGTTCACACCGCAACTTCTGACTGTGGGAGGGTTGGCTAAATATCATAAATTAATTACAAATGTTGTTAATCAATTGATATAGGCTGAGAAATTGACTTAATTTCAATTAAGGTTTAGCATAATTGTGGCTATTTGAGTATTTCAATGGATTCGGTTTCTACTTGTTAACTTTATCTAATGACTATGGAAATTGTATTCTAACCTATGAGGAAATCGTTTACTGTCACTTGCTTGCCTCAGTTTCCTTTACTTTCTTTCCCGGTTTTTTCCCCACGTCATCTTTACCATTTATTTCTTTTTTTACCCAATATTGTATTTAATAATTTCCTTTCATTCCATTTATATTTTATTTTTCTCTCCCTTTTTTCTACTGTTATTTCTTTACTTCATTATATCTTTTTCTTGCTTAATCATTCTATACTTTTCTTTTCTTCTTTTTAATTAATTTTTCCTATATAATCTTTTTGTCATTTCTCCAATTCATTATATGTTTTTACTTAAACTTTCCTTATGATCTATCTCATTTCTCTGAGGCATTATTTCTTCCTTTCTTTGTTTAATCCTCTTTCTATAGCAAATTCCATACTGCATTTAATTTTCTCCAGTCATTTTCCTCTCATTTCTCCCATTTCCATTTGTCTTTTTCAAACCTCAAAGTTATATCTTGCTATTCAATCATTCTAATTTCATCCTAAACTGTTCCATTTATATTTTCTTATTTGAAAGCTAATTCTTCGCATCATCTTAATAACTATATAATTATGTATCTCTTTTCGTTTTATTGATTCCTCCTTAAACCTCTTCTCTTCGTCTTCGTCTTCGTCTCCGCCTTCGGTCTTCACTCTTGTCTCTCCCTCTCTCTCCTTAGTTCATATTTTGTCATGCAGCGTCAGTTTAACGATCGCTTGAAGAAAAGATGCGCTGTTTGATTCAATTATAATTAAATTTGATGAGCTTATTTTGATTTCTCACTTCATTTAAGCTAATTTTGAGCTATTTCAGGCGCCAGGCGCTTTGTTGAGTGTCGAATTTTTGGACACATTTGAATTGATTTGAATTTTGGTTATGTGCATTTTGATTTTGGGCCCAGCTTCGGACTCTGGCGTTTTTTTTTTTTTATTTCTTATTGGGTTTTTGCTTGATTTGAGCAACATTTCAATTTATTTATGGCATTTTTATTAATTTTTTAAATGGCATTTTATAGCGCGGAAACTACGCGACCTTATACCCTATACCAGAAGAAGAAATCTCAACGTTGCGTACTTTTTAAATATACAGTTTATTTTTTATTATTATTAAAAACAAAAAAAAAAAACAGAAACAAAAATTGAAAAAAAAAATATGCTTAAAACTAAACAACACAACAAGGCGGTGAGGGGGATGGGGTGTGAGGGGTAGGGAATCTGTCTATCGTTCTCTCAAAGCTTGAGTCCACTGGGCAGATACTGAGCACTGGGATGTCCGGCTGGACGATTGATCTGACGATAGTTGTAGCTGCCATCGGGATTGAGGCCATCGAGACTGCCAATAACCGAGGTGATCGGAGCATTGTTATCCTCCTGGAACTCGTTGGTGCCGCCGAGCTTGTCGTATTGTCCCTGGATCTCCTTCTGGGCCTGGTTCGCCTCATCGTCGGTCTTGTACTTGATGAAGAACACCTCCGGCTTGCTGGGCTGTGTGGGAGCTGGCGTGGCAATGTCGCCGGCCTCGACATCATTATCCTTCTTGCTCAGCACATAGATGACAGTCTTCTCCTCCTGTGGAGCAAACTCGGCCGAATACTTGACATTGGCATTGTCACCGGCTGGTGCCTTAATGAACACCACGCGATAGTTCTTCTGTGGCCTGCCCAACACCAAATGCTTCACCTTGCCATCATTGCTGTGATCCTCGGGGGCGGAGACCAAGTAGAATTTCTTATTGATGATCGGTGCTTGTGTGGTGCTTGCCGGTGGCAAGTACTTGTCACCGCCGCGATGGGCCAGCGGCAATTGGCCAACTAGCTGGCCGGGATTGCCGAGGCCAATGCCGCCGCCCACAAGTAAATCTCCGGCCTGTGGTTGCTCGTAGCCATATTGAGGACGAGACTGGGCCAAAACCAACAAGGTGGCAGCGCCAAAGAGGAGTTGAACTGCTATAAACTGCATGATGAGTCGATTTATCTTTGGTGATAGATATATCCCGATATATGTGTATTATATCCCTGTGGATTGATTGAATTGATGTTGATGTCGCGTCGCGTTTGAATTTGAGTTTGAGTTGTGTGATACGTTTTGGATTGGATCGCTTTGGGGCAATGGTTGCATTTCTTGTCGCTCCACTTGACTTATATGCGAGTTGCTTCCCCCTCTGCTGGCCAGCTGCTGGCAGCGCAGTCGCCGTCAGCGGATTTGCTGTTGTTATTGTTGTAATTTATGTAAATCGACAACACAACATTCAACTTTCAAGCGATACCAGATTCGAGACTTAAACACACACACACACACACACATTCATGAATCAAGATTCATAGGCTCAACTCAATGTGACCTAAAATTTATTCAAATCTACGAATGCACAAATGTATCTCATAGATGCGTCAGTTTTTGGGGCGTGGTCGATTCTTGAACGCGTAGCCATGGTATACATTTTAAATAGTAGTAGTATAAAGCCCAACAAAGCTGTGTATCTATCGATTTGTATCTTTTGGCAGCTTTGGCATTGAACTTGACTGTTGCTTTGGCCTCAACGCAAAAGCAGCAACTTATCCATTATAAATAGATATTCATCGAGTGTATCTACTCGCATATAAATTTTAAATAATGCTATCTAATATATATAAGAAAAAATTGGCAACATTTGTAGGCTTGTTGACGGCTTTGCTGCATCTCATTAAACGGCACCTTTAGGCCTCTTAGTCCGCAAAAGACGGAAACTAGTTTGCTTTGGGTTTTTCTTTTGGGCCACCATTTGAACGGATTTGATCAAAACCGATCGAGTTGATCGATTAACTTGCAAATTCGCAAACAGTTAAAAGATGATTTCATACAGCGACAATATGAATGACAAAATCTGATCGAATACCAATGATAAACTATTATATGTATATGTTGAAATCGCATGTTTATATCAAAAGTTCAACTATGATTTAATAGAAGCTGATTTGTCCTAAATCATATATATATTTTCTGTTGGTTGAGAAAATCATGCAATCCATCTTTAAACTGTTAACATGTTCCGAAATAATTACAAAATTGTGATGAAGTTTTAAAATTAAATACATAATAGCATCTCGAAGGCGGCCTAGTTGCTCTGGCTCAAATCTTATGTATGTTGTTGCCTAGAATTAATTCTAAGATACAATAAACAATAATAATTAAATACATAATAGACTTGCATCTTAAGTTAAAACATGAGTTCGTTGCAATGTTCAATATATGTCAATATATTAGAGTTATTATGCTAATCGCAATCTCACAAAGAGATTTGCTCATTTAATTCACGATAAGTTGATAGCACTTCATTGACTAGTTGGCAGGGCAGCTTTAGATATATATAATGGTTGTAGTAGTTTCAACCAAAAAGAAGCCGGTCATTCGAGCGCTCACGACCTTACGATACCCTGTGCAAGTCTTAAAGCTAACATATTTTGATTATAATGGGATTGCTATTACTTACATATGCATACATACTAACTTAGTATTACTAAGTATATTTAAATATATAGCTTGAAATGAGTTCTGCTTGCATCGAGAGTAACTTGCTGGCCGTAGTTTGGCGACACAGAACTGTGATGGTTGATTTTTAAATTGTTTATTGTTTACTACTGCTACTTGATAAACATATGTATATTGTAAAATATGTGTACAGACAAGCGGTCATATTACTTGCACTAGCTTACAGTGAGTTTGATGCAGAGGTATATATATTATTAACTATAGATTTTAGCCTCTTAAACATCAAAATTAATTTGAAAAAATTTTTCTCTGATTCGTTTTCGAGATAGAACTCTTTGAATATTTTTTCGCTTTTCTTTTATGATGACTCAGTTTATTTGAGTATAAATCGTTACCGTTTTGAGCAAGAGTAGTCTCTAATTAAAGATAATGAACTCTTCTAAAGTTTTTTTATACAAGATTTTAAAATCAATTTCATCGTTTAAATGGTAGACGCTTTTAATTTTTCAAAAATTCAATTTTCTGTGCAAAAAATCACGGAGTTTTATAGGAAAACATTCACACAAATTCATTATACCACTTTTGCCCATTTTCAATGGGCACAGGGTATAAAAAGTCAATTTTTTGTAGACAAGTGTTATTAACTTATAAGTTTGAGTTTTCAGTGCTTGACAACTCTCAAACAATAGTGCTAGAAAATGTTATCAGATGAACTACGTATGGTATTCAGGAATCTACATTCCAAATTTGAAATTTCTAGTTCATAGAGTTGCTCAGATACACGGGTTCATACAGACGGACAGAATGACGGACGGACAGACAGACGCACTGGTGAAAATCGACTCGGCTATTGATATTGATCAGGAATATACATACTTTATAGGGTCGGAGATGCTTCCTTCTGTCTGTTACATACATTTGCACAAATTCATTATACCCTTTTGTGCACATTAAAAATGAGTATTAAAATTGTGATAGTAAACTTTCTATTTAACTTAAGAATATAACTAGGAAGAATATGTAAGAACTAGTTTTAATGAACAATACATAGCTTAAGGAGACACCTTCCGTCTGCTAAATTTCATAATTCAAATATGATTATTATGATTGTAAATTGTTTGATTTGTATTTGCCATGGCAACAACAATGTCTTCATCGTATGGTGGCCTCCTAAACCACTCAACCAGCAACAGCAATAACAATAACAATAACAATGACAATAACAATGAGATCAATAAATTTGGCTGATGAGTCAGTTGTTTGTTGTTTCTGTTGTTGTATTAGCGAATGCACAAACCCAAAATGCGACACATTCACCTGAAGGCAGGCGATTGGAGGTCGCCACAAAAGAGCGCCATATAAACTCATAAAACATAATTTGGCCAAATGTGGAAGCATTTTGTATCTATAGATATATGTATTATGAATATATATATAGATGTCGCTTTGCATATGGTGCTGTCATCGGGTGAATCGATTTATGAGCTCACTCACATCGATCGCTGTATTCAACAGATCGATCTTGTTGATCGTTGATTGACAAGGTGTTAACTGGAAAATGTGGAGATGGAATGAGAGCTAAAGTAACCTAGATCTGATTCTAAGTTAAGTTACAATTGATCCTTTTGTAATGAAGATCGTAAAATCGACGATCAGATAAATGACTAATGCGAACAATTCTTTCAAATCAAAATCAACTTAACGAAAATACTGATCGTAAGGATAAACCTAACTGGATCGATGATCAGTCAATCTACTTGATAAGCTCTCATATTTAATAGCTCACTGACTGATCATGCAACTTTAGAAATAAGAATCGTATAAGCGAGTCGAGCTCGATGATCGTTAAGCTGATCGACAAATTCATACACATCTCAACGAAACTGGTGATCAACATACCTGATCTACTTATTCTAGAAAGAGATCTAATCGATCATCGATTAATCATTCCTCCCTCGAAATGAATGGCAAATAAACGACATAAAGAATTGCTGATCTACTTCAACAAATATTTAATTAGTCTAATTGATCTAATCATCTAATTGATCATCGATTGATCATTCTTCCTCTGGAATAAGGGCATCGCATTGTGGGATCGTTTAGCAAATAAACAACTGATCGTTTAGCTGCTACTACTAATTCAAATAAGAGATTTAATCCGCCATTGATTGATAAATTCCTACCTCAACGATCTACTGAACAACTTATTCAATTATAAAATTTAAACGATTGTCGATTGATCATCATTTTCGGAAACGAGGATCGCATTGTGGGGTCGCTCAACAAAGAAAAAAAACAACTGATCGTTTAGCTGATCTACTAATTCAGTTATTAGCAGCTCGCTGCTGAATTAAAAGCGAACAAAACGATAATTATCAATTAGGCATTCCATATTGAATATCCATATCCATATCAATAATTTTCATATCTAAAGCTCGAACTCCCCCCCCCCTCCGCTCAAACCATACATAATATGAAAATTTATGTAAGTTTTTATGAACGTTGACAGTAAAAACCGAGGGACAAATGTTTTTTCGGAATCATTTCGACTCCACACAGAGATCGTATCATTTATTTAGTAGGTGTGATTATCTTTATGCAAAGATCGACAAAATCTATTAATATGCAGATGCCCAATCGATAGCAGAAAGATGCAGATACCACAAAAATACCACAAGCATACCAGCAATACGAAAATACCAAACAAATACCAAGATATCAAATATTATTAACATCATCTCGCTGACAACAGCATCTTCTCAGTTGAACAATAAATTTTGTTTGCTGGCGCCGGGCTTTTAAAGGCGTTGCAACGGCAAGGCGTGGCATTATCTAGCTAGATAATTATACAATATATGTATATGGTAGTATATGCATATATGTATTTCTATATATTTATTTAATACTTTCTGGTATTTTAATGCGTTGCATTGGCGCGATTTGACCTTGCAGTGATCTGAGCTGAGCTCTCTGTGTGTCTCTCTCTGATTTGATTTTGATTTGAGTTTGTTTTTCTATTTCTTTTTTTTTTATATATTTCTTCTTGTTGTTTTTTTAAGACGCTAATTTATTTGCCATAGTTTTTTTTTTTTTTTGGTGTTCGCCTCAACTGTTGTTGTCTTTGTTGTTGTTGTTGTTGTTGTAGTTCCAACAATTATGAAGAGCTTGCCAAATAGTTGACTCGATTGGGAATGAATAAGAAAGAGCGGTGGGGAAATCAAAAGTTAGACGTCTGTTTGTGCAAGGCACCAAGTTATCAAACCAACAAAACTTTCCATTTAAATTTCTTTAAAAATCTACATTTAATTCATTTGAAATCGCAATTTAATCAACTTCTACTATGTGTTATTCTTCTTCATACTTCCAGCTCTGTTTTTAATTGAAAGATTGATCAATTTGAAGAGAAGAACAAATTAAATTAGTCTTTTATTTGAAGAAGATTACATTCAACATTAAATTGTTCTTACAATCAAAGATTGTCTTTCAACTTGTTGATCTACATGTGGAAAAAACATATACATAAGTCTACTATGATTTCAATTCTACAAGATTTACAATTGCAGTTCAATCACAATTCAGCTTTCAATTTGTTGTTCAACTTTTAAATTGCAATTGAATTAGAATTTGACTTTCAATTTGTTGTTAATATTACATTTTGTCTAACACATCCTTTCATCGACCTGTCATGTCTTTCAATTAATTTCCATTCCGCTTTCAATTAACATACACATTTTGTTTTGTTTTTTTTTTTTAAATTTTTGAATGCCTTAAGAAATGCTTAATTTTTATTAAAAAAAAAATTGTTGAAAAAAAATATGTGTTTAGAAAAAAATCGCAAAAGTTACATTAACAAATTCTAGAATAAATAATCACGATGGATTATTCAGTTAGAAGCAATAGTCAGGTGCGTTTGTGTTGGACGTGACAGAGGAAGCGGAGGAGGACACAGGCTTAGTACTTCACGGAACGGATGGGCTTGGGGGGCAGATAGGTGGTCTGGACATTGACATTGTTGCCCACGAGGTTGCCGCTGGTGATCTGAGATGTTTGGGTGTTGCTGCTGCTGCCGGTGACATCGATCTGGAGATTGCCACCCCCGTTGGAGCCGGTCTCAACAACCGGAACACCGCCAGTGCCAACAATGTTGACGGTTCCATGGGCATCGGCGACTACGCCCGATGAGCCATTATCGCCCAGGCTATTGATGACCGAGGAGACGGGCACAATACCCTCATCGCTGGTCTGAGAGCTGCCACCGAGAGCATCATAGTTGGCTAAGATATGGACAGAGATTAAAGTAGATCTTAAGAGGGAGAGGGTCTATTGAGGCGGAATTCTTACCTTGGATGGTCTGCTGGGCATGAGCTGCCTCCTCGGGCGTCTTGTACTTGATGAAGTAAACCTCGGGCTTGTTGTTGACGGGACGCTGTGTGACAACCTCGGCGCTGACATCGAGAGCATTCGATTTCTTGGACAGCACATAGACGGCGGTCTTCTCCTCAACTGGCGCAACATTGGCAATGATCTTGGCCTTGCTGGTGGTCGATGCTGGTGCGTTGATGAACACCACACGGTAGTTCTTCTGGGGCCTGCCAACGTTCACATAGCGCACAATCTGCTGCTCGTCATGATCCTCGGGTGCGGTGTGCAGATAGAAGTGCTTGGTCACCTGGGCGGGCTGGAAGTTGGCCAAGTGGCTGATATATGCCTCCTGCTCCTTGTAGTTGATTTCAGGTCCGGGATGAATGCCAGTCAAACCGATGTTGTCGCTAACAATGCTGCCGCCAGTCGAGAAGGTATCGGTTGAGTAGCTGTTGCTGCTGCCGGCGGTGTTGGTGCTGCCACCTGTGGTATAGGCATTGCCACCCGTGGTATAGGTATTGCCACCTGTGGTATAGGTATTGCCACCTGTGGTATAGGCATTGCCACCTGTGGTATAGGTAACTCCACCGACTCCTCCGCCTGTCGTTACCTGAGCAGTGGGCACAAAGCCGACATTGCCCGTGTTGTAGCTCAACTGGCCGACAGTTGGTCCATTGCTGAAGTATGTGTTGCCCGATGCCGTCGGCTGGTACGAGGTGGTTGTGGTAATCACTGGCGTTGAGACCACGCCCCCAGTGACAATATTCTCGTTCTGGCCAACTTCATAGCGATAGGCTTGACGGCTGAGATCAGGACGCGCCGATGCCCAGCTGTTGCAGCCAAGCACTGCAAGGCAGGCCAAAAACTGCAGATACAAATACAACATTAACATTTAATACAGACTTAGTAGTCGCTAGATATGAACTTAAATTTGTTGTTTACTTGTTGCTTCCTTGATGTATTAGAATGTATATTGTATATTTATATTATGCAACATTTAGAATCAATTCTAGTCTTTCTGAACATTACTTGGAATCTTAGAATCGCAATTCTCACTTACCACAAATTTATTCATGCTGAGTTTAAAGTTTCGATAGCGTGAATATTGGGATGAAGCTGTGCCCTGGAGCTGCTGCACTGGATTGATGCGTCTTTTGGTGGCAACGTTCAGTTTTTATACCTTGCCTTTAATTGAAGTTAATTAAAGTGCTCGCATTGATTTGCAATAAATTGTTAAAATAATTTATATATAACTATAACATCACTAAATCCGGCTAGCACGGTTAGATTTTAAGTTTTCTCGATTCGCAGACGCTAATTAATGCGGCAAACACAGCTGACACAATCAAATTCCCCCCCTCAAATACTATGTAGCTTCAAATGCCGACCATCAGCTGCCTGATGACACTTGGCTCCAGTTTACAATTTCCCTAACATAGTCTCGGAATATCCCAAACTAGTAGAGTGTCACCCCTTCCTTCAACTCTTTTACTGCAGTGTGAAGTGCTTTAATTTGTTCACAAAAACTTTGTTATACTTACTTACAGCTACTATTAAAATATCTATCTTTATTTTTGGTAAAGACGACGACAAACTGATATATTAAGAAGTAGAACAACTGAAAGGGGGAAGTATAGAAAATATTAGTAGATTTGACTGTATGTTAGGTCTTTATTTATGTTCCGCCTTTCGAGTTGCATAAGTATCCATAGATTTAAAATTAGGTGTTCTTCAGGAAATGAAAGTATGACTTTCCTTTTATAAATTTATTTCCTTTCATATATCTTTTTTTCTACTTTCCAATAATTTTTATCGATTTTTCTTTAATTTAAATTATACATTTGTATTTTATTCCATATCATAGATTGTTTTACTTTCTGTATATCATTCATAGATCAACATTTCTTAAATGTTTTCCCTTTTGCATCTATGGAATACATAATTCTATCGTTTCTTTCTTTCACGTTGATTTATTTAGTTGATTATTTTACCAAGTGATACAAAGATGTATTATATTATTAAATAATAATTCAATATTTCTATTCTGCGTACTTTCTTCTCTCCATACAATAAAATCGAATTGTTCTATATATACATATATATATATATATATATATATATATATATATAATATTTTCTACTCTTTTTCTTTTGTTCTTATCTTTCATTAATTTTATTATATATTTTCCCGCAATTATTTTCGGTTCAGCAAAAATACTTAGTTAGTTTTTCTATTTTATAGAGTGAACATTTCTTCTGCCTTGTTTCCCTTGCTTCATATTTTAGGCCTTTTTTCATATGCTTATTTATCATAAATACTACACTCTTTCCTAAGTTTTCATTCCATGTCTTTAGTTGTTTTTTAATTTATATTTCTGGAGAAATCTTAGCATTTCTTTAGAGCATAAGCTGTTCGGTTTTAAGCTACGTTATGCTTTCCTTTTTTGCCTTTGTTTATGGCTGCAATACGATTGTCGCTCCGAAATTTCCAAGACGTTGCAGGCAAACATTTTAGCGCTTTTAATTGGTATGAAATCAATCGGTAGATAGAGATAGATACAGCTAGAGCTACGTGTGTAGATACAGATACAAGTATGCATCTGGGTGCTGTCATAAGTTTATTTGTTTCGGCTTTTGCCAAAATAATAATAACAATTTCATGCCTCTGCGCTTCTGGGGAATTTCATTAGCGCCCCCGATGTTGCCACTAACGAAGCGAACGGCGTCAGAAGCTCGTCTGGGTCTGGGTCATTCCCCGGCATACCGGATTATTGGATTACCGCATGATATTTGGTTAATTAATTAACTAACCCGCATTCCTCTCTCTCTCTCTCTCTCTATCTCCTTTCAGGTGGCTGGCAGGCAACGAATCGTTTACAGAATTGGGATTACAAGACCGCACTGAAACATCTGCAGGCCAGGTTCGGCATCTTTCCGTATTATCGCGTTAGTGTCGAGAACAGTTACACGATACCCTATGATTACATTATCACCCTGGACGAGGGTGAATTGGGCTTGCCGGACAAGTATTTCTATGGCCCAGACGCCGACATGGAAGTGGTTAATGGCTATAAGCTGCTGCTGCGTGACTTTGCCATCAATATGGGTAAGTCTTTGGTCAATAACCTAATGGAATTTCCCATTTAATTACCGTTTTCACAATTCACAATTGCAGGCATGGTTGCTCGAGATGCGAATATTTTTGCGGATGACATTTTCCACTACGAACAGCGCATTGTCAATCACATTGAGGCAGCCAAAGGAGCTGGAGGAGAACGTCAGCTGAATAAACTGATACGTCTAGCGGAGCTGAAGAGCATTGCGCCATCGGTAAGACATCGCAGTGCAGTCGCCTTTCTACTTATTTAAAACACGTTCCCAATCAAGTCAATCATCATCATCTTATCACCTTGACAAATAATTTTTGCTTTGTGAAATGTTCTCAAATCTCTATTCCAACTGGTTTCTAACGGTGTGCGATGCTCTTGCCAAGGTCAACAGCAGAGGTCTTAGTCAGATAGGGAAGTTGATTGGATTTTGATTGAGGGCGGGGACAGGTAATGCAGACAAATGCTGATCTGGCAAAAAGGTGGGACTAAATTAGAAGAACAGATGACTGGACTGGAAGAAGAATGTCTGGGACTTTCTTAATGGCAATTTTGTAAGGAATTTAAATAAAGTAAATAGGGTTCGAGATGAGAACAGAGATAGGAAAAATAGGACATTTTTATGGGGAAATTACTAGCACTTGATTAAAGAGAAGGAGAATGCATATCAAAAGAATCTTCGACACTTTACTAGTGGGGAAACTTCTACCAGAATGAATATATATGAGTCAATTTATATGAGCAGGATAATCAAAAATAAATAAATAATGAAATATATGGGTATAACGAGATCTGGGATTAAAAGGTATAAAATTTCCATGGGGCAATTTCTGGAATTCGATTTCAGAGTATGGAAAAGGAACTGCAAAAGATTGCTCTAAACTTTTCTAGAGGGAAACTTCTAGCAAAAAATATATATGATTTGATTTCCGAGCAGGGGAATCAGCATTGGAAAGAAGCTCAACAGTTATTCAATCAGAAAATAATGGATTTTAAATTGAAAGCAGTGAAACTAAAAACAGTAGTGGGAAAGCAGATGGAAATCCATTTGAGAGCAGGACAATATATTGAAATTTGAGAAGAGGGATAAAAAGGAAGGAAATTTTCATAGGTCAATTTCCAGAATTCGATTTGAAAGCAAGGAAAAGGAAAAGCGAAAGAATGCTGGAAACTTTTCTATTGGGAATATATGAATTGAGTAAAAAGTAGTGGGAAAGTAGATCGGATTCCATTTGAAAGTAGTGGAAAAGTCGGACATTTCCATAGGGCAATTTCTAGAATAGAAAATATATTGAATAAGAATTGAGACCAGAGACAACGATGCTTTTCCTCTTGGAAATAAGATTATTCCCTTTGAGAATAGGGATAGGAACAGCAGTAGAATGTTTAGCACTTTCCTAGTTCCCTTTTACCCCTTTCCCCTCTTCTATCGTCGCTAATTCGATTCGACTTTCTCCTCCTTAGCTGCCCATTATGGAGTCGCTGCAGGTGATCTTTCCCAACACGCGGATCAGCGAGGACACGGAAGTGTTGGTGCGTGACGTTGAGGTCTTCCATGAGCTCTCCACGCTGGTCTCCACGTCGGACAAGAAGTGAGTGAACCATAAAATATATGTATATGTAAAAAATCTACAACTTCAAGTGCAAATTCACAGACCCATCAATAACTTCATCGTTTGGTCGTTGGCGCGTCAAATGCTGCCGCATCTCTCCAAGGAATATCGCACGCTTGCCGAGCACTTTGATCATGCCATCTATGGACGCACAGCGAGCTATCCACGTTGGCTCTTCTGCAGTAAAGTGGTGCGTGATTGGGTGCCTTTTGCAGTGGATGCACTGCAGCAACAAGCGCCGAGGCAACAATTTGAGGCAGGCACGAAGATGCACTCCGAAGATGCAAATGCGTTCAATAAAACTCTCGGCAACGAGAAGTTTCTGCAGTTGATGTTCTACAGTTTGCGCAATCAGCTACAGGACTCGCTGGAACAGGCCAACTGGTTGGAGCCCACAGCACGGCAATTTCTGCACAAGAAGCTGGCCGAGATGCGGCTGCAGTTTGGCATACCCAACGAGGTGCTCGATCAGCCGCAGTATATAAGCAACTACTACAACGATCTGTTGCTGAGCAACCTGAACTTTGTCGAGCATCTGGAGTCCATTTGGACGTTTCGACGATCGCGCATGGAGGACAAACTGAAAACGTTGAGCATGCTGGATGTGTGAGTATACTTGGTAGAGATCTGCGGATTTAACAATGTAAAACAGACTTAAATATCGCTTAGATATATCACTGCCATCGCATTCAACTTGTGCTCGCTAAAACGTTGTAATTTACAATATAAGCTAATTGAATAGCTGGACATGTGGGTTATGTAACTCTCTGTTCAGAGTTGAACTTTAATATTTCTTACTCGCTAAAAGTAGCTACATATTAATATAAAAAATATATCAATTTACAGCCTTAAAGCACTAATAAAATTGACCGACTCTTAAAATCAATAATAAATATCTTCAATATATTGTTTCTTAAATAAGACAACTTTAAGGCAAAGATTTGTTCGTTCTCAATTTATTTTTAAGATACAAATTCTTTGTTTTCAAACAGAAATCTTTATATTTTACTTTGCTGAAAGAATAAATATATCATGTGCCTTTCGCTTTTGAAGCAAACTTAAGAACGACTATATAAATTTCTAAAAGTGCATCATAATTTCATAGCTAAACTTCAATCAATAATTTGATTAAAATTAAATTATTTAATTTTTCATTCATTGTTTTATTAATTATAGAATGCAGTATTGTTAGACTTGTAGTGCTAGTATGTTGAATAAATCTAAAACTAATGTGATTACTTATTTAAACATATTTTATTATTGCAGCATTGTGTCCGAGATGTACACAAGGGATCATCCACAACCCATTGCCTACTCCAACAAGCTGAATATGTTGCTCATCTCTCGCGTCTTGGTCAACAACAATTACTACGACTATCGCTATCCTGTGTGAGTATTTTCCCTTTCTATGAACATGTAGAATGTGATTTGTCAACTTAATTTATATGAGTGGGTTTTGTTCTATTTTTAGAATATAGTTTATTCAATAATGTAGATTGATGTTGATCGTGAAGTAGTTTCTTTAATTTCTCTTAATGGTAATATTTTTAATTTTATATTAAATAATAAAGTTTATTTTTGTTTTGCTGAATGAAAAGTAGTTTCCGTAAATTCTCTAATTGATAAGACATTTATTTGACTGAATAAGATTGAATTTTACAAAGAATCAGATAACTTATTTTCTTATATAAAATAAGGTTTCCCTAAATTCAATATCTATTATTATAGTAACTTAATTTGATTGCAACAATACAACAATACTTATATTCTTGTCGTGAGTTTAGACTTACTTATTATTTAATAAAGGTAGTATATTTTTTTTAATAAGAACAGTTCCCTTAAATTCAATCTATTAATAAAACAATTTTCTTTTCATTGAATTATTGAAAAGATTTGTCATTAAATTTTATTTTCAGCTTATAGTTTTTTTTCTAAAAATTGTTTCTTTAAATTGAATATCTATTATTATAACAATTTTATAAATTAATATAGTGTATTTTATTTAACATTGAATATAAATATTCGCCTTAGATTCAATTTACAATATTATAACAATTTTATTTTATTGAATAAGATTGAATTTAATTTACATTTTTATCTTTACTTATAACTATTTCTTATTAAATAATAAGGTTTATTTTCTTGAACATTGCGTACAAATAATTGCCTTAAATTCAATATCTATTATTATAACAAGCTATTTTATTTATCTCAGTAAATTATTATTTATATCAATTGCTTCAATAATTCTTTCTTATTATATTTTACAGTGCTGTGAACTTTGCTCGCATTGGCACGGACATTCTGGAGACGTTGATCAACAATTTGTCCGTATTTTTGCAGCAATTCAATGACCAGGGCACGGATTTAAGCGACGCCGTGCCGGAGATTGAATATTCGCAGCCGGATGTCAATTGCCTATCCGCCGGACAGCCACCGCACTTGGCACACGAGCTGCGTCAAATGTCGCAGGAGGCATTGAAGAGCTTCCACGTCACGTTGAGTGCGGCACGAACTGCGGCACGAGCTCTGAGCAGCTTTGTGACTGCCATCGATGCCGGGAATGCGATCCAGGGAGCGGGCATCGATCAGGTTGTGACCTACGAGGCGTTGGGACTGACACAGCGACTCCGATTGCCCGGACTGCGCTCGTACAACGAGAACGAGCTGTTTACAGTCGCCTACATGCAACAACATTGCAGCACCACGATTGCGGACAAGGATTATGCACGCATCAAGCCGCACGTGGAGCGACAATTGGCCGAGCGTTATCTGTGAGTTGAGTTTATTGTTGATGTTTAGGCAAATCATTAATCTTCCCTCTCTTTCTCTGTCGTTCTCGCTCTGTCTCTTTCGCTTTGGTGCAGCTTTAATGCCACCTGGCAGCACATACAGTTTCTGCCACGCTCGACGGATTGCGCCGCCTCGGAGGTCAGCTGTTCCAATTTGCTGTGAGGCAACAACAAGAGGCACTTTCCACACGACTCTGTGTACAATTCCTTAGTTCGGCCACATATTTATTGTACTTTTTTTTACACACACACAAACACACACTCGCAGATGGAGATATATCACACAACACAACTCGCGCTAAAAAGAAACTTAGTTTGTAATTAAGCTATATACTTAGTTAGTATTTAATAATTTAGCTGTAGTTCTCTGACCACATTCGTAATACAAATGCGACAAACCACTGTTGACATCACACACACACACACAGATACAAGTAATGTGTAGTGTGTTTCTAATTTTACATAATAGCATCTTTGAAATTCGCGACAATCTGTTGTCGACTGTACAAGTATCTAATTAACTACAATTAACATGCTTAAGTATGCCTAAATCGACAACATTTATACATATATTCCATAGTTCTATAGTGCGTAATCCATAGTTTTAGTTAGTTGCTAAGTTCGTGTATAAACTGAATTTAATTTCTATGATGCGTTCTTCAGGAAAAACCCATTAAAAAGAAAGAAGACGAATTTTTTTCACTTGAAACGAACTTGGGAAAAATGTGTTGTCTATTTTTTTTTTGGAGGGATCGAAAGAACATAAATGTTAATTGGGTAACAATTAAATAGTGTAAATTGTATAGTGTATATTGTATTCGAATGAATACAGCTTTCTGAGGAACAGTAGAAACACCGCGCATTCATATTACTGTCAATGCTGTATTTATTGATATGCATCAAGCCTTAGATAGAGTTGGACACGTCGGTCTACTAAGCACAATTAAAAGGCTCTTCCCAGCAGAAGACCATCAATCCCTGCATCACCCTGAAAACGCTAATCGATCATACGCCACCTATACAGCTGGAAGGCGTAACCCTGGAACAACCAAAGCAAGCAAAGTATCACGGTTTCATCCTAGACTTACTTTTGGCCCCTACTAGAAAGCTACGGCCAGAAATTGTGGCCAAAGGATACAACAATTGCAGTACTTGATCAATAGGAGAAGCACCATATCATTGAGACTGTGTGCAGCATTGTGGAATAGCTGCAAAACCAAACTACAATCGTATACAGGTGTTACGGAATCGCGCCATGCGACAAATCAACAACACTGTCCCTGGTATGTGCAAGGCTCCACCCTTCTTCAAGACCTGAATCAGCATATATTGGAGGAGCAGATTGGGGGGCACACAAGCAGACACAGCAACAGACTGACCAGACATCGCAGTATGCTCGCGAGACGTCTACTCCCCGCCATGCCTTCGAGGCGCTCAAAAAAGCATTAACCAAATATAAAGCCGCCCTCCCGATGGGAGAATAAGTCCCCATTGTAAGTCCGCGTTGTGTATAGCATGGGGTTTGGTCCTTAACTCTAGTATTATTATATGTGTTGTTAAGTTAAGTGTTTTGTATGTACGGTTTCATAAAAAACAAAATTCATATTTCTGCTATTGTTAAGAAAAGTGTTGCCTACCATTGGGCGAAGTTAAATTCAATAAAGTGTAGCCGGATTTTAGGGGTTACGTTAAATTTTAGAGCATTTTCTTATTGCATTTTATAAAATATGGTCAAAGAAAATGATATGATGGAGGAGGATGATGATGGAGGCAAATGACATTATAAATAGTAACAAAATAATATAATAGATATTCTATGCATGAAGCAGACGGAAGGAGATATCTTTGACCATGTAAAGTAATATAATCTTGAGCATTATTGTTTGTCTGAGTGTTTCTATCTTAGAAATCATAACAGCTAGTGAAACTAAATTTGGACAGCAAATTCCCTAATTTCATAAACAGATAATGATTGTTTTCCATTTCGAATAATGTTCAAAAATAAAAAAAAGGAATTCTAAAATATATTTTTGAATTTCTGGTTGCATATTAAGCTCTTGTTTTTATCTACACTAAGATACACGAAGATAACGCTGACGTTATAACCAACAAAGTAGGCAGCGTGTTTGTTCGCGTGTTTATTAGTTTTACAGAATAAGTACAGGCCTTCTCAAAGTTCACTCGACTATAGCCTTTTCGACAAGTTCAATGTCTAGTTAAGATCTCAACTAGCTAGCTGAAAGTTATTTTGATGTAAAATGCATAAAATTAATCTGAAATGCATAATTAACTCTCAGATGTTATTTAACTGGACTCTGACAAAAACAAGCCTGGATGCAGGGTATCTCAAAGTCAGCGCACACTCGACTGCAACATTTTTACACATTTTAAATATATTTTTTTATTCCCTTTAAGTTCTATAATTTGTGATATGGTCAATTCGAAATGGTGATATGGGCTCCATTATTTGATGTATGTACTTGCAATTTGTTTCTACTCTGCGATCGAATTTCAATTGTACATGGGCGTGGTAAAAGGGGCGTATAAGTAGATAGCGAATGTGTGGGGAGTGTTTTTCTTTTCTTTTAAATTTACTGCGTCAAGTGTTATCGTTATCGTTATCGGTGCATGGGAATGTTGTTTAATCGGTCTGCTTGGCACAGCGTGTCTCGTTGTCCATAAAGTCCTTGATGTAACTCGCAATGCTGCGATGAAGCTCGTCGTCTGTTTTCGCCGTCAACTCTGCGCAGAGTTTGTTGGCAATGCTGCAAGGGCATTAAATTGATTAGAAGGGGAAGAGACAAAGAGAAGGGAAGTAGGAGATTACCTGGCAAACAGTTTCCAGGGCATGGCACAGTTGGGATTGCTGTAAAAGCTGCTGACTTGACACAGCTCCCGGAACTGCTGACGTTGCATGAACAAATCCTTGAGTTCCTCCGGCATAGCTGCCTGATAAGCTGTGGGACGTGGCGTTACATCATCATCATCATCTTGATCATCATCATCATCATCATCATCTTGATCAGCCTTAGCCGGCACTAGCTTCTCTTCTTTGTATTCAATGGCAGTCAACGCTTTGTGACCTTTAATTTGTTTGGGCAACTGCTTCTCCTTCTTCTCGCTCACCTTCTGACGCATTTTCTTCGATTTCTTCTCAACGCGCCTCAACTCCTGCAGACGATGACGTGCCCGCCACTCGCTCACCTGTTGCTTCTGCCGCTCGAGCTCTAGGCGCTCGTCCAGCGCTTGTTCCTGACGTGCCCTTTGACCCGGCGTCATGTTTGTCTGCTGGCTGCGCTGCAGCTCGGACTCAATAAAGTCCAGCACTTGTTTCTCATCCTTCAGCTCCTCCTCGAGGGTCTTGGAGAGAAAGAAATTGCCGTCGGGAGCGCGTAAGATCTTCACCTCCTTATAACGCAAGTCGTCCGGTTGAAGCTGTTGATGCAGCTTCTGGCGTTCCTTTAGATAGCGGTGTCCCGCCCAGAAGGGTTGACAGTACGGTGAATCTCCAGGTCTAAGCGCCAGCGGCCTGGGCGGGAAAAAGGTGGTAAGGGATTCACATTTAAAATTGATGCTAATAAATCAAAACCGGATCGAAGTCGCAGCGTTTGCCATTTAAATGATTAGCACACACACACAACACATAATAGAAAAGCCGGCTAATTGCATCAGCAACGATAGCGTCATGGTATCTCCCCTCCTCCTTCCTCACAACCCCTCCCGACCACCCTCTGGCGTCCAAGCGGGTTTCATATGGCCTGTCGTCACGCAATTCCCCCCTGTGCACGGCACCCAACCCTCCACCCCAAAGAAGTCTCAAGGCCAATGTCAAAAATAGCAAAGTGTTTAGATACCCTACAATTGCACGCGTGGGGTCAGTTCGCAGTTCATATGAATTTGATGAGCATCAATTTACAGTGCAAAATTAAATAATTGCTAAAGTCAGCAATTACAGTCTTACCTAACTAATATGTGCATGGGAGGATTCGAAATTCAGAAGGAGATAGGGAAGAAAAGAGATATTTCTTTAAGAAATAAAGTTATACTGAAAATATGTACATTTAAACTGGTTTTATTGTTTTTTTTTTCGACAGGGAAACAACAAAATCTTTTGCAAAAATCTATAAACATAGATTGATATTTATAGATCACTCGATAAGTAAACCAATATCGTAGCTCAAATCAAATGAATATGATTTATATATCAGTTTAATGCAGATTTGCGATGAATACTTTGAATTACTTTACATTACTTTAACTTTCATAAAGGGGAATATGAAGAAGACGGTAAAATTATTTAAATGAAATTTGTTCACATTAAGAATTAGAATACTACAAAAATATAGCGAGGTTCGACTGTAGCATCAGTTGTGAACAAGATAATATAATATACAAATGTATTTATGTGTCAAGCTCTCAGTTGTTAATAAAATTAAACTGTAGTTCAAGTAAAGTCAAACTTAAAACTCAAAACAAAAAATATAATTTATCACAGACTTCACTTTCTGCGATGGAATTCTATATAGAAATATATTTGATCATTTATAGAAATAACTTATTTTACTAATATGAAACTTCAGTTTATTTAATAAGTCAATAGACTCTGTCAGTTAACCGTGGGTTAGTGTATGTTGTCTCCCCTCGGGTCTGGGTCATCAGGGTTGCTATGTTAATCGTCATCTATGTTCCCCCTAGCCCCTTCATCCCCTTCCCCCGGCAGCTGAACAAATAACATGACACAATCAAAGTGGGAAAAATGGAAACCGCAAAGACAAAAAAAAAAAAAAGACGAGGAAAACATTCGAAGAGTTTCATTAATAAAACACTGCGGGTTGTAAGTTTGGGGCGATGAGGCAAGCTGTGGCAACAAAACGGTTCTTAGTTTTTAAGACCCTGTACCTTAAGTAAGTATCAAATGTTCATTAAGTTTATCAAGAAAAATGTAACAGTCAATAGGAAGTCGATATAGCCATGTCCGTCTGTCTGTCTGTCTGTCTGGCCGTCTGTCTGACCGTCTGTCTGGCCGTCTGTCTGACCGTCTGTCTGTCCGTCCGTCTGTCTGTCTGTCTGTCTGTCTGTCTGTCCGTCTGTCTGGCCGTCTGTCTGTCCGTCTGTCTGTTGGTCTGTCTGTCCGTCTGCTGTCTGTCTGTCTGTCCGTCTGTCTGTCCGTCTGTCTGTCCGTCTGTCTGTCCGTCTGTCTTTCCGTCTGTCTGTCCGTCTGCCTGTCCGTCTGTCTGTCCGTCCGTTTGTCTGTCCGTCTGTCTGATCACCTGTATCACAGAGACTATAAGAGCTAGAGACACCAAACTTAGTGTGTAAGTTCCCCTAAATCCTAAGCATAACCAGTTAAGCCATACCCCTAAAAATCAGATACTGTTTTTTTTTTTTATTTAAATTAAAAGAGCAATTTAAAAGCTAAATCTTTGAGTTTTGGCACACATGATAAACATAGAGAAGCCGACGTGCTCTGAATTTCATTGCGATCGGAAAGTAAACTTAAAAGTTATTTAAAGAATAGCTTGCAGCGTGCTCGTTCGCGTGTGTATGAGTTCAACAGAATAACTACAGGCTCTAGCACTGTCGGGTTAACTCGACTGTAGCCTTTTCGAATAGTTCTTTATTTTTTAAGGGGCGACGCGCAAATTTATTGATCAAACAAATAAAGCGCAGCAACAAAAGAGAGAGAGAGAGAATTATGACAAAGCCCAGGTATAGTCATCAAGTCCCCAACTCGACCCCCAATCTCAATTTCAAGCCCAGAACGTTGTTCGTTATCGACGGCGGCTTAAAGGGCAAGCGGAAAATGAAAGGGGAGTGGACATCGGGATAAGTTGGGAGAGGGGGGGTCGCTGTTATGCCAATAGCGTCTCACACTTCCATCTAACTAGTTTTTTTGAATGTGCATGTTTTATCTCAAAAAAAAAAAAAAAAAAAAAAAAAAAATTCAACGCGAATTTCAATTGCAAACAGTTGTCGATTATTTGGTCGTAGTATTTGATTACGAGAATTCCTCATATCAGGCGAGCGCAACTGCAAAAACAGTTGCCAAATAGCTCAGGTGAGTTCAGGTGCTAACGCCGGGGCGGGTGTTAAAAGGGGGGACAGGTATTCCACACACTCTCTCTTGGTCCGACAATAACTACAAACTGGGTATATTTCTCTTAATTTTTTTATATTTTTGGGATTACGTAAACCCCTCAGCATATATGCATATATTTGTACAGCATTAGTCTGGCGATAAGGGGAATTACGGAATTTAATAGAATATATGATCATGCTGAGTGAAGAAACTCGAATCGAGTGTCGACAGTTGAATTAAGTCTTCTAAACAGTTAATATATAAGAATCTCAATAATGCATCATTTCTCTATAGCAAACTTCTTCATAACAAACTTCTCTATAATAAGCTTCTTTGAATTAAACTTCTGTATATTAAACTTATCTATAATAATCTTCTCTGTATCTGTATGAGGTTTTCTATAATGAATACATTGAATCTTTGTAGTACTCATTAATTTATATATAATATATAGCACATATCTATATTGCTATACAAATCATAAGTTACTTACTTTTATATATATATAAATATATAATATAAAGACTTCAAGCGCCAGAATGTTGTAGAAAATCATGCTAAACTATTATACTAATAAAAAAACAAGAGTCAACAGCTGATAAAAGCTCCATAGTCACAAAAAGTGCATAACCGATCAACTGAAATTAAATATCATAAAATATAAACAAAAGTCGAACTTCTTTATAATAAACTTAAAGATCTTCCCTATTAGCAACTTCTCTCTACCGAACGTATTTATAAATAAAATTTCTCTAGTATAATAAACACAAATAGCAATAATTCTATAACATATACGCTTCTTTACAGAGTTTTTTGTTTCTAAAGATTTGTCTACCTAGAAATTGACATAAAGAAAACTTTATTTTTTTTAAGCGCCATTTAACAAATACAAATCCTCAACTTGCTCAAAGCGAGTCTCGGGAACCTATTCCAAGTAAAAAGTTGTTAATATATTCTTTAGCATATTTAAATGACAAGTGGAATGTTTGTAGCTTGTCAAATGTTAATGTGACGTTAACAGCGTGACAGCGTTAACAGCGCCATGTTAACACGAACTAGTGTAATTAAAATGTAACTTAAGTTAAAATGAGCTTGTCTTTAGAATTGCAATATAAATTATGGGATTTTTTCGTTCAGCTGATGTTCGACTAGCAGATACTCTAAAAATAAAATGAAGAAAGTGCTCGACTAGCGGTTACCCTGTTTGCAGTTCTAATTGAACTAGTTAGAAACTGCAAATTTGCATATCATACTGATATGGAATATTTTTAAGTATTTATAATTATTTGATTGCTTTAAAATTGTCAACTTCTATAGCGGCACAACTAGTCTATACCCGGTAGTAAATACACTCGCTGTATTTATTAGGAATTTCTATGTACATAGTATATGCCTTATCAAAATGACGCGCTACGTCGATTTACTCATTTCCTTCTGTCCGTCTAGTTACAAAATTTAAAGCCCATGCTGATGAAGATTGATACCAGATGGCCGATAGCACAGATAACAGATACGCTATAAAATATGACAATATAGTCAGAGTATACAGTTGGAAATACATAGAACGAATAGAGTTTCTAGGGTCAAGTTCAACTTTAAAGCTAAAGACTGTTGTCAATGGGCTCGAAGATAAAAATGTGTGTAGAGTTGTGTGCAGAGGTAGCTGCTGTTGGTAGTCAGTACAGTGGGTCAAGTAATTGTTTTGACGCAGTAAAGAATGCACATGTATTAGTCCGTTATTTTTTAAAATAGCGAAACCCATTAGATCTTATTATTATTTTTTTTTTTATTTTTCTAAGCGCTATAAGCAACTATAACAAAAAAGAAAAAACATATAGAAACGATCGGTCGAAAATTACGGTTCAAATCTTATGAAAATCTTTGTTGCTTCTTAAGATTTCTTAACCTAACTGACAGAATGTGTGTTTGGAATTGTCTTTGACATTCTGAAAATATTTGCTTAGAATCGGACAACTAAATATATCATGTAGTTGTCATAGGAAAGATCGATTGATAATTGAATACAGGATTCTACAAGGATGTGACAATTTTGGCGTGCCAAAATATAACTATAAAGATTATCTCAGAGTACCTTACTGTGGCAGGCACACCTACTGTCCGTCTTCTTTTTATATACATATTAATAATCAATAATTTCCTTATTTAATCTAAAATTCTAAATAAGTTCTTTGTGTCTAGTATTTCTTTACAATATTTGATATTAGCAATTTAGGGGCTTGTATATGCTTTCGCCAATAGGTTTTCTATTTATGTATAAAACTTGATATCTTTTTTAAATAGTAAAATACAATAGAAGCACTATAAGCCACTATAATAAATAAAATAAAAAAAAATAAAAATCAGAAATTTTATAAATTTGGCAAAATAATTAGTTGACCAACTGTAGTTCTAATCGCAGCGCAGGGCAACAAACAAAAACAAATAACACAACACCAAAAATATTGACAGCTAGCTGTTACTTGTTGTTGTTGCTGCTGTTGTTGCTGCTGCTGTTGTTGCTGCTGCTGTTGTTATTGCTTTATTTGCAAACGCGAGCGAACTTTTGGAGTCGCCGTTGGGTGAGTAACTCCATCAGGCAGCGGTGTCAGCGTTGCTGTCGATGGCGTCAGCAGCGCATTGGCAGCTGACTGGAGCGACAACAACGACGACGTGTACCTGTGTATGCGCGTGTGTGTGTGTGTGTGTTTGTGTGGGAGAGTGAGAGTGCCAGCATAGCCAAATAGGCTGAAGAGAGCGCCGCCTTCGCTCTCACTCAGAGCACACGCCATGGAGTCGACGATGACATCATTTGCACACACACAAAACAGCGACGCTGACGGTGTTGGCAACTGCGAAGCCGACTGCGTTGACTGCTATCGTTTGTTCTTGTTGTTGTTGTTGTTATGCAGTTAAGATTGTTGATTTCGGCAATAGTACTACTTACAGCGTCTGCAGCGTTAGGCGCATTGCATCCCTGGACGGATCGCCGGCAACGTCGACTTCGCTGCGCAATATGTTGACAATCTCCTGGTCGTGCTGCTCTGCCCGCGATAGCAGCTCGAGCAGCGCACGACGCTGCGGCGGCGACAGTAGTTGTGGATTTTGTGCGAGGGGAACGACGCTTGTAGTTGTTGTTGTCATTGTTTTTGTTGTTGTTGTCTTGGTAGCCACAGTTGTTGTTGCAGGGAGTTCACCTCTGTCGTTGTTGTTGCTGCTGCTGTTGTTGCGCGCACTGCTCAGCGGCGTCACCGTCGGCACCGGCGGCGGATGCTCCATTTGCCTGCGCACTGCACGCGCCGGCAGCGGCCTGCGTCGACGCGCCAGTGCCTGCGACGTCGACGGCGGCGGCGGCGTTGCGTCCACCTCGGAGCCTTGTTCAATGCGCGTGAGCAGAAGCTCGAGCTGCTCGTGCGCCGCTGCCATTGGCTTGGCCAGTCGCTGCTTTGCTGCTGCCGCTGGCGCTGTGGCATGCCCCAATTGGCGGCCAGCGCAAGTGCGTCCAAAGGCCACACGGGAATGTAACGGTGGTTCCCTTTCACGCTCCCGTTCCCGCTCCCGTTCCCTTTCCCTCTGCCTGCCAGCAACGCAGCGATTGTTGCTGCTGCGGCTCTGCCGACGCGCTGGCGCCACCGCCACAACGGTGCTTTGCTGCGCTGCGACCTTGCCTCTGTTGGCGCCACCTATGGCACGCTCCTTGCCCTGCTGCTGTTCTTGCTGCTGCTGTAACGCTGCGCTGCTGCGGCGCCTGCGCGCGCCGCCCTCAAGCCACTTGGCGTCCATTTGCTGCTGGCGTCAATGTCGACGTCGACGTCGATGCTCGCTGTTCTCTGCTCGCTGTTCGCTGCTCGCTGTTTGCTGCTGGCTGTTCGCTTTTCGCTGCGTTTCGGTTTCGGTTTCAGTTTCTTGGTCGACGTTCGCCGGTTCGGTTCGGTTTACGGTTTACGGTTTACGGTTTAACGGTTAATCAGCTTAACAGTCTAACGGTTCGCGGTTTGTCCCTTGACTTTGATTTCCGTATTTCCTGTTTTCAATCAATTTTCCAACTGAAATTTGTACGCCAAGCAATGTAATTGTTACAATTTATTTATTTCTATTATTTTTTTATATACATATGTATTTTTTTTTTGAGTTGTTCTTGTTGCTGTTGATTGTCATTTATGCCTATTCGTAATGTTCTGTGTGTATATTTTTTTTGTTTTGACTTTGACTTTTGAGTTGCCGCCTCATTTGTTGTTATTGCTGACTGTCAACTGTCAACTGTCTTCGCACCTCTTCCACCTCCCCTCTTCCGCCTTGCGCGGTGTCAACAGATTGCGCCTAACTAGGTTGCCCTCCAATGGATCGTTGTTGTTGTTGTTGTTGTTGTTCTCGTTGTTATTCTGACGAAAGCAGTAGCTGTAGACAGTAGGCGAGGGCTGCTCGATAATTTACAGTCTTCAGTTGTTTAGAATATTCCCAGCTAATTCCATCAATTATCAATACAGTCAAGCTGCGCTAAAGTTAACTTTAAAGACAGTGGAGCGTCTCTAGAGGAAACGCTTTTTATTTATTTAACATCGATATTGAACAATTCCTAAAATAACAATAAAAAATAAGATTGTTAATTAACAATTATAATAATAATTGTAATTAAATATTATTTGAAATTAAAACTGAACGAAAGATAATTAAGAAAGTTGTCAAGGTATATTTTCTTTACTTTTTGCATGTTCCACAAATTTGATTTATTTAATTTTACTTTGGAAAATATTATAATTGTATATACAGGGTGGGGCAAAAGTAATCACCCTATTGAACAATGCTATAGCTTTCCAATGTGGCCAAATGTCAATTCGGTTTTGACATTTGTGAAATGAATAAACGCCAGAATACAAAATCGACAAGCCATGAATCGGTTTACATCGCAAGAACACGAAATAATTGTTTCCATTTATTTGCGAAACATTTGCACAAGTTATAGCGTTTTCCAAGAGGGTGATTACTTTTGCCCCACCCTGTATAACACAATAGATAACTGTAAATTCTATTAAGAATTCATCTTTTTATTTCTATTATGCATATTAATGCATATTTTTGAATATCTTCGTAAATACTTATATATTCTTCAACATCATCAACAGCCGAGTTGATATAGCCATGTCCGTCTGTCCGTCCGTCAGTCCGTCAGTCTGTCTGTCTGTCTGTTCATATGCAAACTAGTCTCTCAGTTTTAGAGCTATCTGTATGAAACTTGATACACTTACGTCTTTCTACTACAGGCAGTTCGTTCTTATGTCGAAACCGGCCGGATTGGATCACTATATCATATGGCTGCCATAGGAAGTATCGGTCAAAAATCATACTTTAGTATGACAAACTATGTTGTTTTTCGACATAACTCAACCGAACTCACAGATTATGCATTTGGTTATGTCCTATACATCCTGACGAAATTTTGTTTAAATCTGATCACTATATCATATAGCAATCAGTGCATCAGGGTGCTGTAAGGATATGAAATCTGACGAGTGCCAAAAAATAACAAAGAAGATTGGCTCAGGGCAACCTACTGTCGGCTGTCCCAGCCCGACTCTTCGGCTTGTTTTAATACATATATATATATATTTCTTATATTTGTTAATGATTATTTCTGAATTTTATGGCATATTTATTCTATTAGTTCAAGTTCTTTATAGCGCTGCTTCACTCTAAACACACATATTTTGACTCTGCTTCATTTTGAACATGAATTTTGTTGCTCATGCTATTTAGTTCCGCTAAATCGAATTAATATAAACTTATATATCACGTACAGTCTGAAATCATTGCTACCAACGTATCTGTATTTAATTCCCTCTAAAATGTGCTCTTAAATAATAATTTCAATTAATTTATACGTTGAATAAATTGCATTTTTTACAACTGAATATCTTTAATAGATTTATGTATTCTAAAGTATTTGATGTAATTAAGAAAAACTTCGTTTATTTGCTGTACTTTGATCATGATTTATCGTTGTCATATTATTGACTTTGTACACTTTAGCGAAGGTTGACTGTGGCACATGGCAACAACTTTGATAGAATAACTAAAATAAATTATATTTCATATATATTTATTTTATTTTTTATACTTTCTTAACGTTCTTAGCCCTTCGTATATTTTTGATAGTTTCTTTTTTATTATTACTCTGAGTATATAGTTAATTTTTTTCCTCTTAACTCGTTGCGTTAATCGTTGTATTGTTAATACGATAAATGAACCAAGTTAATTACTCTTTTTTGTTTTTTGTTAAAGTTTACATTTGCTGGTGCAAGCAGAAAAAATCCCCCTTGAAATCAGAAAGAAAACAAATTTCAAGTCAACTAAAAAACAAATCGAAGAAGCCACAAAATGGTAAGTAAAAAAAATACAAAAAAATAAATCTATGCAAATCCCTTTTGAACAATCATACATATAAATAACGCATCAGTCAAAACAAATCACGTTAGAGAGTAACGTCTAAAATGTCGAATCAATCTATGTTTGTTGTTGCCCCTACCACATGCCACACACACACACACACACACACACACACACAGATTACAGATCTCCATTCATAGACTCAGTGTCGAGACTGTGCTCTATGCTGCATTGAAACTTCGAGCTGGTTTGTGGCACGTGGGCGTTTGCTTAGCAAACAGGTTGCCGCAAAGACGTTACGTATACGCCGCGTTGCCACGTCCGTTGGCTGCTTTCAAGTGTCGTCGTCGTCGTCGCCGTCGTCGACGCCAAAGTTGGTGTAAGATTCATAGCGTGTGGAATTTTCGAGTGTTACAAACTAAAAACTCAAAACTTAACAAAACAAAAAATATAAAAAAAAAAAAACTGTCATTTTTTGTTTTTATTTATTTTTGTTTTTTTTTTTGCTGAACTTTTTATGAGCTGCCTACCCAAAAAAAAAAAAAAAAAATACTCACGCACACAAAGCGCCTCTCCATATGGCCCCGACTTGCCTTATTAGTATTTATGTTAATTATCATACTAAAAGAAAGAAAAAAAATGTGGAAAAAAGCCACAGAATACAAATAATAAAAGACAATATTGAAAAACAATTCGTTTTCAATGGGAAACTGAGCTTTGTGTGCCTCAGCCTCCTTCAGTGGGCGAGCACGAAAACTTTCCCAAAAACAAAAAAGAAAAGAGATATGTATAAGGTAAAAAAGTAAAAATGTTTCGCAAGTGTCGACACTCGAGGCAACTCGAAGTTGACTCTATCGACTTCCCACACCACCACCACAGCTGCTTGGGAAAGCCAAAAAAAAAAATGTATCAAGTCAAGTCGAGTTAACTCGATCACAGATCCAGATCTAACGATGATCGCATAGAACTCAATTATCGAAACTGTTTAATTTTTGGCATAAGCTCTGCTCTGACATCATTTTTTGTTTGTCTTTTGCTTACTCTTCTCCTTCTGCTACTTCACATTCCGATACTAAATTTGGCAATCAATCGATCTCAATGATTCATTTTCACTTTCCTTTCACAGACACACAAAATGTTTGCTTTAAATATCTTCTTGTTGCATGATCAAGTTATGATTAAATTTCTAATTAAGTACTTTCAAGTTCAACGTTAACTTTCAGTTGAAAATTTGAATTGTTCTAGATAAGTTCTTAAGAGTTAAGACTCAAGAGAGTCAATTTGTTATACAAATGATTTGATTTATATTTAAACTCGAACTTCCTTACATCCTTTGTAAAGCAAACGAAAATATATTCTTATATTCGAATTGTCTTTTCTATATTATATATTGCATTTATAATCTTAACTTGACAAATTTTAGTTTGAAATAATAAAAGACCTTTTCGTTGAGTCTCAAATAACACAACTTGATCAAAAGAAAAATTAATTTTAATGCATATATAGATTATTTAACTATAAATTGACAACAATATTGATTAGGCAACAAAATTTATTGATTTTTGCTAATAGATTTATTGCAAATAACGCTTAACGAATTCATTTGCCATTCTGCATCAATTATAATATTTTTTACATAAATATTTTGGTATAATTTAAATGCCATAAATATAAAAAAAATAAATACAGAGATCGTTCAGCAATTCAAATACTACTATAAAGATTCTAATGGGGATTTGCTGTGTTTCCAGCGGAAATTCGAATACAGCTGAAGCGTATGCAAAATATCTAATGGAAACATTTTGTAGATTTTCTATTGGAATTTCAAATTTCAAACTGGAATGCACTAACTTGGGGAGTTTTTAATTTCCAGACCAATCTGCAATCTATTCATAGATATTTACTTGCTCCCAATTGAAAAAAAAAAAGGAAAAAGAAATGCTATCAGATTTCGCCATCAAGAAATAAATGATTTATCTATCGATCAATTTGTATCTGTGTCGATTTTCTTTTATTTTCTCTTTCCTTTTGTTGTTTTGTGCGTATTGTTAAGTGATCTTTTTATGTGTGCAGTTCAAATGGCAAGTGCGTATACGCAATGTTGGCTAAGAGCTGCTAAACTTAGCGCCTCGTTGATTGACAGCTCTGATTGATGGGGCTACAACAACAGAACTTGTTACACACACAGACACACACACACACACATTGATATAGTATACTATACTTATGATTCATTTGTGCAATATTTTAATTATCGCATTTGAATAAGCAAACTACAAAAACAAATTCAACAACAAAAATCGAAATGAATTGTTTTGACTTATTGTGGTTTCCTCGCTGCCTCATTATTGTTGTTAGTGTTTGTTGTTGTTGTTATTGTTATTGTTATTGTTGGCTTTTCAAGGGGAAAACTGTGCCGGCTAAATTGTTTACGCTTATTATTAATTATTGTTGTTGTTGTTGTTATTGTTGTTGGTGTTTCACTTAGCAACTGAGGCGGCGCTTTGATTGTTGCAATTAACTGATAACAGCTCACAAATTCTATATAAAAGCAAACAACAATAAGAAACTGCATATATGTATGTATGTATAGAGACACAAAAATGTTCTATATAAATTACCATTTTATTCCTTTACTGCCAAATTGTACTTTCCATATAAAACATCGTTTTTACTGTGTAATTTTAAATATATATTTTATTATTTTGTTTATTTCTCATTTGCATATCCTGTTTGCGTCGATGTGTTCATTTAATTTGATTGATCAAACGTTAAAAATATGAATGAAGCATAAATAAAGACAGGTGGCTTCCAAAGTATATAGAGAAATTGATGATAGCTTGCTTTCACTAAGGAGCTGTTCGTCTTAGCGTAGTTTGACTGTAGACTATGGCTAAGGTGTTTAACAAATTATTGCGATTTTATAGAGGTCTTGTGAACACTGAAACTATGTCAATTATAATTGTCATAATTATGGGGAAACCATCTTAAAAGGTGGAACTAAGTTTGCCAGTAAAGTCAACTACAGTTCTATCAATTATATCCTACAGTCTTACTCCACTTTATTGCACCAGTCCAGCTCAAAGACTTCTTTATTTAACTGCTAATTAAGCATTAATTGTTAGTTACAGGGTAGTTAAACGTCGCATAAGCCCGTACTTCAGCATGCCGACTAAGTAGTTCTTGGAATCATTAGAAAACTTTATTGCTTCTGTTAATCATTTAGCAAAGCAGATGAATTTCACAAGATTTTCACAATTCAAACTCGAGATTTGCAAAAAAAATATACTATCAAATTCAACAGCTCTCTATAATTTTAGTATTTATAAATAATAAATATAACTATTTATAGTTTTAATTTATTACTGTCTAATTCAAATTAATTACAAGTCAACTTTTAAGTAGTTTAAAGCCATCAATCAAATTACATTACTTCCAATTTTATCCAGAAATATGTAACTCATTAAAAGAGGCTATTTTGATGGTCGGATCAAAAATCAATCCCAAACCAATTGCAATTCAACCAAATTTTATTAAAATCTGACTGCTCTATATAAGCATCATTATTTTTTTTCTATGAAAATCATTTTTGTTTCTCTAGTTAGTTCAATATATATTTATTTAATGTATGTATTAGAAATGTAAACTATATAATTTACAAGTAATTCTTTCTTGCTTTAAATTTAATTGTTTTTAAATCAATTTAAATTGATTTTAGTTATTTACTACAAATAACTTAAGGAAGGATTTTATTTCAATAATTATTATTATGTATTTCTAGCGTAAAAAGAATTTATTTAAATTTTATGCAATGCACAAGAATAGTGTTTTTTGATACACAAACTTTTAACACTATAATTATATTTTATTCATAAATATTATAATATTTTTCTTTATTTTAATATTTTGTTAATATAACATATATATTTACATTAAAAAGTATAGGGGTCTAGTAGGTTTGTGCGTAACAGGTCGAAGAAAGTCCGGCAGACCCCGTAAAGTATATATATTCTTGATCAGCATCAACAGTCGATATAGCCATGTCCGTCCGCCGTCTGTCCGTCTGTCTGTATGAGCGCCTAGATCTCAGAGACTATAAGAGCTAGACTCAACAAACTTAATATGTTGGTCCTTCTATGGGCTAAGCAGTAACACTTTATGTTAAAATGTTCACACGCCCCCTTCCGCATCCGTAAATCAAAAACAAAATTTTTGAAATCCCATAAAACGAGAAATCTTAAAGCTAGACTCCTGAATTTTGGCACACAGGACAAGCATTGGGGTCCTAATGTATCCTTAATATTTCATCGCGATCGGATAATAAACTCGGAAGTTATTCAAAACACAATACTACTCAGTGTTGGGCCAAAGGATGAAGATAAGCATATTGAGGTTACAACGCACTATAGGGTATTTTGCCCATTTTAGTGAATTAAATCTGAAGGTATATATATAAGTATCTAAGTTTGTTACTATCATTTCCTTTTTGGAGTATAAGTAAAGGGTCTCTCATAGTCGACTTCAACTGTAGCCTTTCCGACTGGTTTCTTAATACTATCTAATAACTAATAAGTTTTTTCGATACTTTTACAGAGTAGGTAAAGGGTCTCATAGTCGACTGTAGCATATCGTTTCCTACTATCGCTCCCGTCTCTACTATCGCTCCCGTTTCTACTATCGCTCCCGTCTCTACTATCGCCCCCGCTCCTACTATCGCTCCCGTCTCTACTATCGCTCCCGTCTCTACTATCGCTCCCACCCTAACTATCGCTCCCGTCTCTACTATCGCTCCCGTCTCTACTATCGCTCCCGTCTCTACTATCGCCCCCGCGCCTACTATCGCCACCGCTCCTACTATCGCTCCCGTCTCTACTATTGCTCCTGTCTCTACTATATCTCCCGCCTCTACTATCGCTTCCGTCTCTACTATCGCTTCCGTCTCTACTATCGCTCCCGTCTCTACTATCGCTCCCGTCTCTACTATCGCTCCCACCCCAACTATCGCTTCCGTCTCTACTATCGCTTCCGTCTCTACTATCGCTCCTGTCACTACTATCGCTCCCGCCCCAACTGTCGCTCCCGTCTCTACTATCGCTCCCGCCCCAACTATCGCTTCCGTCTCTACTATCTCTCCCGTCTCTACTATCGCTCCCGTCTCTACTATTGCTCCTGTCTCTACTGTCGCTCCCGTCTCTACTATCGCTCCCGCCCCAACTATCGCTCCCGTCTCTACTACCGCTCCCGTCTCTACTATCGCTCCCGTCTCTACTATCGCTCCCACCCCAACTATCGCTTCCGTCTCTACTATCGCACTCGCCCCTAATATCGCTCCCGTCTCTACTATCGCTCCCGTCTCTACTATCGCTTCCGTCTCTACTATCGCTCCCGTCTCTACTATCGCTCCCGCCCCAACTCTTCGGATTGTTTATTTAATATATGTACGTGACTAAATGATATGTATTATTTTTATTTTAATTAAATTATTATTGTTAGCATAATTTTATTTAAGTGATTTAGTAAATATTTATTTTTATTATACAATAGTATAATTATATTTTACTTTAGGTAGTGTATTTGCACTTCGGTGCGCTAAGGTTCAATGTACTTTATCGTTTATTTTTTTATGCCTGCTTTTTTTTCCTTTTCCTTTTTTTTTTGTGTTTGCTCGTTTTAAAGCGCCAAATTGTTCATAAAATTTAACGCTGTCGTTTAGCTGCCTGTTGCTGTTGTTGTTGTAGCTGTTGTTGTTGTTGTTGTTGTTGTAGGGTTATACACATGCAAACTTCGCCCTCTAGCGCTGTCTCCTCCGCACTCTTGCCTATGTTCTTCCCCCTCTTTCGTTTCCCTTTCGTTCTGTTGAGTGTTCATTTGTTTAATTCAATTCTAACTCTAGCGATGATCTAAGTGAGACGTCGCCGTCTTCGTCGTCGTTGTTGTTGTTCTTTTTGTTGTTGTTGTTGTTGTTGCTACATCTGGCGCAAACTTTAAATAAGCAAGTAGAACAACAACAACATCAACAACAACAGCAAAAACAAGTGCCCGCAATTGCCAGCAGCAAAATTAATGTGCGTTTAATTTGAGCAAATTAAATTTGGAGAACACACACACACACACACAAATATCCCCTCCTCTTAACCCACCCACCCCCCACCCCCCTTTGCAACATCCTCTACTGCCCGCCCACACTGAAAAGTGCAGCATGTTAATTGCCTGAATTTACGACTTGCTGCGATTTTTCATTTTTATGAGCAACAATTTTCATTTGATGCCTCTCACAATTAACCGTTGGCTAAGCAATTCACCGCTAGCCTATACTCCATTATCACATTCAACAGCTGCAAGACCTTACAACTGCCACAGCTTACTTGCCACATTGACACCAATTGCCACAAGTCCATCTACGTCCATCTACGTCCATCTATACGTCCAGTTGCCATCGACGCTGCGTGGGTGGCCCGAAAAGTTGGCAGGTGAACATTTAGGGCTTTGCCACGGACACATGACACATATTTGGTGGCACGACAGACGGCGTCTCATCAATTCCAAGTTTATGTTTATTATCGCAATTATAATCGGGCTGTTAATGTTTATTATCGCATCTGTAATAACAATTAACTTACTCACATTTTTCGCCAGGCAATTTATTTGCGTGGCAAATCGATTCAACTTATCGTTGCAATCGATTATCTTGCTGAATAAGGGGAATGCCCCAAATATGGTACAGGCATTTTAAATGGAAATTCTCTAATGTTTTTTTGCAGATATTTTCTATATGTTTTCTTTAAGCTCACTGCAGACGAACACTTTTTGAATTTGCCATTCACATCATTCACATCGGTTGCCAAAACAATAATACTATCGGTTTTTAGACCCTTTATTTTAAATAAGTAAATCGTGTCTATTAAGTTTGTCAAAAAAAAAATGTGCTTAACAGGTCGAAGGAAGTCCGGCAGACCCCGTAAAGTATATATTTTCTTGATCAGCATCAACAGCTGAGTCGATATAGACATGTCCGTCTGAGCGCCTAGATCTCAGAGACTATAAGAGCTAGAGTCACCAAATTTGGTATGGTGGTTCGATCAAGTTTAGGGTCCATATGTATCCTGAAAATTTCATCGCGATCGGATAATAATCTCGGAAGTTATTCAAAACTCAATGTTACTCAGTGTCGGGCCAAAGAAAAAGAAGAGCTTACTGGGGAGCTATTAGTGTCACTCCTATTTCCCTTTTGAAGAATAAGTAAAGGGTCTCTCATAGTCGATGTCGACTGAAGCCTTTCCGACTGGTTTATTCTAACAATATCTGGTCACACTCTGAACAATTTCATACAAAAATGCGACAATCTAGTATTCATTTGACCAACACCGGTAATAGAACCCATGGGAATATAACGTATTCCATCGATTCTATCGGTAAAAAGCCGTGACTTTTTGTTTTTAAGTGTTCACACGAGACCGACGGTTTTTTAACAAAAAGTGTCGGTGAAAAAGTGTCGGTAAGAAAGTGTTCGTCTGATCAGAGCTTTCAAGTTTGCAAATTGTAAAAATATAAAAGTTAAATCTTTCAAGTATTTTTCCTTTTTTTGAAGTTATTAACAATTTTACAAATGTTTTGTATCGTTAAAAGTATTTAGAAAATCAATTAACGTGTTTTCTTTAGTTTTTCTTCAAATTTCTCAATTTACAACTTTCATTTGTGCAGCAGTTTTACAATAAAAGTGATTGCATACTTTTTGGAGCCAAACAAATTAAAAACTCTTAACTTTCTTGTCAATTTTATTATTATTTGAGGTTTTTCAGAAACTTATTAATATGTTAAAACTTTGGGAGTGTTTTAAAATTTACAAACATGCTGTAAAATAGAAATTAGAAAAATGTCTAACATTCCTCACGTAAATAAATATATAGAGTATGAAAATGTTTTTGCATACGAGCTAAAATTTCAGCTGTAAGATTATAGTTAAAATCCCCACTCAAATTGAATAAAAGTAAACTGTGATGAGGAATAAATTCCAACATAATTAACTTTTAAATCTCCAAATACATTTTCAATAACAATTTTAAAAGATTTTTGACTTCATTTCAATTAAAGAAATTCACAGAAAATCATTTGTCAAGTATAAATAACTAATCAGATAATGTCAACGTACAAAACGTCAGCAAAAAGACCGTATAATATAATATATTATATATATTTTAATAAAAAATGATTCAATGTTTCTTCAACACGCCTTAAAAAAATAAAAAAAAAAACATACGTTATCAGATAAGTTCATCGTGTAAACGTTGAGAACTTTTCATACGTACCCCGCGCACAAGCAAACACATTACTTTATAATATGCAATCAAAATGATTTAATGCTGATGTTCATCATTTTAGTATTAAATACATTTTATATTATTATTATTGTTCTTTGTGCTGCGGTCTGAGGAAGGGATCCGAGGAGATCTTCCCGGGTATTAGGGGGTTCTGAGGTCTGGAATTTGCATTGAATTACGCAAAATCTTTCTTTGTTGTTGTTGTTGTTGTTGTTGTTGTTGTTATTGTTGCGGTTTATGAACTCAAGGCATGTCAATATGTGTCTCGAGACAAACAAAAATACTCCTATTATTCATTATATTCAGTCAGACACTCACTCACATATTCACATTCATTTAAGAAATATTATGAAATATTTGAACGCCTTTCACACGTGATCTCAATACTAATTATTGTCATTTCTGTCTCATTTTCTTTAGTCGGAGCCAGCATCGATTTGTCACAAGTGCAATGAGGTCATACAGCAGAGGATTATCACGGCCCTGGGCAAGACCTGGCATCCGGAGCACTTCGCCTGCAAGGACTGCCGTCGTCCCATCACCGAGGCCACCTTCCACATACAGAGCGAGGAGCCCGTTTGCTCCGATTGCTTCGTGAACAATTACTCGGGCACCTGCTTCGGTTGCAAGCAACCCATCTTGGAGGTGAGTATCCTATAGTGTTTAAACAGGCAGAAGGAAGCGTGGCCGACCCCATAAAGTATATAAATAGTATATACTCTTGATCAGCAGTAATAGCCAAGTCGATATAGCCATGTCCGTCTGTCTGTCGGTCCGTCTGTCCGTCAGTCTGTCCGTATGAACGAAAGTATCTCAGAGATGGTAAGAGATAGAAGCGTGAACTTGGTCTCACAGCACTGCTTATATTTTCAGGCAAATCAAGGCAATATTTTTTTTGGATGCCACGCCCCCCTCGCCCACAAATCTAGAAAAAGCTCATAACAATAGCTGTTTTGTAGCTAGTGACTTTAAATTTGGCACACATGATGAATATCTTAGGGTTGATGTGTCCAGAAAATTTCATCGCGATGCCACGCCCCTTTCGCCCACAAAAAGAAAAAAACCGAATTGCAGGAGTTTTACATCGGGAGTGAATTTGAGCGGTTCCCTGTAGAGCCAAAGGGTATATTACGGTCGGGGTCCCAACGGTTCGGCTTGTTAAATATAACTTTGTATTTTAATCACTATCAATTGTATCGGGACAAAAGAGTAGTACTATATTGCCTCCAATGTGTCATTGTTGTCATAGGCTCTTTGAATACTTCTAGATAAATTCTTAAAATTGAACCATATGCTCTAAAATCAGGAAAATAGATTAGGAATTTTAATCCCACTTAAGACATATTTAATTTATTATAAATCGGATAAAACAAGCAAATTTATTTCCCTTAATATGTATAAATTACTCATATTTGTCATTGATTTCAAAATAAACTGGAAATGCTTCTAGAAAAATTCTTAAAATTGAAGCATATGCTCTAAAATCAAAGAAATAAATTGATCTTCTCTATATAAATAATATACATATTACATGATATAATTTAATACCCCGCAAGATTTAACATCCGCTTTTTAAGTCTTACGTATATTTAATTTATAATAAATCAAGTGGGATAGGCAAAAGAATTTCCCATATATTTGTAATTAATTTTAGAATAAGCTTTGAATACTTCTGGATCAATACTTATTTATTATTATTTATTTATTTAAGAGTTACAATAATAATAATAAAATTATAGGCTAGCTTATTACATGGCTATGGCAGCAGATGCCTTCAGTCATAGGGTTGTATTATTCTTCTATTTATATTGTAGTATGTTCTAGAAAATACTTTTTAAAATGCTCTTAAATCAAGAAAAAAACACAGATTTCTCTTCTCTATAAATTCTACAATACATAAGAAATAATTTCAATTAATTTTGAAACGAATATTTGTAGCTAAAACTTCCCACCATCTCATTTTCTTGTACATCAAATGAAATCATGATCTTCTTACAATTAATTAAAGCTTGAATGGATTTTGCTATATTAAAATCAGTTGGGAAAGTAACACTTTATTCTATTTCCAATTTTCACTTAAATTTTAATTTAAAAATTTATAAATATTTCAACTAGAATAGTTCTCATAGGTCTATTAAAAGCCCTTAGTCAAAACCAAACATATTTACATATCTATAGATTGTTTAACTTTTGAGATAGGTCTCAAAATTGATTTGTCATTATAATTTATCGATTCTTGACAATTGATTTATTAATAATTGTGCTTTATTCTGTTTTATTTTCGATATAAATTTCCAATTTGATTTGTTATTTAATTCTATATTAATTCATACCACTAAAGTGTTGTAATTTATTGTTGTTTATCTAGTGAGAACTGCGTTTTGCTTCAATAAAATAATGTGATCTACCCGGAACTAAATTGACACGCAATATTACAGCGCTTACTCATAAGATAGACATTGATGACATCGCTTCTCGTTGTCATCGTCGTCGTCGTCGTCTGTTTGCCATAAACTTTGGCGTTTTATTAATGGCAATTGTTATATTATTATTATTATTGTTAACATTTCTTCTAATAAAACTTGTAGTGCATAGCAAAATCTACAACCACAAAGATATAATAATAATAATATCTATTTATTAGACGACTCGACGACAACTTGATAATCCAGCTCATCAGTTAGGGAAGCAATCAGTTCTCTCTATCTACATACTAAGTATATCTCTATCTTTATCTTAGTAGCAGTATCTGTCACTATTTCTGTATCAATCTCTCTCGTAAAATTGGTTTATTTGTAAACAGCTGTCCATGAATTTTAATTTGTTCATTTCAAGCTGCGTAAATTACTTAACATTTTAATGATCTTCATTTAATCAGAAAGATAAGTTAAGTTAGGTCAGTATTGCACTCGATTTTGAACTGCAAAATATATATGCTTTCTTTTTCTATCTCTAGTAATAACATATTAGTAGTAAGTAAATTAGATTAGTTTAAAAGCGACTTTAATGCTAATGATATCAAAAGCATTAATATAAGATTGATATGTATATCTGTATCTGTTTTATAAATTAAACAACATCAAATCCTTATCAAATATCAAGTTTAGGCTCCAATTGAGTTTCATTAAGTAAATCAATCTAAATAAAAATAATTTACATATAAGACAATTTTCGTATATTTAATAGACATAAAAAAGATAAAGGTTTTAAATGCCAACATTTTATTTTTATTTAATTCTTCAGTATTAAATCACTTTATCATATATTTATTTAACTATTAATTATTGCCTAGCACAAAAAGTATATGAATACTTATAAATTTAGACATTAGTCACAATTATTAATATGTTAAGAAGTTAGGTGAGATACGAGTGCGGATTTTGTTATAAGAATAAATCAGAAAAATTCCGAATTAGTTGTAATTTTAATACTACACACAAAATACATTTTCTATTTTCATTTGTTCAATTTAAACAAAGAATTAAGAATTTAAAAGAAAAACATTAAATGTGTCGTTTAACTGAACAAAACAAAAAGAGAGAAAAGCAAGTTTCAGTTAAGCAAAAAGTTTACATTCATTGAGTATATTCAAATAAAACTTTCGTTTTCTAAGCTTAAATTCCAAAGGTAGAGCATTCATAGTGCGACTTTGACTGCAATAACTTACACTACGCCCACACATCGTTGCAACTGTGATCTCAATGTATGTGTGTGTGTGTGTGTGTGTTAGTGTGTGTGTGTGTGTGTTAGTGTGTGTGTGTGTGTGTGTGTGTGTGTGTGTGTGTGTGTGTGTGTGTGTGTGTGTGTGTGTGTGTCACAAGGTCGTCAGCATGCTTCGGTCTATAAGGTGGGTGTGTGCAATTGATTGTGATTAGGAGATTATCAAAGATTATTATACTAACTACATAAATATATAAAGGAATATGGCAGTAAGAAATTTATAAATTTTTATTATTAGCAATCAATAATTAAGCTACCGATTTGATGGGAAAAGTGTGCCACATACAATTATGTATAAAAGTCATAATTACAATCTGCAATCAATTTGAAGCAATTGATTGCACTCAATTTCGATAGCAATCAAATCAGTAGCTCAATCGTAAATTGATTGCAATTTTTTACAGCTCTACTTAGAGCGATATATATCTTTAAAATTATAAAATATAATTATATTTAAATTATTATTATAGTTATATATATAAACATAATTATATTCAAGAATCATACGGCGATCGTTAGCCACATTATCGTTGAATTGAAGTCTGTTTATCTATTTATTGTATTTTATTTAACGTCGACTAAATGTGGTCGACAAAATATTATTTAGAATTTATAAAAAAAAATTAGGAAATAAGATTCAACATTAAAACTATTAAAAGAGTTTAAAAACAAGCCGAACAGTCGGGACCCCGACCGTAATATACCCTTTGGGTCTACAGGAACCCGCTCAAATTCACTCCAGATGAAATTCTCTAGTAATTAGTTTTTTAATTATTGTGGGCGTGGCATCGTTATAAAATTTTCTGGACACATCAACCCCAAGATTCTCATCGTGTGTGTCAAATCTCAAGTCTCTAACTGTAATATTGCTCTTGTTATAAGCTTTTCCGTTCTGTAGGCGAGGGGGGCGTGGCATCGTGATAACATTTTCTGGACACATTGACCACAAAATATTTATCATATGTGCCAAATTTCAAGTCTCTAGCTACAAAACTGCTCTTGTTATGAGGTTTTTGAGCTACAAAACTGCTTGCTTTATAAGCTTTTACTTAATTTGTGGACCAAGAGGGCGTGGCATCCCAAAAAAAGATAAACTTGATCTGCCTGTAAAAATTACCAGTGCTGGGACACCAAGTTCAAGCGACTAGCTCTTACCATCTCTGAGATCTTTACGTTAATACGGATGGAAAGACAGACAGACAGACAGGCATACAGACGGACAGACGGACATGGCTATATCGACTCGGCTATTGATGCTGATCAAGAATATATATACTTTATTGGGTCGGCCATGCTTCCATCTGCCTGTTACTTACTTTTAACAAACTTAATATACCCCCACAGGGTATAAAAAAAAGAATTTAAAAGGTTGTGATTGCTTTCATTTGCTATTAATTGTTAGCAGATATGTTTACAATCCCATTAAAGGCAACATTTCGTATTTCAATCGAAGAAGTTTGAAATCCTTACATACAGCCGTGGTCATATAAATAGCACAAAAAAATATTCAATTTATGGAATGCTATTTTTAATTAAAAAATATTTTTTAAAAATAAAACAACTTTGGCTCTTCATAGCTTAACTTATTAACTATATAATACACAAAGAAAAGTTTATAAAAGTTTTGAAACAAAAGAAATTATAATTAAAAAATTAAAAAATAACAAAATATGTGTGGTCACATAAATAGCACAATTTCAAATTTTGCCATAAATTCGAAGAAAATAAGCTCAAAAGATATAATTGTTAGACAAATTTATTTTTTCCATCGGGTCCAACTTTATTTATCTTGGTTTCATCGCTCCATAGCACATTTTTCCAATAATTCAGACTCTTATCCCGGTGGGTCCGTGCGAAACTCAATCTTTGTTTAATGTTTCGTTTTGACAGGAGTGGCTTCTTCCTGCTGATGCGTCCAAAGAGCGAAGCTTCGTTTAGTCTTCTAGCCACTAGTCTTCTTGACACATTCGTACCACACTCATCATTGATTTCCTTCATAATCTCTCGAGAGGATTTAAAAGGGTCCGCCTTGCTCTTCCGCACTATGAGCCTATCCGTAGTAGAATCCGTTTTTCTCGGTTTTTTCTTACGATTCTTTTTATCAGTCAAATAAGTTGGGCTTAAATTCACTAATTTAAGTGCGTTGTACACCATCTTTCTGGAGCATTTCATTATTTCGGCTATTTCAGACGGTTTTTTTCCTGACTCACTTAGTGTGAATATAATCTTCCTTGTTTCAACTGAGCAATGCCTTCCACGACCCATATTAACACTTTTTCGATAAATTATATTAACTCGTTACCAAAATATTGAAAATCAACCAAAGAATTTTGACAAAACAACTTTTTACTCGAAATTAGCTACCGGTTCATCAAAATGTGCTATTTCTATGACCATGCAAAATAAGTACACGCGAACGAAAATTAAGCATAAAGCAAAAGAGAAAAATGATAACGGTAAATTTTTTGCCTGTATACCATGTGGAAGAGTGCAATAATCGTTTGTGATCAACATTTTTAAAATCGGATGTCAAATATTGCCCAAATGATCGATAGAAATATTCGGTTTTGGTTTGTGCTATTTATATGACCACGGCTGTAAATTATGGGATTAGTAGAGCTGTCTTATATCGATATGTTGTCAAGATAATTGCATTATTTATATGATTAATTCAATTTGCATTTATCTTAATTTTCCTGCTTGCAGCGCACGATCAAGGCCATGGAGCAGTCGTGGCACGAGGAATGCTTCGTTTGCGGCGGCCCCTGCAAGAAGCCCCTGGTCGGCACCTCGTTCTACGAGCGGGAGGGACGCCCCTATTGCCGCCTCGACTTTGAGCAACTTTTTGCGGCACGCTGCGCCGGCTGCAGTCAGCCCATAACGGAGAATGCAATTGTTGCATTGAATGCCAAATGGCATCGCGATTGCTTCAAGTGCAAGGTGAGAGTGTGTGTGAATTGTGTGTATACACAGTCATGGTCAAAGTTATAAGTACAACAGAAAGTCAACTTATTAATTTAAAAGCCAATCTATTTTATTATTAAGCTATGTTATATCATACAATTAACTAAAAGACTATATTGCAAATAGTCTTGGCTTGAGTTGGTGCTGTGAATCTTGTCCTGAGGTCGAATTCAGAACATTCAGAAGTTAATGAGACAGACTAGACGGGAAGAATAAATTTACTAACTTAAAGTTACTACTTAAATGAGTTCTGTTTACACTCTACGACTCTTGTGTTAACTTCTTTGTCCGATAACCCCAACTAACATTAACAATAATAATAATAATAACATAGTTTCTGTATCATTTAAATACGATACTTCTGCACCTTCCCGGAGTATCAGTACCTTCAATTGAGAGTAATATTGTTGAGTCTCCTTCAGCTGAAACAGACATTCGTCTCCCAGCTCGACTCTGATTATTTCGGTTGATGATATTTTTATTTATTTCTTTATTTATTCAGATTGCCAGCGATAAAAGACAAAGCTTATAATATATTTTCAATTATCTGTACATTATTTAAAATTTAAGTTAAAATTACATTTTAAAAGAAATTAGACCGAACAGCATTGCCAAGTAAATTGGTAGACGTCAGTGTCCATTGGTTTTTTAGACCCTTTACTTTAAAAAAGTAAAACGGGTCTATTAAGTTTGTCAAAAATAAAATGTGCGTAACAGGTCGAAGGAAGTCCGGCAGACCCCATAAAGTATATATATTCTTGATCAGCATCAACAGCCGAGTCGATATAGCCAGGTCCGTCTGTCCGTCTGTCTGTCCGTCCGTCCTACTGTATGAACACCTAGATCTCAGAGACTATAAGAGCTAGGATCACCAAATTTGGTGACAATACTCCTGCGGCCCCCGAAAAGGTCAAGTTTGTTTTAGAATTTTCCCATAAATCCAAATTAAAGCTAGAATCCTGAATTTTGGCACACAGGATAAGCATCAAAGTCCCAATGTATCCTGAAAATTTCATCGCGATCGGATAAAAAACTCGGAAGTTATTCAAAACTCAATATTACTCAGTGTCGGGCCAAAGGAAGAAGAAGAGCATATTGGGGCACTATTAGTGTCACTCCTACTTCCTTTTTGAAGAATAAGTAAAGGGTCTCTCATAGTCGATGTCGACTGTAGCCTTTCCAACTGGTTTTGTTTTGTAAATTACTGGGCAATTTGATTTAGAGGGGTTTAGAGATAGGCCAGTATTTGCTAACTATCTATTTGTAATGTCAATACATTCATTCATCTGGACATTATCAGCATTTATATGAACTTTACACTCTGACAGGACAGTTTGTTGGTCATAAGCATAAACCGTGAATCGCAAGGGACCAAGAACTGACCCTTGTGTAACTCCACGTGTATTCGACAGAACAGTCGAGAAACCATATTTCGTGAATACTGATTAACTTCTTTTGATCAAATAGGAGTTTAATAGACTGACTGCGGTACTAGAAAAACCATAGAGTCGTCTAAGTTTTGTGCAGAGAACTTCATGATTTACCATATCGAATGCCTTACTTTAGGAATGTCACCCGTCCGTCATCTAAATGCTTATCTATATCTTTTACGATTGCCGTAATGCAGCATCTAATTTTTCGAAACACAGATTGATTTTTTTAGCAATTGAGAGTTTGTTTAATGTCAAGTGGATATTCATTCGGCTGGCTAAGATATTAAAGCCTACATCCAAGCAAAAAAAGAAAATTAACATTATCTTCGCACATTTTAAACTTACATAGTTATGCAAGGAAGATCTCCTTTTTCGCCAAATGTATTTACTTCAAAATGTTGTGATTCTTTTTGTCCGTAGGATCTCATTGTTAGAGAGTATGTATTTATGTAGTATTAACCAAAAGTAATCGTCCTCCAATTACACTGCCTCGAAATTCTAATGGCGTTTCATCTTTCTCCTACACTTCTTCCATCCCATCAGAGGTTTTAGAGGTCTTAAAAGTAAACTGTCTAAATTTTATGTATTATTTAATTGTATCTACTGAAACTTGGTTAGAGTCAATCCCAATTTTTCCATATTTCCCAATACAATACATTTTTTATGAATACCCTTGCAGAGGGTATTATAATTTTGTCCCGAAGTGTGTAAGGCATGAATGTCGGCATGTCAGACCCTATAAAGTAATATATATTCTTGAACAGCATCAACAGTCGAGTTGATATAGCCATGTCCGTCTGTCTGTCCGTTTGTCTGTCCGTCCGTCTGACTGATCGACTGTCTGTCCGTCCGTCTGACTGTTCGACTGTCTGTCCGTCCGTCTGTCCGTCCGTCCGTCTGTCTGTCTGTCCGTCTGTCCGTCCGTCCGTCCGTCCGTCCGTCTGTCCGTCTGTCCGTCCGTCCGTCCGTCCGTCCGTCCGTCTGTCCGTCCGTCCGTCCGTCCGTCTGTCCGTCTATCCGTCCGTCTGTCCGTCTATCCGTCCGTCTGTCCGTCCGTCTGTCCGTCCGTCCGTCGGTCCGTCCGTCTGTCCGTTCGTCTGTCTGTCTGTCTGTCCGCCTATTAGTGCAAATTATGTCTCTATGACTATGCAAATTAGTCTCTCAGTTTTAGAGCTACATAAAAGGTATCACTTTTGAGATGTTGTTCTTTTCAGTTGCCTAATTTCTGGTATTTTTAAGAATATTATTCAAAACCATCTAACGAGAATTAACTCAAAACTACATAATAATTACAAAGAAAGGAAAATTAAACAAAATTCAAATTTTTGGATGCAACGATTTTATAAACAGAATAGAAATCATTTTTTTGGATTACATATATTTTCTACACAATTAAACAATTAAAATATATAAATAGATTGGTCTTATGATATTTTAGCATTTCAGCTTAATGACAAGTGTTGTTAGTGTGCTTATTATTTTGGCCATAAGTGTATATACTATAGATGTTTTTACAGCATATTTATAATGATTTTTTTTTTCTTATTTTTGTGTTTTTATAGAAATGCGCCACGCCCATTACGGCCAGCACATTTGCCGTGGAGGATAATTTGCCGCTGTGCACGGCCTGCTCTGGCTAAAACGGGAAAACACACACAGCTACACACACGCACACGCACACACACACACACACAACACACACAGCACACATCGATGTATATTATAGATGTTTATGGTATTTTGTAGTATTCGCAAATTGTTGAACAAAGTTTAAAAAACATTAACAAAAGCAAAAACTCTTAGCGTTTAAACAAGAATAATACGAAAGTTGATACAAATCGTGGAGGAATATATAATCTTCCCCACCTGCCAGCCTCGCAACCCCCTTGCCCTTCCCCACCCCCCCCCCTCCTCTTCACGCTTTCCAGCCCGCAATAAATTAAATTATATTTATAAAAATGCAGAGCAAAATTGTACACAAGAAATGCATTTAAACACACAGAAGACACTTGACAGAACTGTCAAGCAGAAATCCAGTTAGGAGCTGCCGACGGGTTGCGTGGGAGGGGAAGGTGGGGGTGGAGTGGGAGGCAGAGGGGCAGGGATTGTCAGGAGATTGTCAACTGTCGGTTGTCTATTGTTGAAACACACATTAAAAATATTAAACTATATAATTGTATTTAGTTGTTATACTACACGCAAATAGCAAGAACCTTTGACTAGCTCATCACCTCTTTATCTCTTCTCTACTATCTATCTATCTCTCTCTCTCTCTCTGTATCATGTTATCTCTTTCTAAATTGAATTGTTATTCTCAAAACTATCTTATTGAATAATAAAATATATATGACAATTAATCAATAATATTTGATGACTTTTCTTACATTTGGTGGGCGAAATTGTATTTTGATTTGAACAATGTCTATCACTTTCTCTCAATTAGCTTATTGATTTTATCTTTCTCTCTCTTGTTTACTGACTCTTTCGCTCCCTTCAATCAATGTTAACGTGTTTTTGAGTTGAAATTAAAGCTCAAAAGACTTTCGAGTATTTGTAACCGAAGTTTTTAACCGAAGACAAAGTAAAGTAGTGCTTCGATTTCAGCAGCTGGTAATAGGTAAGATCTGTACATTGATTTGCTTAACATTGTCTTTTAAATTGCTTTAATTCGTTTCAGATGAATATCTTATGTGTAGAAGTACGTCCAAAGCTTATATCTGCACAGTGGATTATTAGAACTATAAGGGAATACCCACGACTTTGTACACCTTTGGAACTATTGCTTGTGCTCAAGAGAAACACGATTATGTGATATCCCAATTACTTTGACTTTGACTCATTTACACGTCGAATTGTCCAGCAAACTACTGTGAAAGTTACAACCGTCTAGCTCTTATCGTTTAGTCTATTTGTTAATTACCAATCAGCAGTCAGGATTGGTGATAATTTACTGTGGTTAATTTATTGAATTATCATTATCGCAGCACCACAAGAATATGCACAAAACTAAATAAATAATTGTAATAAATAATTGTTTGCTGCATATAAAATACTATTTTTTAAGCAATCAGAATATTGTAAATCGATTTGTGGGAAATTATGATGGAAAAACTATTCGACGAGCCTTTGCCACATATTTTGCCATACAATTTGTATTTTCATTATTTTATTTTATGTTCATAAATTAAAATAATTTGTAAAATTTAAATTTAAAGTATGAAATAATAAAAAATGAATTTATTGTACCTTGTGATTATTAAATAAAATATATTTATATATTTTTCTTGATATTAAAAGAGTTATTAGCACATAAAAGTTAATATTAATTGATATTTTCACTATAAAACTATGTTAATTTTATATTCAATTTTATACATACTAAAAATATGTTAATTTGTTGAATTTAATATCCAGGGTATAAAAACTATTCAAGCCCATTTGATGGTGAAAGCCTGAAAATCAAAGAATTTGAAATGTGAACAAGTGCGACAGTAGAATACCCTGTAGCAGTCTTTATACCTTTGTATTAAATGTTCTACAGATCGTTCATATGAAAAGCATATAAAATAATAGTCAAATTTGAATGAAACTTGGTCAGTTTACATAAAACTACACAATCTGTGAGTTTGTTTTTAGAAATCTTGAGAGATAACAATAAGTTTCATACTCTTCTTTAATTTTCTACCGATCTTTCCTATATCAGCTATAAGATATAATAGTCCGATTCTAAACAAAATTGTATCAGAATGTTAGAGACAATAGCAAATACACTACAATCTGTGAGTATGATCGAGATATCTGAGAAATCTACAACGATTTTCATACTAAACCTTAAATTTAGATCAGTCATATCTATGACAGTTATATGATACGTATTGTGATTCGATTTAAACCAAATATTGGTTAGAATGTATAAGACACAATTCAATGCCTAGACTGTGAGATTGGTTGAGATATGTCGAAAGAAAAATAAGATATTTATACTAAGGTTTCATTGTAACCCATGGTTCCTATGGATTCCGATTAGTTTCATTAAGATAGCGATAAGACTGGGACACTAGTTTTTATAGGAACGAACAGACAGACAGACAAAGGGACAGACAGACAGACAGACTCTGCTCTTAATGCTTCTCAAGAATATATATGTATATACTTTATAAGGTCTGAAACGCTTTCCTTAATGCGTTACACATTTCGTTACACAATTATATTACCCAAAGAGAGTCTATAATAAAGATTGTAAACAAGAAAATCTCAATAATGCATATTTAATATCAGTCTGTTATTAAATAAACATAAGTCATCATTTATTTACTGTTTGCTTTCAATGGCATGCAAGATTTTCTTGTGAAAATCCTTCATCTCTCTGTTGACCTCCTTGACCTCTTCGTGAATCGATTTCAAGATTTCCAACTGCTTTCGCTTTATATCGAGAATATCCTCCTTGTCGGTCTTTCTCTTCTTTGGACGAGCACGTGCTGATGGTACGGAGACCTCATTATCATTCGTAATGGAAGTTAAATCTGAAATATAAATATATTCATACATATAAGTATTATATATACTATGAAAAGGATTTGTTAAACTTGCCAAAACTGTCAGCCATACGTCTCTTTAATTGATTGTCTCTGGGCGACAAAATTGCCTTCACCTTCTTGAAATATTTCCATGATGAACGAGATGTTTCTTCCGACGAAGACATTTTCGACAATTCCTTTCTGCAACGAAGTGTTTAATTTTTATTTCAATTATCAGATAGCATTTCCACAAAAAGGTACCAAAAAACATGAAATTTATTCTATGAAATTCTCTTTCAAATATAATATTAACTTTTGCCTATTTATTAAACAATTTACTCATAAATTATCATATCAAAAAATATTTCTTTCTTCAAAATCTTGTTTGCTGCATCAACAAGAATTTTGATTAAATGCAAAGAGAAATAAGTTTTTTTAATTAAAAAACAGTTAAGCTACATTAGTTTCTACTTGTAACATAATTCAATTGAATCTTAAGTCTCCAAATTGAATTAAATATAAATAAAATAAACCAAAAATATAATATAAAAGTTTAATTGCTATTACATTGTGCTTTAATGGGAATTTATACGATTGGAATTTACTTATCAAGTATATTCGTTTTTGTGTATACACAGAGCGAAATATGCCGTACTAAAATTAAGTAGGAATGACCTCGAATTAAGTATTTCCCATTCTTAAAATCCATATTTGATACAAGTACGAACAAATTCTTAGACCAAGTACACTTATTATGGTTATAAGAGTAAACAATCTTGAAAATAAGTAGAACTTCAGATTTACTAGATATGAGTATGAAAACTCTAGTTATAAGTTCGGAACTCGGGCTCGAACACTGAACAATTTTGTGACATCTTATATCAAGATTTATTAAACTTAAATGATTGTTGCTTAGAATTCAAGCTTGTCTGCTATAAGGAGCATTTCAATGGGCATCGAGAAGTTAAGACAGGAGGACAATTTTCTGTAGTCAGTCTTCGCCAACTTTCACACTGTCTGAAAGTCTTTAACACCCACGCTAATAATTTCGGCAATTCTATTTTATTCTAAGCGTGTGGTATTATTTTAAGAACATTTTGCACAATCAATCTATGTTTACACAATTCTGATTTATGCCTAATGTAAGCAAAAATCCATAATCATATTTGTATTTTGAGATACTTGTGTACTTAGTTACAGAATTTAAGGGACCCAGAACAAGTGTGAATTGCACTTAAATCAAGAATGAATGTACTTAGTTCAAGTATGCTTCGAACTCACTTTTAAGTTTGAAAAAACACTAAATACTTAAATTTTCGGACTTAAGAAATCGTACTTGAATTAAGATCGAGATTCTTGACTTCAGTAATTTCATTCTTAGTGAGAAATCATGTATGAAATGCGGCGTTTTAAGTACGAAATACTTGATTTTTTCGCACTGTGTATGAGTATTTATTATATTATTATTTCTATATATATTCAATTATGAAATACGAGTTTTATAGTGAAATCAGGCGGCGAATGTCGTCCGCTATCGCTTAGCTGTGGCCTCAATGAGCTCTGGACGCCAACTGAACCAGATGCTGTCCAAAAAAATACCTTTGGCAGCCATCTTTAAAATTTCCCCGAACCGTGGACGCAATCGCAGCCAATTCAGCTGAACGTTTTTAACCACTTATTATTTGCTCAGTGGTCCAATGCAAATACTACTACGAGTATATTGTATAAATTCCCCTGAACACAAATTCCAATTTTAAACCAACTGTTGACAAAAAGTCTTTTGTTTGACTTTTAAGATCTTGCTGTCATTTTAAAGCTACGGGTATTAACTATTAAATGCTATTTGGCATATCATATTTAAAACAAAAGATATGATTATTCAAAGTAGAAATGATTAGACAATGTTTTAAACCAATTTTCATTTTCTACAAAATAATAGATATATTTCTATGAATTGGGCGTATTCTTAAAATATTTTTGTTAAGTTTGACTATTGTTTTTTTTTTCATTAAGTTTTAGGTTTCCATTCAATAGTTGACTTGGTTAAATTAAGGGATGTATTACTAAAATATAATGTATAATGTATATATTACTATAAATATATATGTATATGTATATATATATATAAGATCGAAATAGAAAATCTTACTGAATTAAAGAATTATTTATGTTAATTTCCAACTAAAATGCTTGTTTCCAATTAGTTGTTAACAGCTTAATATATATATTGTTGTTAGTTTTCTGGTTTATTTTATATTTCTATTATAATTTGCCTGTTTTCAAGATTACCCCTTTTATAAATAGAATATCTGCGATTTTTCCTTTAATTCATATAATTTTTTCAGGTTTAATTATTGATGCTAGTGTCTCTTATGCATATGTAACTAGCGATAGTCTTTATAGTCCCATTAATTAATTGTTATATTGAAAATAACTTTCATTTAACTTTTTCTACTTGTCAACTGTCACCGTGAAAATATCCTGATATGTGTGCATTAATTTACATACCTGTATCGCTTGGACATTTCTTTAATCTTCGTCTCGACATCTGCGGGTCCAGCCACAAACTTAATCTTGGCCAACTGATCGGCCATCTCCTTGTAGATGTCTGGCTTATTATCGACAACCTGAAGAGCGTCAATCTTCTGCTTCCACATGTCCAGAAGCTTGAAAATTGCCGATTTGGTCCAATTCAGTTCTGTGTAGTTCGATATAAATAAAGTAACAATTTTAAACAAGAAACTTACCTTCGGTCGAATTCATTTTTTGTGCGCACTTTTTCAGTCGACTGTCGTAAATGTCAAAATCTTATCGATACTTCGATATAAACTACCGAATGACATAAAACGAGTCAGTATTTATTAATACTAACAATAAAAAACTGATTAAAATGTCGCCGCTGCTCAGATGTTGAAAGAAAACTAAAGAAATAAAAAAAATGGAGAAATCATAAATGAATGTCAAATATATGAATTAACCGCCATGTTCAGATGTTTTGCAGTTGACCACTAATAACAACAGATGGCGCCACTCTCTTAACAGTGCGCTCGAATGTTAATTTCGATAATATATCGTTTAGCCGCTGTTATGTGGTCTACCACCAATGACAACAGATGGCGCTATTGCTAACAGTGCGCTCTTATGTTAATTAACAGCAACAGAAAGCAAAACAAAATGTAACGTTTTATTTGCAAATATATCCCTGTTAGCGCGTAATTTAAATGCCCGATTTAAGCTTTTAAATAATAAATAAGTTCTTAGCATAAAAATATATTTTTAGCGTAAATGCGCAAAGTTAAATGACAGTTTAGAATTCGAATTAATTAAAAAATCTAAAAGTATGTGCTTTAATTTTAATCTTAGTAATTAAAAAAAAATCTCTATTTACTCAATGTGTAAATAGTTACCAAAGTCTAGCAACAAACAAGCCGAACAGTAGCCGTAATATACCCTGTAGCAGTACAGGACCGCGCTCAAACTAACTACCGATTTATTTCTCTTCTAATTCGTTTTTTTGTTTCAATTTGTGAGCGAAGAGGGCGTGGCATCGCGATGAAATTTTCTGGACACATCAACCCCAAGATACTCATCATGTGTGCCAAATCTTAAGTCTACAGCTACAAAACTGCATTTGTTATGATCTTTTTCTTGATTTATGGGCAAAAAGGGCGTGGCATGCAAAATTAAACATAAACTGCAAATATTAGCAGTGCTAGGACACCAAGTTCAAGCTTCTAGCTCTTACCATTTCGGAAATATTTAAGTTTATACTGATGGAGAGACAGACGGACAGACAGACAGACGGACAGACAGACAGACAGACATACAGACAGACATACAGACAGACATACAGACAGACAGACGGACAGACAGACAGACAGACAAGCATACGAGCATAGCTATATCAACTCGGCTATTGATGCTGATCAAGATTATATTATATACTTTATAAGGTCGCCCAAGCTTCCATCTGCCTATTACATACTTTTAACAAACTTAATATACCCCCGCAGCGTATAAGAATTACCATTAATTTTGCCGATGTTTTTGTTGTTCCTAATAGAGTTGTATCAAATCGTTCGGATTAAGATCAATTGAACTAATCACTAAAGTGAACGAACGAACTAAATCCCTGATTGTAGGTCATTTAGTTCAGTGATTCGAATCCCATTATAGTTCGTTCGTTAGAATGAATCAAAATTTTATAGTTCGATTACCATTCACCTTGGTTATCGCAACGGTGAAATTTTAAAAACGTTTGTCTGCTTAAATATGTCTTTGAAAAGGAAGCGCGCTGAAGTGTGGAAACACTACATAGTTGAAGAAGATGGCAAACATGGCAAATGCGTGTATTGCAAATGCAAAATATGTATCTGTGGAGGATCTCACAGTAACTTGACCTGACATGTGAAAGCTAAACACCCCACAGTGTCTGTTGACCGCCAGCAACCTGCGGCGCAGCAAATACCTCTATCAACACAAGCTTCTGGTCCGTCCGTTTCGACTTCCTTGGCGGCTAGTCCAATAACTTCTGAGGAATCATCCATTCATTCATCGTCTGATTAAATTATGAATTTAATTTCAATTTTGTTAAAATCTATTGTTTTTCACTTAATTCTATCTTTAAACGTAACGACCGACAGTGCTCTTATAACGATGTTAGATTCGAATCATGAACGAACCATAAAAAGATTCTAGTCACTGAACGATCTAAAGAGATTCGAGTCACTGAACGAACTACTGAACTATATGAAAGATTAGTTCGTTCATCAAAAATTTAACTACTGAACTAAATCCTTCAATTGAACTACGATGAACAACTCTAGTTCCTAATGCTTACCGATACCTCGATGTTATGGTAAAACATCGGTCAGTTAATCGTAGTTCAGTTGAGTCGATTGAGTCGAATGCTAATGGGATTCAAGCGAAAAAAGAACCAAAATGATCTAAAATCAGGAATTTGGTGTATTATCACACTGTGAACATGTATATTGTTGTTGCTCTTAAATCTTTAACGTCTTACTATTATTTTAAGTCATTAATACTTTAAAAGCAATTTTTGTGTTTCGTCCTATTGATAAGATCAATGTTACATGTCTATCTATAAGTATATATAAAACTCTTTGTCCTGACTGATTCCCTGATTCACTGAGATATCACGCTGTAGCCCAAACGGGTTAAGATATCGAGCTGAAATTTTCACACAACATAGCTGAGACATAATTGTAGTGCAATAAGGCAGCGTTTTTCGATATTCAAACTGGAACGGGTTAAAATGGGGTGTCAAAGGTCAAAGGTTGCTTAGTATGAAAAAATTGTTTGTTTTTTTTTTCGAGCTATCTCAACCAAACTCACAGACTATGTAATTCTTACTCATTGTTAGATACTGAGAAAATTTGGTCAAGATCGGATGACTATATCATATAGCTGCCATAGGAACAATCGGTTGGAATGTAAACTTTTGTATGAAGAGCTTTGTTGGTTTTTTGAGCTATCTCAACCAAACTCACAGACTATGTATTTTTTACTATTTGTTACATTCTGACATCGAACGACTATATCATATAGCTGCCATAGGGTCAGTGGCTCTTGGTGGTATAATAAACAATCAAAAGCAGCAGGGGGAGCGGGTGCGATTCAACCCAACAATCAAAAGCAGCAGGGGAGAGGATGCTGTGTCTGAAAAACATTTAGCATGGGCGAATCAATATCTCTTTCTTTATCTCTCTCTCTCTTACACTCGCTTTTGTTGATCTTCCATATTAAGGATTTAAAACAGTGGTCGGCAAACGCCGCGCACCGCGTATAGAGATTTTCTCTGCCGCAGCGCTGCCTGCACACGTACAGTATTAACTTTCGTGTGGCGTCGCTGTTTCTGTTAAGTCGCTGTCGTGGCTCTGTTATGGCGCTGTTACATTGTAATGCCGCTGTTGAGGAAAAGCAAAATGAATCAGCTGTTGGGGACGACATAGTAATAACATCTCACTATGGCAAGAAACGGCACATGCTTGACGTATGTTATCATTCTGTTAATTCGCACACTAACCCAATGAAACATATAACTGTGTTGGTGCCGACCACTGATTTAACAAGCCGATCAGTCGAGCGCGCGCGACAGTAGGAAACCCTGTGCAGGTCTTCAAAGAAAAGTATTTTCATTATAATGAGATTTAAATATATCGCTTGCTTGCATCGATAATAGGTAGCTTGCGATAGTCTGGCAACACTGGACTGCGGCTGTTGATTGTTTTGTGTTTAGCGCCACAGCAGCCGAAAGACTTTTTCCAATTGTGGGCGAAGGAGGCGTGGCATCGCGATGAAATTTTCAGGACACATTAAGCCGAATATTTTTATCATGTGTGCCAAATCTAAAGTCTCTAGCTTTAACATTGCTTATGTTATGGTGAATTTTCTAATTTTAAAACCAACGGGACATGATATCGAAAATTGAAAATAAACTTGATCTGCGTATGGTATTCAGGAGCTTACATTCCAAATTTGAAGTCTCTAGCTCTTATAGTTGCTGAAATCCACGCGTTCATACAGACGGACGGACGGACGGACAGACGGACGGACAGACGGACAGACAGACGGACAGATATCAATCGATACTGACTAAGAATACATATACTTTATAGGGTCGGAGATGCTTACTTCTGCCTGTTACATACATTCACACAAATTCATTATAGCCTTTTCTGCCCATTTGTAATGGGCACAGGCTATAAAAAGAAAAGAAAACACAGCCTTTAGCATTTCTTCCCGAGAGCGTGGCGAGCCGGGGGTTGGTGAGCGAAGCGAGTAGGGGACGAAGCCCCCTAAGTTTATTCAATTTATCTAACAAAATACAAAAGCTTTGAAAACATCGAGGTAATCACAATTTTTACCAGATACGTTGTCGAATATCGAGTTTGATTTGAACAACGCCGATGAACATCATCGACATAGAGGTTTCCAATTTAAAATTTACATCCGTTCTTCAAACTATCCCAGAGAACTTTGAGCTTAGAGCAAAGCGATTTTTCAGACAAAAGCTCTATGCCAGCCGAGAAGCCTTAAGATTGAAATACATATCTATAAATCAGTTATACTCTAAGTTGTAAATTTGTATCTTGCATTTGTCAGTACTAATAATAAACAATTAGTCAGACGGGCGACAGTTGTAACAAAAACTAAATTGATACTGACTTCACTGACTAACTAACTGACTGACTAACTAACTGACTAACTAACTGACTGACTAACTAACTGACTGACTCACTGACCGAACGCTCAAGGAGGAGTGCAAACGATAAGAGCTAGAACGCTGACATTTCTACACAACATAGATTTTAATTTATTTCAAACTTCTCTCATAAAATAACTTTAATTAGCATAAGAATTGTTAATAACAATCAAAGTAATAACGATCTTTATTCAATACTATTCACTTTAAACTATTTTCTGCTATTCGCTCTTGAATAACGTAAATAAATGAAGGCAGGTTTTTTTTTTTGTTATCAATTTTATTTTTGCAAATTTTCTTAAGTCGTTTTACTAAGAATTATCACACTAAAAGCAACTCATAATAAATACGTACAATTATATATATATATATATATATATATATATATGTGGTGTGTATATGTTTTGTATGTTGTATATGTGTATATAGTTTACATATATATATGTTTATAAATACATATACACACAAAATGTATACATATTTATATACATATACTATACTATACAAATGTTTGTTTTGTTCTGGTTTTATTATTCATATTTCTCTTTAGTTTTTTTTTGTTTTTTTGTTTTTGTCATTTATTTAGTTGTCAATTTTACAAATAATTTATTACTATAAGTATTTTGTTCATTATTCTCATTTTGCGGTCTATATATTCCATTAAAAAGCACTTATGTATCCTTAAATTTCATCTTTATGCTACAACTACGATGTGTATAAGTATGTGTGTGTGTATCGTATGTACTTATCTAAGCATGTATTGTATTGTTTGTATGTATGTATGTATGTATGTATGTATGTATGTATGAGTATCAATGCGTTTCTACATACATAAATAAGGAAGAAGTAAGAGAGTGAACAATTTCAATACTCAAACATGTATAACGTTGATATATCGATAACGATATCGATATCGATCAGTGTGTCAGTGATCGAAAGCATGTCTGATATCTGTGATTTCATTATGTTTTTAGTTTTTCTTTTTAGTTGGTTTTTTTTTGTCAGTTTACTTAATAAAACTCAAGTAAATCGACGCAGAGAACATGTCATAAAACTGGTCCATAGATTAAGAGGTATTATTTAGTGTGTGTGTGTGTGTGTGTGTGTGTGTTAAAAAGTATTTTAAAGTTAAAATTAATTAATTATGAACATTTGCAGTGCGACAAAAAGGAAGCAAATTATTTGGAAGTATTTTATATTATTATTCATAATTTTCTACACATCAGAATCGAACTTAAGGCAATAAGTTAAAACCAGGGAATTAAGAAGAGTTACAAAATTAAACCCGTACAAATTTAATAGATTTTTATATATTTCCTTTAAATAAATTCTTATTTATTTATTATATTTAAAAATAACTTATTAGCATTTTAATAATTTCTTAACAACATTTTGATGTTTTTTCTTTTTTTAATGGAATGCATTTATCTTTTCAATTTGCAACTTTCGCATCAAAACATATTTTTATGCACTTTTTATTAGAAAAATTAAAATGTAACTTTATAAATATGCGCAAATTTAATTGGAATTTCTTACATATTTTTTTTACTGCAAATAAAAGTTTTATTTATTTCATTTCTTGGTTAAAATCAAGAATTAATTAATTGTGGTTCCCTGGTTAAAATCAACTGGTTTATCAGAACTTAGTTATAGCTTTTAAATTGTCATATTAAAAACAAAAAAAAAAACACCAAAATAATAAAATAAATTTAAAAATAAACTGCATGCCAAATTTGTTGTTTTTTATTTTTCTTTTCAATTTCATTGGGATAAGCGAGAGTTTATATCGATAAATCGATTAACAGTGCCATCATCAACCAGGTGTCAAGTTATCAGTTTATCAGTTTATCAGTTTATAAGCAAAATGCATAAACTTGTTGTTTCTGTTCCGTTTCGTTTAAGGTTCAAGCTCATCGTGTCGTTGAACGTGTTCGGCATTGACAACGAAACAAAGACCGCTTCCCGCTCCCCCTACCCCTATCCGCAATGCTGTCTGCCTCCACCCCGCCCTAGCAACCATGGAACCTCAAATTTGCCTCTGTCCATGCTTCTTTGCCTGAGTTTATTGCAGTCAACCCGACTCTTGATGACCCTGTACATTGTCAAACATTTTTCTTGAATAACTTTGAATTGTAGAAAGAAAATCTTAGGGGAATATCGGCAAAAATAATTGATTTTATAAAAACAAAATCTAAAATAAACTAGAGAACAGAAAATACAAAAATATATTGTGTATAAGTTATTAATACAAATAAATAATAATTAATTATTAAATTGTATGCATGTGATTTTTTAATAAATTATTTATAAGAATTTCTATGTATTTAATTTATTAATACAAGTAAATACAAAATAATTACCACATTTGGTGTCTCTAGCTATTAAAGTCTCTGAAAAATAAGTGTTTATACAGATGGACAGACGGACGGACAGGCAGACAGACATACGGACAGTCGGACAAACAGATGGACAGACAGGCAGTCGGACAGATAGACAGACAGATAGACAGGCAGACGGACGGACATATAGACAGGCAGACAGATAGATAGACAAACAGGCAGACAGATAGGCATACGGTCAGACGGCCAGACAGACAGAAGGCCAGACAGACGGACAGATTGACAGACAGATAGATAGATAGATAGATAGATAGATAGATAGATAGACAGACAGGCAGACAGACAGATAGACGGACAGAAAGACAACCAGACAGACAGACAGACAGATAGACAGACGGACAGATAGACAGACATACAGATAGACGGACAGATAGACAGACAGATAGATAGACAGACAGATAGATTGATAGACTGACAGACAGACAGACAGACTCGGTTGTTGGTACTGATCAAGAATATACATACATACACACATACATTTAGTTAAGTAATTGTTTTGACAAATAAATACAAATATTTGTTTAATATTTTTAAAGCCACTTTAACAAATTTTATCATATTAATTCTTTAGCATAAACATCCAAATCATATGCAACTATTATTAACAAAACTAAAAATAATAAAAGCAAATGTTTTTCTACCACTACAAAATGTGTATACTATTATTGTTTTGTCAAAACAATTACTTGACTAACTGTCTATAGTTTTTGTGGAATCGCTGAAAATCTTTCCTTTCATTTCGCTGTCATCAGACCCTTTCCTTCCTTCTAACTACACGGTCTCAAAACACACACACACACACCAATTTTGAAGCGAATTTAACTCGAGCTTTTGAAATTTGGCATTCAAAATAACGAAATGCAATCAGTCAACGGAACAATTTGTATTGTTGCCCTCTCACTCTCGTTTTTTTTTTGTTTTTCTGTTTCTGCTTCTGTTTCCCCCCGTTGTCTCTGTTTCTCTTTCGCAGCGTATTTAAGCTTGTATTGGTATGTGAACATATGGAACATTTGTTTTGCTTTGCATTTGCTTATAGTAGTATATCTTTTGTTGCTGTTGTTGTACATAGTTGACCCCCAAAAAGAAATAACCCTGAGCTGGGTCGCAAACTGTGCAGAGAGTTCAGCTGAGCAAATCGTCGAAATAAATATAATTTGTGGCTCGGCCACACGGGGATGATCTCATGAGAGAAGAACAACAACAACAACAGCAACAACAGCAGCAGCAATCACAACAAAGAGTAGCCCAAATAAACAAGGTTACGAAAGTTGCTTACGCATGCACTAGTTACACACACACACACACACACACACAAACGTCGGCACTGCCAACTTATTCGAAACTAAACTTAAGTTCTTTTCCTTATAAACATGACTCCCAGAGATTGCTGAAGAAGTTTTAATTGAAAACAGGGATCGCAAGAGTTGTGTTAGAAAAAAAAGAAATCAAACCAGCAAAAGTTATTTAGTTTTACTTTTTTTTAGACCCTTTACTTTAAAAAAGTAAAAAGGGTCTATTAAGTTTGTCAAAATGTGCGTAACAGGTCGAAGGAAGTCCGGCAGACCCCATAAAGTATATATATTCTTGATCAGCATCAACAGTTGAGTCGATATTGCCATGTTCGTCTGTCCGTCTGTCCGCCTGTCTGTATGAGCGCCTAGATCTCAGAGACTATAAGAGCTAGAGTCAACAAATTTGGTATGTTGGTCTTTCTATGGGCTGAACAGATCAAGTTTATGTTAAAATTTTGACACGCCCCCTTCTGCCTCCGTAAATCGAGAATAACATTTTTGAAATCCCATAAAACGAAAAATGTTAAAGCTAGACTCCTGAATTTTGGCACACAGGACGAGCATGAGGATCGCGATCGGATAATAAACTCGGAAGTTATTAAAAAATAACTTGAAATTCCATCTAATGGACAATTTTAAAACTGGAGCCTTGAATTGGGGTACTAATGTATCCTGAAAATTTCATCGCGATCGGATAATAAACTCGAAAGTTATTCAAAACTCAATATTACTCAGTGTCGGGCCAAAGGAAGAAGAAGAGCATATTGGGGCACTCTTGGTGTCACTCCTATTTCCTTTTTGAAGAATAAGTAAAGGGTCTCTCATAGTCGACTACGAATGTAGCCTTTCCAAGCTGGCGAGTCGCGGCGGCAGTTATAAAAGTGGAAAATACAAATTGAATCACATATAAAAGATAAACCAAATAAAATATACAAAAAATCTTTGCTATTTACTTGGTATAAAACCTAAGAATCCAAAAAATAAACTTAAACACATTTTAAGTATTTTTTTTGGTATTTTTCTACTATGCATTGCATTTTTACTTTATAAATTAAATTGTTTTAAGTTTGAAAGTAAATTAGAATTGCTGAAAATTCTAAAGCGATTGTAAATAATTGAAGTATAGAATAAAACTGTAATTTACAAATAAAATTAAAAAATAAAATCACATAAATCACATATTGCTTTATAAAAAATAAACAAATAATTATATAAAAATTTAACTTTACAATGCCTGACTTAAAGGAAGATTGAGTAACTATTTTCTAAAGTAAAGAAATATCTTTCTATTTATTTAGTTAATAGATCTGGAAAAACCAATAACAATTTCATATAGAAATTGAAATTTTTTGACGCATTGTTTCCCTGGCAGTTATCTGATATAGTAGTTAGATTGATTTTAAACCAAGTTAGTTAGTTTTTTTACGACTATAAATGCACAAACTGTGAGTTTGATTGGAATATTCGAAGAGACGACCAAGTTTAAACAAATATTGAAATTAATTCTTTGGCTCAACTGAAAAGAAAAATCCACAAACCAACTTAAGAAAAGAAAAAAGACCATAATAAAATAAAAAGAAAATTTCTTTATGCATTTTTTTTTTTTTATATATATATAATTTATTTTGTAGCTCTGAACGCTTAGAAAATTGCTCCAATGCGAGATATAGTATGTATATAGTATTAACTAAAATGGAAATAATTGTCATACGCATTAATTAATAATATTAATAATAAAAATAATAATAATATTATGTATAGTACGTCTAAAATTTTTCTAGTTAAACACGAAAAATAAAATAATAATACAATATATATATATAGATATATATATAAAGAATAGGAAAAAAAGGAAACTTAAGGTATTAACATTTTTCAACAAAAATGATCTGTTTTAACAATAAAAAAAGATTAAGTTTACAATGTTTACGCTCGGCCATTTTAAAACTCATCGTTTTTGGCAATTAAAAAAAACAATACTAAATAATAATAATGCGAATAATGTGTGTGTGTGTGTGTGTAAGTTTATAGTATATGTATTTGATGTATAACTAGGCTAGAAAAACTGGCCGCTTCTTTGGAACGACGCGCCGCCAAAGTTTAATAAAGTATACAATAATAATAGTAATAATAATAGTAATAATAATAGTAATAATAATAATAATAATAATAATAATAATGATAATTACATATTAATAATAATTAGTTGGTAATTGCCAGCATTCATCAAGTTTGTTGGTATTTTTCTTCTATTATTTATAGTAAATTTTTTTTTTTTTTTTTTTTTTTGGCGCTGCAGCTGAAAAATAAACGGATAAACAGAAACCGAAACAGAAACGAAAGCTTACGATTTTGATAGAGAAATGCGAAAATCAAATCAATGAAAGCTGCGAGCGAAAGTTGCAAATGTGACAGAGACAGACAGAGACAGAAAGAGAGAGAGAGAGAGAGCGCGCGAGCGTGAGTATCAAAATGCGTGTGCGAGCGAGCGGGGAGAGAAAGAGACGCGCTCGCTCTCTTAAGCTCCGTTTGCAAGCATTGTTTTTGTTTTTGTTTCGCTTTGTTTTTGTTTTTGTTTTTCTTTTCACTACGCTTCTTTCCGTTTACTAATACTAAATGCTTTTCATATTGTTGTATGTACATTAGATAGATCATCATATACATATGTTTATATAATATTTCTTGTTTTTCTTTTTCTTTTTCTTTTTCTTTTTGTTTTTTTTTTTTTAATAATAACTCTTAAGCAAAAAACTTAAATTTCTATCACAGCCATATTTTTTTTCGAAGAAAAAAATTGTTTTTTTGTTTTGTTTTGTTTTGTTTGCCTTAAATTGTGTTCTTTTTTTTTGTTTGTTTGTTTGTTTGTTTGTTTGTTACTTGCCCAAAGTTTTCTGTTCAATTCTTTTTTTTTTTTTTTTATATTAAATACTACATTTTGTTTACATATCTTTTGAATGCACTTTTGTTGGTTTTTTCTTTTCTTTTCTTTTCTATATATATATTAATTATTACTTATTTTGTTTCTTTGTTGCGTCAATATTTTAAAAAATTCTAATTGCACTTTTTGTATATATTTTTTTTTCTTCTTTTAAATTGCTATTTAATATTCCATTTTGTTCATGTTGTTGTTGTTGTTGTTGTTGTTGTGCACAGTAGTTTTAAAAAGTTTAGCAAATTAGAAAATTGCTCTCTATAAAAAGGAAAATGAAACCGTTCTTATTATTCTGCCTCCTCCTCCTCTCCACCATTTCCCACTCTCCTTCCTCCTCGTCAAAAAAAAAAAAAAAAAAAAAAAAAAACATTCACTTCCAGAAGAAATAGAAAATAATAATAAAAAAAAAGTGGCATTAACTGAAAAACTGCTGATTTCATTTAGTTATTTAATAGGTGCGACGTGACCTACGATCACAGTTAATTTTTCTGAATTAAATATATATGTATATTTCTTTTCGTTTCTTGCAACTGTGTTTAGTTCATTTTTTTAAGAGTATCACTGGCTAATTCGGCATATTTTCTTCTTCTTCTACTACTTGTTTTCTCTCTGGCAGCGAATGCTTTAAACTTTTGACGAGGGAAATAATAAACTGTAAGACTGTAAAACTGTAAACTGTAAAAACCTTAGCAAAGTTTGAAGTTCTCTTTCGTTCTCTTTTAGTTATTGCTTTTTATTTTCTTTTGTGACTAGGAGAACGACAATTCTTGTCTTGAATTTAAAGTTTCTGTCGCAATTGTTTGAGGTATCAGAAAAAATAAAAAAAAAAAAAAAAATTCATTTGCGCCAGGAACTATTTTAATTTGTTGTTCTTGTTGTGTTTTTACAAAAAAGAGGCGAAGGCCACAAAATTGAAAAGCGTCTTTTTATTTTTGTGGGAACATCTTTTGATTTCATTTGATTTCATTTGTTTTTTTCTGTTGTATTTTCGTTTTCAGTTTTTTTTTTTTTTTTTTTTTTAGTTGAATGCTCGGCGCGAGTATTCAAGCCTGGAATGTGCAAAATGGAAGTTGAGCCGAGCATTCAAAACGTTTCAAAATGTTTCAGAGTTTAATTCAATTGGTTTTTTTTTTTTTTAATGAACAAATGGCAAAATGATGAAATATGAAAAGTGAACGAATTTATTGATTGATTGTGTCATCATCAACGTAAACATCTTTGTTCTTTTTTTTACTCTTTGCATTTCTTTCTATTATTTTTTTATTAACTTCTTCTCTTTTCTTTTTGCAACATTCTTTCTTTTTTTTTTTTTTTTTTTTTTTTGCATTTTTGACTACAAATTCTTTGATTTTTGTTATGTGTTGGTATGTGTGGTTTTATTTCCTCTGCTTCTTCAACTTCAACTTAACCTAATAAAAAAATGAAGCAAACCAACAAACAAAGTTTGTACAAATTGCGAGACGCTTTAGGCAGGAGCAAGTCGGTTATTTGTACATATATATATAGTATATATATATATATATATATATATACTATCTCTATGCGCTGTAATACTGACCGACCTGTTTGTTGTTTTCTTTTTTCTTCCCATCCCCATCCCCAGACTTAAACATCTAATCCTAATCTTAACTTATGCACTAAGTAGCCGCTAAACCTAACCTAAAAACTCTGCTCTTTGTCTTGTGTAATTGTAAATGTTTTTGTTTTAGTTTTCTTGTGTTTTGTTTGTTGTATTTGCTTTGTTTTTGCTTTGTTTGTTGCTGTTGCTGTTGCTTGTAGGCCAATTTGTGGTTTCACTTTCTTCATCATCCTCTTCTTCTTTTGTTGGGCGGTTTGGGGGTGGGTTTTTTTGGGGTGGCTGGGTTGCTGGGCTAGGGGTATGGTCGTAGGGCATCATGCACCTGTGCTTGTCCCTGTTTACTGATACTTTCATGTCTCCAGCGACGTCACCACAAGATTGTGAAACACGCTCGCCGACTCGCTCATCATGGCCGCCTGTCCGCAGGAATCGCTGCTGGCGCCGCTCGGCGGACTCGGCGTTCCCAGACGCAGTGCATCCATAATGACTTCGAAATCCTTTTGATTCTGATTCATATCAAAGTTCACCAGCTCCAAATGATCGCTATTTAGCTTGGCACGTTTATTGCCAGCACTGTGATCGTTAATGCCGTTAACGACGGCGCCAGCGCCCGATCCAATTCCAACTCCCACACCGATACCAATACCAACACCCACTCCAACACCCACTCCCAAGCCCACCACATCCAGCGGACAATCCTCAATGGCCGAAATGAGACGTTGCGGCGGCATATAGAACTGTGAGAGCGCTTCTCTCACCAGACGATCGCTCTCATCCTCGCTGCGCAGTCGCTTCCTCGAAGCAGAGAGCGCCGCCTTCTCCAGCTGCTCGGCGCCCTGTGTTATCTCCGGATCGATGAGCGGCATTGGGGCATTAATGGCGCTCAGCTCGCGATCGAGTGTCTCCAGATCGTTGACCAGATTGCTATTCGATAACTGACGTTTTCTTGCCGCTGCAGTTGCGTTGTTTACGGATGAGGAGGAGGAGGAAGAGGAGGAGTTGCAGTTGTTGTTGTTGCCGTGACGCGTCAATTGCGACGACTGATGATTCTCAATGGAGCAAATGGTGCGTGTTCCGTTCATGTTGCCAACGGCATTGGTGGCGCCTCCATCTCCATATACCGACTTGTTGTTGTTGCTGTTGTTGTTGTTGTTGTTCATGTTGGGCTTGGCATCGTCCATGTTGGGCTGGAAGAGATTCTCACGCGCCAATTCCGTGCTGCTGTTTTCGGTTCTGTGAAAGACAGAGAGGGAGAGAGAAAGTGGTAGGGAAAGTTAGTGAAAAGGCATCGAGACAAGCGGTATAAAAGGTAAATACGAGAAAAACCTGTGCGACAAACACACAGGCAACACACATATATATATATTATGTGTGTGTGTCTGTGTTAATAGTTCATATTACTTATTATTACAATTGTAAGCAAGTCGCAGCATGAAATGAGTGTAATTAATTGGTATATCGATTACATATTAAAGTTATCGAGTTGATAATTCACACTCTTAATTGTAGATAGTGATGATTATACTCTTTTTTGATCACAAGTGAACGCTTAAGAAGTTTCCCATTACATTTCCCTTATATATACAATTATTTGTTTATCGATTATAATTTAAAGTTATCGATAACATAAGTTTACATTAATAATTATTGATAATTACAATTGTAAACAAGTTAACACTTAAGATATTGCCCTCAAAGAGCAGTAATTAATTGTTGATCGAAGTTATCGATAAGTGCGTTGATAGTTCACATTACTAAATATCGAAATTACTCTTTATTTGTTAATTAACTAGTTTATCGATTATCATTTCAAGCTGATCAATAACGCATCTCTTTTCACTACAAAATCTTAAACGTTCTCGCATTCCATTATTCATTCAAATAGTGCCCCTACATTTCCAATAATCATTCAATTAACCATTTTGTTATTGACTTGTCACATATCGATAACATATTGCATTTAAATTCTTAATTAATCAAATGCTTATCAATTATTTTGAATAATGATGGATAGCACAATTGATTGGCCTTTGACATTTTACATGTATTTGTCACGCCGATAACATATCGATAACATATCGATTGTGTTGCATTCAACTAATTGGCAAAACAACTTTATCAATTTCATAATCTTTTCCCCTCCCTTCCCCTTCCCCTTCCCTTTTTTTCCCTCCATTGCAATGTGTCCATGGGTCGACTCTTTTAATTAACTGGGCCAACTGTGCGCACCGCTTGTAGCCCCGTTATAAACGTTGGCGGCCAACAGCGAAATAAGTTTCAGCTAATTTCTCTTTCAATAAAAGCAACTGTGACACGCCTCCCCTCAACTCCCTCCCAACTACCATTACCAGCCCCCCTCCCCACCCCCCTACGCATCCCACCCTTCCGACTACAGTCAGTGCCTTTTTCAGTCAATATGGCAAACTGTTCGAAGAAGCAAAACAACAAGAAAAACAATGTGAATTAAGTCAGCGAAGGTAGCAGAAGAAGAAGAAGAAGACAAAAGCCATCAAGAGTGGGACGACGACGTCAACGGCGACAGCGACGGCGACAGCGACGGCGACAGCGACGGTGACAGCGACGGCGACGCATTAAAATGCGCAGCTAAGCATGTCAATGTTCACTATTAAAGCAGAAATAACACACACACACACACACACACACACGCACACAGACACACACACAATAACTGACAAGAATGGCAAGGTGCATGAAACAGCGCCTGAACGGGGAATGGGGGGAAAGAGAGCACAAGACGCGAAAAATATAAAAAGCGAAAGTACGTAGGAATCTGTACAAAACAACAACAACAATGAAAACATAACGAATAAAAACACAACGCGAAACGAAACGAAATGAAACGCTGAAGAAGCGGCAACAAATCGCGCTCAGAGCTTTATGGAAACCAAAACCAGAAAGCGTACAAAGAGAGCAACGTGTGCGTGTGTGTGTGGGGTTGGGAAGGGGAGCAAAAAGTATGTTAGTTAAGTTGTTGTTGCTATTATTATTATTATTGCTAACCGTTAACTTGAAAGCAACAACAAGAAATGGGAGCAACGAAAAAGAAGCAGCAAAGGGCATTAATAAATAAAATAAAAAAAGGGTAAGCAGCAACAAAAAAAAACTGACCAAATAACATTGCCAAAAGCAAAGGCAGCAACAGCGACGCCAGCAGCAGCAGCAGCAGCGGCAGCGACAGCGACAGCGGTCAAAGCGTAGCAAATGCATTTATTGCACAAGTGCTCAAATGACCCAAAAAAAAAACAAAAACGAAATCAAAATAAAAGCTAGCAACTACAAAAGTTAGTTTCTTGTGGAATTGAGTGTTATAGCCATCAGCTTATTATGTAAAAATCTATAAACACACATAGTATGTATGTATGCTACCTACAGTTAGTCAAGTAATTGTTTGGACAAAGTGAAAAATGCACATATTTTACTTGGCAACAAAAGAAATACATGTGTATTATTTAGTATCTTATGGGTTTTTTGAACAAATTAAGAAGTTTTGCTATTTTTAAAAATAATAACAAACATATACACTCTTTGTTTTGGTATTTAAAATATCTTCCAATAGATTTAGTGCCAAAGCTGAAATTTCTCATTTTTTTATACTGTGTACGCAAAGTTATGCGAGCAAGTGTCACACTCACACACACACACATACATACACATACACACACACTCACACAGACACACAAGTGAATTATGTTCACAGAAGTCTGCATATTTCTTACAACAACAAAAAGAAGCAACAAGAAATTTGTAATTAAAGCTTTAATTTTCACTTTGCCGATGTCGCGACAACGGACGCCATATTTGACATCAAAGAGAGCTGCTGAGCTCTCTCTCTCTCTCTCTCTGTCAATGCTTTAAGTTCTTCTTTGACAGCAATTAATAGTAATAAAGCTTTTGTCAATGTTTTGTGATGTCGCTCCGTCAATCAGTCTTGCCAACTACTTCCCACAAAAAAATGCATAAACGAAAATGAAACCAATTGAAAAGGGCACAAAACATATAGGACAAATGGATTTTATACTTAAACGTATTGATTTTCAAATATACATTATTTATATTTGTTTTCGTCACTAGTCATCAACTTTAATAATATTACTCATTTTTAATATTTATAAGAATAGATCTCTTCAGAAAATGGCTAAATTGGCAACACTGCTGCCGTCAACTGACATTGAAGAGTATTCAAATGAAAAAAAAGAGCAAGTGGTGTGAGTGCGAGAGCGCCAGAGGGAGAGGGAGCGGTAGCGGGAGACTGGGCGCACTTGTAGTGGCGTGTGCGTGTGTCTGTTTGTATTTGTATTTGTATGGCATGCGTCCGATAAGCAAACGGTATTGTCCACTGTCCAATGGCAAACGTGTGACGTGATGCAAAAGGTGAGGGGGGGGGGGGGAATTGTTGTTGCTGTTTGTTTTTTCTTCTTTCGCTCTCTTGTTGTCTTGTCTTATCTGTGTTTTCGTTTTGCGCACGTTTTCAATGGTCCGTCGCCGTGTGGCGAAATATGCCGCTGTCTCTCAATACAAATTGATGTATATGTATGTATGTATGTATGTAACATTGTGATTTCGCTTCCACTCTACTCTTTCAATCTATTGCAACATATTATGCACTTCATTTAATATTCTTTTCTTCTTGCTTCTCTTAATCATTGTGACGAGTTCAAGGCTTAGAACTATGTATATGTATACATATATACATATATATACATATATATATTAATATATTCCCTAGGCAAAAAAAAAACAGCTAGAAGCAGAGAACAAAAAGAAAATAACAAAAGTGCAGCAGTCTGAAAAATGAAAATGTTAAATAAAAAATGTCGCACAATCGAACGACAAGTGCAAGAAGAAGTAACAGAGGGCGAGCGAGCGAGCGGGAGAGAGCGAGAGGAAGGCGCAGCAAAGAAGGGGAGCATAACACAAAAGTGTAAGTAGTGGGGAGGAAGGGGGCGAGGTGAGTGACAGCAGGCGGCACAAAGTCGCGAATGTAGGACGCGCCTCACGCTCTGTTGGGGACGTTTGAGCCGCAGGAGGCGCGTTTGTCAGAGACAACTTCATTTGATGTGTAAACCCCACACCACCTTACCGCTTCCCTTCCCCAAGCACTCCTCTTTTCACAACTTCGACTTCGTTTCGCTTCGTGTGGTAATTTCTGATATGCTTCTTTTTTTTTTTTTGTTTTTTGCCCCATGCAAAATTCAATTTAAAGCCACATTTTAAAGAGTTGCGGTTGCCCCGTTAGTTCCGTTAGCTTGTCTCTTGTTTTTAGCTCTTATCAGCCATTAATTGTTGTCTCTGAGTGCACACTAGTACTGATAAGCAACAACAGAAATAGCAACAACTCTGCGAAAATGCGAGAAAGAAGGAAAGAAAACAAACAAACAAACAACGCGTGCGTCTTGTCTTTAGTTTACAAAATAAAAATATAAACAGTATAAGACAATATAATATAAGACAATATAGATACAAATCTAAAATACAGTCGAATTTCCCCCACTCGAATCAGCATTATCCAATGAAAAACTTAGATTTATCTAATGGAATTCACTTTTTGAAGTTTATTACGTTTTCATACATTCATCTATACATTTTAAATTGAAAACTTTTAAATTTATCGCTACAAGTTACAGAGAACTATAAAGAATCCGAAATTATAAGTGACTGAAATGTACTTTTCCCTTTGTTATTTTCAACAAAAAGAGATTCCAGTGCGTTCAATGTTTTGAATCATCCTTCTTGCATATGCAATTCTGTTAATGCAATAGTCTATCATAATGCATCATCATAGTTTAATGTACATCATTAGAACATTTCGGATATGTCGATAACAGAAGCAGAAAACAGAAACGAACAAATATCGCATTTAATTTTTATATAATGCACGAGGCAATATTTTTGTTCGACTTATGTAAGTACGAGTTACACAAGCAGAATTGTATGTAATTTGTTAGCGAAAGTTATAGACAATTCGAGTTATAGACGTTCGAGTTATGGAAGTTACCATTTTGTATACCCTGTGGGGGTATATTATGTGTGTGTTTAATTTATGTAACAGGTCTAAGGAAGTCTGGCATACACCATATTCCTAATCAGCATCAATAATTGAGTCGATATAACCATGTTCCTCTGTCTGTCTGTCTGTCTGCCTGTCTCTCTGTCTGTCTGTCTCTCTGTCTGTCTGTCTGTCAGTCTGTCAGTCTGTCAGTCTGTCAGTCTGTCTGTCAGTCTGTCAGTCTGTCAGTCTGTCAGTCAGTCTGTCTGTCTGTCTGTCAGTCAGTCTGTCTGTCTGTCAGTCAGTCAGTCAGTCTGTCTGTCCGTCCATCCATATAAACGTAAAGATCTCAGAGATGGTAAGAGCTAGAAGCTTGAACTTAATCTCCCAGCACTTGAAATATTTGCAGCCAGATCAAGTTTATCTATAATTTTAGATGCCAATCAAGTAAAAGCTCATAACAAAAGCAGTTTTGTAGCAAGAGACTTGAGATTTGGCCAACATTATGAGAATCTGGTAGTCGATGTGTTCAAAAAAGAGGAAAACTAATTTACATCGAGAGTTAATTTAAGCGGGTTCCTGTAGAGTCACAGGGTATATTACGGTCGGGTTACCGACTGTTCGATTTGTTTTTCTTATGAAATTTGTTTTTGTTCTTTTGGTTTGTATATTTTACTTATATCTGAGTAAACTTTTTTATTACATAAATTCATGTATTCTTTAAATGCCTTGTATAATCGTAATCACATACATACACACACACACACACACACACAGATAGACTCACTCACGCTCACACACACACACACACACTTGCAGTGCTTCAATCAAGAAATTGTAATTGTATAATCTAATTGTTCTAGATATTTTAAATGCGCGCCCAGACACAAAATGCAAATGGCACACGCCTCCCTCTTCCCCCACCCCATCACTACGTTTCTCACTCACCCTCTTCCACTTCACGCTCACTCCAACACTCGTTGAGTGTCTGTGTGTGTGTGTGTGTGTGTGTGTGTGAAGTAGGCAATCGTTGATTATGCTGCAATCGTTACCGAATAGATGAGATGCGCAACAAAAGCAGCAGCAGCAGAAGAAGAGGAGCAGCAGCAGCAGCGGCGACAACAAATGACAACTACAAACTACAAACTACAACTACAACAACAAAAGAGTCAAGATAACACAGAGAAAACTATAAAAACGTCGTCGCAGTCGCGAATTATTACGACGCCGCAAAAAAAACTATATATAAAATTGGGGCGGTGGGTTACAAAATGTGTGTGAGTGTGTGCAGAGAGCAGAAGAGGAAAGCAGCAGTTGGAGAGGGCAGAGAAGGAGCGGGGAAGTTGGCGGATAGATGAATGCGTTAAGCAATTGAATAAACGTTTGTTGTACCACCATTTAAATGGGCACATATGAAAATAAAGCTGAATACTGATGCGATAAATGTAGATCGATAGTAAAAAATACAAGAATGTTTAGAATGTTCACACACACACACACACACACACACTGACACACTAACACTCTTAATGAGTGTTCATAAATTTCTCCACTGTGCATTTATCGTTTAGTTTTTAATTAATTTATCGATTGCCGACTGCTGCATGGAAGAAACTTCAAAGTAATAAGCACACACACACACATACACTTATGCAGGCGTCCCTCTCCACGGGAGAAAACATGTCAAACAAAGCAAAACGAAGCAAAAACGGAAACGCAGCGCACGAAACGGCAGCGACAGCGACAGCGACGCCAACAGCGACGTCGACGGCGGACAAACTCTCTGACAAGCAAAAGAAGAAGAAGCAGAAGCAAGCGAATCAAAAGCTAAAAGGAAAAACTGCGATTGCGATGAATTAAGTTTGCTTTTTTTTTTTTTTGGGTGCGCGCAAAAATACAATAACAAAAAAAAACAAAAAAGAAAAATGCTTTAACAGTTTGTGTGTGTGTCTGCTCTCCTTGCAGGCAGTGTAACAAAAAGAGGAAACAGCAAAAGCAGTGGCAAATAGAAAAGAAAAGAAAAAAGAAAGGCAAAAAGTGGACAATGTCCAAACGACACACACACACACATAGATAAATGACAGATGACAGCTGAACGCGTTATCTAAACAAGGCAGAAGGGGAAAGGAAGCAGCAGGAGGCATAATAAAGGTAAAGGCGAATAAGGCAAAGCAAAAATCAAATAATAATGTAAGAACAGCAGCCGCTGATTACAAATCAACGGTAAAACAACAAATGGCAAAAGCAGCGAGAATATGTGTGTAAAGAACGAGAGACGAAACACAATTAAAAAGACTGACTGCAAGCACAACAACAACAGCAACAACAACAATAAGTTCTAAACAGCGCACAGTGGGCCAAACTATTTAACGGTCAACGCCAGCGGCAGAGCAGCGACAGCGCAGCGACTGAGCAGCGTACGTGTGCAAAGGCAGAAATGATAAGTCAAGCAGCACAAGAGAAGAAAACGAAAAACAAAAGATAAACAAATTAAGCCAAGTCCAAGTCGATGTCTTAACGCGCTTTACAAATAAAATAAATATTATTTTTTACTATTATCTAATTATTTACTTCTTTGGTTTATTTAATATTATTATATATTTATTTAAATTATTAAATTATATATTTGGGTTTATTTCATTTATTTATTAATCATATATAATTATTTGAAATAATAAACTATAATATGTATTTATTTGTATTATTTCATTTATTTAATATTTTTATATTTAATAAATTGCAATTATTTATTTATTTATTTGTATTATTTATTTATTTGTATTATTTATTTAAGTGTATATATTTATTTGATTTATTTCATTTAATTATGTATTTATTTGTGTTATTTATTAATTATATACAATTATTTGAAAAATTTAACTTTAATGGGTATTTATTTGTATTATTTAATTTATTTAATATTTATATATTTTTAATATATTTCATTTATCTATTTATTTATTTGTATTATTTATTTAAGTGTATTAGTTAAATTTATTTTTACAATTTATTTATATTATTTAACTATATTTTTTTTATTAAATATCTATTATTTGCTTATACATTTTATTTAACTTTTTATTTATTTGTATTATTTATTCAAATATGAAATTGAGTGTTAGCCGTAACGAGGTCAATTTATTGTCATTATGACAGATACATATGTATATCAACATACAACAAAACACTTGCCAAGAGGTAAGGAGATGCCAATCTCCCTCCCTGGTACTGAGTACCATTTGAGCTAGCTTACCCAACGATCCAAGCTTGTTCTCTATGTGTTTGCTGCTAGAACCCGTTGAGAATTCTAATGGAGCAACATAGAAAAAACGCCTGCAAATTGAGCTCGCATTTTTGTGTGTTCTTGTACTAGTATTTAAATATATTTTAAATTATGTTTACTTGCATTTTTATTCGTATTATTTCATTATATTTATTTACATATTTTTTATATTTTATATTATTTTCATTATTTAATTATTTCAAGTATTTACAATGGTATCTTATTTAATTACATTATTTATAAATTTCTCTAATTTGTTAATATTTAAATTACTATCTATCATTTATAAAACTGTTAATATGCCCTGCGAATATAGAGTATCTCAACTGTTTTGAGGAAACAATGCGCGCTGCTGCTAACCAGCTGTTGATACCGATAAGCTGCTTTATCGATAGTCGATATACATTTAAATTATAAGATACAAACATAACATTTAGCATGCTGTCCCCCTTCCACCCGCCACCCGCCACTCACCACTCACCACTCACTCATACAACTCTTTTCAATAGGAAGGGATTCGACACACTTCGAGAGCGAGAGAGAGAGAGCGCGAGTGAGTGAGAGCACAAAATTGCATTGGCAACATTGTAACATAGAAAAAGCAACAGCAACAGCAACAACAACAGCAAGCAGTGCTGCTGTCGATGATCACGTTCACGATGATGATGATGATGATCGTCAATACATTCTCTCACGAATACAGCAGCAGCAGCAGCAGAGCGAGAGAGCGTGCGATTACATGATACCCAGTCGGACTTTTGCCCATTGAATAACCACCATATATAATTGCATGCAAATTTTGCTGTTAAACTTTTTCGCAAAATTTATCACTAGGATTCATTTGTAAAGCCAAAAACAACGCTGCGTGTTAAAATTATAATAACTCTAGCGACTTTGCAAGGCTATAAATAATTATTTATATATTTATATGGTGTTAATGACTGTGTGAGTGTGTGTGTGAGTGTGTGTTTGCAAAGTCTGAAGGTTTAAGTTGCGTTGCGTCTTGTTTTTGTTGTTGTTGTTTTTGTTGGCATGTGCTCGCTTGTGGTATTTGTGTTTGTATTTGTGTGTAGTATGAACATGTGGCGTACATATATGTGGAGAGACACTGTAGACTAGAGGTGCACACAGCGCACTAACAACAATAACAACAACAAACATTGCTTGCTATCATCGCTGTTGTTGTTGTTGTTATGGTTGCTTTTTGTTGCAAGTGGAACGTGATTATTTCAACGAGCGCAACGTTTTTTAGCACACACACACACACATACACACGCACACAAATAGATACATAAGCATATACATACATGTACTTCTTATACATCTCTCACTATGTGTGTGTGTTTTTGTTTGTGTTTGTGTATTTCTACAGCGCTTGCTTTGATTTCTTTTGCTTTTGGCTTTGCTTGTTGTTGTTGTTGCTGTTGTTGTTGTTTTTGTTGCCTGTAATCGCGTCTATCTGCGCAGCGAAGTTCGTTCCCCAATTGTATTTTGATGTCTCGTTGTTTTTTGTTGTTTTCATTATGTTTTTTAGTTTTTTGTTCCTGTCTTTATTTTTTTTCTGTTTCTGTTGATTTGATTTGCTGATTGACGCGTCTATAACTTGATTATTGACTTGCCCATAGATACATGGACACACATACAGTTAGTCAAGTAATTGCTTTGACAAAATACAAATAATTTGCATTTGCAAATATATATTTGTCAAAATACTCATTTGGCCAACACTGCGTGTACTAATTTCCAATTGTTTTGTTATGGAATTGCAACTGCATTTTCTTTTTTATTTATTATTATTTGATTTTTTCATTTTGACAAAAATGCCTCTTACTTTTTCTCATCTTTAAACGCCTCACACACACACACACACTCAGACACACACACTCACACACACGCGCCCTTCTTTACAGCAGACGGACAAACAATTTTTCGTTGCGCTTCTGCTGCGTCTCTGCTGCTGCGCGGTCGCTGCTTGTTTCTAGTTGTCGCTGCCGCTGTCGCTGCCTCTGCTTTGGTTTTTAGTTTCGTTTTGTATTTTGTGTCGTTTCTGTTTCTGTTTGTTGTTGTTGTTTAATGTCTATTTGCTTTGCCTCGCTTTGATTTGCTTGACTTTTGCTTTGCGCTTGGCCTGAATGCAACAAAATACAACAATAACTACAACAACAACAACTACTGTGCACATTCAATATAATGAGCTAATTGTAGTCGAGTTACAGATACGAGAGAGTTGCCAGAGTTATTAGTTATTAGCAGTTGTAGAAAGTCTCTCTCTTCTTCTTCTTCATCGGCTGCTGCTGACTTAACGAAACAAGTTAATCGAGTGTCTGTCATACTATTTAACTGTTGTTCCTCATACTGAGTGTGCACTGTGACTCGCTGCAATCGGCGGGGGGGGGAAGGAAAAGCGACAAGTTCTGCGGTTGCCTTGACCACAACATCCCCAGACTAAAAAAACAACAACGGAAATATCCTTACAAGCGTCAAGTTACACACACACACAGACACAGACACACACACACACACACACACACATACAAAGAGTGTTGCTACTTAATTCTTTAACGCTTACCAATACTAAAAGGCAACTTTATGCAATTCATTATCACAATTTTTGCTGTTCAAATTTTGCTAATTTCGTACAAATACTTTAAGTAGTTATTTCTAGTACTTTTGGTAGATTTGTCTACTTTTAGTAAATCTTTCTACTGCTTTATTTACTTTTATTTACTACTTTTAGTACCTTTCTCTATTACTTTATGTACTATTCTTTCAACTACTTTTGGTACGTTTTTCTATTAATTTAATTACTTTTATCAACAACTTTCAGTACTGTTTCACAATACTTTTAGTACTTTTTGTCTACTACTGTTAGTACTTTATTCTACAGTTTTTAGTAAGTTATTCTATTACATCAAGCACTGTTTTCTACTATTTTCAGTACTTTTTCTACTACTTTTAGTATAAATATCTATTAGCTTTGGTATTTTTTTCTACTAATTTTTGTACTGTTTTCTACTACTTTTGTACTGTTTTTCCTGCTGTTAGAGCCTAACTCTATGACAGTTAGCACTGTTTTCCAATATTTTTAGCAATTTAACTACTACTTTTAGTATATTTTTCTACTACTTTTGTGGATAGTTTTTCTATTACCATTGGCACTTTTTTCTACCACTTTTGGTACGTTATTCTACTACTTTTTGAACTTTTTTCTTCTACTCTTAGCACTTATTTCTACTACTTTTGTAACATTTTTTTTTTACTACTTTTGCTACTTATTTCTACTACTTTTGCTACTTATATCTACTACTTAAAGTACCTTTTCTAATACCTAAAGCAGTTTTCCTTAATACTCTTTGTGCAGTTTTTAATCTATAATTTCGATTTAGACAATCAAATCGTGTTTATTTTGTATCCATTTGGGCATAAACAGCCAAATTGTTTTCATTTTGTGCTTGGCTCTCTTCCTCTTTTCTCTACTCCGTTGTTTAAGCCCAACAAATACATACAATATGAAAATTTTCAGTGAGAACTGTAATCATGATGATCATTAACACGAAGAAGTATAACAATAATGTAAAGTTTTTACAAATAAGTGTTTTTTTTTTGTATCTGTATCTTTTTTTCAACCGTTCTCCTCGAGAGTTGGCAACACTGCTTTTATGTAGTAGTAGTATTTGTCTATTGATAAATTTCTATAAACAACTTTTTGTAGTTTTTTTTGTATATCATTTCAATATAGCTTTTAAATATTTGCGTATTTTTAAATCTACACTTAACAACCAAAAACTTTAGCTTTATAGCTTATGATAAATATCTCTGGTTAATTCGAGTAAATTCATGCACTCTCTTGGGATCTCTTTGTGCTCTACACACACACACACACACACACACACACACACACACACACACACATGTATACACGCGCGCTCTTTGGCCTTTTCCCACAAAGTGTAATAACAGTGAAGGTTGCACACACCACGCACAATTTTAAAGGGCAATCGAATAAACGAACGAACGAACGAACAAACAAAACAAAATGCGTGGGATTTCCTCACACACACACACGCGCGCACAAAAGCATGAATATCTAAATATATGTATACAGTTAGTCAAGTAATTGTTTGCACAAAATAAAAATAAAAAGCTCTTACTTATTATTTTTTGATAAACATAGTTTAACGAAATAATAAGCTTAGATACATATTTATTTCTTATTAAAATGTAAACTGGCATGTCAAACGAATAACTTGTGCCACTGTATTTGTATTTGTACTCACTTTGGCATATTCTGCAGATAACGCATTTGCTTCTCACGTCGCAGCTCGTCGGTGAGTCGGGAATATGTGTTATTAATGCACACGCTTCGTCGCAGATTAGTTTCGGAGTCCTTTATGCGCTCCAATTTGTGTGCGCACAGCTGCAGGATCCGTTTGCGCTCCTCTCTTTGTCGCAGCTTTGGCGAGATCATTGGCACGCGCGACCGATGATGATGATAACCGATTGGCGGCGAACAGCGCGGCGGTCCAAACATGTCCGAGTCATCGTCGCTGCCGCTGTTTGTTGCTGCGTTTGTATTCGTTGGCAAGGTCATTGTGCGACGTTTATGTATGTGTGTGTGTGTATATATAGATGTCTGTCTGTCTATGTGTTTGTGTGTGTGTGCGTTACGACTCGCACTCCAGCTTCGACTCTTGGAGTCTCTCTCTCTCTCGCTCGCTCGCACTGTCTGTCTGCGTATTCTTCTGCTTTTATACGTGTTCGTCTGCTTCTTCTTCTTCTGCTGCTTGCTCTCGACTGTTGCAATTGCTCAAACTCTAGTTGCTGCTGCTGCTGCTGCTGTGGCTGCTGCTTCCCAATGCACACAAGGTAAACCACAAATCGTTCATATGTCGTTTGGCTCTGTCTATGTGTTCATTTATATATATATATATTTGTCTAATATACTTGTACTTAATATATACTGCTTCCTTTTAAGTTTGTGATTTATGCTTTATTTCTTTGTTTTATAATCAATTTTTAAGGATTTGGCAGCCAGGAAGCAACTTTTTGCATTTGCAATTACAACAACATGGCGTTGCTGTAACTTAACATCTGTGTGCGAGTGTGAGAGTGTATGTGTGTGTGTGTGAGTGTGTGTCTCGTCTGACACGCGCTCGTTGCGTTTTTGGGCAGCGGAGTAAATGTGCTCCTCCTCTTTACGTTGTGCTGCTGCGCTGCTGCTACTGCGCTGCCGCTGCTTTGCGTGAGATTTCACTTTGCTTTTGCTCTGTATGGCGGCGGCGGCCCGTTATGTTTCGTTACGTTTACGTTTGTGTGTCTTTGTTTGTTTTTGCTGCTGCTGCTGCTGCTGCTGCTGTTGTTGTTGTTGTTGTGGGCCGCATTCAAAATTCAAAATAATCCAGGACTTTTGAATTTAGTGTTTGGCAATAAACTTGTTTCCATTAAAGAACCCAACAAAAATACAAAAAAAAAATATTGTTCAGTTTTAGGCACAAAATTGACAAATTGCAAGTTAACAGCCTTTTTTTTAGCCTTTCTCCAGCTGATTTAATTGTTTTTTTTTTATGCATATATTTACTTGATTATATTGTTTAACGCACGGCGTGTGGCAGTGGCAAGTGCAGTTTATATTTATTTATTTATTTATTTTGTTGCTTTTTGGGGGCAGCGCGAGGGTTAAAAAGACGCAAAGGCGACGCACACAAAGTCAAAGTGAGAGGCACACAAGTCTTTTGCTTAATTGTTTTGTTGATTATAGTTGTGATAACAAGAACAGAAAAAAATAAATAAATATATATATATATTTTTTTTTATATATATTTCATTTTGTTTTATTTTAGTTTCTGTTGGAAATTGTAAGCGCCTGTTGAGGTTGTTGAGAGCGAGAGCGGAACGTGTAAGTTTCGGGGAGCGCGTGGTTTTCTGTTGTTGTTGCTGTTGCGTTACTTTTTTGTTACTAGGCCGAACTTTGCCGCTGCCGCTTGCACGTCCGCACAGTTCTCGCGTTCGAAGTGAACTGAAAACAGTATGAATGAAGCGCACGGGCTTTGCCTGCCACTCTGGCATCAACAGAGCAGCAGCAGCAGCAGCAGCGACGCCAGCAGCGACAGCGGCCGTTTTGTTTGCCTTTGCTTGCTCGGGGCAAGCGACGACGACAACAACAGCAACAACAACAACAACAGCAGCGCGCACAGATGTTCGACTAACTTCGGCTCGGCCGCTGCCGGCATCGCAAACGGAAGTAGCAGCAAAGCAAAGCAGCGTCGCAGCGTCAACTGCTAAGCTGAGCAGAAGCGCCAGCTAAAGAGCGCGCAAAGAGAGCGTAGCGTAGACAATGTAAAGAGAACACATTGCATGGCGTACGTGCGTGCTAACGTTTTGTATGTAGTATGTATGTGAGTGTGTGTGTGTGTTTGTAAGTAGTGTCTGTGTGATATGCAAGATTTTGGCACTCTATGCTGTGTGCGTGCGTGTGTGGGGCATTTTCTTAGCTTACTTTGTTGTTTGTCTGCTGTGCCATTTGTAACGGAAGCAAAACGCAAACTGAGCGAAGGGTGGGCGGCGGCGACGGGTGGACAGCGGACAGCTTGCAAAAATTTAAGAGCCTTGTCTGTCGCCTGGCGCTGCCAACGTCGCTGTCTCAGTCGCTGTCGCTGCTCTGGCGGCTTGGCACGCGCTGCGGCCAATGAGCATAAATTTTATAGTTTTCTTTTTTTTTCGCGTGTGTGTATGTATGTATATATGTATGCATACATACATATATTTACTTGGGCTCTTTTTTTTTTGTATTATTTTTATTTTATTATGTAAAAAAGTAACTGGCCTTAAGCGACAGCGCCACAGACCGTTAGTGGCAACATTTATTAAGTTGCCAGTCTGCCATGAAAAATGGCGGCATTAGGAATTGTTGTTGTTGTTCTTGTAATTGGGATGCTCAGTGACTCTATCAACACATGTGTGTGTGTGTGTCACTTTTGGCACTCTTTTTTTGCTTGCATGCATATGCAGCTCTCTCTGTGTGTGTATGTGTGTGCTTTTATTGGTCAGCGGCAGACAATGCAAGAGCACACACACACACTCACACACACACAGGCAAGAGCATGCAAGAGTGCTGTCAGCTTAGACTTTTTTCGTATTGATCTAGCTTTTTATATATATATATTAAAGCTGCCTTGATATGGAAATCTATGCGGTTTAATGAGTTTAAAAATTGATCAAAGTCATTATCTTAAGCTTAAGCAAATTAATTACATTTTCCGTCTCTTTCAACAATAAAATGCTGATAAAAAGAGATCTACGCTGTTGCTATTATTGATGAAAGCAAATATAAATTGTTGCCGAATAATAATACATATTAAACAGGCCAAACAATCGGCATCCCGACCTTAGTATACCCTGTAGCCCCGCTCAAATTCACTTCCAATGCAATTTGTGTGTGAAGTAGGCGTGGCAGCGTGCTGAAATTTTGCAAACACATCGACACCAAGTTACACATCATGTGTGCCAAATTTCAAATCTCTAGCTTCAAATTTGCTACTTTTATGAGATTTTTCTTGATTTGTGGACGTAGGCGGCGTGATATGCTAAATTAAAGCTAAACTTGATCTGCCTGCAAATAACAGAAGTGCTGGGAGACCAAGTTCTAACCATCTCTGAGATCTTGACGTTTATGTGAATGGACAGACGGACAGACAGACTGACGGACAAACGGACATGGCTATGTCGACTTGACAATTGATTTCTATATATATATATACTTTAACAAACTTAATATACCACCACAGTGTATAAAACCCTTTGTGTTCTGTTTCTGTTGCTTTCATTTACGCTTTTTCTAGTCATTTTATCACTTTTTTTTTTAAGCTGGCATCACTGGCATGCAAGCAAATGAGAGTGATCATTATGATTATTACTACGCCTTCAATTCTGCTGCTCTTTGTGCGCCTTCTTTTGTTTCTCTTTAATTGCCACTCGCTGTTAATATTCTTTGCAGTAGAAAGAAACAACAACGACAACAACAGCAACAGCAACAACAACAACAAAAGGGGAATAAACTAAGCGATAAAGACGGCAAAGCGAATTGTTCCCGTTAAATGTCATGACTCAAATGTTTACACACATTTTAACTGTGAACTGAGTGGGAGAAAGAGATGAGTAGCTATAGCTGTAGCTGTAGCTGTAGCTTTGCTCTCTTTGCTCACTCACAGCAATTGCAGTGAGTTTTGTATTTGACCGTAGCCTAAAAATAAAATGCAACAACAATATGTAGTATGTGCTATATATTGACTTAACCTAGAAGGTTTTAACTCAACTCAACTAACCTCATTTCTTTTTTTTATTGTGCATAACGAACTGTGGCAAAAGAAAGATTGTTTTCTGTTATTGTTGTTGTTGTTTTCCTCGACCTTGCTGGCATGTGTACTTATTATCAGACTTTTACTCGCTCTACACATCATAATAAATAAAAATAAATAAAAAGCGTTTATTTGCAAAAGTAATCATCACTAGAACGATACAAAATGCCGCCATGTTATTCGCTTTCAGTTCAATGTCACACACAGACTCACTCACACATCTCTCTCTCTCTATCTCTCACTATCTCTCTCTGTCTGTGTGTTAGTATCCTTTGCATTGCAATGACCTTTTGTGGCCTTCGAAATTGCCCCTGGCCCCATTTGCTCGCCCCGCTCGCCCCGCTCTCCCGTTCTGCCTTTCTCTTGTTCCTTACTCTCTGCCAACCAACGACCTGCATTCTTCAAGACAAATTCAAATTACGTAATTAAGCAGGGCTAACAATTAAGTATTTATTGCTTTCAATTTGCTGCACGATAAGCGGCAAGTCCCAAAAAAAGAAAATAACAAAATATTGAAACGCTGCCGTTTCCCGCACGCACACACACCGAACTATACAGTGGCTCACAGCGCATTTCGTCCAGCGATCGCTACGAAGAGTTAGAAGTTTGACAACTTTTTTTTTTTGTTTATACAAGTTTATTGTAAATATAAATAAATAAATACATTTAAATTTTTAATTTAAAAACCATAGAATAACTTTTATTTTTAATGTGTAGTAATCAAATTAAAAACAAAAATGTGTTCTACATATTATAAATATAAGATATTAAAATTATTATAAATGTTTTATTATAAAAGTTAAATAAATAAATAAATTTGTGCTTCAATTTTTATCCAGCAATAAAAATTTAATTTGATACAATCATAACAACTAAACTAAAATATTTATTAAATATATTTGTATATAAATGGAAATTGTTAACTAAATGTTTTAATATGTTATATATAAATTAAATTATTTTTTTTATATTTTTATGTCTTCTTTTAAGTATTTTTAAACAATTTAAAGCTAAAAACAAAGCATTGATTGCAGAATGACACAGGTTACACATTAAATTTTGTGAAATATCAATTTCATAATTTTGTATATAATTTTTAAATATTTTTAAACAATTTAAAGCTAAAAAACATCATTAGTATGTTACACCCTTGAAGATAAACGAATTAATCAATTTTTAAAAATCATAGAATAACTTTTATTTTCAATTTTTATTATAAAAATTTCTTACAATTCTTTATAAAAATAAAACTTTAAAGTTTTTCATATTATATTTAATAATTTATTATACAAATTAAATTTGTGCCTCAATTGTTATTCAACTATAATAACTAAACTAATATATATATATAATAATTATTTAAATTGTATTTAAGCTCATAGCCTAATGAATTTTTGAAAAATAGCAACTTAATTATTTTTTATATATATATTTGTATATTTTTAACCAATTTAAAGCTAAAAACAGTTCAATGGTCGAAAAGTACAGCCATAATGATTTTCGAAACTATCCATTTTTAATTTACAAATCATAGAATAACATTTATTTTCAATTCTTTTCATCAAAATTTTAATATAAGTTTTTATTAGAATTTTAAATAAAATTTCTTCTTATTATATAAATTATTTAATTATAAAAGCTTAACAAAAAAGTTATGCTGCAATTTTAAAGTAGCACCACAAATCAAATTTTATTTCAAAAGAACAACAAAACTAAAAAGTACATAAAAATTATTTTAACGCAAATTGTTAGCTTAAAGTTTTAATTTATTAAATATTAATTAAATAATTTTTTTTATATATTTTATATTATATATATTATATATATTTTCTATATTTATTTATTAAATACTTTTTTATATATAAATAACTTCTTTTTATATATTTTTAAAGTATTTTTAAACAATTTTAAAGCTAAAAACTCCCATTAAGTATACATATTCTTGATCAGCATCAATTGCCGAGTCGATATAGCCATATCTGTCTGTCCGCCCGTCTGTCTGTCCGTCTGTCCATCCGCATAAACGTAAAGATCTCGATGATGGTAAGAGCTAGAAGCTGGAACTTGATCTTCCAGCATTTCTTATATTTGCAGGCAGATCAAGTTTATTTAAAGCTGTTATGCTGACTGTTTGAAATCAGCTGTGAGCCACTGTGCAAACACATGACGTATACACACACACACACACACACATAGAGACAACGACAGGCATGCATACGCGTACCACACACAGACGTAGACACAGGCCTGACGCACGCTGAGCCGTCAGCAGCAGCAGCAGCAGCGACTACCTGCGGTGACTGAGCGCAAAAAGAAATCACCGCGCTTTATTTCAAGATGGTGTTTCGTTTTTGTTGTTGTTGTTGCTATTGTGTTCGTTCTTTGGCGCGCGATTAGCGAGGGCGGTGGGTGCGGTGAGTAGAGAACTAAGGCGGACAGCGGACAGCGGGCTTTGGCTTTAACAGGTACGACACAGTCGTGGATTTAAAGCACACACATAAACACAACAAACAGAAGCAAACGAAACGAAAACGAAAACTGCCCACTGCCAAAGCAATAACAACAACAACAACAGCGACAGGCAGAACTCATATGCAGCAGCGACGTAACGCGGCGCGACGTCTGCATTTCACACAATTCGCCAAAAGCCGCACAAAGGCAAACAGAGAAAATAAATCAAAGGTAGACTTGCCGCCCCTGGCAGAGTAGGAGTTGATCTCCATCTCACACACACACACACACACACACACACACACACACACACACACACACACACTCGCACTCGCACACTCACACGCATCTACGAAGCAACAACAATTTAATTATCAATAACATATTTAAGTTTTGTTTGTGTCTCTTGTGTCACAGTGTGTATTTTATTTTATTTGTTTCATTTTTTTGCGCGCACGCTCTCTTTAGCTGGTTGCTGTGCGCTCTTTGCATTTGCAAACGCAGTCGCAGCGACGCGACGCAGGCACAGTGTGTCGTAGGCTGTAGTTTACAAATTTTTAACGATTGCAAACAATTGAGCATACATTTCACTAGAAACTAGTGTTATTTTCGCTTGTTAAACATATTAAATATTTTTCTGGACTAACTGTAGTATTTAATTATAGCTATTTAATTAGCTAAAACATAATTAAACAGCTTTAATAAAACTAAACTAAAATCAATTCAATTTGACACCTGTAGACATATATATATATATATATATATATATATATATATATATATATATATATATATATATATATATATATATTTAATATCACTTAATTATTTCAATTTATACATATTTCTACAAGAAAAAAGAGCAATCGATTATATATGTATTATATTTAAGCATAGCTTTTTATTTAGTTAACACAGTGTGAATGCTTTGTCTACCGTATTGTGCACCACTGTGCATCGTGTGAATGAACGTATAAAAAGTGAGAGCGCGTCGCCGTCGCGCTCGTAAACGAAAATCAATGACTCCCAATGCGCGCCGCCAACGCCGACGCCGACGCCGATGCCGATTCCGACTGTTGAGCGTTTCCCCGTCTCCCCCACGCGCTGCTTAACCAAACGAGACATTGACTCGCTGCGTTGTTATTGTTGTTGTTGGCGTTTACTATTTGTTGCTGTGGCTAAGACGGCGGCGGCGGCGGCGGCGGCTTCTTCCTTCGTTCTTCTTGTTCTTGTTCTTGTTGTTTGGCAGACCTAGCAGCGCAGCAGTGATAAATGCGTCAGCGTCAGCATTTTTGACTGCAGCCTGTGTGTGTGTGTGTTTGAGTGTGTTTATTGTTGTTGTTGATTTCGTGCATTAAAATTGAGCTGTGTTTGAAGCTGGACTCTTAGTATTTAAAGTTGTTGCAGATGCTGAGACTGTGATTATTGCTAAGCACACACACACACACACAAAAGAGAGGCCAGTTTTCATTATTTGCTGCTGCTGTTGCCATTTTTACAACGTCTGTGACTGCGGGCGCTGTCGCTGTCGCTGCCTTTGGCGCAGACGTTGTCGCCGACGTCGCTGTCGTCGTCGCTGCTTTTTACAGGGTTTTGTGCCCTTCACAAAAAGTGGTTGTCGCTTTTATGTTTGTATATGTAAGTTATACAAAAATTTGGTCATGTTTGCAATACACAGAATCTATTGGCAAGCCAAAAGGGTAATGGTATAACGGTAATGCGACCAACCGACCGGCGAAAGCATATTCCCTCTTTTCCTCTCACACACACACGCAAACACACACACTCTCTCGCTGTCAGTCTGCAGCTCTCTCTCTCTCTCTCTATCTCTCTTTGCTGTGCACTCTTTGTGTTTATGCTTTCAACATTGATACGTGCCATCAAATAGATACACACACACACACACACAGAGCGGAGCAGAGCAGCGCAGCGCAGAGGGACACGGACAGCTGGCTAAGTTTGTAATTAATTGCGGCCTTGCCACACACACACACCGCCCCCACCCCATACTACGCTGCTGAGACGTGAGAAAGCCGCAGTTAAAGCGCTTCGTTTGTCCGCCTGACTGCTCATTGCTGCCGTTGCTTTTCCCACTCACCCCGCTGCCATTCTCTGCATCTCACACTCTCTTATGCTTTTTCTATGCGGGCAGCATGCTAGCGTCTAACGCATAGTGCCCAAATGCCTATTGCAGAGAAAGCACGCTACTTACCGTTGCAATGCGAAACTTTATTTGACTCAGCTACCCCCCCCCCCCCACCGCCCTCCCATCATACACACACAACAATCGCAGCAGTTGTGCTTAAGAGCGCACGCATGCGAAGAGCGAGAGAGCGCGCGCGAAGATCAGCTGTTAATTTATTGTATACAAATGTTAAGGCAACAAATTAAAATAATATATGTATGTAGTATGTATGTATGAAGAGTAACAAATCTCCATTTTTGTACATTTCCTTTGTCTTTGGCAATTCACGCTGCAATTTAGTGATGTAATAGAGCTGGCAAACTATCGAAATATCGTGTGCTTACCCTCGTAACCCTCGATAGTTAAGAGTAACTTCATTTGCGATTCGATTCGGTTGTTTTTAGTTTTCTTATGCATTCATTTATGAATTTATTTCAACGTTTTCTCACATATTTCTTCAAATCTTTAATAGCAAATATAGTTAAAATAGGAGAAATAAGAATTGATGTTTGAGTGTAACGATTATTACTTAAATTTACTTTGAATACGAGTGTTGGTAGCTTAGGTTGAAGCCACTAGCTCTTAATAACGCTGAGATCTGTACGTTTAACGCTTGGACTGACGGACAGACAGACAGATGGACAGACAGATGGAGAAACATGCTTATATCGACGCGCAGCAAGAATATTTGCACTTTATGGGCTCGGCCGCGCCTTCTTCTGCCTATGGCATAATTTAAACACACTAATATACATACATACATACATGTATGTAAATCCCCACAGTGTCTAAACAGACATTTGGCTATTTCTCTTGTATTCAACGAGTGATCAATGTGCCAAACAAGCATAGAGAGAGAGAAAATATGTTACATATGTATGTACATACATATGTATTCTTGTCGTGAAAAGAGGCCATTATTACACGCATACACACACACACACTTTGTTGCTCTCTGCGCTACGCTCAAGTCAAACCGAACTTAAAACTCAACGCATCTTAAAATATTTAGCAAAAACCTTTAGGCTCTTCTTTTCTTTTTCTTTTTGTACGCCGCCCGCACGCCGCCTTTGATACACCGTTATCACCTTCTCTCACCGCTCTTCCTTCGCAGCAGTGTTGCCAGAATATTTGACCATTTATAAAAATATGTACATAGCTAGTTTTGCATAAATAAATAATGGAAATATAAAAAAATGAATGCTTAACCAAGTGAGTAACCAAAATCATTGCTTTAAATTACAAAAAAAAAATACAATGAATGCTAGATCTAGCAATAAATTAGCTAAAATGGCAACACTGCTTCGCTGCTGCTGCAAATGCTTCAGCTGTCTGTGCTGCTGCTGGCATGTATGTATGTCGTGTGTGTGTGTGTGTGTGTTTACTGCTGCTCAACCTCTCACTCAACGTATCGCATAATCGCAACGCATTGTTAAGACTGAGACTGTGACTGCGACTGCGACTACGACTGAGACTGTGTGTGAGTGTGTACACACATACTACATGCATAATTGCTATTGCCGTCGTCGTTGTTGTTATTGTTGTTGGTGGTGGTAGCATTGCAGTCTTGGCGATTTGTTATTGTTTTGATTTGACACGTTTTGATTTTGATTTGGTTTGCGCTAGCGTCAAAAGTAAACGTAAGAACGCTCGCGTAACGTAAGTGAACCCTCATGCATTTATCTGTCTGCCTGCCTGCCTGCATGTGTGTGTGTGTGTGTGTGTGTATAAACTCTTTAACTTTAACTTAAAATTTATACATAAATATGGTTCAAGGCATAAAGCGATTTCGTAATCCCCCTAAGCAGATGTCATCGAATTTGTGTGTGTGTGTGTGTGTACACACATACACTGACAAGCAAAATTATGTTCACAGCAAGCAATTTCAACTTCACCAACGTTTTTTTTGACTCTTAATTAAGTTATTTTTTATAATATAATATTTTTGTTAGCTAGTAGAATATATTCTACATCAAGTACAATTTAATTAATTTCTATAATTATTATGCGTAATTTAAGAAATTAAAAAAACACCAACTCTTACAATTAAAATAAAAAAGATATAATTATTTAGACACCTTATATTTTAACTAATTAAATACAGCTGCATTTAATTTTTTATTTATTATTTCTAAATAATTTTAAGCAATTTAAAATATTTATTTAACATATTTGTATTTATTTTGTATTATTTTTTGTTTCTTTATATTTTTAAGAAATTTAAAATATTTATTTAACATAATTGCATTTATTTTGTTTTATTTAATAATTCTTACTATTTTTAAACAATTTAAAATTATTATTTAATACATAAATGTATTTATTAAATTTTATTTAATATTTCTTTATATTTTTAAGCATTTTAAAATATTTAATTAATACAAAACTGCATTAGATTATTTTTATTTATTATTTCTTAACGTTTTTAAACAATTTAAAACATTTATTTAATACAAATTACTTTTATTTTTATTTATTTATTATTTCTTAATATTTTTAAACAATTTAATATATTTATTTAATACAAAACTGCATTTATTTATTTATTTTTCATATTTCTTTACAGTCTTAAGCATTTTAAAATATTTATTCAATACAAAATTTTAGTTATTCTATTTTATTTAATATTTTCTAATACTTTTAAGCAATTTAATATATTTATTTAATACAAAACTGCATTTATTTTGTTTTATTTAATATTTCTATATATTTTTAAGCAATTTAAAATATTTATTTAATACAGAAATTGATTTATTTATTTATATTTAATATTTCTGCATTTATTTTAATTTTTATGTATTTTATATTAATAATTGAAGACTAAAACAACAAACAATTACAAAGTAAAGTACAAAATTTACTTGCTAATCATTTTACTCGTTTCATTCCATTTCATTTCAATTTCAATTTGAATCATTTGCTAAATTCACTCGAGTTTTGTCTTTTGTTGTTGCTGTTCCAATTGATTGTCAAGTTTGTTTCGGCGACAATTTGGAATTATTCCGGAATTAAACATGTAGATGGGTTGTATGTATGTATGTATGTATGTACTATATACATATGTACATACATTTGTATGTACACATGTCGAAATGATTTCCATTTTCATTTATTGTGTTATTGCTTTTACTGCCGCTGCCGCTGTCGCTGCCAACGTCGCTGCCGCTGTCGACGTCGCTGACGCGTTGACTTCGCGGTCGCTTCTGTTATTGTAATTTGTGTTTGCCGTTTGCGTATTTTAAACCTGTTGGCTGTAGTTATTGTTGTTGTTGCTGTTGTTGTTGTCATGTTGGAATCGTCGCTATCGCTTTGATATCGTATGTGCAAATGCCATGCGGGGTATATTACGTTACGTTACGTTACGTTATGTACATATGTATATATCTAAGATATTTATATATATATAAACAGTCCTCGATGTTTGCATGTATTTTGCATAGCATACTTATTTGGATATATGTGTGTGTTTAATTTGCAGAGTGTCTCTGTCATTTTAGACCCTGTACTTAAAAAAAAAAAAGTATAAGGTAGTCTAGCAGACTCTTGATCAGCATTAACAGCCAAGTCGATATAACTATGTCCGTCTGCCCGTCTGTCCACCCGTCCGTCCGTCTTTATGAGAGCCTAATACTCGGAAACTGTAAGAGCTAGAGACATCAAATTTGGTATGTTGGTTCGTCTATGGGCTAAGCAGCACCAGTTTATGTTAAACTGTAAATATGTTAAATAAATGTAAAACGTAAATCGAAAACGAAAACGAAATTTTTGAAATCCCATAAGACGAGAAGTATTAAATCTAGAGTCCTGAGACCTTAGCATACAGGACAAACGTTTGCTTCTCAATGTATACTGAAAATTTCATCGCGATCGGATAATAAACTCGGAAGTTACACAATATAACGCAGTGTCGGGGAAAGAAAGAAGAAGCATAGCACATTGAAATTACAACGCACTTTAGGATATTTCCCAATTTTAGGAAATTAATTAAAACCTCAAGAGCTAATCATTTGATTTGGTTAAAGTTTCTTGCATTGCGCCTATATTATCATTAGAAAATGGGGCTAGCAATTAAGGAATACTCGAGATTTTTACAGAGCAACTAAAGGACTCTCTCATAATCGCCTTCGACTGTACCATATCGTTCCCTACTATCGCTTCCGGCTCGTCTCTCCGACTTGTTTTGTTTAACAAACTATTCGCAAGATTTAGCGTCTTATCATTGGCCAAAAATGATCAAAGTCGAACAAATATATCATTTAGTTATTATCGGAATAATCGTTAAAAGAAAAAAGAATGTTTTTTGTAGAAAAACCTTGTTGTTTTCCAAGAAACTCGAGTTCAGCTCAGCAGATAAGAGTTACGTTAAGTCTCTGACATTTTGGAAAACATTGGAGCGTATTGATTTTCTAGAAATAATCGATAATAAAACTCTTTTAATATATTACTCACTAGTATATTTTTACTTTTAATGCACAAAGAAAACTCCTAAGTTCAGTTCTTGTTATAACTAACTCATTACAGGTTATGCTCGCTTTAAGGTAGGTTTAAAAAACATTTTAAATGCTTACAAGTGAGATGATTCTCCTTTACACTCAATTACGAGAATGACACGATCCAAATTGAATTAGTTTATAGCATAAACCTCTTCGAATAGACTCTGTTGCCAAATTTGACAATTAAATTAACTGGAATTAGTTTCGAACTGATGCGCTTAGAGTTTTTGAGTTAATCGAAACTTTCAAACTGTCTACCTCTCGAACAATCTTCAAAAAAGGTTCAGCTCGACATACCTATGTAAAACAAGCCGAATATCGGGGAACCCCAAACGTAATACACGCTGTAGGAATATAGAACGACGCTCAAATTCCCAATTTGTGGGCGAAGGGGGCGTGGCAACGTGATGAAATTTTCTTGACTCATCGATTCCAAGCTACTCATCATGTGTGCCAAATTGCAAGTCATTAGCTGCAAAACTGCTCTTGTTATAAGAATTTTTTCGATTTATATGCGAACGGGGCGTGTCATTGAAAATTATAGATAAACATGAGCTGCCTGCAAATAACAGAAGTGCTGGAAGACCAAGTTTAAGCTTCTAGCTCTTACCATCTCTGAGATTTTTACGTTTATGCGAATGGACGGACGGACAGACAGACAGAGTATGTGTGTAAACTGGGAAAAGTTGCCACTGTGCATTGATATACATACATACATACATACTATGTACGCAGTATATTTACATACATACATACGTCGCAGACATATCATTGCCAATTTGGCAGCGTAATTGATAAGCACGTGTGACGTCATGGCAGGTGGTGTTTGGAGTGGGAAGCGATAATATGATCCGAAGAGCAAACCAGTTTTCAACACGCACATGGATAAGCGAGCGTTGCCAGACAAAGCAAGAGCAAAAGCAAAAGCAACAACAAAAACAAAAGGAGAAGCAGAAGCATACAGCGCAATAGGGAGAGACAGTAACATTAACAGTAACATTAACATAATTATGTTAGGTTTAAGCTTAAGCGTCACACACACACACACACACACAGAAAGAGAGACTTGCTCATTGGAGCAAAGACAAATTGATTTAATTACATTTCAAATATGTTAACAAGCTACACGGCCAGCAAAGAAAGAGACGAAGAAGGAAAAAAAAAACTGTTGTAGCGATAACAAACGAAAAATGCACACGAAATGGAATTTCCGAAAATCATAAACATAGTCGACCGCAACAAGAAGCTACGCCGACGTTGACGCTGTCGCTGACGCTGCCTCTGCTACTGCTAGTGCTACTATTGCTGCTGCTGCTGCTGCTGCTATGGCCGCAGCCAACGTCAACGTCGACGCCTATGCCGAGCGTCGACCTGTATTCGCGCGCGCTTTTTACGTTTGGTTTGTTTGCGGGCCTCTGGCATACATGTGTATGCATGTACATACATATGTGTGTGTGTGTGTGTGTGTACCTGTGCCAGTCTCTCTCCATCTGTGTGTGTGTGTGTATTATTGTGTGCAATGTGTCTGAATGTGCATATGTTGCCATTTAGCTTGGCCACTGAAACTGACGTTTGTTTCTTCTTCTTTTTGTTGTCTTGTATTTTGTGCTGTTGTCAGGCGAGAGAGTGTGAAGCGGCAGCGCCAACGTCAACGTCAACAGCTGGCGGCTGTCGACTGTCGGACAGGCCAAAAGCGGCTTTATGACCATAAAAGCCATAAAAAAGCATGAAGAGCACCAGCAGCAGCAACAGCAGCAACTGAACAACTTGAAGTCAGTGCTGCCAGCTTAGCTAATTTATTGCCAAAACTAGCTTTATTTTTATATATGTGTGTTTAATTTGTTTTAATTATTTCAACACTCATAAAAAGCAGTTTTTTTATATTGTTTTTTTTTCTTGCTGGCATTTAAAATGTGTGTATTTTTACGCATTTACTTTTTTTTTCTATTTCTAATATTTGACTTTGCTATTTTCATTTAAATCTAGCTATTTTTAACGTTTAAATTCTGACAACACTTAAACTCCAAGTCCAAAGAGAGCGCCAGTAATGCGCACAAAATGAGCGTGAACGAGAAGCAGCTAGAAATATACACATTTGTATACAGAGAGCGAGAGAGAGAGAGAGGGACGCGCGCGTGCGAGAGGCGTTGACAATTTTATTCGATTTGTAGCTCTCATCTGCTGCTGCTGCTGCTGCTACTCTTTGTTGTTGTTGTTCTTCTTCTTCTTCTTGTAGAAACCAAAGGGTTGTGGGTGAGTAAATTAAGTGCGGGGAGCCATAACGGACAAGGTTGTAAGCATGTGGCGTCGTATGTATGTATGTCTGTGTGTGCGTTTATTTCGAGCATTTTCGCTAGCGTTGTATGTATGTATGCATGTACATATGTGTATTCTTTTTTTTTATTGCCACTTGCGTGTGCTGCCATTTAGCGCATTTAATTTAATAATTAAGTCGCTGATGAAGTCGCGCGCGCTCTTCAACGCCCAAAACACAAACACACATACACAAACACACATCTGGCGCTCCACTTGTGTCAGTGTGACTTACACACACACACACACACAACTTCACCTGACAATGCGTGCGTACGTTTGACAGTTTAGTTCACGAGTAAGATAGAGGGCAGTGAAGAGCGCAACATGCGATCAACGACAAAACAAAAAGAGTGGGAGTCGTCGGAGTAGTTCGCAAGCAGACACCGCGAATGCAGAGATTACGTCAAACCGTTTTATCTGCGCAGTATTTATGTATGTGAAGTGACGTACATGCGTACGTCACAATTGATATCGAGACTATCGACGACTGTATTTAAAAACTCGTCGCGTGCCAAATTTTGCCGACGTTAAAAGTTTCAACAATTCACAATAGAAACGTGGTAAAGAGTGGAGCGTACGCGACAGTAGAATACCCTGTGGCAGTCTGCATAAAGAGAAGTATTTAAATTACCAGGCACAAACATATGTACATATGTACATATGTATGCATATACAGATATAAACATAAGAAAGCATCGGTTCTCTCTTCTTCTTACTGAGTAAAATTGTTTCTTGGTTATCTTCTAAGTTTATTATGCAGGAAACTGCAGACCAAATTTGAGGTCCCTAGCTCTTTTGGTTACTGAGGTTAATGTGTTTATACTGATAGACAGACAGACGGACAGATAGACAAGCAGACTGACAGACAGATGGACGGACAGACAGACAGAGAATCGGACAGACGGTCGGACATAAAGACAGACAGTCGGACAGACATACAAACGGACAGACAGACAGTCGGATATCAAGACAGACAGACAGACTGACTGATGGACAGACAGACTGACTGATGGACAGACAGACTGACTGATGGGCAGACAGTTGGACGGACAGACAGACAGACGGAAGAACAGACAGTCAGACTGACGAACAAGCAGATGGACGGACGGACATAAAGACAGACGGACAGACAGACGGACGGACAGATGGACAGAAAAACAAACGTCAATCAATTGGCTATTAATGCTAATCAAGAATTAAAAACCTGGTTATTATAATTGTTGGAATATATAAGCTTACACCTAATAAAAAGTCTAATTTGGAAAGAATATCTGTGGAATTGCTTTTATTTTCCGGACAATAAGTCTCTCCTCGAGTTCAGTAAAAACTACATACATATATTAGAGATATTTCAGACCCCCTGCCATTTGATTTTCTCAAATCTCAAATCTTTAATAATGGCTTGCACCGTATCACGACTTGAGTTAACCAACTGAGCCAGTTTACGCAGAGTTTTGCCTCTTTTAAATAAGTAGGTTATCTTCGAATACATCTGGATACAAAGCTTACATTTCAATTTCACATTGAACATACAATTAACAAATTAAATAAAACTCTTCTACACCCACTAATTAATCGAAAGTCTAAGCTTTCAACTTGCAGTAAGTTAATTATTTTAAAATCTATTTACATACCAATTTTAATATTAATCTATAGTTTTAAGAATTTTTAAATATTTAAAGAGAGTATGCTAGTAAGTTCATATAGAATGAGAATAAATAAGTAAGTTTAATTTGCCGCACTTTAACTGTTGTGCGAGGATTCACATTTGTTATTAAGGTCCAAACTGAAATAAAATTAGTTGATGATGTGTCAAAAAGAAAAAAAAAAAGATACTGCGACAAAAAAGTCAGAATTCGAGCATTAATAATTACTTAAAAGTTCTTGCTCGAAAGCCGTCTGATGTCTTGATCTTTTCTTAGTTATTTACATGACTTAATAAATATTAGAAGATTACTGAAAACGAGTGCATTTAAATTGTTTTAATATCTTCAATAGTTTTGTCAGCTATCCCATCTAAAAATTTTACTGTAGTTTTAAGTCTCTAGCTCTTTTAGTTGCTGTCGGAAAGGCAGACAGTCGGTCGGACAGACAGACAGTCGGTCGGACAGACAGACAGTCGGTCGGACAGACAGACAGACAGTCGGACAGACAGACAGTCGGATCGAAGATGCCTCCTTATGCCTGTTACACACATTTTCACGAACCCATTAAAAACTATTTTTGCTAATTTTAATTATTTGGTATTTAATAGTATTTAATTATTTAATGTGCTTCTATTATTTAACGTGCTTTCAAGCTAAAGCCCTATTAACTTAAATCTTATTAGTTACACAACCATTTATAGTATATTCTAACAATAATTGAAATTTACAACCTTTTTTTATTGTCAATAAACAGTTTGGAAGTATTTAGAAAATTGTTCATTGCCATACAATGGCCAGATAGTTTTCTTTGCAGATATCCGATCTAAAAATTGTACTGTATCTCTGCGAGAAACCTATATACCAAGTTTGAAGTCTCTAGCTCTATTAGTTGCTGAGATCGACGCGTTTTTAGAGATGGACAGGCGGACTGACAGGCGGACTGACAGGCGGACTGACAGGCGGACAGACGTCAATCGACTCGGCTATTGATACTGACATTTTATAGGGTCGTAGATGATTTCTTATATTTCTATTGCGTCTTTTTATCCAGTTTGGAAGTATTTAGAAAATTGTTCATTGCCGTACAATGGCCTAAATACCAAATAAAAAAGCAGAAAAACCCAAACAAAAAATTGTTAAATAAATATTACCTTGAAACGAGTCTTCGAGTATTTTATACAAGGGGCTAATGGCCGAAATATTGTTGTGTGTTTTTGTTTCTGTTGTTGTTGTTTGTTTTCGTGTGTGTTTTTGGCATGGATGTGACATTGATATAACTGCTGAGTCAAATCGTTGGGTCATTCGCCTATCAAAAACGTGGTGTGATAAGGGGGGGAGCTGAGGTTTCAGGGCTGCAAGCTCGACTTGCTGTTAATTATAATGCAGATCTACTATAAACAACGATTATCAATTTCATGCATGTAAGCAACACTCACACACACACAGAAACAAGCAAATTGGCGGATCAATTCACCAAACACTTTCCCAATGACAACACGGTTACCAACAATTATCTTGTCACCCAGCATGTCATACATACAAACATACACACAGAGATAGACAGACAGTCAGATACAAACACACACGCACACACATTCACCCACATGCCACCACCCCACTTACTCTTTCACTCTTTTTACGGTTACACGTGCGTGCGTCGTCCTCCCGCCCCGCCCGCTCCACAAACACTAGTATGACCATCGCATAAAATCATCAGCACTCGACTAACCGAAACAGAGCGCAACGTTTAGCTCACGCTCTCTCTCTCTCTCTCTGTGTTAGTCGCTCACGCGCTCCTCGTTCACTTCGTGTGGCGCTCTTTTTGCGTCTCTCACTTACTTCGTGTGTACTTCGATTTCGGTTTTGGCTTCTCTTTGCTTAGCTGTGTTTTCAAATACACTCTCTAATAGACGCAAGGGCATATCAGCTAACCATGAACGTAGTCTAATGAATGTTCGAATGTGTGTTTAGCTTATTTGTATACTTTTTTTTTTTCATTACAAAGTAAAGAGGAGCAGTAATGCGAAGTGTATACGATTTGCGCTCAAGTCTGTAATGTGAAGAGTTCCATGTGTGGGTGTGTGAGAGAGAGTGTTTGTGTTTCGGTGTTAAGGCATTTGTTATGGTATTTACTGGTTGCTGTTGTTGTTATTTTTTTTATTGCGGTTTTGCATTTAGAAATTGATGATGATGCCGCTTCCCAGCAAGCATTTGAAAGATTGTTGATGAGCGTAATCATTTTGAAGAGTCTTTTTTGACTCTTTTTAATGATTAAAAAAAGATTTGGGTCCTGTGTGATTTAAAAAAGACTCAAAAATGACTCCTGCGTATGCTTAAAATGAGATTAACAATAACAAAATATACAGCAATCACAAATTAATCATTTAACTGACCGAAATGAGATTATTTTGATTTTCTTTATGGACTCATATTTCGAACAGTTTGATGATGTAGAAAGGTTTATCGGTCTTTTCGTTGAGATTTTACCGCAATTTTTCGAACTTTGACGATGCAAATACAATTTTGTGCTGCTGTTTGCAAATGTAACTGTTTAATCTCTTCAATTTTATGTCTTTGCTTATAAGTTGTCAGTTTAGTAGTTGTCTTGCGGTCATTGGAAAGATAGGTGGAGTCGGAGCGGCGTATTTCATAAGAGCAGCCCTTTGAAAGGTTTTCTCTAACGAGTTGGAAGAGAACCAGAACAAAACCAAGCGCTGAAAATTCTTTCGTGGTTACGACCATTAAAAGTACGTATGTACATATAATTTTATTTATTCTTCAGTCAATTTAATCAGTAACTTTTCTTTTCTTAGATGTGTGCAATCTAAAATTTAGCTCAGCGGATAAAGACATAAATGCTGCACTGCAGAAACATTTTATACATGCTATTTTGTATTTTGTAATATTTTGTATATATATCATATTTGCAATAAATATAATAAATTGAATAGATATACAAAATAATTTAATTCTTATTTTTTGAAAAGCAAACGATTGAAGATTATGACTCGCAAATGACTCTCAAATGCGACTCGAATAAGACTCGCCATTTAGGCTCAAATGAGACTCAAATATGGCTCGTAAATGATTCCCAAATGATCTCTAAACTGAAAAAAATTACTCAGAAATGAGACTCAAAACTGACTCTAAACTGTTCAAAAAAGAGAGTCATAAATGACTCTTCCAAAGGACTCATTGCTAGGGTACCATTTTCTCCCGACAAAACGATCATATATGACTCAAAAAAGAGCTCATATATGATCATTTTAATCAGTAAAAAGACTCTTTTAAGACTCTAATATGATTGAAAATGTTTGCTGGGTTTGTGCTTGTGTGTGGGAATATTTTCCTTTTAAATTGAAACTGTAACACGAACTGTGTGTGTGTGTGTGTGTGTGTGTGTGCGTGTATAGTACGCAAGTGGCCTATGTATGTCCGTCCGTCTGTCTGTCTGTCCACTTCCCCTCCTCCTGCTATGAACAGAGACCGTAGCCGGCGGCGTGAAAAAACATTTTATGGTCTCTGTTTAGCTTTTGAGTGGCTTTAAATGCGTTTTTCGACTGATTTTTATTTGCCTCGTGTCCCTTACACACACACACACACACACACGCATACAGTTGAAACATTCTTAGCATATTTTCGATTGATATGCTGGCTGAGCAAAAAGGCAGGTACGCTGTTAAATAGTGTGTGCATACCAGTTTACACACTTTAAGTGTATGTATGTACATATGTGTATGTGTGTGTGTGTATTTTATTTGATTACATTTCGTTTTCTGCTGTTTCTCTTTATTTTAAACTTAAACTCCTGTTGTTGTTGTTGTTGTTGTTAATATTGTTATTGCAATACTACGTGTCGTGTTAACTTGTATGACAGCAACAACAACTACAACAACAACAACAACAGCAGAAATCGCAGCGTTGAGATGAGCAAGAAAATGCCGGAAGTTAACGTCCACGTTCGCGTCGCTGCGGGCGTCGCTGCTGCGCTAAGTGACTGTGAGCAAGGCGCAACGTCGCTGTCGCCGTCGCCGTCGCCATCGCTGTCGCTGCGCGCTTTTGACGCTGACGCTGACAGCAGCAGGCGTGTTGTGATGCTGCTGTTTATGACGCCGTCACCTTCGACGTTGACGTCGACGTCGCCAATGAAAGCGTTGACATTGTTTTTGTTGTTTTAGATTTTCGTTTTCGCTGTTCTTATTGCGGTTGTTGCTGTTGTTGTTATTGTTGTTGTTGCGAAAACGGCAACAATTATTGTTGCGGCGCATTTCGAATTCAAATTGTAGAAATCTTGTTGTTGTTGCTGTTGCTTTCAATTTATTTTGTATTAAGCAACAGACAAAAACAACAAGACGCGCTTGCGCTGACAGCGCTGCCAGCGTTGACGCCATTCTTTTTGTTTATTGTTTAAGATGTATGCATGCATGCATGTGTGTGTGTGTGTGTGTGTGTGTGTGTGTGTGTTTGTACATGCGAGCGATTTATAAATGAATTTCAAGATGAACAAGCTGAACTCCCCCATCTCCATTCATTGGTTTCCCCTCTCGCTTCCCCTTTTCACTTCCTCTTTCACCTTCCCATCACTATTCATTGGTTTCCCCTCTCGCTTCCCCCTCACGCTTTTCCTCTCGCATCCTCTTCCCGCTTCACCTTCCCACTACGCCTTCCCACTGCCCCTTTCCAGTTCCCGTTGCCGTTTCATCAGTTTGCCAAGATCAGATTTCCAATTGAATCCAAGATCAATTCATTTAGCAAAAGGTCGGCAATGATTGGTCAGCTTATCTTGACACACGCACACACACACACACACACACACACGCACACACACACACACACTCTCTCACACACACACACACACTGACACACGCATGCACAGTTGTTACGTATTTACGTAACTGATTTCGCTTCCCGGATGCAAATACTTCCAGCAGAAATTCACTCTTTGTCCACACATACATACATACAAACACACACACACACACACATAGCTTATAATTATGTATTTGCTATTTGTTTGTTTGTCTTTGCATTTGGGTCAGAACCTGTTGACATAAAACATTTAACACTTAAATGGGTTAAAATGCTAAACACATTTACAAAAAAAAAAAAAAGAAATAAAGAAAAATACAACAACAACAACTAATAACATTAAGCAGCAAATAGTTGAAGACAACAATAAAAACAATAAGTGTAAAGAGAGAAGAAAAAACACAAAGCGAAACAAAGAATAAAATAAATAAATTTAAATCAAATACCGCAACGAGTTTAATATTGTAAAATATAAAATATAAAGTATAAAATATAAAATAAAAATCATTTGTGTCAAGAAAAAAAAAATTAAGAACTCTTTTTTTTTATATGTATAAATATTAATTTATTTGTATATGTATAAATAAATAAATATAAATAATTTGTTGATTTATGACACATAAATTAAAAACTTTCTTTATTATATAAATATAAAATTAATTATATTTGAATAAATAATAAAATATAAATTATATATTGATTTCTATTAATAAAATAAATATTATTTATTACTTATTAAATAAGTCTTTTTTTATTTTAATATAAAATTATTTGTATTTCTATTTGTATAAATAAATAAAAATAAATTATTTATTAGTTTAAATTCAAAAAATAAAGAACTCTTTTTTATATGTTTAAATATTAATTTATTTGTATAATGATAATTAAATAAGTCTTGATTTATAACATAAATAAATAAATAACTGTTTTTTTATATAAATATTAAAATTAAATTATATACTATGAATTAATAATAAAATATAATATATATATATATAAAATTATTTGTTTATGTATAAAAAAATAAATACAAACTATTTATTGATTGGATTAAAAAAAGTAAAGGACTTTTTCTTACATATAATATTATTTGAAAATGTATTAATAATAGTAAAATATAAATTATTTGTTGATTTGCAACAAATAAATAAAGAACTCTTTTTTTTATCATAAAAGAAAAATTATTTGTATATTTATAAATAAATAGATATAAATTATTTGTTGATTTATATTAAAATAATTAAAAACTCCCTTTTCTATCTTAATATAAAATTATTCGTATAAGTATAAATGATAAAATATAAATTTGTTATTGATTTGTATTAATAAAATAAATAACTCTATATTTATCTGAAAATAAAATTATTTGTATAAGTATAAATAATAAAATATAAAATATTTATTGATTTATATTAATAGAATAAATACCTCTTTTTTATATAAATATAAAATTATATCTATACGTATAAATAATAAGATATAAATTAGTTATCGATTTGTATTAATTAAATAAATAACTCTATTTTTATCTTAATATACAATTATTCGTATAAGTATAAATAAAAAAATATAAATTATTTGTCAATTTGTATAAATAAATAAATTACACATAAACTCTAATTTATCACCTTATATAAAGAATGATTTTATCAAAATTAATTGTTAATTTTCAGCAATACATTAAAAGTAAACTCTAATTTTTTATCTAAATACCAAAACTATTATATAATTATTTTTTTTTAATTAAAAATCAGTGAATAAATCTAAATTTTTTAATTTTCATTATTAAAATTTATTATACAAATTGAAAGTAAAACTTATTGTTTGCTTTTTAAATAAAACTTCAAATTTAAGTAATTATATCATATCATATCATGATTTATATTTATATTAAAAATAAGAGTTTACTTTTAATATTATTTTTTTTAAAAATTAACAAATATATATACACAAATGTATATTTATATTTATATGTATTGTTATTTAATTATTATTGCAAAATTTTTTAAAATATAGATTCTTATTTTACTTGTTTGCTTCAATAAAAAAACATGTTTTATTTTTTAATTAATATTGGTCCCTGATTTAAATATATATGCTTTAATTTATATTATAGAAATTGTAAAAGAGAGTTGAATGAATTTATAAAAATACCAAACATTTATTTTAGTATTTTTAAAATTGTTTGGCATATTTTTCGTATTTATTTGTATTGTTTTTATGTGCATTTAATTTTTAAATTATCTGTATATATATAAAAAAAAATAAATAAATAATATTTAATATATATAATATTTAATTTTTATAATAAAAAGATATAATGTGTATGAAAAGTGTTATAACTTAATTTTAATACATTTATAAATATACCACATATTTATTTTAGTATTTGTAAAGTTTTTTCCTTTCAGTTTTTATATTAATCTTTATTTTTTAATTTTTTTAACAATTATATATAATAACAACTAACAATTATAATAAATATAAATATAGATAATATATTATTTTTTTTTTATAATAAAAATATCAAAGAAGTGTTATAAATTAAATTTAACACATTTATAAAAATACCTAAAGTGTATTTTAGTATTATTAAAGTTTTTTTTTTTTATTAATTTTCATATTTATTTTTATATATGCATTTAATTTTAAAAATATATGTATATACATATAAAATATAAATAAATAATAAATATATATGTATATTTATAATAATATTTAGTTTTTATAATAAAAATGTAAATAAATAAAAAAATAATATTTAAATAAACATTAAAATTAAAGATTTACAATGTTTCTCATAACTGTTATTTAGTCTAGTTTAACTATGATACATATGTGTGTATGTATGTACATACACATACATACATACATACATGTACAACTATACACTACATTTGTATGTACATACATACATACATACATACTTAACCATAAGCTAACATAAAGAAAAACAAAGCAAAACCGCTAAATTACAACAACAAGCAGAGCAATAGCAACAACAACAACAACAACAACAACAACAAACATCAACAACTCATTCGTGTGACGATTATCTTGAAATGAGACCATAGCACACACTTACACACACACATACACACACAGACAGGCACAAAGTTAAACGGCCGCGCGGAACAATGTCGACGACGACGACGACGTCGCTGCCAACAAGTCCCACAAGTCATTGCGCTGAGCGCTGAGCCAACAGCAGCAGCAGCAGCAACAAGGGCGGAAGCAAGAGAAACCTAAATGCCTAGCCAAAAGAGAACGAACGCACTAACAAAGAGTAGAGCGCTCTAGCTACGACGCTGGCAGCGACGCCGAGGTCAACATACACACGCCGCACAAATATACATAATACAAATGAGCGAACATTTTTTTTTTTTTCAGCCGCATGGTGGCTGGCCCCCAACAGAGGGAGTGTGTTGTTGGGAGGGGGCGGGAGGCGGACAACGGCCCTGTCGTTTGTCGTTTGAATTGGGACGCCCGCTTGCGCTTGCTGTTGATGTTTAGCTTCCATTTGATTATTATTATTTCTTAGTTCTTTTTTTTTTTCTTTTTTGTGAATTTTTATGCTGCTCTGTTTTGTTTTACGTCTCGTCCTTAGGCCAAAGAGAGCGCCCTTCACTCGCCAGTCAATTTTGCCCGTCTCTTCAAGTGTCTGACTCTATACAAATGTGTGTGTGTTAGTGTGTGTGTGTGTGTGTATGCTTGTGCAATTATACTGGTTTGTTGTGCATTGCCGACAATCAAATGTTGCTCTGTGTCTTTGCATGTGCTCTGTCCCTGTCTCAGTGTGTGTGTATGTGTGTGTGTGTGTGTGTGTGTGTAAATGCAACGATATTGCTTTTAACATTGCCAGGCAGTCAGCCAGTCAGCCAGTCGGGCAGTGCTTTTCTGCCTCTTCTACTGCTTCCTCTTTCCATGGCTATGTCATCACCTATTCCCAGCTACATGCTCCTTCTCTCCCTTCCCCACCTAGTGCTCGTTCAGTTTACATGGATTTTGCACGCTCGTTTGTTTTTCGTTCGTTTCGTTCGTTTTGGAAATTTTCTGAGACGCTTCGTTGCCATTGGTAGTATTGGATATTGAGTTACTTTTCTGGGCTAATCCCGATGTTGTTGTTGTCGTTGTTGTTGTTGTTGCCGCCGAGAGACCCAAAAAACTTTCTAAGGTTTCGCCGTAGACGTTTGAAGTAATCATTGCCCATTTTGCTTCATAATTAATAATCAACGCTTGTGTATCTATCGCATAAACACACACACACACACACACACACACACACACATAGATAGGCGTCTGTGTGTATGTGTGTGTGTGCAGTTGATGATGGCATCAACAGTGGATGGGGAAGGATGTGAAAGACGACGCAAAGGAGCGTGGTCAACAATTGGGCTTACAGTTAGTCAAGTAATTGTTTTGATAAAGAAACAATATATATTTTTAGTTTTTTTTCGAATTGTTTTTATTACTTTGAATTATTAAAAACAGTCGTGACTCTACAGAGTCTCGCTCGCAAATTCACTCCCTTTGTAATTCTCATTTTGTGGGCGAATGGGGCGTGGCAACGTGATGAAATTTTCTGAAAACTTCGACCCCAAGATACTCATCACGTAAGCCAAATTTCAAATCTCTAGCTATAAAACTGCTCTCGCTATGAGTTTTTTCTTCATTTGTGGGCGTAGGGGGCGTGTCATCCAAAATTAAAGATAAACTTGAGCTGCCTGCAAATATTAGCAGTGCAATGAGACCAAGTTCAAGCTTCTAGCTCTTACCATCTCTGAGATCTTTACGTTTATACGGATGGACGGACAGACAGACGGTCGGACAGACAGACGGACGAACAGACAGATATGGCTATATCGACCATATAGTACATATAATATTCCAAGCAAAGGGTTTTTCTTCTTATTTTTAATTGTGTCAAGACAATTGCTTGATTAAATGTTGATTAGTTGCTGAGCAGAGATTTGCTGGGCGCAGCGTTGCCAGATATCCAAAAATAAATACATTAAATGCTCAATGACAATGACATAAACAAGGCAACGTGCAGCTGTTCACAGGTACACACATACATACACATATACACACACGCACGCACATAAATATTGCCCCCCTCAGCGTGTTGTCAGCTGTTTTGTTGCTTATCAGCAAACACGACAATTACAGTTTACAAGAACAACAACAACAACAACGAGCACAACTCTATATGCAGCTTCGATCAAACTTAGACAGACAGCGTGATCCCCCAAGTCGGAAGTTGATGGCTCCCCCACGCCACTCGCCGCAACAGCGGAGAAACAAAAGAGCAGACGAATATCCAAAAGACACAGACAGACAACAACAACAACAACTGCACAGCGAGAGCAGAGCAGCATCGACGTCGCGTCGCGTCAGCAGCGCTGTCGTTATTCCTTAGCCAAAGAGCGTCGTCAAAGAGCACGCGCGTTTGTGTGTGTGTGTGAGTGAGAGTGAGTGTAAGAGCGTTGCGTTGGGGAGAAGACTGTGAATTGAATGCGCTTGAGAGTCAACAACGTCGTCATAAATTTCAAATGCTATCAGCTGTTAAAAATTCATATGTACATCTGCTGCTGCTGCTGCGGTCGCAGTCGACGTCTTCTGCAGCATCACTTGCATGCGGGAAAGCCGCCACACACACACACACACACAGTTACTTGTTAAATATGTGCGTGTATGTTTATGCTCTTAGCACAAAGTGTCGTTGTCGCTGCGGTCTCTAAGGGATGCGGTCGTTGGGGAGTGGAAGGGGGTCGACTAAGAGAGGGGGTTGCTCTTGCTCTTGCTGTGCGAGCAAACCAATTAAACTACAAACGCATTTCTATTTTGCTCTGCGTTGCTGACGTTGACGTGCACGTTGATGTTGACGTTGACGTTGACGTTGACGTCGACGTCGACGCCAACGCAATCGTCACTTCTTATCGCCATTTGGGAATCGAAATCATTTCACAGTTGCTTTTTTCAGGGGCAGCATTTTTTATACCCCATGCCCATTAGATGTGGGCAAAAGAGGGTATAATGAACGCGTCGATCTCAGCAACTGAGAGGGCTAGAGACTTCCAATTTGGTACATACATACATATGTACATGCATATGTATGTATGTAGTTTTCAGCATACCAAACGCAAGTCAAGTTTACTTTTTTTTTTTAATTTGAATGCCATAACTAGAGCAACTTTCTAGTTATAGACTTGAGATTTTGCACACATAAAAAGTATCGCAGTTGCGACGTGTCCTGAAAATTTCATCACGATCGGATAATAAACTCAGAAGTTATAAGTACAAGAAAATAATTTTACTCTGGAAGAAGCAGAGAAAACGGACGCTACACGCCTGCTGCGTGTTTCTTTGTGTGTGTATGTATGTGCTTGCTTGCGTTTATCTATGTATGTGTGTGTGCAAAAACATATTAGGGTTTCTAAAGGCCTGGTATATAAAATGCTTATGAAGACTGACACAGGGTATCCCACTGTAGTGCGCGCTCGACTGACCGGTTTGTGTTTTATTATACCCCAGGGGGGAGGGGGTAATTAAGTTTGCCAAGTCGATATAACAATGTCTGTCTGTCTGACTGTCTGTCTGTCCGTCCGTCCGTCTGTTTGTATGTCCGTCTGTCTGTCTGTCCATATGTCTGTCTCTTTGTTTGTCCGTCTAACTGTCTGTCTTTTTGTCTGGCTGTCCGTCTGTATGTCTGTCCGTCCGTCTATCAGTCCGACTGTCTTTCCGTCTGTCTGTCTTTCCGTCCGTCTGTCTGTCTTTTTGTCTGTCTGTCCGTCTGTATGTCTGTCCGTCCGTCTATCTGTCCGACTGTCTTTCCGTCTGTCTGTCTGTCCGTTCGTCTGTCTGTCCGTCCGTCTGTCTGTCCGTCTGTCTGTCTGTCCGTCCGTCTGTCTGTATGTCTGTCCGTCTGTCTGTCCGTCCGTCTGTCCTCCTGTCCGTCGGTCTGTCCATCCGTCTGTCTGTCCATGTGTCCGTCTGTCTGTCCGTATGTCTTTCAGTCTGTCTTTCCGTATGTCTGTCTGTTTGTCTGACCTCCTGTCCTCCTGTCCGTCTGTCTGTCTGTCCGTCCATCCATATAAACGTAAAGATCCCAGAGATAGTAAGAGCTAGAAGCTTGAACTTGGTCTCCCAGCACTTCTAATATTTGCAGGCAGCTCAAGTTTATCTTCAATATTCAATGCCACGCCCCCTACGTCCACAAATCAAGAAAATGCTCCTAGCATTAGAGCAGTTTTAGAGCTAGACACATCAGATTTGTCACACATAATGAGTATCTTGGGGTCATGCCACTTCCGCTTCGTTTACAAATTGAGAAAAGAAAGAATTACAAGAGATTCACATGGGCAGCGTCATTCTATATATTGCCACAGGGTATATTACAGTCGGGTTACCTGCTCTATGGCTTGTTTTTTATATTTTTTTAAAATAAAATTTGAAACATATACAAATTAAGCGTCCACAAACTGCGTCTTGACAAAGAGTTGTGTTCCCTTTTTGAAGATTGGCATAGATAACTAACTGGTTTTGTCACAGACGATTAATAAAACATGCTCCCTGCCTACCCCTACCCCTACCCCCCGCCCTCACACACACATGTGTTTACATGTATGTTTATCCACCCTCCCCATTGGGACTTACGATAAGCGCGTCGCACTCGAATACAGTTATTGGAAGGCGTAAGCAGTTCTATATCAAATGTTTACTGCGGGTCGTTGTCGGATGGGGGGGTAGGAGGGAAGGGGTAGGCCGAAGTGCCAGTCAGCGTATGTGCGGGGTGTGTGGAAAGGAGAGCGGATGGTGGAGGCGGGGGGTTTGTCGAGAACCTGAAATTCCTTGGCTCAAAGCAAATTGTTTGTTTCTATTCATTGGGGCAACTATAATTAGAAAATCATTTTCCAAAAAGGCATTTTCCCAATGTGTGTGTGTGTGTGTGTGTGGATGTTATCTATTATGGATTTTTAAAAGTGAATTCCACGGAATATTTGGAAAAAAATAATAAAAAAAAAAAAACACAAAACAAAATAAATAAACACTAAAAAGCGTTAGATAACACTGGAGATTAATTGAATATGGGGTAAAAACCAAAAAAAAAAATGAAGAGAAATTAAAAAAATGTAGAAGCTGAAAAATCAAAGAAGTGGGGCTTATATGATACTATATACTTCAACTAACATCAGTTTTTTGAATGTGAAAAACAAATATAAAATAATTCATATAAATATGTCTACAACAACTAAAAACTTTAAAAGTATTTGCCTTACAGTTTTAATCATAGAAAAATATATATAATATATTAATTGTTTAATTTAAATTTCATTTTCTAATGTTATTTAAAAAAAAAATGTTAATAATTTTTTGTGAACTGCTTTTAGTCGGCATTCAATAAATAAAATAATAAATTAATAAAAATAATCAGTCTTTAGCAAATTCTTATTTGTTTAAGTAACAAATTAATTATGAAATCTTAATAGTTTCAAGTGTAAATCTATATCATACATATCAAAGTATTTAGTTAATGGCATTACATTTGAATATTTGAATGATACGAAGAATTCAGCTAATGATCTGGGGATAATTCTTGGTGTCAATAAAGCTATGGGAGTTCTGTAACTCTAGACTTTTATATACATAGTACATACAACTCTTGTCCATCCGATTCTTGAGTATGTTTAGATTAGAATCTTCGATTGGAACTCTGAAATACAATTGCCATCGTACTACTACTCAAACTTCCCTCTCTTACTAATCGCAGAATTATGATTGGAGTTTTTTTTGTTCATAACCGACTTTTGTATCAAATTGACTCAGCTAATATCTTTAAACTTACCCTCCAGAATAACTCCCAATTGTATGCCTTTGTTTCTATAGCATTGTACTAACTATCTGCACATTACATGAATCATTTTGTATCTTTTATCTTCGTATATCCATGCTATTGAGGACTTTTTACTGTGTTTGCTCCAATCCTAGCAATGAATTTTGAACCAAGTTTCTCTTTTTATACCCCTAGCATGTATTTCTATTAACGTACTTATAACTAATTAATAGTAACAAACTTAGATACTTATGTATACATAAAGCTTGAGGTTTAATTTAATTCCCTTAAATGTGGGAATCATATATATAATCCTATACCATATAGTGCATAGTAGTAACGACAATATGCTCTTCTTCTTCCTTTGACCCAACACTGAGTAATATTGCGTTTTAAATAACTTGCAAGTTTATTATCTAATCGCAATGAAGTTCTTGGTATACAAAAAGACCCCAATGCTTGTCCTGTATGCCAAATTTCAGGACTCTAGCTTTAATAATTCTCTTTATATAAGATTCTCCAAATTTTGTTTTCGATTTACGGCGGCGGAAGTGGGCGTGTCAACATTTTAACATAAACTGATGCTGCTTAGCCCATAGATGAACCAACATACCAAATTTAGTGTCTCTAGCTTTTATAGTCTCGGAGATCTAGGCGATCATACAGAACGACGGACAGATGGACGAATGGTAGGACGGACAGACGAACAGAGGGATAGGCGAACCGATGAAAATGAACATCGACTCGATTGTTTATGCTGATCAAGAATATTTATACTCTATGGTGTCTGCCAAACTATCTTAGACTTAACTTAATAGACCCTTATAGTTAATTTAAAGTAAAGGGTCTAAAAATAGATTAAACCAGTCGGAAAGGCTACAGTCGAAATCGACTATGAGAGACCCTTTACTTATTCTTCAAAAACGAAATAACAGTAACAAACTTAGAGACTTATATATAAACCTAAATAAATTTGACGCTGCTCAGATTAGCTTCCGATTAATTGAATATAATCGTTTATGTTAAACTTGAATCGTTAACATACAAATGTTAATCTTAACATACAAATGTTATGTTAATATACATGTCTGTAATGCATACATACTTTATTAAATATAACACATTGGAATTTATGGTAGAATTTGTTTATAAAATTAAAATTATTGTTTTATTTTATTTTATTACTGTAATTATAAATTTAAAATATAATAAAAAAAACAGAAAAAAAGTGTGCCATTTGTAGGCCTCGAACTCCAGACCATTGCGCCAATGAAGCCATTGTCGATTATTTAACAATTTTTAAAAAACAGAAAAAAATGTGCCACTGGCAGGATTCGAACCCTAGACCCCACCACCAGAATTCGACATTCTAACCACTGCACCAATGGGGCCATATTCAATAGTTTGCCAATTACTAGTTTTCTACAGAAGTGCAATTAATAATTCAATGCCTTAAGTTGCTGCCTGCACATTTCCTGCCATTGTACATTCGATAATTTGTTTGCTTCAAATCTCCAGTGTTTATTGTCCGATTTTGATGAAATTTTCCGTACGCATCGGAAGGAAAGTAAATTTTATGTATGCCGATTTGGAAACTTGTATCTTTTAAAATACTCGAAGTATTTGGGTTTTTCCGATTTAATCACTTTTCAGGTAGATTTAAGGCACTAAGTTGTAATAGAGTGGTTACGATAGGAATATTTTCTGCAATAACTTTTTCATTAAATTCCAAAGTGTACAGAAACATTTCTGGCTTTTGCCAACAAAAAAAACCAATTTCAAGTCTTAATTTACTTCGAGTTTCCCCTGTTGGTTTGAAATTCTTGAACGACTTTTGGGTTTCTCAGAAAATTATGCTGAAATCGTCACAGAAAACATGACAGAAGACATGCAGACATTCAGGTAAACCTACCCTACACAATCAGGGGTTATTTATAAGATTAAGCACTGAGAGAGCGGGAGTCTAAGAGACTCTAGAGAACATTGTAAAATAGTGAGAGTTCTGGGGAGTTCTATTATTTAGTTATCGATCGACATATCGATATATATATATAATATAACTAATCGACTTATGAAAAAAATTCGTACGTGTTCTCATAATGCAAACAATGCGCGATTTGCATGACAATAAATGACAATGGATGCGAAACAATGGACACTTATGGAACATACATACATACATACATATATACATACATTGGGGTAGTTATGTTGGATATCGGTGCCACTTAAACTAATTAAGCCTCGGATTGTAACGGTAACCGGGGGTGCGTGTGGCAGAGGATGTAATGGGAGGCGGGCAATTCTTCTTGTTGTTCCCGGACTATTTTTGTGGAAGTGCCAAAATGGGCGTAATGTAAGCGAAAAGCCCCGTAAATGATTTTGCGGGTTGTTGGCATTAAAAGAACCCATCCAAATCAACAACGACGCCCCTTTTTTCCCTGGTTTTTTCTACTTGTTTTTAGCATACTCACAACTTCATTGTATACGCCACCCGTTGACAGTGTGAATGGTGGCGGGGGGGGGGGAGTTTTTCCCGCTGCGTTGGGAGAGGGTTGGTTTTTTTTTTTTTTTTATGTTTCTGGACCATCGGCCAGTCTTGGTTGTTGTGTGTGGCATCAACACATACTTATTTAAATTCGTTGTAATTACCAATTGTTGTTTTTCCATTTCCATTTCCTCAACTCAACTCGTCTCTGCTCTTCTCATAATCAGAAAAGTTTCTTGATGAACCAGAATGAAGTTTGAAATAGGGGTAGGGGTAGGGGCAGGTGTGTAAGTGCCAGCAGGTAAATACAGGTAAAAACAAAACAACAAAAAAAAAAACAGGCTACTGTAAAACCAAAGAAGAAAAATCCCAGTCAAGGGTCTACAGATACATAGATAGATGGATAGAGGGAGACAGCAAGAGAAATTGGGTCATTCTCTGGTCTAGGTAATGAAAGATTAGTAATGGAATTCCTTTAAAAATACACTTAAAACGATTGGAACTTCATTTAAGTTGACTTTCCGACCAACGAATCTACTTAAAGTAAGTTGCTATGCAGTTTAATTGTTATCCACAACAAGTTCTTTAATTTTCTTGAGTTAAGCATTTTTATAAGGTAAGTGAATCATCAATCAACTTATTATAAGACGTAAAAACTATTTATTTAAAATTGTATCATTTTTTTTTTTTATTGTTACCCGACTTTAGTATAGAAAAGGTAAAAAGTTAAGGGAAAAACTATGTTCAATTGTTTAATTAAAAGTCTTTTATTTGGAAATTCGAAACAATTTGTGGAACTTAGTTTAAGTGACAATTGTTAATTTTATTCGATATCAAACATGTTTTCTCACTTTTCTTTTCTATCAGGTTTATATCTTTTAGTTTAAATATAATTCTAGATTTTATTGGTTATTTTTTTAAAGTTGTCTATGGGTTTGTTTATGGGCTAGTTCCAGTTCGGAATATGCTCTATTTAAGTAGCAAGTAGAAATTCATTTTAGCGCCTTTTCAACTCAAAATCAGCATGAAAATCAAAATCAGGCAACTTCTTGGCTGCATTTCACTTGGGCAGATGCTACTACAAGCAAATTGAAATGCTACAATTTCAGTGTATGCGACGAGCAGATACCCTGTAATAATGACGCTGGGCAAAACATTCGCTGTAGCAATTTGAAAAGGGTGTAATAGCAATGTGTACATTATTTGTAAAAGTTAACACAAAAATACAGATTATAGATTGTTTTCTTGTTTTTAGACCCTTTACTTTAAAAAAGTAAATGGTGGTCTATTAAGTTTGTCAAAATGTGCGTAACAGGTCGTAGGAAGTCCGGCAGACCCCATAAAGTATATATATTCTTGATCAGTATCTGTTCGTCTGTCCGTCCGTCCGGCTGTCTGTATGAGCGCCTAGATCTCAAAGACTATAAGAGCTAGAGTCACCAAATTTGGTATGGTAGTTCGTCTATGGGCTTAGCAGATCAAGTTTATCTTAAAATTTTGACACGCCCCCTTCCGCCTCCGTAAGTCGAAAACAACATTTTTGAAATCCCATAAAACGAAAAATATTAAAGCTAGAGTCTTGGGGACACAGGAAAAGCATTGGGGTCCTAATGTATCCAGAAAATTTCATCGCGATAATAAACTCGGAAGTTATTCAAAACTCAATATTACTCAGTGTCGGGCCAAAGGAAGAAGAAGAGCATATTGACATTACAACGCGTTATGGGAACTATTAGTGTTAATCTTATTTTATTTTTGAAAAAAAAAAGGAAGTTAAGGGTCTCTTATAGTCGATTTCGACTGTTGCCTTTCCGACTGGTTATTATTATTACTATTTTTAAATTTTTTTATTATTTTCATTATTATTATTATTATTATTATTATTATTATTATTATTATTATTATCATTATTATTATTATTATTATTATTATTATTATTATTATTATTATTATAATTATTATTATTATTATTATTATTATTATTATTATTATTATTATTATTATTATTATTATTATTATTATTATTATTATTATTATTACTATTACTATTATTATTATTATTATTACTATTATTATTATTATTATTACTATTATAATTATTATTATTATTATTTTTTTATTATTATTTTCATAATTATTATTATTACTACTATAATTATTATTATTTTTTTATTTTTATTATTATTATTATTATTATTATTATTATTGTTATTATTATTATTATTATTATTATTATTATTATTATTATTATTATTATTATCATTATTATTATTATTATTATTATTTTCATTATTATTATTATTATTATTATTATTATTATTATTATTATTATTATTATTATTATTATTATTATTATTATTATTATTATTATTATTATTATTATTATTATTATTATTATTATTATTATTATTATTATTATTATTACTATTACTATTATTATTATTATTATTACTATTATAATTATTATTATTATTTTTTTATTATTATTTTCATAATTATTATTATTACTACTATAATTATTATTATTTTTTTATTTTTATTATTATTATTATTATTATTATTATTATTATTATTCTTCTTATTATTATTATTATTATTATTATTATTATTATTATTATTATTATTATTATTATTATTATTATTATTATTATTATTATTATTATTATTATTATTATTATTATTATTATTATTATTACCATTATTATTACTATTAATATTATGATTATTATCATATATATTTTATATATTATTATTTTTTTTCTATCATTTTTCCCTTCACAATTTATAGCATACAAAATTATGGTCACCCTCTACAGGGCATCTACAAGTCGCTCAGTTTTTGTTATACGGCACGTTTGGTATTTTTTGTGTAAAAAAGGCGAAAAGCAATTTAAATTTCAATATAAATCTGTTGCATTTCGCTTTTTAGCCTGTCATGCTCCATTTGTTGACTAAGTGCAATTTACAGGGTATACAAGAAATAGTTTCGCTGGGCTCAGTTCGTTTGCCTGCTGTCGAGTTCACTGGGCCCTGGGACTCCTTTGTTGCCGCAGTTGTTCTACTTGTTGTTGCTGTTGTTGCTGCTGCTGTTGTTGCTGTAGTAGTAGTAGTTGTTGTTGTTGTAGTAGTTGTTGTGAATGTCGGTTGCCTTTTGTGCTTGAGATGTCTCCGCGTTTCCCTTTGCTGCAAGCATTTTCGACTCGTTTTATTGTTTTCTAGTTGCGTTGCAACCTCCCCACAATTTCCCCTGCCTTCCTCCCTTCCCCCCACCCTTTCTAGCATCCCCTTTGCTGCTGCTGCTGCTGCTGCTGATGATGATGATGATGATGATGAACATGTTGACGATGATGACGGTTGTCTTTTGTTGTTGCTGTTGTTGTTAGTTCATGACGATTTGTACATTGTTGTGCTTTGATTGAACAACTGACTGACTGACTGACTCACTGACTGACTGAATGATTGACAAGCAGCGTCTGTTACGGCAGCAACTGTCAGTAGATTCCTGATTCCCATTTCTGTATGTACTCGTAGTTGGATCCCTATGGAAGCCTCCGCCCCCCCCTCATCCCCACATCCCCTCGCATACCTTCAATATACAAGAAAATCAAATTGCATTCAAACATTTTTGTTGAAAGAATGTTCGAAAAATGTATAATTACAATTGTCAATTGAAAAAATCGAAAGGCGCAAATAGAAAAAAACTTCAAAAAATAGAGAAAATTTGATTAAAATAGAAAAAAAATCTGTTTTTGTCACGAAATAAATTTCTAGAACTCATGTAATATTTTCAATTAGCTCTTTTCTGGTAGATAAATATCTATTTAAATCAAAAACAAATTGGGAATTGTTCAGACAACAAATTTACATGTTTTAATATAGAAAAGAATAAAAAGAACCTGAAGAAAATGATTTGCATGAATGGAAAAATCTTAGATATAATATTTAGAGATGAAATAACTTGGAAAAAAATATTATCTCTTTCTTGGGTATAGCAAAAATTTAGTTTAACTCTTATTTTTAATATAAAAAATAATAATTATGCCTTTGTTTTTAAAATAACAATCATAGCATAAATCTTGTTTTGCTTTTTTTTTTATTATAGATATTAATTTTAACTCTTATTTTTATATAAGAATCATAGAATAGTGTCATTAATTATTCAAAAATTATTAAAGGTTTTTTTTAAATTTGAAATATGATGTATGTAAATATGAAAACAATTTGTAGGTATTTTTATAATCTTGCAGAGGTTTTTTAAAGGAGGCATGTCCGACCCTATAAAGTATATACATATATATACTTGATCAGCATCAATAGACGAGTCTGTCTGTCTGTCCGCCTGTCCTTCTGTCCGCCTGTCCGTCTGTCTGTTTCTATGCATACTAGTTTCTCAGTTTTAGAGCTATCTAGATGAAACTTGATACATATCAGTCTTTTTGCTGCAGGCAGTACATATGTTGGAACCGGCCGGATCGGATCACTATATCATATAGCTGCCATAGGAACTATCGGTTTAAAATCATACTTTAGTATGACAAACTATTTTGTTTTTCACCATATCTCAAGCAAACTCACAGATTATGCATTTGGTCATGTCTTATACGTCCTGACCAAATTTGGTATAAATCGGATTACTATATCGTATAGTTGCCATAGGAAAGATAGGTTGAAAAGTGCTTCAGGGTTCTGCAAGGCTATGAAATCTTTGGCGTGCCAAAGAATACTGACTCAGGATACCCTACTGTCACTCCCGCCCCGACTGCTCGGCTTGTTTTCTACTATTTAATTTGTATTACAAATGCAACTAGTTCATTTGCCTATCCAAGGGAATTACAATTTCCCACAGAATCCTCATGCTTTATACTATGTGTGTGTGTGTGTGTTTGAATATTCATGCTCATATTGAGTGCATTCACTCTTACAAATTGTTTACTCTTCATTTCATTTCGAGCGCTCACATATTTTGTACATATATTTCATTTAAATGTTAAAAAGATTGATGTAATTATTAAATGCCGTAACCCTGGCAGCCTGCACTACACCCCAACCCTATCCGTTTGGCCAGCATGTTCGCCAACCCTTAAGGCAAGGTAAATCTCAGATTTTGACTTTTATTCATCAAAAATGTTGTCGCTAGCACAAACACATACACATAAATATGTAAGCTAAGCGTGTGTGTGTTTGTGTGTTCCCTTTGCTCTCCACAGGCTGCGCTCCACTCTCGCTCTCCCGCTCTCCTGCTCCTTGTTGACTGCCCATCTTCCCACACTCTGCTCTTTCGCTCGCTCCCACTGTTCTGCCCCAGCACACACTTTTGAGTTTTTGAGTTCATTTCCATTTTATATCTCGCTCATACTTATTGCCCTGCTTGCTGTCGCCTCCTTCACCTTCCTTTCCCCAACACGTTTCGCTCCTCCTGTTGCTGCTGCTGCTGTTGCTGCTGCTTCGACTTCGGCTTCTGCTTTCGTTCGTTCTTTCGCCTGTTGTGCTTGTTATTATTGTTGTTGCTGTTCATTTTTATCTTCTTTTTTGTGTGTGTGTGTAAAACGAGTTCTTTAAACCTTAAACAGAATTCAAGACACGTCAAATTGATTTTCATCTATTTTATTTACACAAAAAAAAGACGTAGAAAAAAAAGAAAGAAAAAGAAACTAAAGCGAATTACATGGAAAGCAGAGGGAACAAATGTCAGGCGACATTTCGTATACCTTCTCGACCCATGTCGGTATCTGTGTGTGTGTGTGTGTGTGTCTGTTTGTCTGTGTACATCCCTCTCTCTGACTCTGACCGAAACGTGCTTACATTTTTAGATACGGATGCGAACACACACACATACACATATGTATGTATTGAATAACTGCAACTGTAATTCAGTCTGCAACTGTTCCGCTTCCATTCCATTCCCCTAACTTATCCATTTCCATTCGGTTCCACCTCCCGCCAAGCGTTGTCGAAATCAATCAGCACAATCGTCAACTCTTATCTCGCCCTCACTCCTCTCAGCTTAGAGCGCCTTATCCCGTTAACATATGTTCTCGATGAACCCAGAGAAACCCAAAAAAAAAAAAAAAAAAAAACCAACCCTTACTTAAGATAAACTTCAACTGAATTGGTTAATCCGCAGATAAGTGTCTTTGAAATAACGCAAATAACAATTTGCATATCAATTCAAGCTCCATATCAACTGACATACATATCTTCTAAAATCCATCTAATCTGTGACATTTCTTTAAAAATACCATTGACCTGCTGTTACTCTAAGCACAATCCTAACTTTATCTTAAATACATTATACTAGATTAAAACTGTCAACATTTCTTAAAGAGAATTGCATAACTTTGTAATTTACAATTAAACTTGTTGTACTTTTAATTATATCTATATTTAGATGAATAACTCAGGGAACTGAATAACTCTGGAATTATAAAAACTATAATTTTTTACAAATGTTACGTAAAGATATGAAAAAAATGATTATTCCGCATTCTTGTGGAGTAAACCGATTCATGGCTTGTGGATTTTGAATTTAATGGCGTTTATTAACTTCACAAATGTCAAAACCAGAATTGACATTTGGCCCTATGCAAAAGTTATAGCGTTTTCCAATAGGTTGATTACTTTTGCCCCATCCTGTATAATATACGTATGTAGTACATAGCTGACACATAGGAAATAGGATCACAACTTGAATTATTGTATGAAAATCGGATCGTTTAACACGATTTTATTTAACTGATTAGTCTTAAAGAAGTTTAAATAAATCAAATTATTTTCTATCTAAAAAAAATTTGTATATCTTATGACTAAAGATATATATATGAATATTTTCAGCAAATTGTCAATTGGAACTAACAATTAAAAATATTGCTAAACTTAGTAACTTACACATAAATAAAGAAATTTAAAAATAATGATCATTACAACGATTAAACCACAAAAACCTCGCTTTAAAATAAAAAGTGTAAGGACCACAAATAAATACTGATATATCTTAATCCCATTTAATCATAAGGAACAGAAATTTCGCAGATACTAAACTATGTTGAGCTTTGAGTCAAATTCAGTCGGAAAGACTACAGTCGAAATCGACTATAAGATACCCTTTACTTATTCTTTGAAAAGGAACTAAAAGAGTAACAATCTTAGATTCTTATTTATGTTACACATGAATTATCATTATACAAATGTTAATGTTAACTTACAAATGTTGATCTTAACATACAAATGTTAATGTTAACATACAAAAGTTGATGTTAACATACAAATGTTATGCATTGACTTTAATTATAATACATTGCTATTTCTGTTAGAATTTCTTTATGAAAATAATAATTTTGTTGTATTTTATTTTATTACAATAATAACAGAAGACAAATTTGCGTCTTTTGGTAGGTGTCGAACTCCCGAACCACACCGCAAGAGTTCGACACTCTAACCAGTGACTCAATGTAGCCATAGTCGATTTCATTACAGATCTGCAATTAATAATATTGTTTCAATGTCTCGAGCTGCTGCCTTCAACCTTTGTTTATTCGAAAATTTCATTGTTTATTGCCCGATTGCAATGACATTTTCAGTACACATCGAGAGAAGAGTAAACTTTATGTATGCTGAAATTGATATTTTGTATCTTTTAAATTACTCTTCTTATTCGGGGCGGAAGAGGGCTTGGTAAATTTCTAAAACAAACTTGTTCTTTGTGGAGGCCTCAGGAGTATTGTCACCAAATTTGGTGTCTCTAGCTCTTATAGTCTCTGAGAGCTACTAGGTGTTCATAGAGCAGGACAGACGGACAGATGGTCGGGCGGATAGAAGGCCATGGTTATATGAACTCGACTGCTGATGCTGATCGAGAATATATATATATATATATATATATATTTGGCGTCTGCCAGACTTTCTTAGACCTGTTACGCAAATTTTTTGTTGGAAAAACTGTCAGCTATCAAATTAAATTAATCGCTTATTAATATTATGCTGTAATATCTAAGATTCTTTGCATTATTCTAGACTAGTATGTGTCGAAAACCAGTTCCAGTTTGCTAATAACAACAACACTAACAAGCCTTTCAGTCGAGCACGCGCGACAGTAGGATACCCTGTGCAGGTCTTCAAAGAAAAGTATTTTCATTATAATGGGATTTAAATATGTCGCTTGAAGTCGATTTTGCTTGCATCGAGAGTAGGTAGCTTGCGATAGTCTGGCAACACTGCATAAGTTTGTTTCTTGAATAACTTCTGAGTTGAATATCCGATCGTACTGAAATTAGAAGAACACATTGAGAGTAGAATACTTACCATATGTGTCAAATCTCAAGTCTCTAGCTATAAAACTGCCCTTGTTATGGGCAAAGGGGGCGTGGCATCGCAATGAAATTTTCAGGACACGTTAAGCCCAAGCTTTTTATCATGTGTGCCAAATCTCAAGTCTCTAGCTTTAACATTGCTTATGTTATGTTGATTTTTCTAATTTTAAAACTAACGGGTCTTGATATCGAAAATTGAAAATAAACTAGATCTGCGTATGGTATTCAGGAACCGACATTCCAAATTTGAAGTCGCTAGCTCTTATAGTTGCTGAGATCCACGCGATCATACAGAAGGACGGACGGACAGACGGACGGACAGGTGTCAATCGACTCGGCTATTGATACTGATCAAGAATATATATACTTTATAGGATCGGAGATGCCTCCTTTTGCCTGTTACATAAATTCACACCGATTCATTATACCCTTTTTGCCCATTTTTAATGGGTACAGGGTATAAAAATTTAATACTATCGAAAAATAAACATAAGAGAATTTTGTTAATAAGTTTCAGGCACTTTTTGACTAGCCCCAATATCTCTGGATATTTCGACTTGAAGGAATAAATATATTTATATTTATTTGTATTTTTTTTTTAAATATTTAATTTTTTATTTTCTTAGTTCTTACAAGAAGAACACTAAATATATATTTTGAAATACACTCACTCTTCAACTTTGACAATTGTTAACAATATCTAAATATTTTCTTCGTTATCAGACATACATTATTACTTGGGTGTACTCTGTTTTCCTTTTCCTTGCTCTATCGCTATCATTTGGACAAAAATCCATTTTTTCTGGCTAACATTACGTTTATTTTAGTAGTGATAAGTGCTCTATTGGGTTCCAGTTTAAGTTCGAAGTGAAGCCTTAAAACGAGCCTGAGAAAAGGTTCAGCTCAGTGCAATGGCCTGACTCCTCTGTAGTGTGTGTGTGTGTGTGTGAGTGTGTGACACAACAACAACAACTACAAAAGACGGCAGGTGTGTGAGCCGAAATGCAGCTAAGTAAACGTCTTTGGTATGTTTTTTTTTTGTTTTTGTTTGCATTTCAACTGAATGTAGTTCTCGTTCTGGCGTTTATGCCACATGCAGCAGCATGCAGCATGCGGCATGCGGCAAGCAGCTACTCGACAACCAGCTCGCATCCGACATATTTGATAATGAACCTTTAATAACCGTCAAGGGGAAAGGCAAGAGCAACGAGGAGGAAGAACAACAGGGTATGAGCACACGGCCAACTCGGGGGTAAACGAACAGGACAGCCCCTATGACAACGACACACAAACACACTCACACACACACACACACACACACACACACACACACACACACACACACACACACTCACACACACACACACACACACACACACACAGATAGTCTGAGGCAAGCACAGGTTCAGGAAATTTCGCAGGAAAGCCAGAAAGAAGCCGAAGCCCTAAACGTTCACGAAGCCAGACGTTCCTGCTGTGTGTGTGTGTGTGTGTGCTGACAAGGGCGTCGGCAGCTTTTCAATAAGGGGAAATGGGGGGTGGCAATTTGTATACCCTATGGCAATATATTAAGTTTGTCCAAATGTATGTAACAGGCAGGAAATATGACCAACTCCATTAAGTACTATAAATATTCTTGAGCAGCATTAATAGAAAAGTCAACATCACTGTGGACAACAGTCCACGCTAGTGACGCAAGCAGACCACAAAAAAACTCACACGCAGTAAAGTTTACTCGGCGGCAGGCCACACGAAAAAAGGTAAAACTGTAGTGACGAAAGCTTGTTGAAGCCCCAAATCTTCAGATATCAAATTTTTGTGACGAAAGATATTTAGATTTGGCATTCGGCACAGCGTAAAAAGTGATTTTAATTTACAAATAAGTCAGTGGGTTTTTCTACGCCATATGAGGCTGTTTTTCCTTGATTTTTCTCCATCCAATCAGTCTAACAAAGACATTCAGTCGAACTTCCATAACTCGAAAGTTTATAACTCAAGTTTTCTCTTTAACAAATGACATAGTACAAATCTGTTTATAAGTCGAACAGAAATATGGGTACGTGAATTCTGGAAATCAAATATATCGGGAAAATCCCCAATTAAATGCAATATTTGTATACTCTGTGTCCATTAAAAATGTGCCAAAAAGGGTATAATAAACTTGTGTGAATGTATGTAGCAGGCAGAAGGAAGCTTCTCCGATCATATAAAGTATACATATTCCTGATCAGTATCAATAGTCGACTCGATTGATACCTGTCCGTCCGTCCGTTCGTCTGTATGAACGCGTGAATCTCAGCAACTATAAGAGCTAGAGACTTCAAATTTGCAATGTAGGTTCCTGAATACCAGACGCTAATCAAGTTTATTTTAAATTTTTGATATCAAGTCCCGTTTGTTTGAAAATTAGAAATATCACCATTACATAAGCAATGTTAAAGCTAGAGTCTTGAGATTTGGCACACATAATAAGAAACTTGTGCTTAATGTGCCCAGAAAATTTCATTGCAATGCCACGGCCACAATTGGAAAAAGCTGATAACAAGAGCACTTTTATAGCTAGTTTTCTCAAAATACTTTTGTTTTAAGACCTGCACAGGGTATCCTACAGTCACGCGCACTCGACTTCTTTTTTTTAATGACCAGTGTAAAATGCAGCAACAAAAAATGCTACATTATATATTTTAAAATGTTTTACTTAAATATGAAATTAAGGAATCTATGTAGGAAATATATTTGGCGCTCTGAAAATAAATGTTAATATATAAATTTATTCATAAATGTATGACACCCTATCCCCGCCCTCCACCCCCCCTGCGGACGCCCTTGTGTATGGGTATACAAGTCAAACACACACACACACACACAAATTCTGGCTTTCACTTTGCCCCAGCCCTCAAGCTTGCCACGCCTCTCCATCCATGGGGATGATTTGTCAAACATTGTGAGCTATCGAACAATTATATTTGGTTTTTAAATAAAATTCGAATTTCAAGATTCGAAAGAAAAAAATAAAACAAAAGTCCCCGCCCAGTAAAATTATTATTTTCTTAATTTCAAGTTGAATATTTTCAAAAATTTATGCTTTAAAACTAAAAGTAAACACGAAGAATACGAGAAGCGACTATTGAATTTCCAATTATAAATCGTATTTTAATATAAATGGCAACAAATTAAGTATATTTTTTTAACTAAACAAATTTTCAATTTGAAGTTATGTATCTTAAGTGTTTTATTTCAATTTGAAGTTGAATACCTTTAGAAAAGAAAAAGAATAGCCTTACTTCTGTTTTTGTTTTTGGCATACATTTTTGCAACAAATTAAATGAAGCATACAATATTTTATTCCTGTCAACATATACTAAATTGACAGTTGGCATAAAAAGAAATCAGCTTTCTTAGCTGTTACTTGTTGTTTGATTGCTGCGTCAGTCAGTCAATCAATCAAATCAATCTCTTAACATACTAATGCAAGACATACTATATTGTATGATTTTAAGTTGAAATTAAGCAGACAATTCAGATATCCGTTTCCGACACCTTGGCTACATCGGCATTATCGTAACAGCCCATATCGGCCTTATAGAGAATGCGATTAATATGGAATTGTACGGTGTTTTTGGTATTCGCAGAATATTTGCTGAACTTATTGGCCAGATAACTCAGGAAGAAGGCATCATCTTGGTTGGGGCTACACACCGGGCTGGCGGCAATTGGGGCAATAGTCGAGGCTCCAGCTGCAGACGAGCTGACACTGGGCGTGGCAACAGCTGTTGCAACTGTTGCACCAGCGACAACCGCTGTTGTGGCAGCAACAGAGGTTTGTGGTGGCAAGTTGCATACGATGAATCCATTCTCCTCGGGGTGACTTTCCTGGTAGGACAGAGATTCATTCGAGTCGTTCAATTGGCCATCTCGCAACTCGGTTTTGGCAAAGTAAACGCTCTCAAAGTGTCCATTGCACGATTGATCGTCGTCCTCGTCATCGTATTCATTCGAGAAGGTCTCCGAACTTTGGATCTGTAAGCATAATAACCGGATTAATATTGAATTAATTTGTAATACGTAGAATTTTATTTCAATTATAAATTTTGAAATATTTGCCTGGATTTTTTGTTTTCTTTTAATATTAACAAGTTTTAAATAATCAAATTAAATTTAAAACTAATTGAAACTGCATTAAAAATCAATTTTTATTAATAATTATTCATTTTTTTAAATGATCTCTGAATCCCTATTAAATACACTCACAGAATTAAAGCTTACGGTTAGGAAAAATGATTTAAGAACTAGAAAAAAAGAGTTGACAATTTTAAAGGGGTTTCTCTTATGATCCTTTTTAAGGGTTGATATTTTTGAAATAAACAAATACTATATAAAGGATTAAAGTAAACTTTTAGAGTAGAAATACCAATGCGATTTTACGATTATAACTTTAGTTTGTCTAATTGATTAGTTAAACTTAACATAGTTAAGCTTAGAATTATGTCCACTGTTGTGCTGATTGTGTAATTACCTGCTGTTGGCCAGGTTCATCGAGTCTGAATGCCAATTTTTCCTATAATGAAAAATAAATGTATGTAATTTACGTAGATACTGAAGAATGGATATGGTTTCAGTATAGTAAACTTTTTTAATATTTACAAATAAATGTGGCTCAATCTCTCACCGATTTAATGAACAATTTGTGTGGTTCCGTTTCGAATTTAAACATGGATGACAACGGACCGGTAGTAGTAGTATTATCTGTCGCCGAACCGGTTTGATTCGGATTCGGATTCGCGGATCGACGGCGTTGTTTCTCCAACATCACCTCGGCATACGTGGCCGGGTGTTTGCGCTTTAGATGCCGCATCAGGTTCTCCGAATGCCTTCCAGCCATGTCGAAGTAACAGATTTTGCATGTGCTTTTGCGCGTATCATCGTTATAGATGAAATGATTGTTAACTGGATTTTTATACTTTCGAATCGACATCTTCTCTCAACAACTATTTACAAATCGGACAAAATGGTACGGAACCGAAACCAAAAACCACAATAACAATAATAACAATGATAATAATAATAATAACAACAACAACTGGTTGGAACAGCAAAGCGTGCGTCGTATTTGAGTATCGTTCGTTTACTGAACAAGAGAAACGCACCGCGTACCAGTTGAGCGAGCGTACGAGAGAGAGAGAGAGAGACGACGACAAAACGAAGAAAAAAAAACCAGAGCAGAAACCAATTTGTGAACCGGTGCCAAGCAATCGCAATCACAGTTAGCTCTAGCTGCCTCTCGTTCGCACGCACGCACGCCACGCCACGCTCCGTTCGTTCGTCTCGCAATTCTGCAATGAGCGAACAAAGAGAGAGACAGACCGAGAGCGGTTCACAGCAGACGGTTCACAGAGAGATAGAGGGAGGGAGGGAGCGTGGAACACAGAAACCGAAACACAGACGCATTAGGTACAGTGTTGCCAACTTAGCCACTTTCCCGCCAGTTCTAGAGTTTATCGAATGCTACTATTTGTAGAATAGCGGCTAGCGGGAATTATAGTTATATATAGATAAATAGAGTTGCATTTTGACTGTCGAAAACGTTTGTAAAATACACAAATTTAATAAAAATATATATAAATATATATGTAAGATTGAAAGGTGGAAACAATTCTTGGGACAAATCATGACTACAGCAAATCGCTTTAGAGTTCGCAATCTCTCTCAAGTCAAGACTGGGAATGTTGTCTCGAAATTTTTAAATTTAAAGAAATACTATTTGCTAAAAAATTAATTTAAGTGTAAAATCAATTTGCAGGGACAGCACTAAATCGAATCGGCTACTGATCCAGAATATGATACATATGCTTTATAGCCTTCTTACGACTGTTACATACATTTGCACAGAACCAGTATACCCAATTTCAATGGACGCTGGTTATAAACACAAACTAAGAACTGTTACAGTATTTAATTGTGCTTTTTTTACGCTTTTCTTTAAGTTTTAGCTTTTTTAGACCCTTTACTTTAAAAAAGTAAAACGGGTCTATTAAGTTTGTCAAAAAAAAAATGTGCGTAACAGGTCGAAGGAAGTCCGGCAGACCCCATAAAGTATATATATTCTTGATCAGTATCAACAGCCGAGTCGATATAGCCATGTCCGTCTGTCCGTCTGTCCGTCTGTGCTGGCGTATGAGCGCCTAGATCTCAGAGACTATAAGAGCTAGGGTCACCAAATTTGGTGACAATACTCCTAAGGGCTGCACAAAGGTCAAGTTTGTTTTAGAATTTTGCCACGCCCCCTTCCGCCTCCATAAATCGAGAACAAAATTTTTGAAAGCCCATAAAACAAAAAATATTAAAGCTAGAGTCCTGAATTTTGGCACACAGGACGGGTATCCGGGTCCTAACGTATCCTGAAAATTTCATCGTGATCGGATAGTTATCTCGGAAGATATTCAAAAAAATCTTAAAATCCCATATAATGGTCAATTTTAAAACTGGAGCCTTGAATTTTGGCATACAGGACAAGCATCGGGGTCCTAATGTATCCTGAAAGTTTCATCACGATCGGACAATAAACTCGGGAGTTATTCAAAACCCAATATTACTGAGTGTCGGACCAAAGGAAGAAGAAGAGCATGTTGACGTAACAACGCGCTATGGGGTACTATCTATTAGTGTCACTCTTATTTCCGTTTAGAAGAATAAGTAAAGGGTCTCTCATAGTCGACTTCGACTGTAGCCTTTCCGACTGGTTTTAAATGTTCTTATAGCTTTCTTAGACCCTGAAAAGTTGGCAACACTGTAAGCTCTCTCACACACACACACACACTACGGACGACGACGACACGTTGAACCGGTTTGAAACGGTTTGTGTTTGTGCTGAGCATTTGTTGTTGTTGTACTTGCTGTGTCTGCTCGCCGTTTGTTGTTGCTCTCGCTGTCGCTGCCTCTGTCGCTGCCTCTGCTGCTGCGCTGCCGGCAAACACGTTGCGGCATCTGAGGGTCATTTGTGTGTGTTGTTTCTTTCTGCTGCTGCTATTGTTGTTGTTGTTGTTGTTGCCGTTCAAACAACCATTTAACAACACGCTTGTCAGATTGTACCAGATTTTAGGCAACAATTGTACAATATACATATTTGTATCTCAATATATTATCAAAGTAGCTCGCATACCCTGTGGGAATATGCATATTGAGTTGGTTAGAAGTATGTAACAGGCAGCAGGGGGCGTGGCCGAAGTATAAATATACTTGATCAGTCGGTAACATGACCATAATATACCCTTCAGCAGTACAGGGTCCCGCTCAAATTTACTCCCGATGTAGTTCTATTGTAATTGGGTTTTTTTTCCTTCAATTTGTGGGCGAAGGAGGCGTGGCATCGTAACGAAATTTTCTGGACACATCGACTACAGGTTACCCTATATGTGTACCAAATTTCAAGTCTCTAGCTACAAAACTGCTATTGTTATGAGCTCTTTTTATGATTTGTGGGCGAAGAAGGCGTGGCATTCAAAATTAAAGATAAACATGATCTGCCTGAAAATATTACCAGTGCTGGGAGACCAAGTTCAAGCTTCTAGCTCTTACCATCTCTGAGATCTTTACGTTTATATGGACGCGCGGACAGGCAGACAGACGGACATGGCTATATCGACTTAGTTATTGATCGGCTGATCTGATCAAGAATGTATATATAGTTACGGGATCGACCAAGCTTCCTTCTGCCTGTTATATACTTTTAACAAACTTAATTTACCCCCACAGGGTTCAAAAAATAGAAAATAGAACATTTTCAAGAAAGCCAAATAAAAGCAATTATAGGTTTAAAGTTATTTGTATACCCTTTGACAATTTAAAATGGGTATAATGGCTTGGTGCAAATGTATGTAACTGTCATAAGAGGAGGTAACTCTGACCCTAAATATAAGGCATATACTTTGGATCAGTATAAACAGCCGATCAGTATCAACACCTCCAGAATATAAAATATATTTCGTCTCCTTTCTTCGAATGTCATAACTTTGGGAAAACTGAATCGATTTCCATTAAGAACGTTTTCATACCCTGTGTTCATTAAAAATTGGCTAAAATGGCATATTGGCTTGGTGCAAATGTATGTAACAAGCGTAAGGTATATATTTATTCTAGATCTGTATCAATAGCCGAGTCGATTGACACCTGTCCGTCTGTCTGTCCGTCCGTCCGTCTGTAAGAACCCGTCGATCTCAGCAACTATCAAGCTGGAGACTTCAAATTTTGGCAAGTACTTAGGTTCCTAAATACCATATGCAGTTGAAGCTTGTTATAAATTTTCGATGTCTTACCCCCGCCCAAGCAAGTCGAATAAAAACTATGACAGCTTAACAGAAAGTTAGAAAATAACAAAAGCTGAGAAAATTGCTGCAAGTTTCATAGCAATTGATCCATTAATAAAGAAGATATTAAGGAATTTGCTTCAAATCATTAATTGCATAAATCCCATTTGCGCAAGCGACAACGAAGATGATAATCTGATTTGCACTACGTTCGCTTCTGCGCAAAAAAGCTGAAAGTTACACTGAAAGCTGTAGTACATTGTGTCGGTAACAAAAGAAAGCTGGAAGCTACACAGTTTATCTAGACAGTAGTATAACAAAATATACTAAATTTATCTGCAAGTTTCACAGCGATTGATTCATTTAATTTGTTCTACTTAAATCAATTATTTCACAATTCATGGCCAGAGCGAGAGCGCATATGATAATACTTTCCAACACTATTGTTTATAAATATTTGTATTTATAAATAATATATTAAGCTGCCTTAACAAAATATAATTGATAATATTACATTTATATATTGTTGTTTAACAAAACCAGAGACCCAATCATTGTTAGGTGATAGTAACAAAAATATTGATATAAAGTAAACCTGCCTTTGACGTCAGTGACCTTTTGCAAGCGTACAGAAAGTGATTATCCCAAATTTGTATAATGTTTGCAATGAAATATTCTGCCAAAGTCCTTCAACTTAAACAGTATCTATTAAATTAAGATGGGGGCTTTAAGGTGACCAATCTAAAGTATTGTCTTCGACATGCCTTAAAAATTCAGTCATCATATGTCATGGACCCTTACCGTCAGTTACCGTAAGTTAATTCCGGATACTTAAATATTTGTCCATATTCATTGTACCATCAGTTGGTACTAAGTCGCAGAAACCATTGAAGCCCACACATTCCCAGAGCATTACCGATCCTGCACCATGTGTTACCTGTTCGCAAACTGGCCTCATATATTTGCGAGCATTCTAATCGATTCATTCTATAAGAAAGATCTTTCATCTGTTCATAATACTCGTTCCCAAAACGATTGCGACTTGCATATATAGGATTTGCCGATTGTAAACCTTTTCAGCTTATATTTATATTTATATTTATGTCTGATTAAATCAGCCTAAAAACATAAATGAAATTTTAAAAATTACAGATATTCCATTAAAAAGCCGCTACACGAGACAAAAGTCTAGTGGCGAAAGCATATTCAAGCCACAAAATTTCTAATATCAAGTTTAGTAATGAATTTAAATAAATTTGTTATATATATACAAAAAATGAATTGTTTGGCATTCGGCACAGCAGATAAAGTTATTTTATCTACCTTTTTGCGAAGTGTGAGCAATAATATATATAATTCTAGTTTATTTTAAGGAGAAATGTAATTGCAATATACGCACCTTCCCGATGGGCTCAGCAATGTTGGGTGTCTTCTCATCGATCACGTTCAGTTCCAGGATCACTGATGGCTTCTGCGATGTCAGACTTGGCCCGATGGATCTGTCCCACATGTGCCACATGCGCATACGATCGCGAGGCAGATGAAATGCCTGGACTAGCATCTCTACCATCTCATTGACCGTATGGATTCGGGTAAGCCTAATCGGACGCTGGTATGTCTGCTCCAATTCGATGAGACGACGCTTCTCTTGCGACACTAAGTATTCCTCGAGCAAGGCATGGATGGGCACATCGAGATTGTCCTCACTGCGCTTCTGGCGATCCTTCAGTTCGAGTCGTGCCACCAGATCATTGAATATCTCCTTCTCAGGTATGTCGACCAATACTCGATCTAACTCCGATTGCCGTATATAGACGAGCATAAGGGCTTGCTTGTGTTTAAGATCAACGATATTTTTATTCTCGCCGCCATAATTTTCATCGATGGCCTCTTCTTTACGGCAACTGGAAACCACATCATTCACAAATTTAAACCAATGTCCATTAGCTTTCGGATTAATGAAGGCTACAAAAGAATTGGAATCACTGATGTCCGGAATAGAGAGTACAGCATGGAGTACATAATCGGCTGGTGTTTTTCCATGCTCGACCAAATAACTATCGAGATTGATTTTCTCATAGAACTCAAAGCGATCGAAGTTACTGTCTCGATTTAAATACAAATGCAACACCGGCGGGAATGATACGATAGACATACGCTCGCTTTCCTGTAAATAAAAAGCAAATTAGTTTCAGTTCATTTAAATATTTGATTTTATGTATATGATTTTAACGGTCAAGTTTCAATTTCAGTATTGATACTTTCTTTATCAGTAGCTAAAAAATCAAACCAAAATTAAATTAAACTAAAAAATCAGCTAAAAAATGTGGATGAATGAGAAGATCACAGATATAGTTACCATTTTTAAAAACTTACTTAAACAAAAAAAAGTTCTTAACAGATCTAAGCCCGAATAACATGAGTAATGCACAGGAATTTCCTGCGGCAAAGTCAGCTACGAATTCGATCTATCCCTGAGTCCGTCACTGCTCGATTCAGCTAAGACTTCCAGTTGAATTTACGCCTATGCTTTGTTCTTTGTTTTGTTCTTCATCTGTATGGGGTATTTTTTTGTTTGTATTCGATATCAGCACGCTGTGCCGCTTATACCGTACAATTATGCCGTACAATTTCCCACAACATGAAAGAGGCCAAAGTTCTTAGCTGAACCGAGGAGGGACCAACTCAGGGAGAGGCCGCAATTCGTAGCTGACCCTGCCGCAGGGATTTCCCTAGCCGTGTACCGAACTATCCCGACTGTCCGCGTGTAAAAGCGAATGAAGGTTTTCCATAAGATCGCTGCACAGACCCCCTGAGCGCTCAAGGGAGAATTTGTACACTTTTCCGGGCAAAAAGTTCTATTGGGGAAGCAAATAAATCTTCGAATATACAAAGGTTGAGGACAGCAATTTGAGGCATTGAAATGATGCCACAAATTGAAGAAAATTAATTGTAAGAGAATAACATTGGGGGTTAATTTGAGCGGGGCCCTGTAATGCCACAGGGTATATTACGGTCGGCGTCCCGACTGTTCGGCTTGTTCAAAGTACAGTGTCTACAAATTGAAAACAAGAGAATCTTATGATTCTTAAATAAACAATTTAATTGTAAATTGAGAATTTAAGCGTAGTTAGCACTCACCGGGATACCATGGATGGTCTTCCAGGCGACATAGTCCTGAAACGAGTCATAGATGTTTGCCTTTTTTTTTGTGTTGAGCTGAATATTGTAGAAGGTCTTCTTGATGTATTTGTTATCAATGGGGACACTCCCGATTTTGCGGTAACATAACTTTATGCCTTGGAAGAGCCCTGGAATTGTGCCATCCAGGCAGGTGCCCTTCATTTCCGACTCCAAATTGTCGAGTAGATAACGCAATACCTGCTCAATCGAATATACTTTATTCGATTGAAGAAAATCTTCTAGCTCTATGGTGCCAACGGGACGATCACCAAACTGCAGCTCATGAAACACACGCTTCAGGTAAGAGCCCAACGACTTGGCTCTATCATCTTGCTCAGTCGGTAAGCGATAAACGGCCAAACGCAATGAGTTTGTAAAATACAACATTTGCAGCAGTGAATTCAAGTAGAGATCGTAGACATTTCTCCTGCAGCCAACGTAGCCGGTGATCATCTTGGAATCCCATGGAACGCCGAGCGGAACATCGGCAATAACGTGAACTTCGATTGTAATGCTGCCGTTGTGAATATAGCAATTGTCCTGATTGCTTAAATCATGCCAATATTCATATACCCAATCGATACTATTTGTGATTAACTTGTGGAATTTGAAGTTCTTATATGGCTGAGCATTCGGCTTGTGGCATTTGAGACGAAATTCGCCAATGACTTTGCATGACCAGTCGATTGAATTATCCTCATGATTGCAGAGAAGAAAGACGTTTAATTCATTATTGATCGGTTGAACACCTATTTCCCAACGCAGCGCACGAAAATAGAAAGGCTGCGATAGACATTCTTCCTCAATTTGCTCAACATTCTCAAAAGTATGAGAGAAAACCGCTTCCGGGCGGTATGGATCCTCCTTTATTTCATTCCCCATTGGCGTTTATTTCTCGTTCTCAAACGATGTTGAGCTCTTGTTCTGTTCTGCAACTGTCGAAGTAATATTTTAATTAATATGGCAATGTTACAAATAAAAAATAAATGCAGGTCTTCGACTAAGTTTATCATAAATGTATCTTAATTAACTACAACATATTTAGATCGTCAAAGTTCAAAGGATTGAAATATATTTGTAATTTTTATATTTGAATGTCATGCCCCAATTGTCCATAGATCGAAAGAAACCCATCACTTGAGAAATTTTAAAGACTATCGACTTGCCGACATGATAAGTATTATAGACTCTATGTGTCCTAAAAATTTCATCATGATCGGATAATTAACGCAGAAGATATTTATGAAACAATTTTACTAAAGATGAAGAAAAGAAAATTGACCCTTTTTTGTGTTATCGTTTGCTCATTTTTAATTGGCACAGGATATAAAAATAAATAGATAAATAAATTGATCTGCTATGATCGTCAAATAAATGTTAAATGTTTGTTTTTGCATTTGCAATTCAAATTTAAAGTTTGTCTTATTAGTATGAAGTCTTTCTTCTTATTACTCGATTATATTTCCAAGAGTCCAGTATCGATGCTCTTTGTTTCCTATAACAATATCGATCGATACAGCTTTTAGATTAATGTATTGACTTTTTATCGATCATCTTGATTTAGTTAAATATTTATTAAGACAAGGAATTTAGAGCATAGCTGATAATATTATTAAGGTTACTCTTTATAAAGGATTACTTCGATATTTAAACTTCAATATGTAGAATGATCTGTTTCAATGTCTATCTTAGTTGGCTCTTAAATGTTGCGGTCAATCGACTCGCAATGTTACTCAATCTGCTGATTTTGCGGTTCCTATTGTTTATTTTATCGTTTAGTAATTTTGATTTTTTTTACTTTCTTTTTCTGTATCTTCCTCTCGCTCTCTTCCAGTTATTCTAATTCTAATTGTATTGATTGTGTGGAAAAACATACTACCTAAACCTTTGCAATCCATGCCATAAGTAGCTCTATACATTTCGGCGTTTTGCATTCTTAAAGCTGCAGAACTGGCAGGAAAATAGCTGAATTGGTCAGAATGGAAATCTGGTAATGAGAGACAACGATAAAATGAGATATAGACACAGACACTCACATATACATAAATATGTATGTACCCATCAGTTCGGTTTGGATCGATGATCGCTTCCAGATCATAGCTGATTTCCTGCATGAGTGAAATCAGATATGAATGGTATGCGAGGTCCGAAGTGATCGAAGTAAGAAGCATACAAAATGAGAGCGTCTTGGAGAGCGTGTTACTCTCTTTTTTTAATAACTGTGAACATGATCTAGCGAGAACAGAGACAATAAAGTGTGAAGTTTGACTGCGCTTTTATGTACTGCATTATTTTGTGTTATAAATGTGTTTTATTTTATCTTCGTGGTACGCAAGTGACACGTAATGAAAGCAACGTAAAATCTAAGGTAAGCGTTATTAAGATTTTATTTCAATATGATTTAAATAATATTCCCCAATAGATTAATAACCGAGGCGAAGACGTAAGTTTATATTATTAAACAAAATAGTAATAGGTTAATTTGTGTATTTACATAAATTACTAATTCAGTAATCAATTCAGTAACTAAGGAGTCCGGACCGAAAATGCATCTTTTGAAGGTACAAACAACTAATAATCATAATAGCATTCAATAATAAATACCTAAAATAAAATCAATTCAAATAATAAAGCCATTTCATACATCAGCAGTGAAACAATGAATTTGGGCTGAATCGGTAAGCGAACGCCGAAATAAATTCTGACCTGAATTTAGGCATGAATTAGAACACAGATTCACCTCTAATTCAGGTATGGTGGGTAAGCGAACGTCCAATGACATGTCTATGTTAAAGTCCCTGATGGAAATTACAATTTCAGGCCTGGGCCTGAAAGTTCACGTCTTACAGCATGCTTGTGGAAGGCCTTCCCGGTACTGAAGGGTATGTATGTATGCATATAGACTAGGCAAAAAAGGAGCGAAAGAAACAGGAAAAGTAATTCTGCTTGCTTTCGTCACACTGTGAACTACATACATACGTCACCTTCTAGTTATTCACCATGATCACAAGCTTACACATTTTTTGCTGTTCATGCATTTTTATACGCAAATACATACATACATATACATATGTACATACGTATACTTACATATGTACATAAGCGCGACATATTTCACTTATATACATATACAGTTTTTAAGGAACTTCGTATTTTCCTTGATTCGCACTGTTAAAACGAAGTGCGCAGCATCTTTTTGTCACACACAAACAAACATTTATATATATGTATGTATGTATGTATCTGTATATGTGTGTATGTATGTAAATTGTTATACACAATTTCACAAGCTCAACTCCGTTTCACACACATGCAAATGATTGTTGCTTACCCTTCAAAAGTCTCAAAATATGTTGTAATTTCGTCTATGACAATAAATCATGTTAAACTTTCTTATATGTATATAGTATATACATTAGATTATTATATATTATAAATACACAGCACTTGTGACTTACTATTTTACTCGGAACTGCAACAAATGTAACTGTAATTTACCAAGCACTTCAAATTCGAAACTGAATCACGCGATTTTCTATCAGATCAGTTTGTATCGAACTGAACGACTGACCAGACGGCAGAACACACACAGTCAGGGACTTACCGCGATTGTATTTCATCTTAGGGATGGGATTCGATATGGTGATATCGATATTGAAGCGATTTGATATTCCGTTGAATTCAAATAGCAAATCAAGCGGCAAATAAATCAACCGAGAGTAAACATCTAAAATTTACTATATTCATAGATAAATAAATTATTTGTTGTTCTACTTATTGCTGCACAAATATACATAAAATTCACATATTTAATGCGATAAGATCTTTGATACGATATATCGGAAGATATTTTCGTGCAAAATCTGAATATATATGAAAAGTTTTGTTCCGTTTCTACTTTTACTAGAATTCTTTCCTTTATTTATGTTTAACTCGCCTTGTCAGCATTAACTGGAGAATATATAAATTAATTGGACTTTTTTCTTTTTGTTTTAAAATTGAAATCGATCTTGTCGATTTTCATTGCAATATGTCCGATATTTTTATCGATGTGACATTCAATTTGATATTTATAACCGATGTCCACATCGATACTTTTCAGCCGATTCCCATTCTTAGGACATTCGTTCATTTGCGGAAGTTCTAAATTCTAGCTTAAATCTAGTTCTTTGATCACACTTTATCTTTGGCAGTTGGGAGTTCAAACCTTGGCTTTTAATTGTAGACAAACAATAAATACGTTTATATGATGCTTAAAGCAAATAATGTATATTTTTTATTATGCGAGAGTAGCAGATTTTATTTATTTATTCATAAACACTCAATTACAAACACTTTACTTTGGGGGGAATAAAATGCAGATGCTTGAAGTCGCAGACTTTAATTATTAGAACTGTTTTATTGACAACGAACATTTCAATATCGACTTGGCAATTGATGTTGATCAAGAATATAAGTAGTACATACTTTATGGGATCGAGCACGCCTTCTTCTGATAAACATACTTCTAACAAACTTAGCGCCGATTTTCCAATGTCTCAATAAACGTTATACTTCGGATAAACTGACATATACCGCTATATGGTACTTGATCTGACATATGAGCACTATGTGGCTCATAAATAAAAACAGCTGATGGCAACAGTTGGCAAACCGTTTGACAACCGTTGCTGCTTATAAATAATTACAGACGAACATGACTCTAAATTTAAGCCGCGCGAATTATCTTCATTCTTTGGAAGATTCCGATGAAGAGATGAGTTCGTCTTGTAGTACACGAGTTTATCATAGCAGACCAAACTATGTTGAGGATTTGGATGATATGGATGTCATTAAGAGATTCCTGCTCTCGAAATCTACATGCATTATTTTGAAAGCAAAAATCAAGAGCAATATTAGTTCGAGTACCAGTAATAGGTTAGTTGTTTTTGATGATGTGTTTTGAAATGAGTAACTTTTGCTACGACTTTGACATTTACACTTAAATCACTGAGATGTTGCCACCCGTCACCAATAATCAGCTGTTTTGAACAAAATGTTGCCAACTTTTCTTCTGCTGATCAAAGTATGCCACTTTTTGCTATTCTTTAAATTATTGCACTTTTTGGTAAGTTGGTAGCGAGGGGTTGATAATTCCAATCAGCTGATAATAAATGACAATTTCGACTTTTATTATGTTTACCTATTTAAATTATCTAATCTAATCTAATTATATAGACATTTCAAATAAAACATCAATTAGGAGAATGATAGTTTTCATCATCATGCTTTTCTAATTTGTATACCCTTTGGCCCATTTTTAATGTGCGCAGGGTATAAAAATTGTCAACGCAATTATTCTCCATTCTGCAGAGCTGACTGAGTGTTATTGGGATGTGGGAATCGCTTATGTTGAGTTATTTATTGATTTATTATAGAGTATCCAATACTGATCTTGGCGTAGGGCTGCAAAACTATCGATAGCACATTCGATAGTTCGACTATGATTTGTACCATCGATAAGAGTTTGTGAACTGAGTTAGTTCACTTATTTCATTTGTTCCTGATCATTGCAAACGGTTTGTTCCATTTGAAATATTTTTAATAAATGCAATAAAGTAAATATATATTAAATTGAAATTGAAAAACCAAAATGTGATATTAGATGAGGCATAAAAATGTTGCACATAATAACCATTTAATTTTTCCTCATTTTATTATAGTTTCTTATGGTTCTTAAAACAATTAAAAAGATTTAAATGAGACCCAGTGACTTCAACTATTTTTAAAAATAAAAAACGAATATGTTAGTTTTTTAAATCTTTTCAAAACAATTACTTGACTGTATAATGTTCTCTAGATGTCTATAAAATATAGTTCTGAATATAAATACATTCCAAATATATTTAAATCAAGCAGACAATTCAGATATCCGTTTCCGACACCTTGGCTACATCGGCATTATCGTAACAGCCCATATCGGCCTTATAGAGAATGCGATTAATATGGAATTGTACGGTGTTTTTGGTATTCGCAGAATATTTGCTGAACTTATTGGCCAGATAACTCAGGAAGAAGGCATCATCTTGGTTGGGGCTACACACCGGGCTGGTGGCAATTGGGGCAATAGTCGAGGCTCCAGCTGCAGACGAGTTGACACTGGGCGTGGCAACAGCTGTTGCAACTGTTGCACCAGCGACAACCGCTGTTGTGGCAGCAACAGAGGTTTGTGGTGGCAAGTTGCATACGATGAATCCATTCTCCTCGGGGTGACTTTCCTGGTAGGACAGAGATTCATTCGAGTCGTTCAATTGGCCATCTCGCAACTCGGTTTTGGCAAAGTAAACGCTCTCAAAGTGTCCATTGCACGATTGATCGTCGTCCTCGTCATCGTATTCATTCGAGAAGGTCTCCGAACTTTGGATCTGTAAGAATAATTATTTTTATTAAATAAGCGGATTAATATCATATCGTATAGTACGTATATATTATATAAGTATTGTATTGTATTATTGTATATAAGTATTCCTGGAAATCTTTGTTACCGTCTGAAGGAGACATCTGCGGCATCATAAAGTATACTTATCCTTGATCAGGAACAATAGCCAAGTCGATATAGCCATGTTCGTCTGAGATCTCAGTTACTATAAGAGCTAGAGACACCAAACTTGGTATGTAGGTTATCCTATATCAAATTTAGAGCTAGATCATTGAGTTTTGGCACACATGCTAAACATAGGAGATCTAATGAGTCCTGATAATTCTATCGCTATCAGATAATTAACTAATAAACTCGATAGCTATAAAAGAGAACAAAAAATTTTACGCATATCGGTCCAAAGAAAATAAAGAAGAGGATAACACTGACCTATTGGATTTGACTGTGTACAGAATAAGTACAGGGTCTCTTACAATCGGGTTCTCTCGACTAGTTTTGTTTAAACCATCACTGAATTCGACTGCCTTCAATTAACATTATATAAAAAAATAAATGAAAATAAATACAATTAAAAAATGTGGAATTAATTAATATCCTGAATCTTTTCAGATAAAACTAGCTTTAAATCTGCTCTTGTTATCAGCTTTTTCGAGTTATGGCCGAAGGAGGCATGGCATCGCGATTAATGATGATTTTCAGGACATATTAAGCCCAAGCTTCTTATCATGTGTGCCAAATCTCAAGTCTCTAGCTGTAACATTGCTTATGTTATGGTGATTTTTCTAATATTAAAACAAACGGGACTTGAAATCGAAAATTGAAAATAAACTAAATCTGCGTATGGTATTCAGGAACCGGCATTCCAAATTTGAAGTCTCTAGCTCTATAGTTGCTGAGATCCACGCGTTCATACAGACAGACGGACGGACGGACAGACGGACGGACAGACAGACGAACAGGTGTCAATCGACTCTATTGATACTGATCAAGAATATATATACTTTATAGGGTCGGAGAGGCTTCCTTCTGCCTGTTACATACATTCACACAAATTCATTATACCTTATTGCCCATTTTAAATGGTCACAGGGTATAAAAAGCAGTACATTCTAGAGGGTTGCTTTATTGAAGCGATGAGTACTTATATCATAGAGAAGTTACTTTAAGAGTTGATAGTATATAATCTAGTTGTATGGATTAGGAATACAAATTATTATAATAGTAACTATTAAAAGTGGAAATAAGAATGATAAAAAGCAAAGGAATATGATGATCTTCAAAAGAAAACAGACTGGTTCAAAAGCTATTACTGATTACCTGAACTATAGTTTGTCTAATTAGTTGGTTATGGTAGATAGATTAGCTTAGCTTAGTTAACTGGTCTGTAGACTGTTTGGATGTTTGTGTAATTACCTGCTGTCGTCTACGTTCATCGAGTCTAAATTCCAATTGTTCCTATATTTAACAAATGCAAACAAATAATTGTATTAATAATAAATTAGTATGTAAAGTGATAAGGTTTAAGCATAGTTCAAATATTTCTCTCACCGATTTAATGAACAATTTGTGTGGTTCCGTTTCGAATTTAAACATGGATGACAACGGACCGGTAGTAGTAGTATTATCTGTCGCCGAACCGGTTTGATTCGGATTCGGATTCGCTGATCGACGGCGTTGTTTCTCCAACATCACCTCGGCATACGTGGCCGGGTGTTTGCGCTTTAGATGCCGCATCAGGTTCTCCGAATGCCTTCCAGCCATGTCGAAGTAACAGATTTTGCATGTGCTTTTGCGCGTATCATCGTTATAGATGAAATGATTGTTAACTGGATTCTTGTACTTTCGAATCGACATCTTCTCTCAACAACTATTTACAAATCGGACAAAATGGTACGGAACCGAATCCAAAAACCACAATAACAATAATAACAATGATAATAATAATAATAACAACAACAACAACTGGTTGGAACAGCAAAGCGTGCGTCGTATTTGAGTATCGTTCGTTTACTGAACAAGAGAAACGCACCGCGTACCAGTTGAGCGAGCGTACGAGAGAGAGAGAGAGAGACGACGACAAAACGAAGAAAAAAAAACCAGAGCAGAAACCAATTTGTGAACCGGTGCCAAGCAATCGCAATCACAGTTAGCTCTAGCTGCCTCTCGTTCTCACGCACGCCACGCCACGCCACGCTCCGTTCGTTCGTCTCGCAATTCTGCAATGAGCGAACAAAGAGAGACAGACCGAGAGCGGTTCACAGCCGACGGTTCAGAGAGAGTGGAACAAGAAACTGAAACACAGACGCTTTCGGTAAGCTGACACCAGTGTTGCCAACTATGTATGTATGTAATCGGGATCAAAAGAGGACAAACCAAACAGATGGAAACAAAAATAAGACAGTGTTGGAAAACAAGAAAAATGACAGACAAATCGTTATTTCTGAGAGGATAATTTGCAGTTCCCATACTTAAAAAAAGTACCAAGGATTTAGATTTTAAATCTAGGATCTAAGCTTTTAATATTTTTCTACGATTGTCCGATCAGATCAAGACATATGGATGTGTGTATGTACAGTCGTGCCTGGGTATAGTGAACACCCTATATAGTGAACATCCAAATTTGTACATAAAACAAAAAAAAAGCGGTTCAAATGTCACTTTGTGAATGCAAGAAGAAAACGTCTATTCGACAATTCTTTCAATAAGCATACATTTATGTTTTCCTACTTATTTATTTTAATGATCTCTTGAATTTATTTACCCAAAGTGTATTTTGGGCAAACATTTTAACCTTTATACTATAGTGAACAGCCTCAATACTGTGAACAGGCCATGCAATAATTAGTTCACTATATCCAGACACGACTGTATATTGATCGAATGGTAAGATTTTAACTATGCAAACTTGAAGACGTTTGATATCTCACCTCAATAAAGTGAGGCCAAATTTAAAGAATAACAGTTGATGGAACCGTTGGGGTCTCTGAATTATCAAAGCGTTGAGATAGCTTTCGTAATTTCCCCCTATTACAAGTCTATAAACCCGCGAGCTCTGCAGAAAAACGCTAAAATGTACACCACTACAATTACCAAGCAACAGAAGCTACAGACATCCATTTTTGTATCGTTGAATAGGTATATTTATGTTTTCTAAGGTTTCTAAAATATAAATTAAACAATCTGACATTTGACACAGCACAAAAGATACAAAAGCTTAACCTTTTTGATCAATGCGCGGAATTCCTAACTACTATTTTTTTTGATTTTACAATTGTTTTTATTTTATATTTAATAGTATATTTTGTTACAAAATTCGATATCAGAAATTTTGGTGCTTAAATATGCTTTCGTCACTAGACTTTTATCTTTAATGGAATTCGAAAACTACTTGTTAGAAGTAGAGTACAATTTAATAATATGATATGCAATATTTCAATATGTTTGATATTTGCACAGCTATTAAGTTTTGAATAACTTTCGAGTTTATTATCCGATCGCGATGAAATTTTCAGGATACATTAGGCCCCTGTTGTTTGTCATGTGTGCCAAAAAAGCATTATATGCTAAAAACGGAGTATTTTTAATTTATTTGAATTAATAGTTCAATTTTGTTCGTATAAAATGGACTTTTATTTATTTATTTAAAGCGACTTAAAGCAGTCGACAAATTATTGAAAACATTTTAAATTAACATTAGAAAATAGGATTTTAAAGCAACAAAAAAATTTATTAATATAATTAAATATAATTTTGTAATAAAAACTAATAGGATTCATTTTACGTCAGCCAGTAGCCTTCAGCTTTACTTTACCGACACAATGTAAAGCTTTCAGCTTTTTCTCATCGACACAATGTATAGTTTTCAGTGTAGCTTTCAGCTTTTTTTCACCGACACACTGTATAGAGCCACAGCGGCCGATGGTGCAAAATAGATTATCATATACTAATTGCTGAAATCCAGACAGACGGACGGACGGACAGCCGGACAGACGGACATGAACTCGGCTGTTGATACTGATCAAGATCATTTATATATTTTTGATGGCCTGCCAGACTTCCTTAGAACTTAAAATTAAAAATCAAAATTTAAGAAACTGGAGATTTGTATGTGTAAAAATCCAAAATTAGATATATAATATGGTTTTTAAATATAACTGTGTATTTAAATATAATTTCATATCTTTAAATATATTTTAAGAATATGAGTCAAAATTAAATTATTGTGAAAATTCGATGAGTTTCTCGCCCAATCACTTCAATCCGATCATCATCGTTTCCTGCGGCTGTGATCGCACCGTAACTTGGCTAACTGCAAGCTGAAGAACAATCATTATGGCCATCCGTCTGATGTTTCCCTGAGCACCTCCGGTGGCAAGGACTCCAAGACTTTCGGACTGCCGGATCTTAATGACGGCAAGAGCCTGTACACTCTGGAGCACAACAACAACGACATTATCAATACCCTGTGCGTTGCCTACGGTCCATCCATCAAGATCTGGGATCTGGCATACAAGAAGACCGTCAAGGAACTGAGCCCTGAGGTCGTCCCGACCACATCGAAGACCGAGCAGTTACAGTGCCTGTCCTTGGTCTGACAACACCATCCGCGTCTGGCAAGTGTCTGTATCAGTTCACTAAAAGGATTGTGGTTCTCTTTAGTTTGAATCGGTCGCATATTGATTTGTCTATGCCAAAACGTGATTAAAGCAACGTTTACACATCGTTATATCAACTCGACTCTTGATACTGATCAAGAATACATATGTATTTGTAGGTACTTTATGGCATTGGATATGCTCCCCTCTGCCTGTTACATACATTGGCACAAACTTATAAGACCCTGGTTACTAGGCTAACTATTGCAGTCATGGCAAATTTGAAATCTGATTGAAAGAAACAAGATAAATATCTGAATTGTGACATGACGAACATCCGAATAATGCCGTTGGTAACCATAGAATTAATCATGGGAAATTGAAATCTCTCTCACATCATAATATTCAAATCAATTCAAATGTGTGTGTGGGTGTGTGTGTGTGTGTGGAAGGGAAAGGGGCGACCACGCCCAGAACTTGCTTTGAAGTCGTGTCGCCGTCTACCAAATGGTTTGTAGAGTGTCACTTCTTTTTCAATGGGGTCGGATTCGCTTGAGTGGTGATGAAGGGAGTGCAGAGGGTAGGGGAGCGAAAGGGGCAGGTCGCGCTGCGAGAGGATGGGGTTGTTGGGCTAGGGGATGGGGGTATGTGTGTGTGTGTGTGTGCCTCGAATTGTCCTTGTACGACTTCTGTTGCTTCAGCTCCATCGCCCAACCACCCTTGACTGTGTGTGTGTGTGTATGTGTGTGTATTTGTTTGGGGGGTGAGTGGATGTTTGGGGTGTTAGGCATGGGGGTGTTTGTGTGTCAACACACACACACACTCACACACTAGACGGCGGTCTAGTGCTAAATTTCGCAATATTTGGCTAATGTTCATGGGCTCGTTTCATCAATGTCACTTTCAAATGCTGAAACGGAACAAAACGGAAAGAAACAACACACACTTCTCACTCCCACAAGCAAAACTCCTCCACCATCCTTCCTGTCCCTCCCTTCCCGCTTCCGCCTGCCCACTTCTTAACCCATGCTATAACAAATAAAAATGAAAGAAAAGTTAACTGTCAACACTTCGAATACTTAATACCCTTGCAGAACACTAAGGTTCTTTAAAAGGTTTAAAGGCTACAAAAACCTCTCAAATTTGTAAACAAGCTTCGTTACGTTGGTTTAAACACATAGATTTAGAATTCGTTGCGGTTCTCGAACCGGTTTCAAGGGCCCATGAACCCAAGCTTCTAGTTTGAGCCATGAAAAAATTTAATACAAACTATTTTTTTTATTTCCCCATTTGTTTTCTATATTTTCTTGACTTTGATGAGATTGATGGACATTTCATTAATGATTAAAATGTATTTCTATGTATTTATTTATAAAATTGATATTTATTTATTAACAATTTTAACTGTTACTATATCTAACAAAAAATATCAGTTCCGTGCTCGGATTCGTTTCCGGTTCTATTCCCTGACTATCACTTAATTAAGTTCTAATCAAGAATATATGAAAATACTCCATGGGGTCTGTCACATCTCCTTAGAGCCGTTACACAGCTTGTGACAATATTATAATACCCTCTGCGAGTGTAGAAAAAAAATAATCGCAAACTTCTCGACACCAGGCAAACAACTTCGTCTTGTTTCCTACTCCTTGCAATTTGCCCCTGCTGCTTTTTTCCTTTCGCCGCTTCCAGCTCAGTTGCAATTTCCGCATAAACATAAAGACAAGGCAAACACACACACACACACACACAAACACACACACACACACACACACACACACACACAGACAGAGAGACGTCCTTTTGTCGAAAAGGGAGTTCATGTCAGTCGCCCCTTTTCTTTGTATTGCAAAAAGTTTCGGGGTGCGCTCTTGTTACAGTCTGTAGACCCTTTGGACAGAGGCACAGCCTGCAAGCAAGACACAGATACAGAGAGAGAGAGAGAGAGGGAGAGAGGGAAAAGAGAAAGAAGGAGGATGAGACAGAGAGAGAGAGAGACAGCGAGAGTCTACCCACTCTTCCCACTCTGTCAACAAGTTGAGAGCAATTGTTAAGTCAGCGTTAAAGTTCATCTTTCTCATGAGCTTGCTTAAATGCTGACAGTCTGGTAACGCCAATGCCATCAAGTGGGCAGCATTGCAACGAAAAGTGGACAGCCCGATTAAACATATTGTTAAATTTATATATATATATATATATATATAATCCTAATTAGCAATGAGTAAGCGCTTAGTAAACATTTATAAATAAAAATTGATGTGATTGGTATTTAAATTCCGACTAGGTGGCAACGCTGTCAAAGACTAACTTGCTGTTAAATCTTTCAAAACTCAGCAGCAGCATGGAAAAGTTGCAAGCCCGATTTTATTAAAAATAGGCCAATAAGATCAATAACAGCGTTGCCAGACTTTGCAGTAAAACTACACTTAAAAGGCGATTTTTGTAATATAATGATAAATATGGATTGTAGTGTATTAAATGCGTCGCCTTGTTGACACTCTATGCTCAGTTCTTTCGACTTTATTTTATGGATCTGTTGCACAAAATGATTTGACAAATTTTAAATGAATTGAAAGAGATGAGGATGCATCCCTTAGAGTTCGATTTACATATTTTATTATATATTTAATACACTTTTTACAAATTATTGCCTACATCTCTGTATTTTGTTGTCTTATCAGTTTGTATTACAAATTTGTCCCGAAATGTGTAGTAGACATGTTCGACTCTATAAAGTATATATATTCTTGATCAGCATCAATAGCCGAGTCGATGTAGCTATGTCTGTCTGTCTGTCTGTCTGTCCGTCCGTCCGTCCGTCTGTCGTTTTCTATGCAAACTAGTCTCTCAGTCTTTGAGCTATCGGTAAAAAAACTTAGTACAGATCAATCATTATGCTGTAAACAGTATTTATGTCGGAGCCGGACGGATCGGATCACTATATCATATAGCTGCTATATGAAAATCATACTTTAGTATGACAAGCTATTTTACTTTTCGACATACCCCAAGCAAACTCACAGATTATGCATCTGGTCATGTCCTATACATCCTGACCAAACTTGGTATAAATCGGTTCACTATATCATATAGCTGCCAGATCGGTTGTAAAGTGCTACTGGGTTCTGGAATACGAGTAGTCTTCCAATGAATAGGACACAAACTTATAAGCTAACTTAGTACCCTTTGATTTCACACAATATCATAACCTGACTAACAGTAGTTAGCCGAACTTTAGCAGATATTATCGTTATCTTGTGGACTTCCAACGAGATGAAACCTCAAGCATACCAAAAAGGGGGTGATAAATTCTCTTCAGTCGACGGATTATCTTCAGAGGCATCTGTTATCACAAAAGCGATGAGTCTGCATTTGGGATTGGGGTTGGGGTTGTGCTTGTGATTGGGGTTAGGGTAAGGGTAAGGGTAAGGGTCGATTCCCATGTGTAGTTGATTTTCACCATCATTAAAATCATCTGAAATTGCCGCCTGTGACATAATTTGCAGTCATGTGACCCCATTCAGCGGTGTCCAGTGTCCTTCCTCAAAGGTTTCACACACATCGAGTCATAGAAAGAGACGGAGGGTGGGAGTTTTGGTGGCTGGGGTGCTGGTAAATTCACCCCCTTGTTGTAAAAAGGTCAACGTTGCGTATTTTATGAATAGATTGAAAGCCCACCCAATGGAAATGATGTTAAATGCTGTTCTCTGTGCAACTTTTTTGTAGGTTAAAAAAGCTAAAGGACACTAATGAACGACAAGTGCGAGCGGGACAGGGAGAAAGTAAGAGAGAGAGAGCGAGAGAGAGGGAGAGACAGACGGGGCCGAGGACAACGCAATTTGAATACTCAACTTTATATGATGTGAGCTGGATTTTAAGTTAGATAATAGTACGTCATAGATATTCAGTCAGATACCCTGTAATTTAAACTAAGTCCCATTAAGGAAGGGATGTAAATTTGGTGGGAGAACTCGACTCGACACATATAGGTGGTCATCGATTTCCCTCGTTCGATCAAACATATATAGACTCAAGTGAACTACGATGGAAGTAGAATCTATTATATATTTATTTATGTTTTCCTAAAGATTGAGGCATCCGTCCATGGTTTATTACATCCCTACAACAAGATATGTATCGCTCCCCTTTAACACATAAACTAAATGAATGTTAATTGATGACAAATTTAAGTTAATGCTATCTATCGAACAGTTTTTACTATGAGAACTATGCGATTTGAAGAGCTTAACTGAACAAATTTTGTAGTTACATTATATTTTGTAAATAGATTAGGTATTTATCAGAATTGTAAAGAATTCGGAAATGCAGAAATGGACAGGGTATCTAGTCTTAACTCTTAAATTGTATGACAATTGAATTGAAAAGTGTAGAAGTGTGTTGTGGTCGCCTTAATGCAAATTACAGGATATATGCTGGTCATAAGAAGTTAGTAAACTGGGAAATGAGTATCTCTTAGTCGGTGTATTTTGGTTAAATTTTAGTGCATTCATTAAAATAGTTGTAGCAGGTATTTAAGGGTATTTTTCAGTCCGATCTTTTCCTTACAATCGAACAATGCAACTTATAGATAGTCACAATATCTGACACCACGTCAAGTGTGTGAGAAAGTGAGAAAGGGAAGCATTATCTACTATTATGGGAGAGATCTCGTCTGGATTGGATTGTGTTGTGAGAAAGTGTTGTGAGTAAATCAGCGGGTACACAGATGAGACTAAACGAAACTGGATATAACTCAAGTAGTACTTATCAAGTGGCATAGATTGCATTAATCTCAAGTCGCTATAAATAAACCCTGTCTTATAGGGTCTTCGTACTGGACTCGTATTGCTCTCATAATTGTATAAATTTTTATTAGTGCATAGCTTAAATTAGTACAATATACTTAGTGTATGGTGTGTGTGTGTGTGTGTGTGTGCATATATGGGCTTATATATAGGAAAAGGAAGTGTGTGTGTGTGTTTGTGTATGTATGGTAGAGGAGGGGAGGTGAGACTTTTGTAAGAAGCACTATCTATGGATTCCCGTTATCAGGGGATCGTGTGGTATCGTCTTCCGCACAATATCGACGTAGCTCGTTATAACCGCAGGGATGAAGACAGCATAAATGGATGGGACCATTTTGTATTGGCCTATAGAAAGTATCATCTGGACTGAGACGTTTGCTGCGCTGACCAAAGCTGTCAGCTACGGGAGAGAGAGACAGAGAGAGAGAGAGATGAATCAATATTAATCGTTTATCGATAACACGACAATAGTTACTCACGAAAGAGTTCAGCCAGCGACTTGGTTTTACCATCACAGGCCATATTTATGTAATTGCCTAGATTAATGCTGCAATAACGCCTGTATTCGATACCCTCGGGTGGTTGACTAACGGGAATACCGGAAACCAGAGACAGGCTGAATGCCACACACACAATTGTGGCGAGTACAGGCAGCACACATGAGTTTGGCAGCGGGAAAATCATCTGCAAATAATGGATGTCAATTAATATACATAATAATTATTCAATTGATTGGGGCTATTGAGTTACACGTGGTTTACACACTCGCACACATACATACATACATATGCTTAAGGTCTCCCCTTCCCCTTCCCTCTTCGCCAACCACTTCCCCCTCTCCTCTATCGCATCACATTGCGTCTTATCAATATCAAATATGTATGTACTTATTATTGTGTTTGTGTTTTTCATTCTCATTCCTTTCACACTCTGTTCTTGTTGTCGTCGCGGGCCAGGAAATATTTACATAAACTTCAATGTTTAAAAATAAACCCGAGCTCTGTGCTTATCATTTGGAACATGAATGTATTAAAGTCAAAATCAAAACAAAAAAAAGTGCGTTTGTATTTATTTATATACATACATAATTATATAAGTATTTTTGTCGTTTTTTATTCCGATTATACTACTAGTGGTGTAGTGTATTGTCTTGTCAAGCATACATAGTATTATCTCAGGCACTACGATGTATACCAGAGCATAGAATCTATTCTCTTTTCATGGGAAATACAGATTCCGAGAAATTTAAAGCAAAACAAAACAACATACGCTGTGATAAAGTTAGAGTTATAAATAAATCTGGGAATCTTCGGGTTATTTTTTGTCTTCTGCGAAGCTTTTTGCAAGATAAGCTTTGTGAATTAATCCAGTAAAAGCTCAGCTTCCACGTGGCCTCTTCTAACTGAGTTGCGCTGATGCTATCAGTGTCTTCTCTCATTATATTCTATAAATAGCAGATACAAGTATCTTTGTATAGTGTTCTCTGTTCTGTGTATTTCTGTATTTCCACGTGACATCGGATAAGAAGATAATCATCTATTTAGCTTCTAAATATGATCTATATATGTTAATACCTTTACTTCGTCCCGCTTGCTCTCATATTAACTATCTAACGATCTATTTATCTGCGCCTAACGCAAAGTCAATTATTTTATTTCCTTGTGTTCTATTAAATTTCGTGTAGCATACTTTTTAAGGCCCAGCTGAGGAAATCTTCAGAAGTATGCAATAGCTTTGATTGAAATCCTTTCTTAATCGATAACAATAATTGTAATTATTTTGTTATACTTACTTTTGCATACTAAATTTGATGCGCGTTGATTAATTATGTTTTCCTTTAGGTTTTTTTTAATACGATCTATACGATGATCCTTTAGTTTTCAACTTATCACGTTGCTTAAGGAACTTTCTTTCTTTTTTCTTTTCTTTCGTCTCGTTCTTTTGCAATCACAAAGTTTCAGAAATCACAATTATTTGCCACAATAAAAAAAACTATATATGTATTTGTATTTATACAAAAAAAAAAAACAATCAAACAAACAAGATAACAAATTGTCCTGTTGTGGGGATACGATAGTTCGTGCAAACAAAAAATAAATGTATTACAGTTACAATAATAATAATAATAATAATGATATGATTATTGCTGTAGCTAATTGGTGTCGATTATGATTACGATAAAGACAGTGTGCGGGCGAGTCTTTGGTGTATTAATATTATTCTTATTGATGGTCACACGCGATGTTTGGCGATTTTGTTGCATTTCGTGTATATGCCGTTATGTCGAACTGGAACTGCAACGGCAACGGCGACTGCGACTGCGTGTGGATCTTAATCGAGGACTCGAAACTTAAGCAAGTGGTCGAGCGCACGACCTAACGATGCTTCTGGCTTGGATTTGGAACGCGCTTTGATGATGAGGCTCAGCGTTGATCAATCGTCTGGTTGAGCGCGTCGGCTCTTCGCTGCTCGCTCTCTATTCTACTCTTCCTCGCGCTCTCGCTTTTACAATCTATCTCTCTGGCGCCCAATCACTGCTGGCAGGCGGGCGTGTATGATGATGGAAGGGGGTGGGGAGGTGTTGCTATTTTGCTGACTAAGCTTGGCGAATTTTAGCAGTTAGGTTGTCTTTCTATTATTTTTTCTTTTTTGTTGCCCTTGCACCCGTTCTGCTTCGGTAATCAATGATCGATGATCGGTGCGCCTTTGGCGTTGTATCGATTTCGTTATCGTTTTTGCCAAATATCAAATAAACAATCGGCTGCTGTCGTCGTGTTTGTTATTCGTGCGTTTATTACGAAATTATACTCTCGTCTCTATGCGAGACTCTCTCTCAGGCGCTTGCTCTCACCCTTTCTGTTTAGCGCTCGCCTGCTCGCACACACAGCATTAGCATCGTTTGGGCTTGCCTGTTGATATGTTTGCCAGTGTTTGTACTGCTGCTGCTGCTGCTGCTGATGTGAATTGTATTTTTAGCAAGCTGTGTGCTATAATTAGACTACGACTCAGTCGCAGACAGAGATGCAGACAGCGACGTCAGCTGAACCAGTGTGTAAGCTGTGCCTGCGTCTGCTGGGCGTCTTGTTCTTATCTCGTTTACATACGACACGCTCACGCACACGCACACACATACGCACTCAAGGCACTTGCAAGAAGTGTGTTTATTTGTTTGTTCTTTGTTTTTGTTTTTTCGTTGTCGTCGTCGTCGTCGTCGTCGGTTTGGGGTTCAGTTTTTGTTGATTTGCGTTTGCTTTGCTTGTTTACCGTTTGGCAAGCCTGAAATTTCCAGCAGTTGATATTATGTTTGATTAACTTCAGTTTTCATTTAGTTTGCACACACAGTTACTTAGTTACACAGTTACAGCACGTATGTATGTATATATGTATGTAAGTTTATATGTTTTTTATGGTTTACGGGGCAATCGTTGCTCGTTGTTTCACAGCCAAATTGAAAAAGAATTCTTTGTGCGCTGCAAGCGACGCACGAAGCCTCGCCTCGCCTTGTCTTTCTTTTCCTTGCCGCGCACAGCAGCCCGAGTAACGGTTGCGTCGATCTCTGCAGTGAGACACACACACACACACACACACAAAAGCATGCACAATACATAATTCGCATGTGTTTGTGTGTGTGGCTGCAAGCACACTGTGTCCAAGTCAATGAAAACATTGTCGTCGCCTGCGCTTGATTTAACTCCCATCAAATACTCTCTTTCCTTATACCTATCGCAGAAATCGCTGATCATAACTTCCTATGAGGAATAACTCTCTCTATCTCTCTTTCTTTATTGCTCTCTATTCCATTATCTCTTACTCTCGCTATCACTTCCTCTTTACTTCTCAATAAATTTTGTTACGTTTTCTATATCTTCTATTGCTTCAATTAACCCTCATTCTACTACCAATAACTTAACTTAATTTCATTTAATGAAACTTTTTTTTTTTTATTTCTAAGATTAAAATCGAATATACATAAAACAATTTTAGGGTTAATTTATTACTATTGTTTTATATTTTATATCGTCATTTGTGTCGACTATTTTTTAGTTGTTCTTAAATAAAAATTTCTTATTCTTTTTTTTAAACAGTGATGTTAATTTATTATTTTACAAGCGATTAAATAAATAAAAAAAATACGTATTAATCTGATTGGAATTTTCAGAGTTTTCCCCAATCCTTAGATCGCTATATAATTTTTAAATGCCACAATATAAATATTTAAATATAGAGTTATTTAATTTTTATACTAAAAGCTGAAAATATCAAAAGTCATTTTTTTTAGTTTTAAAACAATTATGAAAAAAACAAAATTCAAAATAAAAGTATACCAAAACTTATAAAACATTAACCAAAATACTTATATACATATTTTGGTATTTAGTTTCCATATCAAATTTTTTAAAATAAAATTTAAAAATAAGTGTTTTCTTATGATTTTTAAATATAAGTTAAAATTTAACTATTTCAGCCGGTTTTACTTTTTAATATGTTATTTAAAAGTCTTTAATTTTTAAAGTAAATTGAAAATCACATATTTGAATCGTTCTTGCTATGCCTTTTATATAATCTTTTATCGACTGATTTTGGTTTTTTTTTTCATTTATTAAAATTATAACGAAATGAGTAGAAATTAGAAACTTAAACTTATTCAAAATTTTACTAAGAAAATTAATTGTAATTATGTATGTCATATAGCAGAAATACAGATTTAATGCTAACTTAGTTGAAGGGAAGTTTTAGATAAATGTGGGAGATCAATTCAATGTGAGCGTAAAAACCCGAACCCGGAGAATTCTTGAGAATTGTGATTTTGGTTGTCATTAAATAAATAAAAAATTGCATTAAAAAAAAGAAAAGCAAAATCTCTAAAAATTCAATAGGAAAAACATTGAAATTACCAAAATTTAACAAAATCTAGTTCATAACTTATCTAATCAGTTATCAATTTAAAAATATATATTAAATAATTTTTAATTTTATCATTTTATTTTCTTATTACAACTTTTTTTCTAAATAATTTGTTTGTGCCAACTGTTTTTAGTAGACTTCAAACATATTTAAAAATAATACATAATTATTCAATTAAATGTGAAAAATATAGAAAAAGTAGCTTCGATTTTTCTGATTTCGATTAAATTTTCTTTTTAATTATAGCCTACATTTTATTTGATTGTGCAAATTGTTTGTGATAGGAACTGTCAATAGATATTCAATTGAAACTAAATAATGATAAATAAAGAGTATGTTAAAACAAATTTGTATGTTATTTGGTTTAAGCATTTTTTAGAGTATTTCTTGATTCATAAGCAAATGATGCTTAACAACTAATTAATAAAAAAATAATAAAAAAATAATAGAGCAAAATCCGAACATAAAACCATTGCCCGATTTTAAATAGAAGAGTATTTCAGATATCGGCTTACAATTTTTGCCATCCCATTATTTTTTAAAAAGGTATAAGCATCGTATTAAGTTTTTTGAAAAAAAATAAACGTGCGTAACAGGTCTAAGGAGCTCTGGCAGACCCCATAAAGTACATATATTAGATCAGCATCAACCGCCGAGTCGATATAGTCATGTCTGTCTGTCCGTTCGTCTGTCTGTCTGTCCGTCTGTCTGTCTGTCCGTTCGTCCGTCTGTCTGTCCGTCCGTCTATATAAGCGCCTAGATTTCAGAGACTGTAAGAGCTAGAGACTCCAAATCTGGTATGTTGTTCCATCTATGGGCTAAACAGAACCAGTTTATGTTTAAATTTTGCCACGCCCCCTTCAGCCTCCCGTTAAGCGAAAATGAATTTCTTGAAATCCCATAAAACGAGAAGTATTAAAGTTGGAGCCTTGAATTTTTAGTATACAGGACAAGCAATGGATCGGATAATAATCTCGAAGGTTATTCAAAAAAATCTTTAAATCCCATATAATGGTCAATTCTAAAACTGGATTTTGCCACACAGGCCAAGCATCGGGGTTCTAATGTATCTTGAAAATTTCATCGCGATCGGATAATAAACTCGAAAGTAAACTCAATATTACTCAGTGTTAGGTCAAACGAAGAAGAAGAAGAGCATATTGACGTTACAAGAATAAGTAAAGGGTATCTCATAGTCGATTTCGACTGTTGCCTTTCCGACTGGTTCTTAATGCTATCATATGGAATTTTTTCATTTTCTAAGCTATCTGGACCAAACTTTTTAATAAAACTTGCTAGCTAATTTTGGTTCCCACAATTTTGGAATTCTTTTGGAAAATTCCAATGGGAAATCAATCAGCCAGAAGAGAACACACGTATTTGTAAAATGTGGTAATGTTTATTTGTTTACCTTCCTCATGTAAGGTATTATAATCATTATCTTTAATCTTGCTTCCAGCCAGGGTTGTCCATGACACATAGAAATCAACAGCGAGGTGTCACTGTTGCCACACACACACACACACACACAGAGAGAGACAGCATATCGATGTGTGCGTGCGTATTCAGCATTAATAACTATAACAATGACAATGTTAATAATAATATTTGCTGTTGAACAAAGCACACACACACACACACATACAGACAGTGTCAGTGCATTTTGTATGTGTTATCGGTACACGAGAAGCATCAACAATGCAAACAAAAAGAAAAAAGAACAAGAACAAGAAAAAGAAAAACAACAACTAGAGTGAATCCATCAAAGAACGACAATAGCATCGCCCTCTCTTCTGCTGTCGCTGTCGCTGCCGCTCCCGCTGCCTCTGCTGCGTTCGCTCTTTGACTGCAGTAACGAATTTTGTAACCTGTGCACTCTTATTGTTGTTGTTGCTGGTTATTTGAATGCAATCCACATGCAATCAACAGTCGATAAAAGCCGAGACAACAGCACAAAGTCTGTTATTGTACAGCTGTTATCGACTTATCGATGTTTGTTTGTATGTATGTATGTATGTGTTATGCATGTTATTTAAAAACAAGCTGATAACTGCCTTATCAGCGATCTTGTTATTGTTTATTTAATTATTATTATTATATTGAAACGGGGTTTCCCTCGGCGTCTAAATGCGTGCCAAGTGCCAAAACTGGTTACAAACAATTAAGTCAAGATCGTTTCGTTTGAAATACGAAATGTGGAATGCGTGTGTGTGTGAGTTTGGATTGTGGATTGTATGTAGTGTGGACGGGTCCTTGGCTTGTTGTGGATCGTCTATTACGCACACAACACATACAATACACACACACACACACACACACACACATGCGTGTGTGAGTGCTGCTTTGATAATGGTAAACGCGCTGCTCTCTGCTCTCTGATAAGGCATGTTGTTGATGTTTTGGTTGGAGTTGTTGTTGTTGTTGTTGTTGTTGTTGCTGCTGCTTGTTGCAGCCAGCCGTGAACGAAGAACGGAAACCCGCGACAACAACAACAACAACAACAACAACAACTGCAGCGCTGTGGGCGTAACGCCAGTAAAAATGTAAACAACAGCAACGTGATTTCAACGTGATCTAGTTTTATTAAAAATAAAAATAATAATAGAATCCCCTATTTTTAGCACAATCTTCTCCCCCAGTGCAAGGGAGCGCATAAGAGAGAGCAAGAGCGAGCAGGAGAGCGACAGAGAGAGAGAGAGAGAGATAAACGTTTTCATTTCAATTTCAACGATAAGCGAGGGTTGCTGTAGCGTTTTGTGTGTGTGTGTGTGGGGGGGGGCTGTTAGTGGGAGGGAGGCGTGGGGTTGGAGAACATTGTGTACGCAACGCATTTCAAAGTCCAATCGGGCGATGAGCAAGACTTAAATACAGCTTTTCGGTAGCTTCAATTGATCTTACAAATACAGTTAGTCAAGTAATTGTTTGGACGAAATCACACTCATAAGTATTTGTGATTAGCTTCCAGTTTATAATATTATTTCTGTTTATTTCGGTGATATCCAGCGTTTATAGTTTATTTACATATAATAATGATAGTTATTTATTTATATATCTCTTTAATCTACTATAAATCATTATTTATTTACTTACATATAATATTTATTTATGAATTACTATAGTATCTATCTATGTCTTAGTATCTCTGATATTTACATTTACAATAATAAAACGTTTTCTTGATTTTTTAATATGTTTCTAAGTTAATTAATTATTTATATTTACGTAAATAATTTAGCAATAATTTGTTCAATATTAATATTTTATCTATAATAATATAATATAATAATATAAGTATTTATTTTAGTTTTACATATATATTTAGTTGTTAATTATTTTTATTAATATAAATAATTTATTTCTTATTGATCAAGAATATTTATAGCTGAATTATTATATTATTCAATATATTTATATTATAGTTTGAAAAAAATACCATTTCATGCATTGTTTCTTAGTTTATTTTTTATTATTTAATTATTTATTTATTTAAAAAATTTATATTCTTTAATTACTATATTTTTTTAAATTTTTACTTTATTTTGCAAAAATAAACAAATGGATTTAGTGTCGATTTACTTAGTTTCTTGTTAAATTGATTACTTATTCCTTGTTGGATATATATAATATAATATTTGGATATATATAATATAATATAATATATATTTATAATTCTTTAGAATATTTATATTGCTTATTTACTATTATATTATATTATATATTGTATTTATTCTTTAATTAGCAAACAAATTGTTTTCTTTTCTTTTTACTTTGTTTCTTATTGTATTAATTATTTATATTTTAATTTATGTTATTAATCTATTAAATTTACTTAATAGTTATTTTTAGGTACAAAGAAGTCAGAACTTTTGTGTAATGTGCAGAAAGCCAAATTAATTAATTAGTTAATAAAATAGATCACATACTAAATTTAATGTCGTTTGTCACAAAATTTGATATTAGAACTTTTGGGGCTTGAACAAGCTTTCGTCACTAGAGTATATTTATATATATATATATATATATAGTACGTTCTTGAATTTCTTCTTTGCTTTTTATTTTATTATTCCCTATTATATTAAGTATTTAAATTTATATATTTATATATACATAATTAATATTTATTTACAATATTTTTTTTTGAATTTCTCATTTTACTATTTTATACATTGATAGTTTAAATTTTTGTTAAAACAAAAAACGTTTTCTTGGCTGTCTACTTTGTTTCATGTGATTGAATGTGATTGGGCCAAATTAATAAGTATTTTAATTAATTTTGTTTTGGGTTAATAAGGCCGTTTTTTACTCATTTTAAAAAAAATCTTTCATATTTATTAAAAATTGTCCTCCTACGTGTTTTTTCGACTTTCCTTTTTAAACCTTCTTCAGGGGGCTTAAGCATATTATCTAATCTTTTTTATATTATTTCTTATTTTATTGATAACTATTGTTTCAATTTATTCAGCAAATCAAATACATACATTTTATCTTAATTTTTATTTAGTTACTAAAAATAATAATCAGATTCATTTTGTTTGATAATCCTTTTTAAAATAAGTAAATAAATTATTACATAAATAAATTAATTAAAAAATAAATATATAAATAAATAAATATATAAATATATATAAATATTTAAATATATAAAAA
>OY282582.1:32364958-32484958 GCA_958299025.2 Drosophila histrio
ATTCTGACCTAAATACTTTCGTCGACAGCATTTGTGAGTGCAATTGATCGATTTATTCGATAAATTCACAATCTCCTGGCACAAAACTTTCCTTTCCCCATGCAACCTACAGAGACGAGGCTGGCAGATTAAAGAGACTCTGCGCCAGACAAAGATAGAGACTGAGCGAGTGAGAGAGAGAGAGAGGAGAAAGGGGAGGTAGAGCGAGTGAGTGAGTGAGAGGGCGAATGCTGATATGGGTGGTAATCTTGTGGGCGTTATACATATGTGTGTATGTATGTTTGTATGTAGATAGATTCATTGGCAATCTATGATGATGATGACGGTACGGCATGGTATGGTTCGGTACGGTTCGGTCGGTTGCTGGGTGACGGGTGTCGGGGGTCGGGGAGGCGTGCAAATATTGTTTACTTGTGCTAAAATTGGATCTTCATTGATTGACATGAGCGACAAATGGGCGCCAGTGCAACAGTGCGACTCAGACGCAGATTATTGACCCAGAAGCGTGCGGGGTGCCGGGTACTAGGCTGGGTGATACCAGGCCTAGACGAGAGTCCATTCCAGACACTCGCTATAACAACAATAATAACAATAACAATTACAATAACAATAACAATAACAATAACAATAATAATAATAACAACAACTACAAAATGTAAACAAATAACAAACAAATTGCAAACTGAACTTTGCTTTTTAGCTTAACTCTCGATTTTTTTTCCTTTAAGTCTGACGAATTCTCATCGTGTACTAGTATTTTGAGATCTAAGGTTTTGCTTTTGTGGCACTTTTATAGCATTAAACAGGGATCGCCAATCAGAGTTATCAGTTTTAAAGCAAATTAAACCAAAACAACAGGGTCTAACAAAAGTATGTGGATGAGCGGCAAAAAAACTGAGATATAATATTTTTCAATGCAGTTTTCCAGTAGAAAATAAGATAAACTTATTTGTTACAATTTAAGTACACAAATTAAATTTAATTCTAATTATATATCTTGTATTTTCTATATCGTATATATAGTATATATGTTTATACGTATTTATCTGTTTATCTGTTTGTCTGTCCGTCCGTCCGTCTGTCTGTCCGTCCGTCCTTTCGCATGATCTCGTGAATCTCAGCAACTATAAGAGCTAGAGACTTCAAATCTGGAATGTAGGCTCCTGAATATCATACAAAGATCAAATTTATTTTAGATTTTCGATATATGTCACTCTGATAGCTTAAACTTCTGTGATAACACCGCTTAACTTTACAGATAACGAAGTATAACAAATCCACAAACACAATCCCACGATAATCAAAATACCTCGTTTTGAAAAACTGCACTGGGTATCCTACGATCGCGCACGCTCGACTTACCGGCTTGCTTTCATTTGCATCAGTAAATAAAAGTATTTTTTTTTGAATTTGTTAATACAACTCAATTCACTTTCAATTTAAGTTAGAATATTCCTGGAAATAAAAGTTAACAAATTAAATTGTACTCTATTTAAAGTTTAAATTGAAATTGTTACGCTTTTGTGAAACTTTTAAAATTTTACCTGTTTTTAGAAGAGAGTTTTGGTTATTTAAAGGTAGTTATACTTTTACTAACCTATTTGTTTATTTTAAAATCTTGTAATTAAAGTCGACATATAAACAAACATTTATTTTATGTTTATTATTTATTATATATTAGTATTAGATATAATGTAAAATATTATGACCATGTACCTTATATAAGTATATAATTATATTAAGAATATAACTACTTCTGTTTTACTATTTGATTGCTTATTTGGAAAAAGGTTTCCTTAAAGATATACTTTTATTTAAGATGGAGTTGCATTATGTAAATGGTAGTTCTACTTTTATTTAGACTTTATACCAAAGTTCCTTAATAATTGTCCTCTATTTTAAATATGAGAAGAGGTTCCTTTTTTTTTTAAAAATATATATATGTAAACTTTTAATTAACTTTGTATGCTCATGATACGAATGATAAGAATGCTAAACAATTCACCTTAATATTGAATTATTATTAACATTTATTTAAAATATACAGCAGCTTCTGTTCCACTTTTGTGATACTTGGAATTTGACACTGAAGTATCGAAATAAATATTCTAAAAAGAAATGAGTTCTTTCAATATCTAGTGAGATAATGTGAGATTCACAATATCTAGTAGGCTTCCATCACTAGATATTAGGTATTTCATCAACAATCTCATTCTGTTGGGGAATTTCTACGGAATTATTATCTAATTTTCATATTACATTAATTCTAAACCAATTGCAAAAGAGTCAGAGATCAGAGATCAGAGTCTGCATTGAATTCATAAATATTGTGTTAGAATGTCCGGTAAGTAAGTGCGAATTGTGTTTGTTTTGAAATACCCTGTAAGAGTTACACTTTTAGCTAATCCGTTGCCAAATCCGCCTAATCCATATGAAGATGAGGAAGAAATGGATTTGGTGTATACAATCGATTGATTGATATCGATTCACTTCAGAGCGATGTGTTAATTACAATAGCCGAATTGGAATTCTATCCTGAGTCGGGCTCCGATGAGGAGACTATACAATATACTCATATATTGTTTCAGACTATAATGTAATGTCTGGAACAATATAGTACATAGAGTAGTAGGGGATCAATGATATGCCGATGATGATTGTAAATCATTTAATATTTTCATTTTCATTTTCATTTTTATAATAAAACTTTAAAATTGAATACACATTTCAAAAGTACAACAAAACATTTTATGTAATTTTTGGTCTGAGCATTAAAGTTATATTTATATTTATTTTAAATTTGTATCAAAAATGAATAAACCAAGATTATTAAATAAAAGTTGAAATGCAGCAATAATTTCATAATTATTATACCCTGCTCCAGGGTATATTGAGTTTTTAAAAAGTATGTAACAGGCAGAACGAAGCTTGGCCGACCCCTTAAAGTATATATATTCTTGATCAGCATCGATGGCCGTGTCGATATAGCCATGTCCGTCTGTCCGTCTGTCTGCCTGTCTACCTGTCTGTCCATCCGTATAAACGTAAAGATCTCAGAGATGGTAAGAGCTAGAAGCTTGAACTTAGTCACCCAGCACTGCTAATATTTGCAGTCAGCTCAAGTGCATCTTTAGTTTTGAATGTGACGCGCCCTTTGACACACAAATCAAGAAAATGCTCATGCTTGTAGCTAGATACTTGAGATTTGGCACACATGATGAACAGAATTACAAGAGAATTACATTGGGAAAGAGTAACACTCTTAAATGGTTACGCGCAGGGTATTTCGCAGTCTTGCACACCCAACTAGTGAGTTCCGGATGATATTTTAATTTTGTTAGTAACTTATCGGCGATAAAAAGCAGCATATTTAGTAAATATATAACATTTAGGGCCGATTTTTCAATGTCCATATAAAGTGATATATAGCTATGTATGTATCAAATAAAATTATCCATTAGATAAAGTGATTCATAAGAAATTTCATTTTTTCAATCTACACATAAATTTATGTATCACTTTGAATTGTGAATGGCAAATATGTATAGAAGGTGGTAACATTTTGTTCAAAACAGCTGATTATTGGTGAGGGGTGGCAGCATCTCAGTGATTTAAGTGTAAATGTCAAATTTGTATCAAAAGTTACTCATTTCAAAACACATAATCAAAAACAACTAACCTATTACTGGTACTCGAACTAATATTGCTCTTGATTTTTGCTTTCAAAATAATGCATGTAGATTTCGAGAGCAGGAATCTCTTAATGACATCCATATCATCCAAATCCTCAACATAGTTTGGTCTGCTATGATAAACTCGTGTACTACAAGACAAACTCATCTCTTCATCGGAATCTTCCAAAGAATGAAGATAATTCGTGCGGTTTACATTTAGAGCCATGTTCGTCTGTAATTAATTATACGCAACAACGGTTGTCAAACGGTTTGCCAACTGTTGGCATCAACTGTTTACATTTATGAGCCACATAGTGCTCATATGTCAGATCAAGTACCCTATAGCGGTTTATATGTCACATAGCGTTATTGCGTTATTGAAAAATCGAAATCGTCTTTATATGTTAGTTTATCCGAAGTATAAGGTTTATTGAGACATTGAAAAATCTGCCCTTGCGGCACTAAAAATGTGAAGAACCTTTTACACAGTCAAATGTTTTTACTCGGGCTACTTTGATAGTTAAACCAGTCGGAAAGGCTACAGTCGAAGTCGACTATGAGAGACCCTTTACTTATTCTTCAAAAAGGAAATAAGCGTAACACTACTAGTTCCCCATAACGTGTTGTAATGTCAATGTGCTCTTCTTCTTCTTCTTTTGGCCCGACACTGAGTAATATTGAGTTTTTAATAACTTTCGAGTTTATTAACTGATCGCGATGAAATTTTCAGGATACATTGGGATCCTGGTGCTCGTCTTGTGTGCCAAAATTCAGGACTGTAGCTTTAATATTTTTATGGGATTTTACAAATTTTGGTTTCGATTCTTGTGGGCGGAAGGGGGTGTGGCAAAATTCTAAGCTAAACTTGACCCTTTCGGGGGCCGCAGGAGTATTGGTGACCCTAGCTCTTATAGTCTCTGAGATCTAGGTGTTCATACAGCAGGACAGACGGACAGACGGACATGACTCGGCTGTTGATGCTGATCAAGAATATATATACTTTATGGGGTCTGCCAGACTTCCTTCGACCTGTTACGCACATTTTGACAAACTTAATAGACCCCTTTTTACTTATTTTATAGTAAAGGGTCTAAACATCTGTTCAATTAATATATGTATGTTAACATAAGCAATTTTTGGTTGATTTCTTAAGTCCGAAAATTTAAGTATTCAGTATTTTCAAACTTAAAAGTGAGTTCGAAGCATACTTGAACTAAGTACATTCATTCTTGATTTAAGTACAATTCACACTTGATCTAGGTCCCTTAAGTTCTGTAACTAAGTACACAAGTATCTCAAAATACAAATATGATTATGGATTATTGCTTACATTAGGATTAAATCAGAATTGTGTAAACATAGATTGATTGTGCAAAATGTTCTTAAAATAATACCACACGCTTAGAATAAAATAGACTTGCCGAAATTATTAGCGTGGGTGTTAAAGACTTTCAGACAGTGTGAAAGTTGGCGAAGACTGACTACAGAAAATTGTCCTCCTGTCTTAACTTCTCGATGCCCATTGAAATGCTCCTTATAGCAGACAAGCTAGAACCATTTGGGAATTCTAAGCAAGAAAACGCAAAATTGATTTAAGTTTAGTAAATCTTGATATAAGATGTCACAAACTTGTTCAGTGGGTATTCGCTGTGATAATCTGTTACGAGCCCGAGTTCCGAACTTACTTATATCTAGAATTTTCATACTCATATGTAGTAAATCTGTAGTTCTACTTATTTTCAAGATTGTTTACTCTTATAACCAGAATAAGTGTACTTGGTCTAAGAATTTGTTGACTCATGTTCAGTAATTCGTACTTGTATCAAGTATGGATTTTAAGAATGGGATATACTTAATTCGAGGTCGTTTGGACTTAACTTTAGCACGGCATATTTCGCTCTGTGTATCTCCCGCTTGTGTTATTTTGCCTTTCACTACAACAAAGTTGATAAATAGGTTATTTACTCAAGCAGAAACGGGTTGATTTACTTTTGTTTTCGGACTCCATTAGTACTAAATTATACCGAATGTACTAAACTGTACTAAACATCTACTAAACATCGTGATTGTAGACATCTCTGGTTTGCGCAGATGTGAAACACTTTTCGATTTTTGGAATGCCCTAACAATTGGATGTTAGCTAAATATTTTATCAAAGCGGAAGTTGAGGCAACTGTGGCTGCCCAATGATATGAGTTTGTGGTTCTAGATACGAGTATAATAAAATATGTATATATGTGTACAACATACATATGTGGCTACGATATTCGTTTTAGCATTGACTTCTTCGCCTCAAGTCAAATTTCGACTCAGTCAGTCTTATCCGGCATTCAGACAAACTCGGTCGCAAAATGATGTTGAAAACAATTTGCATATTCTTTATATTGAATACACTCTCTTCGTCCACTGATGGAACTGCACTTTGTGCAAATAATGAGACGAACGTATTTAATTCAATCAATTCACAATTATCCCAATTGAGGTAAGATTCTAAATACCCAAAATGTTGAAAAACTAAACCATTTCTTAGAGCACAGCAGGATCTTCAGGGAAAATTTATGGATGGACTTCTTAAAGCAATGGATATTCAAATTCTTAAAATTGATATTCAATCTCTCAGAACGGAGCAGGAACAAAGAAAGGCGGATGAAATTGATATGAAATTCGAAATCCAATTTCTAAAAAAGGAGCTAGAACGCCAGAAGAATGACGTACTTGATAAGGTTAAGGAAATTCAATCTCTCCGAGCGGAGGTGGAACGACAGGGAAAGTTGTTAGCTGAATGTTGTAAGGAATCGGATAAACCCAAGGGGAATTGTAACGAGGCCTCGACTACTGGAATCTACGAAATACTCCTACCCAAGTTTAGTAGTCAACCCATTAAAGTTGCCTGCGATTCGAAAACTCGGAATGGAGGATGGACGATTATCCTGCGGCGAATGAATGGAAATGTGGACTTCTTTCGCAACTGGAAGGAATATCAAAAGGGATTCGGAGATCTGAATGGCGAGTTCTTTATCGGACTGGATAAACTACATGCACTGACTACAGAGCGGCGACATGAGTTGTTGGTAGTTCTTGAAGATTTCGATGGCATTGAAGCGTTTGAGACGTACGAGGAATTTGCCATCGGCGGAGAGAATGAAAACTACAAATTACACACACTGGGCAAGGCCAATGGAACTGCTGGCGATTCACTAACATATCACAGTGGCATGAAATTCTCAACCTATGATCGTGACAATGATCTCAGCGATGGACAATGCGCTGCACTCTACACTAGTGCCTGGTGGTATAATAATTGTCACTACAGGTACTTATGATTATAATACAATTGTTCAATGTCCCTTATTCGTTCTTCGAATTCTTACAGCAACTTGATGGGCAAATACAATGATACAACGGGCAAGGGCGTCTTTTGGCACCATTTTCGTGGTAACAAGTACTCCCTTAAGAAAGCCGTAATGATGTTACGGCCAAGGAAGTGAGTAAATCTCTAAAATAATACTTAGTATGAAAAGCTGTTTCACTATCTAAATTTTGGATATTATCTTAAATGCATTTATCGTTATTCTAATATGCAGATTTGTAGAGACTTTTAAGAAATAAAAAGAATTAAAAAAAAAGCATATTACACAGGGTATATTACAGTCGGTGTCTCGACTACTATAGCAAATAACTGTCATGGAGTTGCTTGTGATTTACTTTTACTTAACTTCTTATGCTAAAGTCTCTGAATAAACGTGCTTAACAAATACTCTATTTTATTATTGAGCAGAGTACCTGTATTTACTTTAATTTTATGTAACGGTAGTTCTACTTGTACTTAAACTCTTTATATTGTGACGAAATTGGCAATACGGCCAGTGCACACAACTGTTGCTCAACAGTTAGAGCGGGGGAACGGTCGCACCGAGCGTAGTGGAAGCGACCCTGACGCCCAGGGCTGCCACTGCACACAACTGTTGCTCAACAGTTAGGGCTTGGGAGCAATCGCACTGAACGGAGTGGGAGCCCAAGGTTGCCACTGCACACAACTGTTGCTCAACGGTTAGGGCGGGGGAACAATCGCACTGCACACAACTGTTGCTCAACGGTTGGGGCAAGTAAACGGCTACATGTAGCGAAGGGGAAACGACCCTGACAGTGCAAGCGTCCCTGTAAGAAAAAAGATGGCGGCACTTCGGCTGTCCCCGCTGACAGGAAAACGAAACGAAAAACGATCGGAGCCTCACAAAATTAAATCTTCGTAAATATACGCCATCTTTTCGACAATTTAAACCATTTCTTATCGTTTGGGTGGGCAGGTTCACACTGACCGGGCATTTTAGGATCTCGCCGTCGGACTCCCTGGGACTGAACGCCTTTGCTTCGCAGCAACTCCTCCAGCCCTTCAATCAAATCCGTTTGACCAACTGCCAGTGACGAGCCGACCGGCAAAGATCGTTACAATATATATATAGTATATATAAAAAATACTAACATTTATTTGAGATATATCTGCTTCTATACTATTTTAATGGTACTTTATTGAAGCAAAGAATGAAATGTTCGAAACATTTGTCTTTCAATTGTTGTACCAATTCGGGAAACAGTTCTATTGATTCTCAGTGAAATTCGGAATATCTAGTAAGTTTTTATTACATTAACATCACTTCTGTTGGAGAATTTCGCAGAAATTGTTAGTCAATTTTAAATTTAGACTAAATCTAAACCAATTGCCATGAATCGCATTGCAAAAGAGTCGAAGATCAGAGTCTGAATTATAGTAATAAATATTGTATGCGAATGTCTGGTAAGTCAGCGACTAATGGGAATCATAAATACCCTGTAAGGTATACACTTTCCTGACTTATAGCCAATCCCGTGCCACATCCACCAATTCCGGCTGTCGTTGAGGAAGTAATGAATTCCGTTTAGCCTCTCGATAATGATATCGATATAATGGAGAGCGAAGTTATAGTTATTATATTCGAAATGGATCTCTCTGATTCAGAGTCCGATAATGACATAGAATCCTCTACTCAGACTTTAATGTAAAGTGCCGTGTTTATAGGCAGGATCAATAATATACCGGTCAATCATGGTCAATCATTTAATATTTATCTCATATTTGTGTGAATTTAAATTTTAAATCAGAATATTGTTAAATAAAAATTTATATATTAAATTTCTATAATAAAAGTGTTAAAAAGTAATTAAAATGCACAGTCTGTCTGTCTGTCCGACTGTCTGTCTGTCTGTCTGTCTATCTGTCCGTCTGTCTGTCTGTCCGTCTGTCCGCTAGTCCGTCTACCTGCTTCTATGCAAACTAGTCTCTCAGTTTTAGAGTTATCTGGATAAAACTTGATATAGATTAGTTTTTTTGCTGCAGGCATTACATATGTCGTAACCGGCCGGATCGGATCACTACATCATATAGCTGCCATAGAAACTATCGGTCGTAAATCATACTTTAGTATGAAAAACTATTTTGTTTTTTGATATAACTCAACAATTCCTCCAAAATTATGCATTTGACAAAATTTGATAAAAAAAATCGGAAAAATCCTATAGCTGCCATAGGTGCGATATGAAAGTCGCTGTTGTTTCTCAAGACTTCTAAACCAAACTGACTGCTTATATGGTTGGAGATGTCATTTACATTCTGACAAAATTTAGTCTAAATCGGATGACTATCTTATATAAGAATGAACGGCTGAAAAGTGCATCAGTGCCAAAAATAACAAAGAAGACTGGCTCAGGGCTACTACCACTACTGTCTCCTACTCCCGCCTTGACTCTCCGGCTGGTTAAGCTTTCTCTTCTCCTCTATAATAATAATAAATAAATAAATAGTTAATGTAAGTAAGGGAATCATGAAAAAAACTGTCGATATTTACACGATGTGTCCACAATACATTAAATATATTATAATATTTCTCATGCCATTCATACAAAAATTACTTTAGACCAAACCAAAGGAATTCGTTACTAACGCAAGATTAATTACAGCATTTAGCAAAGTAATTAAACTAATATTATTACCTGAACTTAGGCTAAACAAAAACGAAATTGTCAAAATAAGAAACACTCCAATTAGCATATTTATAACTTACTAAAACTCGAAACTATTTAACATAACAACATTATAATTTTTAAGATACAAGTCTCAAGTGGTCAGAGCATCAACATAACGGAAACACTATAAACTGTTTAGAAATATAATTTTTAGGAATAGATATTAATAGTTACAAATACAAACTCTATAATGTTGTTGCGAAAGAAAAGAGAACATGGCTAAGAAACAGGAATCGTCAGAAAAAAGCGTTAAATTCTAACTAATTGCAAAGAACAAACTTAACTTTATTATGGGTTTCGTGATTATTATTAAATATGCAAATCGTTTTATTAGCATTAACAACTTTAACTATGACAATAAAATCTTTACAGCTAAAGATCATCTCGATATATTTTTGCCACTAAGAACACCAACATAAAGTCTAATTTAAAAGTTGGAGAACTGATATTTGTCACTTATGTTAATAAGATTAATATGGAGTTTAGATTCTTTTAGACCTTTTACTTTAAAAAAGTATAAGGGTCTGTTATGTTTGTCGAAAAGAAAAAGTGCGTAACAGGTCTAAGGAAGTCTGGCAGACCCCATAGAGTGTATTTATTCTTGACCAGCATCAACAGTCGAGTCATGTCCGTCTGTCTGTCCGTCCGTCTGTCCTGCTGTATGAACACCTAGATCTTAGAGACTATAAGAGCTAGAGAAACCAAATTTGGTGACAATACTCCTGAGGCCTGCACAAAGGTCACGTTTGTTTTAGAATTTTGCCACGCCCACTCCCTCCCGCAATAATTACAAAACCCCGAATAACAGGTGTAATTTGAAAGATACATGTTCCAAATTCGGCATACATAAAGTTTAGTTTAATTGCAATATGTACTGCGAATTTCATTGCAGTCGGACAATAAACACCAGAGATTTGAAGCAAATAAATTGTGGAATATACAAAGGTTGAAGGCAGCAACTTGAGGCAATGAAACTAAATTGCTATTTATTGAAGTTCTTTAAGGAAACTGATAATTTGCCAGATAAACGACAATGGCTGCATTGGCGCAATGGTGTGTGGAGTGTCGAACTCTTACGGTGTGGTTCTGGAGTTCGACACCCACCAGTGGCAAACGTTTTTTTAGGTTATTATTCTTTTTTAAAATTGATTAATAATTTACAAATTTATTTAGGTTTATACTATTATATCCTTTTTGGAGAATAAGTAAAGTTTAATAAGTTTATTAGTAAGTTAAAATAATAACAAGCCGATCAGACGAGCGTGCGCGACAGTAGAAAACCCTGTGCATATCTTCAAAGAAAAGTATTTTCACTATAGTGGGATTTAAATATATCACTTGAAGTCGATTTTGCTTGCATCAAGAGTAGGTAGCTTGCGATAGTCTGGCAACGCTAGACTGCGGCTGCATAAATTTGTTTCTTGAATAACTTCTGAGTTCAATATCCGATCGTACTGAAATTTTTAGCACAAATTGAGAATAAGATACTTACCATGTGTGCCAAGTCTCAAGTTTCTAGCTATAAAACTGCTCGTGCTATCAACTTTTTCGAGTTATGGGCGAAGAGGGCGTGGCATCGCGATGAAATTTTCAGGACACATTAAGCCTAAGCTTTTTATCATGTGTGCCAAATCTCAAGTCTCTAGCTTTAACATTGCTTATGTTATGGTGATTTTTCTAATTTTAAAACAAACGAGGCCTGATATCGAAAATTGAAAATAAACTTGATCTGCGTTTGGTGTTCAGGAACCTACATTGCAAATTTGAGGTCTCTAGCTCTTATAGTTGCTGAGATTCACGCGTTCATACAGCCGGACGGACGGACAGACGGACAGACGGACAGACAGACAGACTGATACTGATACTGATATACTTGATAGGGTCGGAGATGCCTCCTTCTGCCTGTTACATAAATTCACACAAATTCATTGTACCCTTTTTTGCCCATATTTAATGGGCACATGGTATACAAATATGTTTATTCCTCCTCATCATTTAATGCAATTTCATAGCATTCATCACAATCATATCGTTTAGTTGATATGGCATTAGTAGACTTATAACTTCTATTGGAAAGGCTTTCTTTCTGTTTCGCCTTTGCCTTTAGTTTTAGCTCGTGCTTGATATGAATGAATCAGATGAATCCATGGCTGTATAAAACACATCGGTCATATTGCTTAAACGACTATTCTTTCTCACATGAGATTGTCTGTCGTGCTTTATCTCCTAAACATCCTACATGGAACTAACTCAAGATGCGTTCATTATTTTGGGTACTGTCGGTGACTTTGGATACCAAGAACATGTCATATACTGGGCATTTGGGCCATAGTGCAACGTAGAAGTTTCAAATCTACAAAGGTCACAAATGCAACTCAACGATTCATAGACTTCAGTCAATACGAGACACCTTTATACGTCCATATGTCTTGTGTTGATCCTGCCACTAAAAAACCCGAAGGAATACCGGAATGTCTGCAACCCAACCGGACAATCCTTCGTTATGGCCATCACTTCGCTTTGGGCAGGGAGAAGTTACCAACTTTATTGTGTCGTTGACCAACAAATTTTGCACTCAGCAATCGAGACATTGTTGTATTGTTCTCTCGGCTCGTTTGCTAAACTCTTTTAACTCTGTACATTTTTGTATACATTTAAGCACTTACCAGTTATGTTCTTTACTTTAGACTCATCAAAATACTTACGAAATGAGATCCAAGCTCTTTTCATTGTCTTGCAATTCAAGTCACTCATAATTCTAATTCTCAATCACACAAGAATTCAAACTCAATTAAAAGAAAATTCTGATACTTCTCAATTTTATGCAACTGGATATAAAATAACATAACCAAGACTTTCTTATTTAAAAAATTTGAAATCCAAATATTTTAAAAAGTTTAAAAAGTCGGGATCAAGTTTTGACTGGTCTAAATATTCTGTGACCAAGTCGAACTTCGCTCTACTGAACTCTAGTTGCTACGAGAACTATCTTGCTCGTTGCAAGAGACAGTTTTCCCGTGACCCTAAACAATTTTATAAATTTGTTAACTTGATGCGTAAATCTCCGAATTTACCTTTCTCTTTTTTTCTTGGGACTGATAAAGCCAGCGACGATTCTGCAGCTGCTGAACTTTTTGCTAAATTTTTCCAATCAACCTATTCTCCTATTTCCCTTCCTAACTCTTCTTCTTATCCTTATAACATAATTTCCTCTAATAGTATATTTGCTCCCCATATTTCTTACAACACCCTCTTCTCTTCTATTATGTCTTTAAAATCTACTTTCTCTCCTGGGCCTGACAACATTCCTAGTTGTGTCCTTAAGGAGTGCTGTACTTCTCTAACCGCACCGTTGCTAAAGCTTTTCCATCTATCCCTGGAATCTTCAGTCTTTCCACATCTCTGGAAAGAATCCTATATCATTCCTCTCCACAAAAAAGGTGGTAAGTCTGATATTTCTAATTACAGAGGCATTGCAAAGCTATCAGCTATTCCTAAGCTTTTTGAAAAAATCCTTGTTTCGTCTTTGCAACATCTCTGTAAATCAATTATTTCTCCTGTCCAACATAGCTTTGTAAGGGGTCGGTCTACCACGACCAATTTACATGAATTTTCCACCTTGGTAAATGAAGCATTTCAAAAGAAAAGGCAAACTGATGTTATTTATACTGACTTCAGTAAAGCCTTTGACTCCGTGAACCACAACTTATTACTCCATAAACTAGAATGTATAGGCTTCCCTCTCGCCTTTTTAGGTTGGATATCCACCTACTTAAAAGGTAGAACCCAAAAAGTGCTCCTTAGGTCTACCGTTTCTAGTTCGGTTCAAGTAACTTCTGGGGTACCTCAAGGTAGTCATTTGGGACCTTTATTCTTTACCCTTTTTATTAACGACCTTCCCTCCATCCTATCTCATTCTTACATTCTTATGTATGCAGATGATGTAAAGCTTATTTTCTCATACTCTGATCCCTTACTTCATAATCGTCTACAAGACGATTTGAACGCTATGCAATTATGGTGTTCGGCCAATAAATTGTATCTTAATTGTTCTAAGTGTATGCTCATGACATTTACCCGCACTAGGCCCCATTTATTCAGTTATACGATTGACAATACGCCATTTCATCGTATTTCTACTGTGAAAGACCTTGGAGTTTTATTTGATTGCAAATTGAACTTTAATTTGCACATCTCCACTGTAATTAATGAGGCCAGGTGAGTACTTGGTTTTATTAAACGCTGGTCGAAAGAGTTCAACGACCCTTTCACTACGAAACTCCTTTATGTCTCTTTAGTCCGTCCTATCCTGGAATACTGTTCATGTATATGGTGTCCTCAATACCGTAATAACCAGGATCGAATTGAGTCTGTTCAAAAGCAATTTCTGCTTTTTGCCTTACGTGGTTTGAACTGGGAACCCAACCTTCGTTTACCGTCGTACAGCAGTAGACTACTTCTTCTGAACCTTCCATCTTTAATCGATCGTAGAAAAGTTCTTGGTGTGACTTTTCTTCACAAATTGATTATTGGTGAGATCGATTCGAGTTTCCCTCGTAAGTAGATTAAACTTCTCGGTCCCCCTTAGGCCCACCAGAAATTACCAGCCTTTAGCCCTTCCAACATGCACTACTGACTATGCTTTGCACAGTTCATTTCATACTTTGTGTTCAGATTATAATAATGTTTACCACGTTTTCTCTGCAGAACTCTCTCTCACCACTATAAAGCGCTCCCTTTTCCTTTTCCTTTCAAGAAATCATTGATTTTTCCAATAATAATATTAAATATAACATATAACTAATACTCATCCCCTCACTTCATAATTTTGTACTATTACTAATTTGATTATATTACTAACTTGTGTAGTCACTAATACTATTAGCTTGCTAACAATTTAGTTATACTCATTTGAACAAACACTAATTCCTATACTTACGTACAAACACATTAATTGTACTAATACTTATTGATCTGATTGGGGTTTTCTGGGTTTTCCCCAATCCTTGCAATAAATGTTGGATCTTTTAAAGTCATAACTTTGAGTACCCCCAGACCTTTAATTTTTAATTTTTTCTTTTCAGTTTAATTTAAATAATATTACTTATTAATTTATAATTTCTTAATTCTGTATTGTGTATATTTTCTTGTCGACTGCTTTTAGTCGTACTAAATAAATAAAATAAAAAAAAAAAAAAAATAAAAAAAATAAAAAATAAAATAAAAAATAACAATATGATTGGGTCTTTATCTGTATATTCCCCAATCCTTGGATCAATTAAATAATTGTTGGAATATCCTCAGACTTAACTTAACTTGAAATTAATACAATTTTGTATCTAAGATTGTAATCGCCTGTAATATTTTCTATTGAGTCGATGGCTCTAGTTGCTAGCAATCTAAATATATTCTCCTATTAGTTATTATATTGTAAATAATAATAGTTAATGTAATAAAATAAAAAAATACACATATTTTCTACTCTTATTTAATAATTTCAATCGTTTTGTTGTGTCGACTGTATTTAGTTGACGGGTTGAAAATATATATAATCATGTATTTGCAGTAGAGATGACCATAGTCCGGGTATTTTAAGTCAATGCAGCTTATTTGTTTTAAGTCTGCCGGGTGTAACTGCTACATTATTTGATTTTAAAAATCTTTCGCTTTAAGATGAAATTAAGGAATTTATATATCGAATGATATAAGATACGTATTTAGACCCTTTACTTTAAATAGGTAAAAATGGGTCTATTAAGTTCGTCAAAAAAAAATGTGCGTAACAGATCGAAGGAAGTCCGGCAGACCCCATAAAGTAAATATATTCTTGATCAGCATCAACAGTCGAGTCATATCCGTCTGTCCGTCTGTCCGGCTGTCTGTATGACCAGATCTCAGAGACTATAAGAGCTAGAGTCACCAAATTTTGTATGGTGGTTCGTCTATGGGCTAAGCAGATCAAGTTTATGTTAAATCGATAATAAAATTTTTGAAATCCAATAAAAATATTAAAATTTTAAAGCTTGAGTCCTGAATTTTGGCACACAAGACAAATAACAGGATCCTAATGTATCCTGAAAATATCATCGCGTTCGGATAATAAACTCGAAAGTTATTCAAAACCCAATATTACTCAGTGTCGGGCCAAAGGAAGAAGAAGAAGAGCATATTGACATTACAACACGTTATGGGGAACTATTAGTGTTACTCTAATTTCCATTTTGAAGTATAAGTAAAGGGTCTCTCATAGTCGACTTCAACTGTAGCCTTTCCGACTGGTTTACGATTGCAACTGATAGTTTTGCACTGAGTTACAAACCTTATGAATGTTGGGGAGGAGGAAGACAATGAAAGTTCTACTTTTAATTTGCATTTTAAACTGAAGTTCCTTAAAAAATACACACTATTTTAAATTGTAGAAGAGTTTACATTTAAGAAAATTACTTTGACTTTAATTAGAGCTAATTATATTTAAGTAAATTCCGAAATGTGTTCAGTAATTGATATGTTTTAAGTTTGAGAAAAGAGATTTACTTTGCACATATTTAATATTAATTTTAATATAAATTTAAAAAGAGCAGTTTGAAGCAAATGTTCTGATAAAAAAACTTTTCTATTTAAGGGGAAAACCTCTAATTATGCTCACTGAATTTCTGAATATCTAGTTGGCTTTGTTTTGAGTTTACATCCCTTGACATTTGATTTAAATTGACAATCTCATTCTGTTGGAGAATTTCGACTGAATTTTTAGCCAATTATTAATTATCTATCGGAGATATCAGCGCCTGTATTATTTTGCGGCAATGTCTGGTAAGTCTTAAGCGAGTGATGGGAACCAAAAAAAAAAATACCCTGTAAGGAATACAATTTCTCACTTTACACTTATAGCTCCTCCGGTGTCAAGTCCGTTCAATCCGGCTGAAGTTGAGAATGACAGGAATTCCATGAATCCACTCGTTGATTCCGATGTTTCAATCGAGAGCGAAGTCTTAGTCACTATATCCGAAGTGGAACTCTCAACTGATTCAGAATTCGTTGAAGACAATGTCTACTATACTCAAGTATTGTTCCAGACCATAATGTAATAATGTACATGGAATAACTTTTAAACCGATGCGCATCGAGTTAATCAATTGTTTAATACATAATTTTTACTTTCATTTCTTCAAGTATAACGAATTAAATGCAAATTTGAAACAACTCGATATTATTGCGAGTGTCAACAAAACTGGTTAACGAACAGTTTCACCTCTGACCTCTGACCTCTGACAACAACAACAAGAAGAAGGAGAAAAAGAGACTTAAGAGCATCAGTTGTCGCGTCGTTGACATCCCCCCTCCCTCCGTCGTTGGGTCGTGACCGACCTTAACCGAGACCAGGTCGGACATAGACACATATTCTGTGGCCAAAGGCATGCAGAGTTGTTGGTAGTATGCCTTTTGGGCCATATTCCAGGGGCACAAGCCACTGAACTCCACAGGCCATTGCACAGTGGGCAAATGCACGTGTTTGGCTTGTATAACATTAATATTGGTTTTATTTAGCATTATTTAAGCTTTAATTAGCTTTATTATAAACAAGCCGGAGGGACAGGGAGGGAGCGATGGTAAGGGGAAAAGAAAGAAATGAATAAGCGACTTTATTTACAGACACGATAGTAGGAGCGGCAGCGATAGTATCAAACGATATTCTACAGTCGAAGACGACTATGAGAGACCCTTTACTTATTCTCTAAGACTCTCGACTATTCCTATGACAGCTATACTATGTTATAGTAGTGCGATCTTGATCATATTTGGCTTATGTTGGCTATTAGTATCGTAATATTACTTATATATATCTGGTGAGTTTGGCCGGGATATCTTGGGAAAACTCTAAAGTTGTTCATACAAGCGCTTTTTGCTACAGTTGCTATATACTATATTTAATTGTCCGAATTGGTTCACAATTTGTATCAAAGTATTTATAACATAGTAATTATACGTCAAACTTGCAATTTTATTGCGGAATAGCTTGGAACACGAAAAATTGCATACGATAGTATTAAGAACAAGCCGAAGAATCGGAGCGACAGCGATAGTATCAAACGATATTCTACAGTCGAAGTTGACTATGAGAGACCCTTTGCTTATTCTTCACAAGGGATTTAAGAGTAACACTGGTAACACTAATAGTACCCCATAGTGCGTTGTAACGTCAATATGCTCTTCTTCTTCCTCTGGCCCGACACTGAGTAATATTGTGTTTTGAATAACTTTCAGTATACATTAGGATTCCGATGCTCGTCCTTTGTGCCAAAATTTAGGAATTTATCTTTAATTGTTTTCGTTTTATGGGATCCGAAAAAGTTTTGTTTTCGATTTACGGAGGCGGAAGGGGGCGTGTCAAAATTTTAACATAAACTTGATTTACTTAGCCCATAGACGAACCACTATACTAAATTTGGTGACTCTAGCTCTTATAGTCTCTGAGATCTAGGCAGTCATACAGAAGGACGGACAGACGGACGGATGGACAGACGGACGGATGGACAGACGGACGGATGGACTGACGGACGGATGGACAGACGGACGGATGGACGGATGGACAGACAGACATGGCTCTATCGACGGAAGATCAAGAATATAAGTAAATACTTGATGGAGTCTGCCAGACTTTCTTAGACCTGTTGACAATCTTAATAGACACTTCTACTTTTTTTAAGTAAAGGGTTTAAAAATAATCTTACTTATCAGCAACATTTGTTAACTACTATTTGTCTGACTGTCTGTCCGTCTGACTGCCTGTCTGTCTGTCTGACTGTCTGTCTGTCTGTCCGTCTGTCTGTCTGACTGTCAGTCTGTCTTTCTTTTCTGTCCGTCTGTCTGTCTGACTGTCTGTCTATCTGTCCGTCTGACTGTCCGTCTGTCTGTCTGTCTGTCCGTCTGTCCGTCTGTCTGACTGTCTGTCGATCTATCTGTTCGTCCGTCTGTCCGTCTATCTGTCCGTCTGACTGTCCGTCTGTCTGTCCGTCTGTCTGTCTGTCTGTCCGTCTGTCTGTCTGACTGTCAGTCTGTCTTTCTTTTCTGTCCGTCTGTCTATCTGTCTGTCTGACTGTCTGTCGATCTATCTGTTCGTCTGTCTGTCCGTCTATCTGTCCGTCTGACTGTCCGTTTGTCTGTCTGTCTGTCCGTCTGTCTGTCCGTCTGTCTGTCTGACTGTCTGTCGATCTATCTGTTCGTCTGTCTGTCCGTCTATCTGTCCGTCTGACTGTCCGTCTGTCTGTCTGTCCGTCTGTCTGTCCGTCTGTCTGTCTGACTGTCTGTCGATCTATCTGTTCGTCTGTCTGTCCGTCTATCTGTCCGTCTGACTGTCCGTTTGTCTGTCTGTCTGTCCGTCTGTCTGTCCGTCTGTCTGTCTGACTGTCTGTCGATCTATCTGTTCGTCTGTCTGTCCGTCTATCTGTCCGTCTGACTGTCCGTCCGTCTGACTGTCTGACTGTCTGTCCGTCTGTTTCTATGCATACTAGTCTCTCAGTCTTAAAGCTATCTAGATGAAATTGAATACAGTTCCGTCTATTTGCTGCAGGCAGCATATATTATTTATTATTATTTAGTATGAAAAAGTTTGTGTTTTATTCAGATATCTCAACCAAACTCACAAATTGCATATTTCGTATTGTTTTTTTGTATACTAATCAAGTTTGCATACAATCGGAATACTACTTATACAATATACTTGAGTTATAGTGCAAACATCTTTTTCTTGTTTCTCAAGATTTCTCAAACAAATCGACAGATTGTGTGTGTGTTGGAATTGTCCTTAACATTCTGCCAAAAATTTGGCTTAAATCGAAATACTACATTGTATATTTAGCTGCCATAGAAAAGATCGGTCAAAATATAAATATATTTATATTTTTATTTAATTTATATATTTGTTTATTTTTTTTTATTTATTTAATACAATAATTTTTCATAATTACAATAGTTTTTAATATTTCTATCCATTTGATTTTGGCCAGCTAAAATTCATTTTCGTTTTTACGAGGCCAAAATCTATAGGTAAAAACATATTAAGATCTCTGAAGCAAACAGACTGTAAACAGTTATTGTTATTGTTATGTATAACAGTTAGTGTTATACGTATAACACTCCCTTGAAGATGCTTTAAATGGTTTATTATTATTATTATTATTATTAAGACATTAAAACTCTAAAATAATCGCTGTTTTGTTTGCCGTCTTTGCAATTTATTAATTAACATATTTTGTAATTTAATAAGGAGTGTCACATTAGTATTTTATTATAAATATATAAATATCTTTATATATTTTATTTGTATAATTATATATTCTATTACAATCGATATACTTAAAACTTTCACTATGATATGTTCTACAGATAATTTAATTATTTTCCCTAAAATAATATCTGTTGTCTCTGCATTTTCTAAATTATTTTGTAATTCAAAAAGGTTACAAATAAGTATTTAATGATATGTTTTATTTCATTTACATATGGAATTTTATATTATAATACAATTATGTAGTAAAATCTCTAAAAGCGACTGTACAATCAATGTAAATAACTCAAAGCTCTGTCTATGATATATTATTGTAATATTTATCTAGTCCAAGAAAGTGCCAAATTAGTATTTTATTATATGATATCTTTTATTTATATAATTATATATTTTATTACAATTAATATGCTATGTAACTTAAAGCTCTATCTATGCTATATTATTGTTATATTTATTGTTATAATTATTTCAGATTGTACAGAGAATTTAGTTAACTTCCTTAAAGGTCTTCGCCGGCACTAAACTAATTTTATTTAAAATTTTACATTGTAAGCAAGCTGTTAGTAAATAAATAAATTAATAAATAACTATATTCTCTATAATAATATTTGTTGTATTGCCTTTGACATTTCAAAAGTATTTTGTAATCTTTCTTTTGTATAAATAATAATAAATTAAGTTAAATTAAATTAATAATATTCCTCTTCAAGAACTAATGCATTTTTCTTTTCATTTTAAGCTTAAATTGTTATATATTAATTTTATCTTTAATTTATATTTACTTTGTTGTGTCGACTGCCTTTTATGTCTGACAATAAATAGATAAAGAAATGTGTCAAATTAGTATTATTTATATATTTTATTACAATTAATATGCCATGTAACTTAAAGCTCTATCTATGATATATTATTGTTATTTTAATTTTAAATCTATTCCACTACACTAAACTTAGTTAAAGAAGATCTCGGGATTTTTGAAGCCTTGTAAACTGTGTTAAAAATCATGTTAAATTAAATTTGCGTTTGCAATTTGCCAAAGTTCCACAGTGCGAAGCGTCGGCAGCGTTGAAAGGCCTTCGTCAAGGTCAATGTTTGGCACAATGAGAACAAAAAAAAACCGAAAGAAGAGAATGACGACGAACAAAAAATAAACGACGAAACTTTTGTACCAAGGGTGTGGAGGGGGGGGGGGGTGTAAGGAAATAAGGAGGGGACAGGGTAAATTGTGATTTTGAAACTGTGAATAAGGCACTTGAACTACGAGTATTGAGGACGTCGCACTGTCTGGCAGAAATGACCTTGGCAACGCACCCAAAAAACGAACATTGGCCGTTGCAACCACCCCCCCCCCACCCACGACCGAACATCATCATCATCATCATCATCTTAAGCAGCAGCATCATGATGATGATGATGATGAACATGAGAAGTCGGTCGTTCGTGTGTTATGCGTTATGCGTTTGTGACCTTTGAACTTAATCTTTAGATTCGAATTGTGCAGTTCTCATGAATTGGAGGCACAAATCAACATCTGTAATCGGCACACGGCAATCACTTGCCCGTCGCGTGGAGACAGTTGTAAACAAACAACAACAACAACAACAACAACAACAACGCATATAATATACAAACAAATAAATATAATATAGTATAAGCTACGTGCACTATTGATTAGATTATAATTAACCGCATTAATCACTCATTAATTGAATCAAATAATAAAAAAATATACAAAAAAAAAAAAAAGAAAATAGAAAAAAAGCGGCAACACATGCTGACCTTTAGATTATATGCAGTGCAATTATATTTCACATACATTCTTACAAATAAAACTATCAATTAACAATTAACATTGTTGTAGCGAACAGAATGAGTTCAGTATTAAGTACTGTATGGCATAGAATATTGCCGAAATGTATTTAGTTGGGCAAATGTAAACATAATTGAGTTTAAGCTTTTGCTTTACTTATTATTATTGTGCTATAATTAAATATGTAAACATATAATGTAATTTATATGTTATTATTTGATATGTTAACAAGTTCACATTCGAAAATAAATTAAATTCTTCTCTCTTATCAACTCAAAAACTAAATAACCGCTTTTTACCACCATATTTGAATTAAGCGCCAACAGCAATTGCTCGACACCTGTCGGCAGTATTGTGTACTAGTCGAACAGGCGCTAGCTATGTTAACCATAACATGCCCGACTGCTGCTAATTTAACAGACACCAAAAACACCTATTTAGCGCCACCTTTTGTCTGTTAGCGTAGAATTCTTTACTGATAGTGGGCTGTTGACTGTTAAAAATAGCTATATTTAAATGCATTATACAAGTAAAACAAAGTCAATATTTAAAAAAAAATATATAAAAATATTAAAAGAGGCAAAGCTAAAATGCAATCAAAGAAAATATAACTGAAATGTATGTCTTATAAGTGTTTTTCTTCTAAGCCATTTACAAAAAATCTAGATCTAGCAATAGATTAGCTAAAATGGCAGCACTGATAGCTGTGACGCACAACAATATCTACGATATATCGATAGTTTTACAGCTCTAAGCCATATCGATAAGCGTTTTGAAAGCAAAAACAATGCAACCAAAGTCCAATATGTACATAAACAATGCCGGCACAATTATACATATCGAAACGTTAATAACAAATAATCAGCTAAATTACAAAGAACGTAAGACGAAGTTAGAGAGTTATGTAAGTAAGCTGCAGCTTATAATTGTTAATTATTTTGATTTTCGTGTAGACCGCCATGTGTGTGTGTTTGTTAAGCAATGTTTTGCATGTACATATGTACATACATATGTTTGTTTGTATCAATTTCATTGACTTACGAGCGAGCAGTCCCCATTTCCATAACAGTAAGCCACCTTATCAGCGACGTGCTAACAAGTCCACAGCCCGAAGCCAAAACAAGTCAACTAAGTAACGACAGTTAGTCAATAGCAACAATAAGTGGCAGATAGGAAGACAAGCAACTTAAAGCACTTCGAGGCACAAGTATGTACATATGTGTGTATTTGTTCTCATTATGCTAGGTTCACACTGAATCACTGAGTGTCACAATGTCACAGTGCAATGTGTACGTCCAATGCATTGGCACAGAAATCAAGTGTCATCATGACGTATCACGTAGTGACAGAAAACAAAGCCGTATAGATGTGAACGTTTAGCTGTTCGGTTCTTGAAAAATATATTGTTTCAGTTTAGGTTTCTAGACTACAGGTACTCAATTTGGAAAGGTTTATTACTACATTGATTATCGGCTCACTGGCTTGAATAGCTCCTTAATTGCGGTAGCTCAAATGAACTAATGTGTATTTAATTTATTATTATATTATATTATTTTAGCGGTTAAGCTCGTCAATTTGTTTATTTGTTTTGTGGAACTCACAAACTTGTTTACTTTTTGTGAACGTTGTTAGGCTCTGTGACAATAAGAAGCGTTCACACCAATAGTATTTATTCGACTTGTCACAGCACTGTGACGCCAACGTAATAACTCTTAATTTGGTCACAGATTATCACAGGCCATAGAGCAGTGGTCGGCACACGCCGCGCACCGCGCATAGGGATTTTCTCTGCCGCAGCGCTGCCTGCACACGTACAGTATAAAATTTCGCTGTTTCTGTTAAGTCGCTGTTATGGCGCTTTTAAGCTGAAATGTCACTGTTGAGGCGAAGCAAAATGAATCAGCTTCTGATCAGCCATTGTGATGCTACGCTGCACAATTTTGACAAATTATACATTATATACACAGAAAAATAAATGGTTGTTGGACTTTTTGAAAAAGTATTCATTTTTATACACATTATGACTAATATATAGCCGTTTTGATGCGAATCAATAATATAAAGGGCAAGAAACGGCACATGCTTGACGCCTGTTAAAATTCTGTTAATTCGCACACGAATGCAAGAAACATATGACTGTGTTGGTGCCGACCACTGCCATAGAGTCACAGGGTGCCGCAAAGTGAACCCAGCATAAGGCACGTCACACACAAGTGTATGCATGTGTGTGTGCGTGCACTCAGTACTCGAGAAGTTCAACTGTCCGTGTCCTAGATAATTTGGTAAAAAGAAACCTAACAATTTGATTTATTTTTATAAACAGTATCTTCAATCTAGTTAATTGTTTTGCGTGTACTTTGATATCGTTTACTATAAATAATTGTTAATATACATAGCATTGATTTGATTTTTATCGTTAATTGCACACATATTGTGGGTTTATGTATGTGTATGTATGATCCGGTTAATGTTTGGCAATTCCTTCACATTTCCTTAGGAGTTCTTTAACAGTGAACACTGCCAACAGACAGTACCAATATTTTTGGAGGTTATTTAGTATTGTTGTTGTTGTAACCTGTTGCGTGTGCTGCTCGTTGTTGTTCTTGTTCTGCGCTTAATTGACAATTGCTGAATGCTGTGCGCTTAAAACTGGCGCGTGCCGTGACACGAGCTGATTGTTGTGTGTGTGTGGATTAACGAAATGCAAAGTTTCAAATATTTGAATAAAAGTAAAGGCATTCCTGAAATTAAATTAGTTAAGATTTCGTTCGTGCAAATCTAAGTCAGTTGACGGAACGACTTCTTTTGCAAACTGATTTCATTTAGATTTCGTAAGCATAAAGTCCGTTCTTAGCTGTCATTTACATTTGAATCTTTTTGTGTTCTCATATTAAGTTTTCTCTATTAAATACAATTAATTATATAATTATTTAAACTATAAATAAAACTTACATATTGGCATCACAACAGAATGTAAAGAAATTGAATTTAATTCATATCTAAAGAGCTGATTATTCTAAATACTTATAGTGTGATCTAGTAATTTCCCTTATTTGCTCTGGGCATACTACAAATTTTGTTTGGAGCAGCTGTGAATAGCTTATCGCGCAATCTAAATCTAATCTAAATCGGTTTGAGGAATACCCTTAATAGCAATAAGTTTGTGCAAAATGTGAAATTTTTAATTAAAATTTCTGCATATCGTGACGTGTTGGCAGTTGCAGATTCTCTCAGCCAGCTCGCATACATCTGTATGTATATACATACATACATATGTACATATATCGACAACAAACCGGTAATGCGGCAATTGCCTTAAGGCGTGGCAAATGTTGGCCACATGTTGCGCGGGGCATAAAGTTGTTTCCATGCTCATTATTATTATGATTATGGTTGTGGTCGTTGTTGTTGTTGTTGTTTGGAGAGCGACGACAAGGTCAAAACGATTCGTTAGTCATACACAGCTTGCTCGCTTGCATAGGCTCCAATTTGGAGCATATACATATACGAGCTTGTGTGTATGTGTGTGTATGGAGACGCAGCCAATACAGATGTAAGCATTTTGCCGACGCTGCGTACTATCGAAGTTAGTTTGAGGCATACTCGATTCGCAGCTCATGAACGTCGGACGTGTTCTGCAAACGCAGCCGGAATCGCGACAATAATCTATAAGCGAATCATCGTCATCGTCATCGTCATCGTTTATCAATATTAAACCTGCTGCATGCTGTTCTCGTTTGTCGCGCCGGGTTTGTTTTTGTTTTTGTTATTTTGTGTGAGTTTTGTGTTTTGGTTTCTCCCACTGTGCATGCTGTGACTCACATACATATAAACGTACATATATAGCAGTCAGAACTTGAGAGAGCGCCAAGCGTAAAAGAGAATGTGAGAGCGAGAGCACGAGCACAAGCACCTGCAGTATTATTAACCACAGAGAGATGGCAATATGGCGTAATGCCATGCAAAAGCAGAATGCTGGAAGAATGCACATAACATAATACCAATTGAGTTTAGCCTAAGAACTGATGACTTGTGCATACCCTACTATAAACGTCAAATATAAACAATAAATCGTTGTGCTAATTTGCGATGTGCGCGATTTTGTGATTTTGTGAGCGTGCTTAAAAATATATTGAATCATTGTGACCTTTATTTAATTGCCAATTTGTTGTTGTTATTCATTTCAGGTTGCAGTCAAAAAATTGCTCAGTCTTAAAATTGTTTAAACAATTTCAATTTCAAATTTTACTTGGTTCACACGCTAGGTACGTACGTATCTCTCTGTCTGTCTATAAAGTTTATAAAGATTAAAAATAGTAATTCTTTTAATTTTAGTATAGGCCGCGTCGAGTGCCATTGTTGTTGTCTCGAAATACCCATAAATACTTAAAGCAACAACAACAAATACACACAATGGGTTCGATGCTCTGCAAGGAATACAAAACTACGGGGAAAGTAACGCCCAATCCAGAACAGGTCTCAGGTAATTAACCTATTACCATTAACAGACAAATATATATATATATATATATATATATTGTATTTAATTGAAATTAGTCTCTCAGGTTTTTAGATTAAACATAGTATTTCAAGGTGGATCGTTTAGAAAAATACTTAAGTTTTTATTTGTCATAATTAGAGCTAGTTTTTCTTATGAACTCCATTCGTATAAAGTCTCTTAAGTACTTAGGATGACCATATATTTCATTTTGTTATGATATTATAAAGAAAGACTTTAGTAATTGTTTGCAATAATTAGAGTTGTGGTTTATTTGTAAGAACTATGAGAAGATGTAAGACTTTCATCTATTTAGGATGACCATATTTCGTATGCTGTTATGTTGAGAGACTTAAAATATTATTTGCAATAAAAGGAGTTAGTTTTTTTTAGTAAAACTATATTCGATATTTGTTTTAATATGCAGTTCGTTATTATAGTTTGTTTATTAAATAAAATCTATTTGATTGAAGTCTCTTAACTAGGATGACCATATCTTTAAACTGTTGGTTTGTAATGAGGTAGAGTGACTAAAGTTAGATTACATTTTACTTTTAACTACACAAATTAAGTCTTATCTATTTAGTTATACCATATCTAATGGTAGTTTTACGATGATATTATGTAAAAAAAAACTAAGTAGTTAGTTGAAATATTAAAAGTACGCTTTTTATGTTGACTTCAAACTATTTGGGGTGACCATATTTCATGTTAATTGTTAGCAAACAAATTTATTTCAGTTAAAGACAACGAATAATTGGACACAATTTCAAATGATTCGCTTCAACAAAGATGAACATATTTGAGAGATATTTTTATACCCTGTGCCCATTAAAAATGGGCAAAAGAGGGTATAATGAATTTGTGTGAATGTATTTAATAGGCATAAGGAGGCATATATATTCCTGATCAGTATCAATAGCCGAGTCGATTGACACCTGTCCGTCTGTCTGTCTGTCTGTCCGTCTGTCTGTCCGTCCGTCCGTCTGTATGAACGCGTGGGTCTCAGCAACTATAAGAGCTAGAGACTTCAAATTTGGAATGTACGTTCCTGAATACCATACGCAGATCAAGTATATTTTTAATTTTTGATATGAAGACCCGTTTGTTTTAAAATTAGACAAATCACCATAACATAAGCAATGTTAAAGCTAGAGACTTGAGATTTGGCACATATGATAAGAAGCTTGGGCTTAATGCCACGCCCACAATTGGAAACAGCTGATAACAAGAGCACTTTTATAGCTAGTTTTCTCAAAATACTTTTGTCTTAAGACCTGCACAGGGTATCCTACTGTCGCGCCCGCTCGACTGATCGGCGACTGTTTAATTAAAGATCTCTTCTCTATGAGAACTACAATACTAATTGTAGGAATTATTCAAATAATAGCAGTTTATTTGTATGTCTCTTTTTGTCATGCAACTTTCTCTAGCAATTTTGTTCCATTCTATTAATTGGGTTGATTATAAATCAATAATAATTACAATTTTAATTTCTAATGTACATTTCGTGTGTTCAACTGCAATTAGCATAACCAACATTCAATCAACCTCGAGTCGTTCAATCTAACCAGAAATGGCAAAAGAGCCAATGGTGGTTGAGAAAGAGCGTGTAGAGGAATAGAGAAAGAGTGTAGAGTGTTCGCTCTTTGCGGTTTAAGGCGCATTCAACGTTTTGACATTTTCGCCAGTCTCATGTCAGTTTACACTCTGAAGTTAACAGTGACGGCGGCGACATTGACTCTTGATAGATCCGACAGAAGAACAATAATTTACTGGACATTCCCAGAAATACCTACAACGTCATATCACTGTTTAAATCTGTTTAAATATTTCAACCGGAATATTTTAGGTAAACGAGGCTAAACCCAAAAAAAAAAAAGAAACAGATTTGTTTGTTTATTTTGTTGTATTCTTCTATATATTATTTGCCGTTTTTTTTCGCTTTTATTACAATTGTGTGAGACAAGGCTAACTGGTTTGTTGTGCACGTGTGTGTGTGTGTGTGTGTGTGTCTGTTTCAAATAGCAGTAAATCATAGCAAATTCACACATTTACATGGTTTAACAAAATTCGACTAATTAGATTGTACACCGGTTTTAGCTCAAGTGCTTTGACTTGTCGCAAGTATATTGTGTTTTTTTTTTTGGAAATGTTTTGTCGGACCTATCGAAGGTCTGAATCATGAGCCTCTCTATTTACTAGTAATACATACTACTATCATGATTAAGCTTTAATTAGCTTCGTCGAGCTCTTACGTCATTTTTTTGCGGTTTCTTCAAGTTTCGTGTTTTTATCATGAGCTTATAAATATTATTTTTAGACCCTTTACTTTAAAATAAATTAAAAAGTTTGTCAAAATGTGCGTAACAGGTCGAAGGAAGTCCGGCAGATCCCATAAAGTATATATATTCTTGATCAGTATCTGTTCGTCTGTCCGTCCGTCCATCTGTCTGTATGATCGCCTAGATCTCAGAGACTATAAGAGCTAGAGTCACCAAATTTGGTATGGTGGTTCGTCTATGGCCTAAGCAGATCAAGTTTATGTTAAAATTTTAACACGCCCCCTTCCGCCTCCGTAAATCGAAAACAAAATTTTTTAAATCCCATAAAACGATATTAAAGCTAGAGTACTGAGTTTTGACACACAGGACAATCATCGGGATCCTAATCTATACTGAAAATTTCATCGCGATCGGATAATAAACTCTGAAGTTATTCAAAACTCAATATTACTCAGTGTCGGGCCAAAGGAAGAAGAAGAGCATATTGACGGTACAACGCATTATGGGGGACTATTAACTTTACTTTTATTTTCATTTTGAAGAATAAGTAAAGGGTCTCTCATAGTCGACTTCGACTGTAGCCTTTCCGACTGGTTCATATTAAACTAATCTCAAGCACCACAAACTAGAAGAAAACAAATGTTAATTCTGGCAAAACTTTTGCTAAAGCTTTGAAGATTCAAGAAAGTTTTAAATTTCAAAAAGAATTCAATGAAATCTACACAGAAAATGTATTTTTAGTAATGTAAATTTCATTTTAAATAAAGAATTCGTAATTTTCACAGTCAATTTTAAGTTTTAATTCAAATTAATATTTGTTTTTTTTATGCAGTGCGTCATTTTATTTGCGCATTTGAAATATTCAAGTTTACACATTTATATATTAGATATAATGAATGCTTTATAAATAAAGTTCTATATATAGTTTAGAATTGAGCTGTAAATTAGTTTATTGACAGATTGTTTACTTAGGCTTCCATTGCCACTGTCAATCTACTTGAAGTTTTCTCACCATTAAATGCACCCCTTACTTTTGACTTTTGACTTTCCCGACCTTCTTCATCCCCTCACAAGTGACGCAATAAATTATTTAAAGCAACTTCACGAATTTCTTTGCCTACATATTGATTTTTATACCCTGTGCCCATTGAAAATGGGCAAAAGTGGTATAATGAATTTGTGTGAATGTATGTAACAGGCAGAAGGAAGCATCTCCGACCCTATAAAGTATATATATTCTGAATCAGTATCAATAGCCGAGTCGATTGACACCTGTCCGTCTGTCTGTCCGTCTGTCTGTCCGTCTGTATGAACGCGTGGATCTCAGCAACTATAAGAGCTAGAGACTTCAAATTTGGAATGTAGGTTCCTGAATACCATACGCAGATCAAGTTTATTTTCAATTTTCGATATCTCACCCCCCGCCCACGCAAATAGAAAAAGACCTCAAATTCCAAGATAATTCAGCATATCATGACTGATAGTTGAAGTATAACTCGCGCTGAGCAATTTGCTGCATGTTTCATCGCGATCGACCCATAAATAAGGGAGATATTATGGAATTTGTTTTAATTCCATTTTTTGGCCAAAGCGAGAGAGCATATAAAAATTCCATTTGCGCAAACGAGAAAGCATATGATAATCTGATGCTTTGCACTGTCAGCCGCTGGGTGCCGCATTGTGTCACGTGGCATGTGGCGCCATCTATAGGTCACACTCAGAACTATGCATTGTAATGTTAATTAATATTAGCGATTGTCTACATGCATGTTTGTTAAGATAATACAACTTAAATTAGCAGAATAACCACGCTAAGCAATTTGCTGCAAGTTTCATAGCGATCGACCCACAAATAACGGAGATATTAAAGAATTTCTATTATTAACATTATTTCATAGAGCGAGAGCACATATATGACAATCTTCTTTGCACTATCTCTCGCCTTGTCTTCCTCCCGGGAATGTAAAATTAATATTTGCGACTGTTTACACTCATCTTCGTTGAGATAACACAGCTTAAATTGACAGTACGACAACGCTAAGCAATTTGATGCAAGTTTTATAGCGATCGACTAATTAATAAAAGAGATATTAAGGAATATGTTTTATTGCCATTATTTCATTATAATTGGCCAGTTGACAACACTGTCCTACAATAGTTTAAGAGTTGCCCAGCACTGACAAACTGAATAATTACTATTATTATATTAATTTATATTTGCGATAGTTAACACGTATGGTTGACAATTCTACGTTTCTATCATAGTATTAAAATAACTTACATTTTCTGCATTACCAAAACCCATATATATAAACATTGCCTAAAATTTCAAAAACAAATGGTTTGGCGCGCAATATAATAAATGCCGTGTGTAAGAGAGAGAAACATGAAGTGTTGCCAGACTACATGCAAATCAATTCCACTATAATTAAAATACTTTTCCAAAATACTTTTATTTTAAGACCTGCACAGGGTATCCACCTGTCGCGCCCGCTCGACTGATCGGCTTGTTTTTTTTAAATTTTGGCCATAACATTGAGATCTTAATCGATAAATAAAACCGGCTGTTAATTGGTTTCCAGGTATAGATGTAGATTTCAGATACTAGAGTTTTTTATATAGAAATGGACATTTATATTATGGGAAAAGAGTGACATTCCAGTTCATATCATATCATGTGATAATATGTGTAGGCTCTTATCAGTAAGTCATATATTTTCATATCATGCATTTGTTATTCCCTAACAAACTCGCATTAAACTTATGGATATGGATTTTCTAGAAACATCTTGGTTGTTTCAACCAAATATAGTAGATATTCAATAGTTTTGAATGTGTAGTTGACCCAAAAAAAAAAACCTCTACACGAGTTAAAACTCTAGTGGCGAAAGCATGTTCAAGCCCTATTTTTAATTGGAGTGTATGTATGTAAATTAAGAAACAATAAGTAAATTCATAACTTAACTCTAATTATAAGTTTGAGTAAATAGTTTTAAAAAAATACCAAAATCACATAAATTTAATTATTATTGTTTTATTAATTATTTTAAAGAGTTATGTTATGAATTTTAAATAACAATTGAAATGAAATTGTTGTATTAAAAACTTAAGACAGATTTATGAATTTTTATTTAAGAAAATCAAGAAATGATTTTATTATTATAATTTGTATTTTAAAAGTTATAATCGCTGGGATCCCTGAGATAATTTAAGACATTGCCGAGCTGCATAGTTAGTAGTTTTTTTTTTTAGACTTTTCTGTTGCTTTTCTTGGTGGCAAGTTGCTCGAGTCGTGTGATGGCATCGTCCAGAAACTGACGTTGCAGCTGCAACTGTGGCAGCAGCTGCTCGGTGCTGAGTAGTTGCAACTTGTTCTGCGTCTTGCTGGACGAGGTATCCAATGGCCAATGACCACGCAGGAAACCCGTGGAAGATGTGGCGCTTGTTGAGGGATTGGGACGCAACATTGCAAGCAGACGCTTGATGAGCGACGGGGAATTGGTGGCAGGTTGGCGAATGTTGCCACTGGGCAACTCTGACATTGCCAGCAATGGAGTCCAGAGGAAGGAACTAGATGATGATGATGTGGATGTGGATGTTGCAGACGGAGATGCTGATGCCGATGGGGAAGGAGACGGAGAAGGAGAAGGCATCTCATCACTTTGAGTTTCCACTTGTTGCTTATTGTTGCTGCTGCTGTTGTTGTTGTTGTTGCCCTGCATTGCATCCAGTTGCTGCAACTGCTGCTTGAGCTCGTCCAGCTTGTGCTGCAGATACTCAAAGTCGGCGGCCAACGTGATGGCCAATTGTTGTGCATCCTGTTCATGTACTTTCCCCTCCAGCCTGTCAATCTGCAGCTGCACGTCCTGCTGTCGCTGTTGCAACTCCTCCAGCAACAGCGGCGTCTCCGGACCGAAAGCGTCCATATACAGACGTGTAATCTCCGCCTGTAACAGTTGGCGATGCACTCGCAACGCGCTCAGCTTCAGTTCCAGTTGCTGTCCCGACGTGCTAGCACTTCCCGTGCCACTTCCCGTCGTGCTGGAAAGCCTGCACACGATTCCAGCGATCAGCAGGAGAGCAACAAGTTCTGGACGCGAACACGACATCTTTTCAACTGACTTCCCAGCAGACGTCCATTCTCTCTGTTTCACTCTGCTTTCTTTCCAGCCAGTGTTGCCACACTGGCGGCAGCGAAAAATACAGCCAGCTCTTGTGTCAGCTAGAAAATAGCTAGATAAGTAACACAGAAACACTTGAAAAGTAGATATTTCAGCTGGAAAATCACAAAAAGCAAAATTATTTTGTTACCCAGTGTATTCGGAGGAACTAACTCAACCCTCGCTAGGGTTGCCAGCTATTTTACAGTCATGAGAATTGAGTACCTTTAAAATTTCAATTTCTTAGCGATTTAACTTCTGCGTATATCCTCTTTCTATTACTACGTTTATTTCATTTTCCTCAAGTATTTACAATTTGTGTTTAACAAATGTAGTACTCAATACTAAACTTAATAATAGTTAAAAGAGCTTAAGCCACTAGATCCATCTACTTATTTATTTATTGTGCGCGTACATTTGTTGAGACTTGTAATTGTATTTGAAGAGAAAATTCACTTACACTTTATAGTAGTGAAAAGAAAATATTTTCGACTTAAAATTATAATAAGTTTCATAAATATAACATTAATAAGAGAAATAGATATTGGATTTATAGTTAAAATAATATATTGAATATTTAACATCAATAATAATTTACCTAGTTAAAATATAAAAATGAATTAAGTAAATGTTCCATTTTCATAAATTGAAATTAGAGTGTTATAGAATTTCTAAATACACATTCAGTTCTTCTTGCAATTTGTTTATTTACATAAAACAATTTATTTATTCATATTAATTTAAAAACAAATAGTTTTCATTCCCGGGATATTTTTGTGATATTCCTTTTTATTTGTAGTAAAGAAAATTTAAATAAATAATTGTTGTATATGTTAATTTAAAAATGTCACATTTAAGAAAATAGAAAAAATTAAAAAATAAATAAATATACTATATAAAATAATACAGGTCTTGCATTTAAGAGTTATGACTTTAAAACAAAATTAAGCCTGGAAATAAATTATGTAGATAAATGGAAAAATGTTAGAAATTTGGATGGAGTATCCTAGAAACAAGACCAATTTTTATTTTTCATTTTAATCTTACATTTCATATTTGAAATATATTACAATACAAATTGAATGTATGTATTAAAAGCGTAAATAAAATACATTATTATTTTGTTTATATACCTATATTAAAATGCATTTTAGGTATTTTTATGTATATCTTTTATTGTAATCATAGAAATTAAAGAATAACTTTTATAATCAAATTTAAAATAAGAATTATTCTATGATTTTAAATGAGAATTGTAATACAATTAATATACTTATAATATTTATATTTATATTAAAAGTTTTTGTAATTTAAATCAACACATAATGAAATAATGTATAATGAAATTATGAACATCGAGAACAAAGCAAAACAGCTAGAAATTTAGCGGGATTTGAGGAAAATGCCGCTAATGTGACAACACTGACACACAGCAGGCGGCAGACGAGACGAAACGAGCCGAGACTTTCTAACTAACGAATTTAAATTGTCATTAAACCGGAAAATTTTTATGTGTTTTGATTTGAAACTAGTGAAGGAGAGAGTGAGAGATAGAGGGAGAGGGAGAGAGACAAGTGTTGAAAGAAAGACGTACGAATTGGGGAAAACCTATCTAATCAAATGAAATCGAATATTGCAGGTGCCGTTGGTTCTTATCAATCGAAGTGCAGCACGGAGAAAATGTCGTCAAGTGGAAATGCCGTAGAGGATGTGGATAAGGAGTACACGGCCGCTGTGGCCGTCTGCAAGGCAACGGATCTCAACGAGAACGAGATGAAGCAGCTGGAGTTCAACGAGGACACCAATATTCTGCTTGTGAAGCAGAACGGACGCTATCAGGCGGTGGGCGCCAAGTGTACACACTACGGCGCCCCATTGCACACTGGAGTTTTGAGCTCGGGTCGCGTGCGTTGTCCCTGGCACGGCGCCTGCTTCAGTTTGGAGACGGGTGACATTGAGGACTTCCCCGGACTGGACTCGCTGCCCTGCTACAAGGTGGACGTCACCGATGGCCAGGTTATGGTTCGGGCCAAGCACAGTGATCTGGCCAAGTCGAGGCGACTGAAGAATATGGTCAAACGGAATCCGCAGGACGAACGGTGTTTCATTGTTGTCGGCGGCGGGCCGTCGGGTGCCGTTTGTGTGGAGGCATTGCGTCAGGAGGGATACACCGGTCGCCTCATCTTCGTCTGTCGCGAACAGTATTTGCCCTACGATCGTGTCAAGGTATCTAAGGCAATGAACTCAAAGATCGAGTCGCTGCAGTTCCGTGACGAGCAATTCTACAAGGATCACGACATTGAACTCTGGCTGGGCGTCAGTGCTGAAAATTTGATTACCGCCCAGAAGGAACTTCACTGCTCCAACGGTTATGTGGTGAAATACGATAAGATCTACATTGCCACCGGCTGTTCGGCATTTAAGCCGCCAATTCCTGGCGCCGATCTACAGAATGTGATGACATTGCGTGAATTTGCCGATGCTCAAGGCGTCTTGTCATCGATTACGCCGGAATCGCGTGTCGTGTGTCTGGGATCCAGTTTCATTGCCTTGGAGGCTGCCGCCTTTCTTGTCTCGAAGACGGCGAGCGTGACGGTCGTGGGACGCGAGAATGTGCCGCTTAAGGCGGCATTTGGGGAGCAGATTGGAGAGCGTGTGTTGAAGCTGTTCCGGGACAACAAGGTGGAGATGATCATGGAGAGCGGCATTAGCGAGATCATTGGCAATGACGCTGGCGCAGTTGCTGAGGTCCAGCTGGCAGATGAGACACGAATTCCCTGTGATCTGCTCATCATGGGAACGGGCTCTACGCTCAATACACAGTTTATGGCCAATTCGGGTGTGCGTCTCAATAAGAACGGATCCGTGGATGTCACCGACTTTATGGAGACCAATATACCCGATGTGTATGTGGGCGGCGATATTGCCAATGCCCATATCTATGGCCTGTCCCAATCGCGTGTCAACATCGGCCATTATCAGCTGGCGCAATATCACGCCCGCATTGCAGCGATCAATATGTGTGGCAGTATCAAGAAGGCGGAGGCGGTGCCCTTCTTCTTCACCATGGTCTTTGGCAAGGGTATACGCTATGCTGGACATGGCAGCTACACGGACGTCATCATCGATGGCAGCCTCGAGGATCTGTCGTTTATTGCGTACTTTGTGAATCATGCCGACACCGTTACGGCCGTTGCCTCCTGTGGCCGCGATCCGATTGTCGCACAATTTGCCGAGCTTATCTCGCAGGGCAAGTGCCTGGGACGCAATCAGATCGAGGATCCCGCCAATCGTCAGGCCTGGACATCGATGCTCAAGGAGCCGGTGCCCAAAGTGCGCTAGGGACACAGTTGAAGCTTGATCCTAACCCAGTCCGTGTGATTATTACTCGCCGCATCAAGATGTCGCCGCCGCTCATAGATATATATGTGTATTTTAAATTTGTGTATATATATTGCTAAATTCGTTAAAGCGTACAAGTTCAAACCGCACATTCATCTGTCCATCGTCTATCGTATCGCTTGTATTACATAGTTTACGATATGCATACCGTATTTGTATTATCCTGGAAACTTCTTTGCTTTATTTTAAAATTATGTCATGACTGTGTGTGTTGTATCTATTCTTGTACCGAAGCATTTGAGATTTGTACAATAAAATACGTTGATTTTTCCTATCAGTAAACTGTTTTATTTCATATTGCCACAAAAGGAAAGGCAAAGACTCAAAAGCTACAAGATGCAAGCAAATAAATTAAGAGATCAGGAAGATAGAGTCCCGTAGACTTTAAAGGAAAGTTGTAATGTAGAAAACGTTTAGTAACGTAACAAAATTAATTTTACTGCGAATATATATACAAGCCAGAGTTTTTAAGACAATGCCATAGCACAGCTCGTGATAAACACACTCAACCAAACGTTAAGAATATAACAGTTTTGCATTTTGTTACGGATGTGATACGAAAGGGGGCGTGGCAGAACTCTGAAAGCACTTTGAAGTCCGCTTGGACACTACGCCCCAATCCAACAAAATTATCTAGCTCTCATAGTGCAGATGTAAGACGATTTAATAAAGTTGAGGGCCGAAAAGCGGAGCAGCGAAAAACTGAAGCAAACTTGATCTGTGTGGGTTCAATGGAAGTCTGTGTACTAAATTTCGTTGCTCTAGCTCTTATAAGTAATCTCTGAGAGATCCGATTAATAATATATATATACCCTATGCAGACCTTATAAAGTATGTATATATTATTGATCAGATCTCTCAGAGACTACTTATAAGAGCTAGAGCAAGAAAATTCACCTTCTTCTCTCTGTTACATAAACTACAACAAATTCAATATACCCTTTTACTCTCATATAGAATTTCAACGAATGTATAGCTCATTTTTAAATGTGGAAAGGGGTATATAAAGTTTGTCAATAAAGTATATATATATATATTTGTGATCAGCAAACGATGGTCGAGTCGATCTCAGACATTAGAAGAGTAAGACACCAATCTCTATATTATAAGCTGAACAAATTAAATGGAATTAAAACTAAATAAAAATCAGTCGATAGGCACACACATACAAAAATATTTAATAACCAGAAAAAAATTTTATTTTCGACACTCCAAAGATCTTATATCCTCAACTGATCGGTCCTATAAGAGCTATATGATATAGTAGTCTAATTGAAGCTAAATTTGGTCAGAATGTGACAGATAGTACCAATTGCAAATTCTGTGAGACTGGCTATAATAATCTGATTTTAGCCAAATTTCTTCAGGATGTACAAGACCAAATTCATAATCGCTGAGTTCGGTTGAGATATTTCAGTAAACCATACAGATTTTGGCACTAAAAGTAGACCGATTCCAACAAAATTTGGTCAGGCTGCATAAAATACACTTTCAAAAACACAATCTGTAAATATGGTTAAGATATCTCAAGAGAAACCGCAAATATTTACGTGCTACGTTAATTTTCCCTGAATTAATTTAGAGAAATACATATCTCAAAGAACGAAATAGTTGTTCTTACTAATGTTTGATTTTCGACCCATAGTTTCTTTGGCAGCTTTATGATATAATGATCCGAAACGGATACAGCAAATTGTCAGAGCTGTATCAAGTTCCAAAAAGATAACTTTAAAACTGAGTGACTACTTTGCAGAGAAACAGACAGACAGACGGACATGGCTATATCGACTCGACTGTTGATGCTGATTAAGAATATGTATACTGTATGCGATCTGCCACGCCTTCTTTTATGTGTTACACATTTTGTGACTAAATAATAATCCCCACTGAAGACGCAATTTGAAACTAGAGCTTTGATGATGGTGTCGTTAATAAACTCTGAAGTTGTTCAAGAAACAATATAGGGCAACGTTGAGCCGAAGAAGGATGACGAGAACACTGACGTGTTTGATGTATGCGTGTTTACAGAATAAGTACAGGGTCTCTCACAGTCGGTTACTCTCAACTGTAGCCCTTCGACCACTTGCCCCAATTATCAGAACCAGTGAATATTAAATGACTGTTTAGTTGGTTTAAGTTTAGTTTAGTTTGGTTTTCAGCTTGTCTATGAGTTTCTCAAAGATAACGTTGCGAGCTTGCTGAATGACATTGCTCTCCTCCAGGGCGAATCGCATTTTGCGAATCTCTTCGGTGCAGGCACAATGGGATTCGTTGGCAATCTTCTTCTTTTTCGGGTGATACGACGTGGACTGTTCCTCGGCCTTTCGTTTGCGCCTGCCGGAGCTGGTACTCTGCACATCGTCCGAGCAAGCGATGGAGCTGTTTGACAGATCTTCGGACATAAGCATGGCATTGCAGAAGGGACCGTCAGACTCGTCGTAGGTGGCCGCCTCGAAGTCGGGGAATATTGCGCTCTCCTGCTCCAGCTCCTCTTCTTCGTCTTTCAGCAGCTTGGCCAATGGGCGGCACGCTGAGAACGTGTTAGTGCTCTTGCCAAAGATAGCGTTCATTTCGTCGAAATGCTTCCATTTTGTTCCGCCTTCGCCGGTGCTCTCGTTTTTTCTCCTTATGTTGTCGAACGTTACACGCAAATTTCGAATCTTTCTGTCCAACTGCAGCTCGTCCAATCCTGTTGCTCCCTTCGCCTCCATGCCTTTGAGTATCTCGCGCCAAATTTTCTTGTTTTTAATTTTTGGATCGCGAAATTTCGATTTTCTTTCGGCATACAGTGTCAGGAACAATGTCGTCTTATCCGAACTCCATTTTCTTCCATCTCCTGCAATGTAATAATTTATTTAATATATACTCAGATACAAGTTGTTAAAACTTACCTTGGAATTCCATTTTGTTTAGCAATAAACAGATAAATTTACCAAGAACAACGATAGCTTTCATTCGGAAAGGCGATAACTTTGACGAAGAGTTGCAGTCGATGCTAATATCGATATTTTTGGCAATCCTGCAATCATCGATATTTTCCCTCAAACATTGATTTGCCTGCAGCCATGCATTTAACGTCTTAAATTTTTTATAATTTTAAAATTACGTTTTTTTGATTTCGTTTTTAATTTGGTAAGTTTCAAAATAACTCATATATAAAATAATTAATAAGCGAGTAGTTGATTAGCTAACATACATTTGTTTGCTCCTCTCGGGAGACGGAAACCCATTTGACTTATAATCGTAAAGCTTGTCAAAATTCGAAATTACAAATATTTCCCGATATAAATAGGTATGAAAAGTCTGCAGTTGATGTCAATGGAGGATCGGCTCCAAGTTACGCCTCTTGAGCGTGCCATGTATAATTGGCTAGCCGCTTGGCGTTCTCTGAACAAGGATTATCTCCGACTCCAGACGACAGCTATGAAATTTCAACAACTGGTGGATATAACTTATGCTTCTAGGCAACTACCTCTTATATATATATATATATTTATTCATGGATAGATCGAACAGGCAGCGACGCAAATCGAATGTATTGAGAATATCTTGTTGGAGAGACAATTTGTAAACGACAAATTCTTCGAATGCACTGCGAATGAAGGAGAGAACAACGTTCGGCTTCATAAGGAATATAGAGAGATGGTCGATAAAGTAATCAGTCTGAAGGGCGAGCTTACCGTAACCAATAATACGTTGAAGAAACACAAATTGCAAATAGAACGTGTCCAGGAAAAGTTGCTCCAGCAGACATCAATATCACAACAAATTGCCAAGAGTCTAGAAGAAACTAAGGCTATCAACATGGACTTAAGAGAACGCAATCTTACACTACAGGCAGTGGTAAGTCCTCTTAAGATCTGAGCTGCTCAGAAATATTAAGAGTTCAAATTAAAATTACAAAAACAGATTTAAGTTCCAAAAGTCTAGAAACTATATTTTCAATTATTTTCTGTGTTTGTTTCCTGGCATCAGTTAAAATAGAAAGTATCGCTCATTTACTTCAAGACTGTCATAATTCAAAAAACAGAATTTTCAGAAAACGCGTTTATAGCTTACAATTCAGCTCCAACTTACAGTGAAAGAAAATCTTTCAATTCTGTTATGAATAAATAAATATGAAACTAGTACCTAATATAGAACATGATATAAAAAATATTTCTGCAACATTACTGTTTTTCGACTAATGACAGACTGTACTGTATGTGAACATTTTATTAAAACTTGATATTCATCTTTTCCGGGACTAGAAGAGAGAGGCCATGGAACTTTATAGATCACGAGATCTCATGTTCGTCCATCAGCTGAACGAGAAAACGCAAGAATTTCGCAACGTTCAGAATAAAACAAAGGATATTGCAGCTGCTAGCACGTGTCTGCAGACGTAAGCGTTGTGTTACACCTAAAAATCAGATAATTAATTGTTGTCTCCACAGCAACATCGATCAAACACAATTGCAAGAGAATTTACTTATGAGACAGTTGTCAGCCGGAAGCGTTGAAAGAAATGGAAATCTGAAATTTCATCACGTTGTCCTGCATTATATGCACTTCCTGTGGGAATGTGTGTCCAGTCTGGCGAATTGTCCCAAACTGGATGAACCATACAAGTTCCAGTGTGCTTTGGTGTTATTTTAAATTCTATTATTGTTGGTAAATTTCCGTTGGCGCTTTGACGTCAGCGGATCACAGCTGCCAGGGCTGCACAAGTACCATGGCGGTGCCAGGGCTGTAGAGCAAACAATTATGATAATAAATATAAATAAATAATTTGAACAAAATATGTATTTTTACCTTATTCAACTATGTATATGGTAATATAATCAAATAAATAAATTTAACAGCGAAATAGGGCTGAGACTGGGTGCAAACACATCGATGTTAAAGTCGAGTGTATAGATGGTTTTTACATCGATATACCATTGTATGGCAAGACGCCAAGAAACATACATAATTATTTTGTTGAAAAAGTTAATTTCCTTGAGTTCTTTATGATGTCAACATATTTTTGTTATTCTGTTATTTAATTTAGAAAAAACATTTGGATACTAAATGTTTTTTTTTAATATAGAGTTTTGTAATGTTACCGCTTACTACTTAATTAAAATTCTTTGATACATTTTCAATTAAACCTTCGATATAACGATAACGATGTTGAAATTACTGATGCAACCACTATCGATGTTTTGCAGCCCTACCTTTGCATTTTGTTCTGTCATCGAGCCGGCATTTCAACAGCATTGCAACGATATTCGCGATATATCGATTTGATTTTTTTTTTTTGTTTTGTGTGTCAGGCGATGAATCGTCGTCGATACGTTTTGGGAAAAATTTTTTTACACACCAGCAGCAGCCAGCACACACACACAAAAACGCCCAATAAATTACAGTTGCAGGCAAGACACACAGACGAAAAGTTTTATAACAAACTAATCAGGGTGAGGACGCGCTGATCATAGATTTACAGATCACAGTCAAACCAACGAACACCAGCAACATAACAATCAACATTCCAATAAGCAAAATTACAGTCAACTGCCAACCAAAGTGTAACAACAACAACAACAAGAACAGCAAAGGCAAAACAACAATTCATATTTATCAATTATGAATTTCTTGGGTTTTGGCCAATCAGCCGAAATTGAAATAGTCTTTGATGGTGCCGAGAGCAGGAAAACCGCCGAGGTGAAGGGCGAGGATGGCAAGGTGGAAAAGATGCTGCTTTTCTACGATGGCGAAACAGTGTCCGGCAAGGTAGGCGAGAGAGGGAGGCGGTGTTGGTGAGGGCAACTGAAATGGAGGCGGCGATAGGAAGTTGAAAGAGACTGCAACTTCCGTTTTTTTTTTTTAGTTGCCTCCCTCCAACGACATTTATCAGTACATAACACAGATACAGTTGGTCAAGTAATTCTTTTGACAAAATAAGAAAAACAAAATAAATAACTTTAATATGTTTTTTTTTTTATATTATAATAAAAGTAAATCACAACTTTTGTGAATTTAATATTTTAGCAAAACACTTACTTGACTCACTGTATATATGCTGATTATGAAATTGTTTTCATATCTACTTTTTTTATTATTGTATCGTTTTTTATATTTTTTTAGGTAAATGTGACGCTGAAGAAGCCGGGAAGCAAACTGGAACATCAGGGAATTAAGATTGAGTTCATTGGACAAATTGAATTATTCTATGATCGGGGCAATCATCATGAGTTCAAGTGCCTGTCCAAGGCACTGGCACGCCCCGGCGATCTCATACAGAACAATAGCTATCCGTTTGACTTTCCCAACGTGGAGAAACAGTTCGAGGTGTACGCGGGCTCCAATGTCCGATTGCGATACTTTCTGCGGGCGACAATCGTTCGACGACTCAGCGACATAACCAGGGAGGTTGACATAGCGGTTCATACGCTGTGCAGTTATCCGGAAATGAATAATCCCATCAAAATGGAGGTGGGCATCGAGGATTGCCTGCACATTGAGTTCGAATACAACAAGAGCAAATATCATCTGAAGGATACAATAATTGGAAAAATCTATTTTCTGCTCGTTCGCATCAAGATCAAACATATGGAGATTGCGATCATAAAACGCGAATCAACCGGAACCGGACCGAATGTCTTTAATGAGAACGAAACGATTGCCAAATATGAGATCATGGATGGGGCGCCGGTCAAGGGAGAAAGTATACCGATACGTGTATTCCTGGCCGGTTACAATCTGACGCCGACAATGCGTGACATTAATAAGAAGTTCTCGGTCAAGTATTTTCTAAATCTGGTGCTGATGGACACTGAGGATCGTCGCTACTTTAAGCAGCAGGAGATCACGTTGTGGCGCAAAGCGGACATACCACGCTACCATGTCAGTCAGCAGCAACAGCAGCAGCAGCAACACCAGCCGCAATCCCATCACCAGCATCAACATGTGCCGCTTCATGCGCCGCCGCATTTGGTTAGCGGACCGGCGGCGCCAACTGTGGCACATTCTCTCATTGCCAGCACTGCGGACAGCGAGCGGGCAGCAGGTAATGTCTCCGTCGGAAGTGGAGTCGGAAGCGGAGCAGGAGGAGGCGGTGCCGAGTCTAAAATGGGCTTATTTACGCGCGAGAGTCCCAATCAGGAATTTATCCAACAGCAATTGGACTCACCGCTGCCAAATTCACCCATGACGCCCGGCAACGATAGCAATATAATTGGAGTAGCTGCCAGTGGCGTTGGAACGGGATTGGCAACTGCCGCTGCTGCAGCTGCTGCTGTGCCAGGCGAACGGGAGCGTGGCATGGGCGATGGCGCTGCGGCGGCCACAACCAGCGCCTCGCCCGTTGCCATGTTGTCCAGCACGCCGCCGCCGTTGCCCAGCAGTGGGGCAGCAGCGCATGAAGCCAGCTTGCCACATGCCGCTGGCGATGGTGATGGCAATATGTCATTAGATTTGAATGCAGACGAACAGCAACAACAGCAGCAGCAGCATCAGCAGCGTGCTCCCATCGATCTCGATGAGGAGCTAACGGACGTGGCGTTGCCATCGCCACCAGCTCCTGCTCCTGCTGCCGCTGCCGCTACCGCTCCCGCTGCTGCCAAAAAGGTCAACGTTGCGGCGCCGCTGAGCGCGGATTGAGATTGCGATTATGATTTCCAGAACAACAGCAGATTCAACTATTAAAGCAGCAATATGCATATATACATATATATTTATATATATATACATACAGTTGGTCGAGTAATTGTTTTGATCACATACAAAATGCACATATTTTATTTGATGTATCTAATTATTTATAGTAGAAAAGGAAAAAGAATATAAATAAACCCTAAGTTATTTATTTGCTTATTCTTATTTTATTATAATGCCCAGAACAACGAACATAATTAGATACAGCTAACAAAAATATATATATGTATATATATGTGCATTTACTATTTTGTCAAATCACTTACTTCACATACTGTACATCTATTTTTTTAAAAAAAAATTGTTACACAAATGTTTTATTGAGGTTAAGCGCGCACACACACACACACACAACAACAGACACACACACGATTCTGTTTATGAGAACACCCCTCAAAAAAAGAAATTCACTGTAGACAGCGACGCTTTAATACTCTATCAATCTCAAACACAACACACACACACACAAACAACACGCTTAGCTCTATTCAAAAATTGTATTAAAATTTGCAAAAAAAAAACTATATTATAAATATTAACGCTATGCATTTTTGTTGTGATCCTTCTAACTCTCAGTCCTCAACTCCAATCCAATTAAAACGCCTAAAACTATCATCACACAAAAACTCATTCCTCCTTTTTGGAAAATTGAATTTTTCAATTTGTAGCAGTACTTTCGAAAATGTTCAAAAACAAAACAAGTAAAACAAATGCTTTCTAAAAGTAACAAAAAAAATAAAAGAATTATAATAATAATAAAAATCAAATCAAATCGCTGCGTAGGCCTAAATTAAATTGAATCAAGTTTAGAGAATATAAAACGAAGCTGCCGGAAATTTTCTGAACGCGCCTAGAAAACATGTTACATGCATAATATATACATATATATATATAAACATATATATGCTTGCATATGTACATAACATATTTCATATTAATATACAAATATACATATAAATTTATCAAATTAATAAAAAAAACGAAAGAAAATGTGGCCGAGTTTTAGCTGATCTAGCAAATAATATATGTAATAGTTGTAAAACATATTAGACTATATGTTAGAGTAGGTATAGTAGGTATAGAACCATCGATATACCGGATGAATCGATGGATTTTTGAAGCCATTGCCTCGATTTTTACCGATGCCTCGATGTATTTTTAAAGATAAAACTGTTCATCGATCAATTTTTTGTATCTAACGTCCGAACGATTATATGGAATTCAAACGAATGAAAAGACTAATTGATCTACAGTCAGGAGCTTAGTTCTTTAGAGTAATTTGGAGATTTAAATGTTTGTTATTTAAACATAATCGTCTGACTGTTATTTTAAGTTTTTGTTGATTTAAAATCAATTTTTATAACCTGTGGGGGTATATTAAGTTTGTTGAAAGTATGTAACAGATCTAAGGAAGTCTGGCAGACCCAAAAAGTATATATGTATGTACATATTATCTTGATCAGCATTAACAGCCAAGTTGATAAATCAATTTTCAGCGGTTTGTCTGTCCGTCGCTCTGTCTGTCCGTCCGACCGCATGAACGAAAGGATCTCAGAGATGGTAAGAGCTAGAAGCTTAAAGTTGGTCTCCCACCACTGGTAATATTTGCGAACAGATTAAGTTATAGCTCATAACAAAATCAACTTTGTCGCTAGAGACTTCAGATTTGGCACACATAATGAGTATCTTAGGATCGATTCCTTCGCTCACAAATTGAAGAAACGAATTACACGAGAATTATTTACATCTGGAGTGAATTTAAGCGGGTTCCTGTAGACCCACAGAGTATATTACGGTCGGGATCCCGACTGTTCGGCTTGTTTGATTCGTCCTATTGATAGTTTCATTAATTGTACATGTTTATTAATAAGCTGGCGTTAAAAATAACATGAACTTTAGCTTCTTTTTAACATATTTTTCGAAAACTTCGAAACATCGAACATTTGTGCATCGATCAATATTGAGGTTGATTTGGAAATAGCCGATAAATTGATCAAATTTACATCTCTACCTTAGAGTCTCGTGTTATTTAAAATAAAATAAAAGAGATCCTAAAATGTCGATTCCACATGAAACAGAGCGAGAGAAAACATTGTCGATATCAAGCTGACTTTGAACTTTTAATACAAAAGAAAACAGCTGCACATTCAAATGATAACATATGATGATCTATACTGTTGTTTGTGTATAGATTATAAATTAAAAGAGGATTGCTTTGGCAATACTTTTAATGTTGCTGGACATATGGAATTTCGTAGAAAGCAGCGGAGTCTACAAAGTAATGGAAGGCAATAGGTAAATAAAGTTGAAGTTGATATAATAATAGATGTGAATAAAAGTACTGAAAGAGAAAACATCTTTAGAATATCATTAATTAAAATACATTGGTATACATTATTAGATTTTAAACTGATAGTTTTACAGGAAAGATAAAAATCCTTAGTGAAATCAGGGGTGATTTTTGCAGATGTTCAAAATGAAAGCAAGTAGAGAAAGCATACGATTTGGGTAGAAGTACTTAAAGAAACTGCATCTGTCAAAAGTAATAATTTGATTACATTGATATACTGACACCATCAACATTATAGAGCTAGAAACTAGAAGTACAGGGCATACTTTAACTTTACATACAAGGAGAACAAATCTTTGCGAAATCGAATGACATTTTTGAGAATTCTGGAGCTTTAAGTATGTTTGAAAAGTAAGAGATGTGGATAGAAGTACTTTAAGGGTCATCTATCAATACAATAGCAGTAATTAGAATAAATTACAGACCTAGAGCATCAGCTTTATATAGTTAGATGTACAGAGAATACTTAAACTTTACACACAATGAGGAAAAACCTTTTCAAATTCGTTAGAATAATTTGCAAGAGACTGTAAGTAATGAAAACCTTAATCAATACAAATGCTATAATAGGAATACATTATAAAAAGCATGCATCATCTGCATTATACTATATCAAGATGTTTAAGAAATGCTTTCACTTTTCACAGAGACATGAATATCTCAGTGAAATTGCACATATATCCTTTTGATGTAAAACTAAGCAACATGAATTCCTGGAATACATCACAATTGGACTCCTCCATCAATTACATAAGTAGTTATAATTAGTTTGTTTGTGTGTGTTTATTCCATAATTTGTATTGCCATTGGTGTGCGGTAAGCAATAACTTAAGTGTATTTAATCCCACGCCTCCTTGATCTTCAGCTGATTGAGACGCTCCTCAATGGTCACATGGGGCTTCAACTTTCGCAGAGTTTGCTCCGTTGTCCACTTGGCCACCAATTTGTCGCGTTTCTGCAGTTCCTTCGCATGGCCCGACGATTGTTCCTAGACACGCACATAGCAATTAGCTAGAGCATTTCTTATATTCTCCATATACACCGTATACTTACCAGTGTGAGATAGGGATGCCGCAACAGGAACATAATGTGTTCCTGACGCTCGTATTCCTGGGTAAGAGTTTCCATTGCCTTTTTGCTCACCGGCTTGACGAGGCGCCGCTTGCCACGGAAGATGTGACCGGGCACGGTTTTCTTGAAGAAGTTGATTAAAGTTAACTGCATTTTATGCTTTCAATTATTAATAACAAATCTATATGTTTTTTATTCGGCGCACGTTAAATATTGTTGCACAAGTCGCCACTGAAACAGCTGATTGCTGTTATCGTTATCGTTGAAGCAGGTCTCCTGTAGATATATCGGGTAACTGAATTGCATGAGCTCGATAACTTTGTCACTCTATTAAATTTATCGATAGTTTCATTATTAGCGCCGAAATCAAAATAAAAGAAATCTACTATTAACAATAATACAAACGTTTAATATATTGTGAAAAACAATTTACAAACTGCAAATATAAAATTTGTCTTAGGCACTATTTTCGGAAATAGTATAAGGACTAGCTGAATGAATGGCATCGCCCTGATGCAATGCACCCTCGGCGAAATGCAAAATCTCGAATCCCACCTCCACCATGATCAGTATAATGATCATCCACTCCAGGCGAATGTGATGGGCATCATTTAGATTGTGGGATACAAGCTCTGCCAGCTCCACACAATGATTGATCTTCTCGTTCATCACCTTTGTGCGTCGCGATATGCTAAAATAAGAGCACACCTGCAGATAGAGACCCTCGAGCTCCTCACGATCCCAGTAAAAGTCCGGTGCGTCCAGCAGATCCGATGACAAGTTGATCGAATGCCGCAGGGCGAACAATTCGCCCGTTTTGCGCAGCATCGAAGCTCGCGAAATGCGCAAGCGTCGTCCACGCTTCAGATCCTCCGTCAAATACTCCATGGAATCGATATAACGATCCAAATTCGCCTCCCAAATGCCCAGCTTAATGGACTGGGCGATCGCATTGGAGAATGTGTACTTGTACAGAAAGTTATCGCTGTCCGGCGTCACATAGAACTTGCCGTTCTGAAAGAAGGCGCGCGACGCAACATTCAAATCGCTGGAATCCGCCACGAGATCGCCCTCGACATCGACGGCCGTGGACGCGATATACGTATAGGGCATCATCTCACTTTCGCCATGCACCAAGGCACTGACATACGATTCCCGCTCGAAGTTACGCAGAAAGTTGAGCACATTGTTTGTCTCGATGTCGTTGCAATTCCAGAACACCACGGATCCCTCGCGAAAGAAGAAAATCTCTCGCGGCTGTTCGCCTGTAGGATATTTGGCAGTTACATAGAGTACATTCTGTTCGACGCCCAGATTGTCGGTGGAGAAGAAACGTTTCGTTTCGTACAGATTCTGTTGCTTGAGCGCCGCATGCAACTCCTCCAGATTGTATTCGTCGGCCGTCGTGTAGCCGCGTGTGTTTAGAAATCCCAAGGCAGAGAGTTCATCGATAGCCAGACGCTTCTTGCGCAACGCACGCGACCGGCTTGGCGATAATGCCGTCTCTAGCGGCTCATCCACCTGGGGCAGTGTCTTTACGCCGCCCGACACACGACCCTTGATCGGCTTTGCCGTCGCCTCAGCTCCCCCTGCCGTCTCCTTGGGCGTTATGATGCCCGACGACAGGCGTTTGTTTATTTGCAGCCACTGTACCTGACTCGGACTCCAGTTTCTTTGCAGTTTATATGTTTGTGCTTTGGGTATGGTGCGTACACTTCGCACGAGCGTCGCTTCCACAGCAAGGCGTGCTAATATCATTTTAATTTTTTGATTTATTTATTAAAAAAACACTACTTAAATGCCATAACTCTCAATTCGATATCATATTCATTATCGAATTGCGACAAGTGAGGCGGCAATTGCATGTCCAAGGGCTGCACAAACTTCGTTGGTATCGATGGTTTCACCATTCGGCGATTGATTTATGTGATTTTCAGCCATCGATATATCATGGTATGGTGGAACGCCATGTAATTATTTTCTACACATATGAATTTAATAGCATTATTTATGATGTTCCCAGTTTGTTTATTCTCTTGATTCACTGGAAATAAAGTTGAATACTTTAAGATATGAAATCGATGTAACAATCAATGATGAATTGACCACGATGATTTGCAGTCCTGCGAATTCGCGATTATCAACATTTTCGTCAAGTCAAATAGTCAACCGAATAGCATCGCGATATATTGATTAACAACTGATTAAGGCAAATCACGTAAGCGCAAGATTTAAATATTAAGTTAGTTCGCCTAGGGGCTTATCAAAGCTTTGTCGAATCAAAGTCTGTTTACAGATCAATAATTATTAAAAATAAAAGAGTTAATAACTATTAATAAAAAATCAACTATTTTGCCAAAGTATCTTAAATATAAAAATTTAAATTAAAAAAAATAAGTTTAAAACATCTGTAAATATTTAAAGAAAGTTCTCATGTTATCAGTAAATATTTTAAAAATAATTAATTATTTAGAATAAATTACTATTAATGAAAATATGAAATAAATACCCTAAACACATCTGTAAATATTAAAAGAAAGCGCTTATGTCTTATAATTTTAAATAACTTGTTGCCACACGCTACTATCGATGGCACGCCGACTATCGATTGCGGACAGCGCGTGTTTTGCATCTCTTGGAAATTCATCGTCTCTAGAACTGTCATAAAATATAAGCGTGGACTGACTGCCGCATCGAACCATTCGAAACGCATTATTTCTAGTAAGTCGTGGCCTTAAATTACGTTTAAAGGGTCGCATCAATCAGCGGACACCTCGCACGCACTCCGCATTCTCTTACAGTTATCGGCGTCTCGCACGATTTGTGAATTTTGCCAAGCGTAATTCTGGTTGACCGTGAAGCACGCGCTACTACAACAGTTAACAGTTGCAATTTTTTTTAACGACCGGTGTCGTTGGAACTCAAGAGAGCTGGTACTTTTTGGTAGTTAGAACTGAACGTAAAGCGTTAAACGCCAACCATGCCCAAGGACACAATTAGCAAGGTGCAGGAGTACAAGGACTCGCTGATCACCAAAGCGGAGACGCTGATAACGAAGGGCTTTCCAGAGAAAATCGTCGAATTGAACGAGCTGCTCGCAACTCCCATGTTCAATGAGCGAAACTTCGCTGAGGTTCATCAGGATCTAAACATTCCGGTCTTGGCGCCGATATTGGTCAACAACCACGACGGCGATGCCGACATCAACGACGACGATCATCCCGTGACAAAACGTCCGCGCAAAGAGGCCAACGTTTCCGTTTCGGGCACCACCGTGCTGGGCATTCCCGGTGGCACGGTGCCGTGCAACAAGCCGCTTTGTGATATGATCAAGGTGGTCAAACCGATTATACGCAAACTGGTTGAGGACTGTGAGTATTCTTTGACTATTTCACAATGATCTGTAATTAATTCATTTAATGTCCCCCCCTCTCCACCCCCCCCCCCCCCACCACTCAGCGAATCTTCTGAAAATGTGGATTTCATTCATGATACCCAAAATTGAGGATGGCAACAATTTCGGTGTTTCAATTCAAGAGGATACACTCGCCGAAATCCAGACGGTTGAATCGGAAGCGGCTGCCTTCTTCGATCAGATATCGCGCTATTTCCTCACGCGTGCCAAGGTTGTCTCAAAGGTCGCCAAGTATCCGCACATCGATGATTACAGACGCGCCGTTGTTGAACTGGACGAGAAGGAATACCTCAGTCTGTGGCTGGTTGTCTGCGAGGTTCGCAATCGTTACTCTTCGCTGCACGATATAGTTATTAAGAATCTGGAGAAACTGAAGAAGCCGCGTTCATCGAACACAGATAGCTTATACTAGAGACAAAACGCCCATCTATAATATTTTTCTTAACATTTACAACGACCACACACACACAGACAGACACTTCCCTGCTATACACATAACATGGAGCACATAAGGAAATCGCCAGGCCTGCTCTGCCTGCATCCACATACGCTATCACACATCCAGAACCATAACCCAGATAAATGCGAGTACTACTTGCAAATCAATGCAAAGTTCTCTCAAAATGTTCCTCCCTTTTTTTAGAATTCATAGTTATTACTCGCAAAGTAAAATTTTATAAAAAAAAAAAAAACAAAAAACTTGGACGACATGTAAATGGCGAAATGTTCTTAAGGAAAGTTTAAGATAATAAAATATTTGGGTATCTAGATTATAATCTAGATTAAAGTAATATACAAAACACAATCGATGCTGAACTGTTAATTCCAAGAAATAGATTTAGCTATACACATACACACACACACACACATACAGACACTCGTAAATAAAACAAATCAAATCTCGAATTTTCTCAGAATGCAGCAACTTTATTAAATTGAAGTGGAGTCTTGAGTAAAAAGACAGAAACATTCATGTTCTTTAAAGATGAGGTCATGTTTATTGGTTATTTAATTGCACATCCAGATTAAATAGCGATGTGTTGACAATATCTGCCATGAACTCACATTAAATGTTGCATACTTTTAGGGTGTTTTTATTTTCATTTTTAAACAGGTTTTCTGCTACCATTAATGGCAACTTAATCTAACAGCAAGCCTTTGATAGGGTATGGCATTGTCACTCAACGGCTGCTTCATTGAGCACAAAGGGCAACACAAGTATCTTGGAGTCATCCTCGAAAAAGAACTTAAGTTCGGCAGGCATGTGTCAGCACTAAAGCAATACTAACAGGATAAGGTAGCAAAGATGTCTTGGCAGTCTTGTTGCTCACAAGTTAATGATTTACAAGGCGATACTTGCACCCAGCTTATTCTATATCATACAGGTATATGGGATTGCGGCTAAAATGCACATAAACAAGTTGCAAATGCTTGAAGATCCTGAGAAAGATAAGTGGAGGGCCCTGGTACATGAGGACAAGGGACATTGAACGGGACCTCAACGTGCCAAAAATAGGCGACAAGATATAAGAGACTGCCACAAAGTACGCCAACAGACTGGAAGCTCACCCCAATAGCCTAGCCAGGTGGCTAGGCAGTTTCGCAAGAAGAGCCAGAAGTAGATTAAAAAGACTCTATAAGCTCATAACTCTGCTGCTATAAAATAGCCTGAAAATATGCAACAATTCTAGTAGTTGGAAATTAACAATGTTTTAATACAGTAATGTTAGATTAAGTTGCCGACAATAGGTAAGCAGTACGCTAATTATAAATAAAAGAATTTCTTTATATTAAAATAAAAAAAAAAATAAAAGAAAATAAAAACTTAATCTAGTTAATATTTATTCTTAAATACTTGTATTATTTGTTAAACACACAGAGCAGGGCAGCAGGAACTCTTAAGACACTTTTGATGTCTGTCCTGCGCATAAACCAGGGAGATTTACAGATTCTTTTAAGGACTTGTGGGCCAGACGAATCTTGTTTATGTGGCTTTTTGCAGCAATTCCGTATATGTATACCTGAAGGGATATATTATCAAATTGGGCTTAGGACGCATTTATAGATACATACAAAGCTACGTTATTGGAAAGCGACAGATTGTTGGAGTATAGGAGTCACGACGTTTTCTCAGCTTATTGTCCAGGATAACACCAAGGTATTTGTATTGTATTGTATGGTATTGTATTTGATATGCCTGAACAAGGGCCACTGCTGGTGGTGAATGTTAAGCTTGCACATTTGTTGCCATTTATTTTGACTACATGTTCCACTTGGCAGCCCATTCTGTGAAGTTGTTAACCTGTTACTCCTGCATTGCACTTACCGCAGCGCTGATCAGTCGGCTCGGAGTTAGCACGGCCGAGTTGTCAGCGTATGTGGCTAAAATACTTTTGCTTTGTTGCTTCCACCTGTGCCTGGTATATACGCGGCGGTACCACACTCCATAGTGACCTCAAACTGCATACAGTTGAAGAGCAGATCGGAGGATACACCAGCAGATACACCGAAAGACTGAGAGACCAACTCACTGCCCCAACCTTATAACTGAGATAGTTAGTGGCTTGCCTTCTTAACGCCAGGAATAAGCTATCGCTTACCAACAAAGCGCACATCTACAAAGTTATTCTGGCACCCCTTAGGAGATATGGTATTCAGATACGCATTAGAGATATTGAGTAAGAAAGAACTCCTACTCCTGCATACCTGGACAAGCTCGCAAATCATCCCACTGTGAGCGAGACGTATCCACCGAGTTAGTTTGAGAAGGAGGCTCCAGAGAGTTCATCCAACTGACTTGTCAAACATAACCATAGTATAATCTTTCCCTTTTCTCATTAATTTACTCTATGTTCTAGGTTTAAGCATGTACATATGTATAAGTACATAGTAATAGTAGTATATAATTGGAAGTTATTATTAATAGTAAACAGTGTAATCTTTAAGGCAAGTCTTTGCCAAGTCAGTAAAGACTACCCTACCTACGAAAAACTTCAAAATTCTCATTCCATCTCCCCTCTTTTGCAGCTAAGCATGTGTTGTTGAGTTACTAACAGGAAACTACACTTAATAAATATGTACATTTATCATTTGGCTAAAACGGAGAAGAAAAAAAGCATTTGAAGATCATCCCCGACAAGAGAAACAAAAGAAATCACATCACATTTTGTTATACATTTGTTTTGTTTTTATTTTTTTTTTTCTGTTTCTGTTTGTATTTGTTTTTATTTTTGTTTTGTTTGCTTTTTAATATGTTGTATTTAATTTTATATTATTATTATTTATTATTTGTAAGCTTACAACTTAAGGCATAAAGTTACAAACTAAAACTTAAGTGCTACACATCATTTTTTTCTTTTTTTTTTTTGTTTATCAATCATAATCACGCGACTCGGCGCTGAATTTAATACACATATATTCATGTATTGTTTTTACTTTCATTATAATATTTAATTAATAATTGTTTAGCAATATGCATTCATAAATGTTTCATTATTATAGTAGTTTTCGAACAGAAAAAAGAAATCAAAATTAATGAAAATATAATATATATATAGTATAGTAATAAAAAAACGAGTTCCATTCAAACTATTATCGACTTTGTGTTGTTCTTTCTGTTATTAAATATTATTAATATTATTATTTGCATATTTATGTGTTTGTTATACATTATACAATTATCATAATCATCATCAGCTGCTGTTTCATAATTTACGCATGCTTTAAAATTCGGTTATTTATTTTTTTTTTGTTTTTGGGTTGTTTTGTTTCACTTTCATTTACATATAATTATGGATATACATAGATATATATATATATATATATATATATATATATATATATGTGTGTGTGTGTGTCTGTGTGTGTGTCAATATTTGTACAGTTAGAATTATGGAAATATTGGCAGCTGCGTTGTGTTCTTTAGACGGCTCTCTGTCTCCGGGTCAATGAGTTCGTGCCTCAGCCAACAATATTCCACACAAAAACTGTACAGATAAGCACACACATATATACATATATATATTTATATATATATATACATACATAAATCCCATGGTTGTATAATTTTTTCACTCTTTCTCTATATATTTACATACATATATAGAATTTGTTTATATTATTTGTTATACATATATATATATATATTTATATAAAAAAAAAATACGGGACATGCTCTTAATTAAATCGCTGCCGCGCCGGCAAACCGTGTGTGTGTGTGTGTGTGTGTGTGTGTGTGTGTGTGTGTGTGTGTGTGTGTGTGGGGTGTATCCATGTGTGTGTGTGCTTTGTTTTTATATTCCTCTTATCCGTGTCGTTTCCGTCTCATTTCAATGAATTTCTTCTTTTATATTTAAATATACAAATATGTATGCATATATTATATATATATATATATATATATATATAAGTTTCTGTGTTAATATTTTACAATGTTTTGTTTGTTGAATAAGTCTTAGCGTTTGTTGTTGTTTTACTTTCTTTTTTTTTTTTCTTTTTTTTTAGTTACAATTGTGTATTAAAAATATTTAATTTTTGTAAATCGTTTTTTTTTTGCAAGTAAAAAATAAGTTAAAAAAAACACAAACAGTGAAATAGCTAAACACTAAAACTGCTGTTTTTTTTTTTTATAAGACATAATTATGTTATATAAAAAATATGCATATGTAATCATAGCAATAATATATAAATACATATATATACATATATATATATAATTGTTTATACATATATATATATATATACATATTTGCGCTTAATATTTACTTACATAATCTTTATAATAGCTAAACGTACATAATTCAATAGCGTTTATATATATATAAAAAAAAAAACAATATTGTCTTATAAATTAAAACTTACACTTTAGAAAGTAGCAAAAAAAAAAATAACTATAAGTATGTATAGTAAAAAAATGTATGGTATATTTTTTTTAAAAATTATTTCTGTTTTATGAAATTTACATAATATTGTTTAAATAAATGTTGTTGCAAGTAGTGTACTATCATATAATATATATATATATATTTACTTGTTTTCTTTTTTTGTAGATTTTTTTTTCTTTTCTAAGAACAGCCCAACAGTGTTTTTAAATATTTTTTGTTTGTTTTTTTTTCTGTTTTAAATTTAATTTTCTTTTTTTTATGTATATATTTATATATATATAGGTATTTATAGTATAGGTTTCTGTTTTTAATTCTTCTTTATTTTTGTTGTTGTTGTTGTTGTTGTTGTTGTTGTTGTCACTACAATTGTTTATTTCCTTATGTTTTTTTTTTGTTTCGACTCAATTTTGTTTTTTGAGGTTAGGTTTAGGTTTGGGATACAAAGTACAACAAATGCACGTAATTAAGAACTAATAATGAAATTTGAAAAAAAAAAAATAGAACAATTATGAAGAGAGGCACACACAGCAGAACATGATCATAATTATGTGTGTGTGTGTGTGCAGATGGAATCGCATGAGAGAGATAAAGAGAGAGATATGTACATACGTACATAGCGTTACATACATACTACGTATGCCTGTGTTTGTTTGCCTAACTACAATTTGTTTTCTGGTGCGTACGTCTGTGCGTGCAAGTGTGTGTGTGTGTGGGAGGGGGAGGGTTTAAGGGAAGAGTTGGGACTTGTCTGCACTGCTTGCACATTAAATGCAACTCAAATTCAACTCTCTTTGCAGCTACGCTGTCAAGCTCTCTCGCCTGCTTTATATGCATTTCGTCTGCACTGCTTGCACAATAAAGTGCAACTCAATATAATTCTTTGCACTGCTTAAGCGCGCGCTTTGCTAATTGCTTGATCTGCTTGCTGATTAACAGACTGACTGACTTACTGACTGGCTGTCTCTCTCTCTCTCTCTCGCTCTCTCTCTCTCTCCGTTTACCTCTCTCGCGCAGTTGTCTTGTTGTTGCTGTCAACATTTGTTTTTGTTTTTGCTTTTGTTTTTACTTGTTTTTAATGCCTTTAGGCCTGTGTTTTTTTTCGTTCGCATTTGACTTTAACAGCTTTTATCATTAGACATTGCAAAAATGGGCCTTAGTGTGTGTGTGTGTGTGTTTTTTTTATCTCTCTCTTATTTTTATACGTTTATACAATTTGCACGAATAGTTTGTGTGTAGTTTAGTTGTTTTTCGGTTTGCTTTGTTTTGTTTTTTTTTTAACATACACTAACACATATACATACATTTAAGAGTTGCTGCTGTCGTGCATATATAATATAATGAATATATATATATATATGTGGTTTACATTGTTGTTTGTTTGTTTTTAGTAATAGCCATGATTTGCACTGCTGCCTGCACTGCTTGCATAATGATGCGCCGCTGCCGCTGCTGCTGCTGCTGCAGCTGGATCTGTATAATGTTGTGCGCTGGCGTAATGCGTTCGCTGTTGATGTTGCTGTTGTTGTTGCTGCTGCTGCTGCTGCTGCTGTTGTTGTTGCGCTGACTGCAATGGCGGCGGTGGCAGCAGCGCTGTGGACTGATAATGTGACTGCCGTTGCTGTTGTTGTTGTTGCTGTTGCTGCTGTTGTGTTGTTGCTGGCGCTGCCTGCTGCCGTCGATAGCCAGCAGTTGTCCAGCTGATCTGTTGCTGCTGCTGCTGCTGTTGTTGATAGACATTTGCTGCTGTTGGCGCCGTCGCTGCTGCCGTCAGACTGCGCATGCCGGACGACGACGACGCCTGCAGTCACAACTAATCCTCGTCGCTGAGCGCCTCATACTTGGATGACAGCAGCGGCTTTGGTTCGCTGGCCGCCAATGCTGCCGACGCCGCTGCCGCAGCAGCTGCCAGCACGCTGGCGCTATGCTGTCCACCACAGCCACCAACCGCGCCGCCCAGCCCGCTAACATTAACGCCACCAACGCCGACACCGCCGCCGCCAACGCCTACATTAACGCCGCCCGCTGACGTCGAGCCGCCACCAACCACAAGACCCGCCGCTGCCGCTGCACTCACTTTGCTCAGCGCATGCGCTGCCTTGGCGCTCAAATGACTCGACGGCCCCGTTTGCAGCGACAGCGGCAGCGGCGGCCCCGCAGCGCTCGGCACGGTCAGCGCGCTGAAGGGATACGCATATGTGTTGGCCGCAAACGCATTTACCGCGGCCGACGGCGGCGGTGGCGGCGGCGCGGCATGATAGGCGCCGGCGTGATGACTATTCGAGCCCGTGCTGCTGGCCGAGCGGCGACCGCTGTCCACAACTTCGTACTGATTGGGCGTCTTGCGGGATACGCTGATCTCTGCCTCCTTGGCGCGCAGCTGCTGCTGCTGCTGCTCGTTGTGCTCGGCGACGGCGGCGGCGTGAGCTGCCGCGTGCATATGTTCATCGTACTCGGGACGCAGCACTTCGACAATACGATTCTTGCCGTAGCCAATGTCATCACGCATCACTTCCGCAATGCGATGCTTTACATAGTTGTCGAAATTGGAACCGCTGCCGCTGCTGCCGCCGCCGCCTGGTCCGCTGCCGCCGCGTTGTTCGCCACTAGACGGCGGTGCGGCAACAGCGCTGCGACTGACAACGCCGCCGGGTGCCGACAGAAAATAATGGCTGGGATCAACGCCAACGCCGACGCCGACGCCAACGTTGACAGCATTAGCGGCCGCCTGTTGCATTATCAACTCGTGGGCATATTTACGCGGACTGACAGCCTGCGGCATGCGTATTATGTTTCGTGCATCCTCGCCGGGCGTGTTGGCGCGTCCGCCGCTTGGCGTGCCGGCGCTGTTGCTGCTGCTGCTGCCGCTGCCACTGCTGTTGCTGCTGCTGCCACGTCCGCTGTCCGACACATTGATGGGCGATTGTTTGGCCCGCTCGGCTGCTGCCGCCGCCGCTGCCGCCTCCTCGGCCTTCTGCTGCTGGCGGCGATTCTGCTTCCAGCGATCGGGCGTCAATATGGCTTGAGCGTCCTGCATGTACGGCGTAAAAGCGGGACGCAAATGCGGATTGGGATCATAATTGTTGGCAATAATCGAATCGGTTAGCTCGCCAAATGTAAAGCTCTTTGTATGTATTTGTTGTTGTTGCTGCTGCTGTTGCTGCTGCTGCTGTTGTTGCTGCTGCTGTTGTTGCTGCTGTTGATGTTGTGTGGGCGGACCACCGATTCCGCTGCCCGCCTGCGATGTGGGCGTGCCGTGATGCGATGATGCCACACGCAACGCGCCATGCACCGAACGACTTGAACCTGTTGGCGCCTGCGATTGTTGCTGCTGCTGCTGCTGTTGCTGCTGTGAATTCGATGAGATGCGCTGCTCCTGATCGAGATCTATGTTGATGACATTGGGCGAACTTGAGTTCGCTTTACCATTGTTCTCCGCAGCCAACAAAGAGACGGCGGCGCCTTCGTGCGCTTGACGCAAATCGCGTTGATACTGCAATTGAACAAGTTATAGTTAATAAGTTCGTGTTACGCTTTAAATCAGTGGTGCCCAAAATGCAACTGCCATGCTACGCGTGTTGACGTTAGCTACAAATTATGTATGATTTCACACGCAAAGTGTAACCAACACACACTTCGTTTGGCTTTTGTCAGGATGGGAATTCACTGCTTTAAATTCACTCGATTATTATTGCCACTTACGTATGAGGGACGGGATATGTCACGGGGCATACTACTGATGTCACCAGTGCGACTGATTTCGTGCTTGATTATCGCATCGATCAGACTCTGCGCACTGAACTGACTAGGTGCATCTTCTGGTGGCTTTGTGCCATGTGCCTGGCGATAGTAACTGTGTGAGAACAACGAGAGAAAATTGTAAGTAAATAGTTGTAAATTGTAAATAATTCCCTTAAAAATAGAAGATTTATTAAGCAGACAAACTTTGCACATTTGTTTAACAAATCACTAACTTTTTGACTATTAGAGCATAAAACCAGAATTGTTAACCGAAAGTATACTTTTAAAATGCAGTACCGTTTTCGAAAGTTGTTGGTTGGTGATTAGTTGTTTGACTAACTGATTGACTGACTGATTGATTCACTTACTGATTGATTGACTGACTAACTAATTATCTATTTGATTAACTGACTAATAAATTACTTGATTGATTGACAAACAAGTTGATTGACTAATTGATAAGCTGATTGACTAACTAATTGACTGATTGATTAATTCACTGATTGACTGACTAACTAATTGTCTAGTTGATTAACTGACTTACAAATTGATTGATTGACTGACTGATAAAATTGATTGACTAATTGATTAGCTGATTGACTAACTAATTGACTGACTGATTGATTGACTAACTAACTATTTTTCTAGTTGCTTAACTGACTAACAAATTGATTGATTGATTGTCTGACAAAATAATTAACTGATTGAATGACTATCAGAATGACTGATTGATTGTCTACCTGACTCACTAAACATTTGACTAACTTGATTACCTGACTGACTCACTGACTGATTGACAGACTAACTGACAAACTAATTGACTGATTGCCTCTGACTCACTGTCTGATTTATTTATTGATCTACTTACGCATCTCGCTCGCGATCGGGAATGGTGCGTGGCGGTCCAGTCTCCGGCACCGGCCCACGCATATAGTGACCATGACCGTGGGGCAAGCCATGATGGTGCACCTGCGGTGGCACCGTGTTGGCAATGATCCTATCCATGCGATCCATGCGGTCCATCCGACGACTGTCTCGCTCATCGGCGACGCGGTCTTGTTCGCGTCTCTCCTGATCCCGACGATGCCGTTCCTGTTCGCGCTGTCGATCGATGCGATGCATCCGCTCCTGGTTCTGAATCATCTCCCGATCCCGTTCCATGTTCTGTCGCTGATCGCGCTTCACCTGCTCGATGTGTTGCAGTGCATTCAATCTATATTGCTGTGCGGCCAACTGTTGATGCACCGCAGCCGCCATCTGCTGGTGATGAATCGCCGCCATGGGATCGCGATAGCGTAGATCGTGGTGTGCCGCAGGTGGCGGCGGTGCTTGTGACACCTGTACGTGCGTCGGCGGCGGCGGCTGTGGCGTCGACTGCGAGGACACTGATTTGTCGTCCTTCTGCGATGGCACCGGCAATTGTGGCTGCTGCACCGCCACGTCCACAAACGAGGCCAAAGCATCGTGACCAGCTGGCGGCAAAGAAAGATCCAGAAAAGAATATATTGTTAGTGAACGAAGTGAAATTTGTAAACAAGCAGAAGTGTATTCAATTTAAAGACAGCTTTCGCCACGCGTTATAGGCAATTCGCGTTTTGGGCACCACTGCTCTAAAGTAAACATGAAGGACGCTTACCTGGTGGATAATTGTAGGGCGTGACAATGTGCATGCGACTCGGTGGCGGCGCAGCGGGGGAAGGTGGCTTGGAGCCCGTATTATGTCGCTGGATGACGCCCTGACGCTGCGGCGGAGGCGTGCGATGCGGACTGGGCGTGCTATGCAAGAGGAAAAGACAGATAAATTAGATATATATAGATATATATGTTAGAAATGCACTTTAAATGGACGTTTCTAAATCGCAAGCAACTGGAGTTAGCTTTTGTCGGAACTTACTTATTGAAATGATCGGCTGGCGAGGCGCGACTCGAATATTCGGGGCGTCCGCGTGGTTGAGGCTCCTTCTCGTAGCCCGCATAGACGGCTGAGCCGCCGCTAACACTGTTTCGGGGCGAGGGTGATTCCTTGTCGGAGCCGGAACCGGCACCGCCGCCAGCACTGCTGCTGCCACGCGAGACGTTGCGTTGTTGTTGTCCCTGCATCTGTTGCGAGGTGATGTAATCATTGATGACAAGCTCACGCGAGCTCAACACCGAGGGCTGCTCGCCAACACTGCCGTAGGGAGAGCGCGAGTACGGTGAACCCACGGTAACCCCGACACCGACATTGACACCATAACCCTGCGGTGGTGGCGCCTGCGGTGATGATTGCTGTGACGACGGCCCTTGAGCGGGACTTAAACGCTGTGAACTCTTGTAGAAATCATATGTACGTTTGCTCTCCAAATGATGGGGCGGCAAATGCAGCGGAGTTCCCTGTGTAATCGAGCCATGTTTGCCCGTATCCGGACAGCTGCCCGGCGGAGTTTGTCGCACAAGACTCTCGTATTTGGGACTGAGCAGTGAGGAGGGTGCGGCATGTACAATAATCTGTTGCTGCCCACTATTGGCCGGAGTTCCGTGTGTGATTGAACCAACCTTTACCACCTGCAACTGTTGATGCTGTGACGATGTTGCTGGCGACTGTTGCTGCTGCTGTTGTTGCTGCTGATGTTGTTGCTGTGGCGAAGGCGCCTGACCGTGCAAATGTTGCTGTGGACTCAATTTGGGTGGCAATTTGGAGACACGCGTTACAGGCGGTTGCGGCAACGCGGGCGGCGGCGGCGTTGGCCGCGTCAACTGACTTTGGCCCAGGGGCACAGGTACTGGCTGCACATACAACGAGCCCGGCACACCGCCAGCACCAACCGGCGATGCCTTGACCACACCGACGCCAAGCAACTGGGAGTAGGGCAGATAAGTGGAGGCTGGTGGTGCTCCCGACACCGACAACGTTTGCACCGTCTCGCCACGATACATGGGCGCCGAGCGCACAATATGCTTCATTGCCCCACCCATCGAGGGATGATGACGATCGGCAACTGTTGATGAGGAAGCTGAACTACCGCTCGGTCCTGTGTGTGGTGAATGTCCGTCGCGTGGTGGTTTCTTAATGCTCAAGTCGAGAGTTTGCGGTTCTTCGAGTCCCGCGGCAGCACGCAACACGGCATGTGTTGCTGGCGGTGCGGATTGCTGTGACGCCTGTTGCTGCGGTGTCACATGACTACCGGAGACATTGTAGATAATTGTCTCGGGTGGCGTTGGCGTTACAGAACTCTTCTTTAGCACTGGTGTAATAGTTGCCTTATCCACGTTCGATTGATGCTGCTGCTGCTGCTGTTGTTGTTGTGGCTGTTGTTGCTGCAACATTGCTGGATGTGACATATGCACATGATGTGCGGCAGCAATTGCCAAGTGAGAATTCACTACAGTTGGTATCAAGGTGGCCAAGTTATCGCCATTGTTGTTGCTGCTGCTCGAGATGTTGTTGTTGCTGCTGCTAATGCTGCTGCTGCTGGCATTGCTGCTGTTGCTGTTGCTGTGCGCATGACTGTTGAGCGTTGTTGGCGGCGGCACAACAGCGCGTGAGCTCAACTTTTGCACCGAGGTGCCGTGTGGCAAGCCAGAAGGAGGCGCCTGTTGTTGCTGTTGTTGTTGTTGCTTCAGCAATGCATTGCCATCCTGTCGATATTCACGCACAATTGTCAACTCTTTGCGTTCCAAATTGTTGTGTTGCTTCTGCTGCTGCTGCTGCTGCTGCTGTTGTTGCTGCTGCTGTTGCTGGTTGCCTTGCTTGTTGCCTTGACTGTTGCTGCCCGGCAACTGTGGACCCTTTTGTTGCTGCTTTAGCTGTCGCTCAATCACAGAATACACACAATCCTGCACATTGTTAACCGCTTCACGTCGCAAACTCATAGGACCATTTGGCTGTTGTTGCTGCTGCTGCTGCTGTTGTTGTTGCTGCTGTTGTTGCTGCTGCTGCTGTCCTGACAGCACAACAGTTGATGCCACAGCTGCATTTGGTGGCTGCAAACCAGCCACATTGTTGCCGTGATGCGCATGCGCATGTGTCACCGCATTGAAGATCACCTTTGGACTCTGACGATTCGCTGGCGAATTCTCATTCTCCTCGTCCGCTGTTTCCGTTGCCGACGAATCGTATTCCTCGCTTGTCTTTTGTTTTTTGGGCGCTTGACACGCCGGCGGCAACAATCGTTCGTTGTCGTTGGCTGTTGCAGTTGTCGCTGCTGTTGCTGCTGCTGCTGCCTTGGCGCTCATTCGAGTTGGCGTAATGGTCAATGCGGCACCTGTGGCATCTGCCACACTGCGCAGCGTTGACTGTTGCGGTTTCTGTGGCGCTGGAGGCGGTTGTGGCAGCTGTTGTTGCTGCAGCTGCTGTTGCTGCAACTGTTGTTGTTGTTGCTGCTGCTGTTGTTGCTGCTGCTGCTGTTGTTGCTGTTGCTGCTGCTGATGCTGCTGATGCTGCTTGCTTAGCTGCGACTTGTGACGCTGCAAATTCTCGGGACTGTCCACAGAGGCCGTGTCCGATCCTCCCGGCTCCCTTTCATCACAGGACGATGTGCTGACATCTGTTTCATCGCCACCGCTGCCATCGGCACCGCCTCCTCCGCTGCCGCCACCCAGTCCACGACGTCGCTCGTCATCCGTCAGATTCAGTTGCGGGTCCAGCTTGCGGCGTATGCGCATCAAGCAGGCGGAGCAACAGCGTGTGGCATGCAACGGTATCTGAAACTCGGCCATCAATGGATCGCGCACTTCCGGCGACAGTTCGAATAGACGCGTCGGAATGTTGCGCAAACGCTGCGCTCGATCCTTGGGATTCGGACATGTGGGCAGCGGACAGTTGGGATAACGATTTCGCACCGATTTGCACTGACAACTGTTGCAGACACGTGCTCCCGCCGGTATCGTTTCGTCTGGTATTGCGTACTGCTGGCCACGCCCCTTTTTCAGTGGACGAGTTCGCGGACACGCTTCCGCCTTGCATACAAAACAGCTCGCCAGTTTATCTGCAAAAGAGCGAGAGAGAGAGGGAGAGGGAGAAAGTGGATGAGAAAACGAGTCTAGAATTGATGACGCAAAAATGGATGAACAAAAGTTGAGCAAACACATTATAAAAAAAGCGATTTAATTAAAAGCCAAACCTGTAAAAGGCGAAGGGTGAAAGGGGAAAAGGAGGCGCGCTAGAGTCGGGAGCCGAGTCGAGTGTGCACGACTTACACATACCCTGCCTATACTCGTGTGCTCTACAAAACATTGGAAATCTGGGCAAACTGTAAACACTGTTTCTCTCTTTAGGCGGGAAATGACGTTACAAGGATAACGGTAACGGCAACGGCAACGGTAACGGCAACTGTAGCGGTAACAGTAAATGAAGCTGTAGCACAATCTGAAGCACGAAGGCCGCTTTCATTAAGCCACTTAACAAATAATGAACACAGCAGAAAGAAGCAAGAGAAACGCCAGCCAATTGAATATTTTAAAATGTTCGCCGTGTTTGCCTTGGCACAAGGTAATCGCAGGCAGTGTAACGGTAAATGAATGGGGTAAATGAGGCAAAGGGGTGGAGGTTGTGTTGGCAGGCTTTTAGTGGCTCGAGACAAGCGACATGGATAAAAATACATCAACAGATATAGTATAGTATTAATTTAGTGAGGATTACATGTTATCGAATGTCATCGCCGATATATATATATCGACAGCTATCGGTGGATAAATATCGACAGATATTGCTTTGACTATTAAATATATCATCAATAATCGAGTAATCGACTAATTGACATCGATTCTTATTGAATTCGCTCAAATATTTGATAATGGCATAATTAATTATGTTATCGAATATGTTTCAGTACAAGTTTGTGTGTTTGTATTGTTATCGATTGACAAGCGTTAATAATTTGTAATTTCTCAGGGAAATCATGTTTATAAATACTTTAAATTTCAATATCGAAACTTCTCAACTTGAAAGTATTATAATAATTGTTGAATATTTATTAACTTTTTAAGAAATAAAACAACAGTTATCAATAGTTAGTGCAACCCTACGATAAATATCGATAACATGTATTACCAGAAATAAACGGCAGGCAAGTATTTCCAGTTGTTATCGAAATGCATCGATAACAAGTAGTAATTGAATTATTTATCAACTTAACACGATATCAAGCAACTGTTATCGATAGTTGATGAAACTCTTCGATAGACATGTAGTTGATTACTTCTTTTTGAATACTTTCAAACCAAATTTCAATCTCAATCTCAATCCCAATTTCTGGACTTAAAACTCAACTTGGATTAAAAAAAGATCCCTTGCAAATGGCGCATGTTAAACTGAAATGTTTATCTTAGTTTTTTGTTTTGCCATTTAATATTTTTACAATTTTAATGATGTGCAAATAGAGAGCAGCAAAAAGAGAGTGAGCGGGGCGAGGGAAAACAATGTGGCGCATTTAATCAAAATCAATGTAATTAAAATAAAGGCAAATAAAACAGAGAACGACTGACATTACGGAACAAGGGGGGGGAAGATTTTAATGAAGGCAATGATAGGCAGACGTTACAGTTGGACAGCGGAAGAGTGGGGAAAGAGATAGAGAGAGAGTGTGTGAGAAAGAAGGAACGAGTATCCGGCAAGTAAAATCAATCAACGTTTAAATGTCAGAGACAAACGTCAAGGTTCTTTCTCATAAACCGACGACGACGACAACGTTCACTGACCAAATAACAGTTGATACCCACCCACCCAACACCCACCCTCATCCCTCTGCCCGCTAACACCCCGCACCGCACTTAACCACGGCATCGCCACCCGCTTGGCAGTCAATGTGCGTTTGGCTCGTCTCTGTGGAATATGAAAATACATCAAAGTAGCCAGAGAGCCAACAACGACGGCCTCATTCTCATTCCCATCCTCAGCCTCAGCCTCAGCCTCAACCACATTCACATTCGTATCCTTACTGTAGTATATGTATATGTATATGTATATGCATATATATTCCCCTTCATTGTCCTCGATTTTCATTTCTGCCCAAGATATATATAAAACGGCAAAAAATGCTTTTTGCTCGCGCGCAAAGTGAAGCGTTTAAATTTTAATAAACCACTCATTTTAATTTTGATTGTCGCGGGGGTTGGAGAGCTTGTCGGTTTGAGGGTTGAGGGGGTTGGTCAGTTGGTTGTCTGCCTCGACAGACTCACGCCCTCGCTTTTGCATTGGGGTGCCAAGGATAAGCCATTGTCTGACTTAACCATATGAGCCGGGTCAACAAAGAGTCCGTGGTAAGTGGCCAAAATGAATGGTATTCACTTTTTACACACTGAATCAACTCAATTATGAAACGAGTTTATCATTTCAATATTATTCAAATTGATACAAATTTTTGAATTCTGATTGAAACAATTTTTATAAATATTTAGAATGCGTTGCTGGCGTTGCCAGAAAGTTGTTTAAAAACTGTTATGTATTTTGTTTATTTATTATATATTTTATTAATAGCAATTATGTTTTTTTTTTGTCGAATTAATTGTAAAATCATTACAATGTTTTGCTGGCGTTGCCAGAAAGTTGACAATTTTTGGTTTGTAAATATTTGTGTATTAAATATCATAACAATATTTCATGCCGATGTTGCCAGAGAGTTTGCATTCATTTTATTATTATTATTTCTATTATTATTAAAAACCCTGTAAATAATTGGCAACACCATATATAAACAATTTGTTTTCACTTCTTTTGTCTTCCCTTTTTTCTATTTTTTAACTGTTAATAATGTTGCCACACCGTTTGCGTTTATTAAGTGGCATTACATATGCATTTTGCCCTTGATCCTCATATCGATAAATTCCATACATGCATACATATGTACATATTTCATAGCTGTCAAATAATAACAGAAATGGAGGGAAAAAAATAAAATGTTGCCTACTTTTTTGCGCAGTAACCAAAAGGCCAATTAAATTGATGGGCGAGAGGCGCTCAATCAAAATGCAATTATAAAATGCAAATTAAATAGAATTGCAAAATAAATATTTAATATTAATAAAACAGCAACAACAGCAACAACAAGAGACAGTGGCAGTGAAAAATAATAAATACTCGCAATAAAACAAACATAAAAAAAAACACAAAAACAAAATGTAGTATGAAATAAATGCAATTGAAATTGCAGGACGTCAGTGTATCGACAACAACAATAAGAACAACAACTCAAATAAATTAATTAATAAAAGGCAATTGGTCGCTTGGCTCGCATTGAGGCTTGTTTGTGGATAGAGCGGGCATATTTCCATTCAGTGGGCGTGGCATATCATGCGTCAATCTGTGCCTTGTTTTCCTCTTTTCCTCTTTCCCCATACACTCTTTCTTTTTTCTTTTTTTTTATTTAATTTTTGATTTTAAAAAATTTTATATAAATATTTAATGCACTCTCGTGGCGTATGAACGACGCACGGGAAGTCGAACCCCTCCCCTCCCCTCCTCTCTCTCTCTCTCTATCAGCCTCTTGCCAACCCCATAAACAAAAATGACCGCGGTCAACAGTTCGTTCGTTTTTTTTTATTTTTGGGTTACCCGAAATATATAATAATAAATATAAATAAAATTGCCAGGAAAATCAGCGAAATTGTTTTCTTGCTTAATTTGCACTTTGTATGACGAGCTGGCAACCCGACAAACAAAAAGAGAAACAGGAGTAGATTTCTCTTATGATATTTTGATATTGTGACCAGTGTTGGGAAAGCTAAATAGTTTTTTTTTAATTAAAAACAAACGTCGCTTAAGTAAGAAAATATTTTTTTGTTTTTAAATACATGAGTTTTTCAAGCTAGTAACATTTAGTTGAACTTTTCAATTAGCATTAAGTCCCGTTGAAATTTTTGTTTACAATTTACCTCAGCTATTATTATTTCAAATCAATTGAATTTTAAGTCAATTATTAACGACACTTAAACCCATTCAAGTGCCAGCGGCTTATATTTATTTCCTTTCATTAAATATTTAATTGGGATTTTTGCTAAAGGGAAATATTCCAATATCTGACAAGTCAAAAATTCGACACAATCCGTCCGTCCGTCCGTCTGTCCTGCTGTCTGAACACCTAGATCTCAGTGACTATAAGAGCTAGAGTAACAAAATTTGGTATCAATACTCCACAGGCCTCGACAAAGGTCAAGTTTGTTTTAGAATTTCGTCACGCCCCCTGCCGCCTCCAAAAAATGGAAAAACCCAAATAACACGACTTATTTAAAAGATACAAGTTCCAAATTCGGCAAACAAAAAGTTTAGTTTATTTGCGATATGTACTGAGAATTTCATTGCAATCGGACAATAAACACCAGAGATTTGAAGCAAATAAATTGTGGAATATACAAAGGTTAAAGGCAGCAAATTGATGCATTGAAACAAAATTACTTTTTATTGCAGTTCTGTAAGGCAAGTGGTAATTTGCCAGATAATCGACAAAAGCTGCATTGGCGCTATGATGTGTGGAGTGTCGAACTCTTGCGGTGTGGTTCTGGAGTTCGAAACCACCCAGTGGCACACTTTTCTTTAGGTTATTATTATTTTTACAATTTATTTAGATTTTTTTTACTATTATTTCCTTTTTGAAGAATAAGTTAAGAGTCTCTCATGGTCGCCTTGCCGACTGTTTATATTTATTTAATTTATAAATTTTTTGTAGAGAGCTGCAAGCTTAGCATATCGACAACTCTGTCGCCTGGCAGAGGTAACGATACGCCATGTTGCGGTTTGCATGTCACTCAATGCACACACACACACACACACAAACACACACGCTCTCAAAGTTACACGCACGTAATAATGCAATTAGCAGTATTTGCTGTTGTTGTTGTTGTTGATGTTACATCAATTTATCAAAAAATTAAGTCAACTGTAATTGATACATATTAATGGAAATTTGTGTTAATTAAATGTTGCCTCAAATCGCATTCTCACATCATTGACACACACACACACATATATATACATGTATGGAGACTGCTTGCTTTTGACACGCAAACCCAATAAGAATATGAGTACTTATATATATGTGCCTATCTCCCTCACTCCCGCATGCTCAGCAATAAGCTTTAAAGTACTTAATTCAATCAACATTATATTTGTTGACCATCAGTGCCGTCGCCGTCGCCTCTCTTTGCATTTCGATCAATTTTATTAATAATTCAATCAGTCAAAAATTATTTGAAACGCCCCAAAGGAAAACAAAAAAGTTTTGCTCGTTTTGCGGCTGCGACGACGACGACGACGGCGGCGGCCGCTGCTGCTGCGCCGACAGCGACGCCATCGTGTGCCTTTCTTCTTCTTTGCTTTGATTTCGCCTGCGAGAGCGAGACAGAGCTGGAGAGCTGCGAAAGATGAAACGCGAAGAAGAAGAAGAAGCAGTGCCAAACGTCGACAGTTATTTGCACAACGTCGAAAGAAAGAACGAAAGAAAGCAAATCAAAACGACAAACAAAACAAAACGAAATGCAACGCGAGTAGAAATAAAAAGAAGAAAACATGAAATAATTCCATTAGTACAATTTCTTTTGCAAGTACAAAGAGTAAATATTGCTGCGTTGAAGGTGGGCGGATGCCAGAGGAGGGGGGGGGGGCGGTGGAGAGCGGGGAGGGGGGATGTGTGTGTGGGATATGTTGTGCGTCAAGTTATTCGGAGGGAGTCAGTTGTATGTAACTGTTTATAGGCCTATGTCTGTCTGTTGACCTACTGAGAGAATTTGATCATCTCTTCTTGCCTTCTGCCTTCTTTTCAATTGTCACTCTTTAGTTATTTGCAATTTAATTTGAGCAAATGCAAATAATTGCTGGCACCCCAAACAGAAATTAACCGTTACACACACACACACACACACACACACACGTTGCACCGACTTTGCTGCAGCAGCAATAAAATTTCTGCACAAGTTACCAAAATTGTATTTAACTTTCAATTAGACAATTGAAAACAACAACAACAACAACACGATAGAGTTGAAATAGCAAAAGGAAACATAGAAGTTGATGAAGAAACAACAGTACAGTGGAACAAATCGAGCAATTTCAAATTAAAAACCACATTTCACATTTTCACTGTGTGGTAAAAGAAAAACTACAAACCCGCTGGCCACTCAATTCGCATCAAGAAGACTCAAAATACATCATCTTTAAGACCACTCCACAGGGAAGATTGCTATAAACTACACAAATAGACACTTGCTTTTATTTATGTATTACATACTTTTAAATATATCGCTTAAAATCGCTCAAATGTTTACAATAGTCTGGCAACACTGGAATGCGACTGCTACGTTAGACGGTAGCATTCAGCTTTTCACACAATGTGTAGCATTCAGCTTTTCTTTCATCGACACACTGTATAGCGCCACAGCGGCCGCCGACAGCGCAAATCAAATTAACATCACATGCTCTCTCGCTTGCGCAAATGACATTTTCATATGCTCTCTCGCTCTGGCCAACAACTATGAAATAATGGATTTAAAACAAATTCCTTAATATATCAGTTATTTTATCTGTCGATCGCTATGAAACTTGCAACAAATTGCTTGAGTTATACTTCAACTATATGTTACTTTAGGCTGAGTTTTCTTTAAATTTTAGGCTATAACAGTTTCTTTCGATTTGCGTGGACGGCAGAGGTGAGATATCACAAAAACTGAAAATAAACTTGACCTGCGTATGATATTCAGTTACCCACATTCCAAATTTGAAGTCACTATCTCTTATAGTTGCTGAGATCAATGCGTTCATACAGACGGAAGGACAGACGGACGAACAGACAGACGGACAGGTGTCAATCGACGAATATATATATACTTTATAGGGTCGCATATGCCTCGTTATGCATAAATTTGCACAAATGTCATTTCTAATGGGTATGAAAAGACTGAAAAAAACCTTCCTAGACCAATTGCCAACTCGTTGTCTTCCGATAAAACGAGCACGTATAACTCCTGGCATAAACTAAAGTTTTCAGAACTAAAGAAGATGGCCTGGATCTTCCAATTTCTAAATGTCACGAAACGTGGTTAAATGTGTTTTAAAGTTCTTTGTATTTGAATGCAAACGCAATTAAAAAACATCTGCCATAACAAAAAAAAAAAAAAAAAAAAAAAAAAAAAAAATTGCATTCTTCCGGAAAAAAAGTATGATTTAATTTTAAATTTAATTCTATAAATAAACATTCCTATTTATGAACTAGTTCACAATTTTCGTTTTAAAATATTAACGGTGTGTGAGTAAAAATTTGACAACAATCTTCAGACTGTATTTTTGCCATAAAATAATAATTTAAAATTTATTTCTATTAAAAACTGTGTAGAATAAAAACTGACAAAACTATTGGAAATATATATTTTGCCACAATAAATATATTTCAAATTTAATTTAATAAGTTTAGAGTTTTTTTATGCCTAACAAAATATATATGTAAATTAAATTCTATTAATTTTCAATTGAGTAATTGCTAAAACTATAAACTGAGTGTAAATAAAAAAACTGACAAGTTGTTGATCATTTAAAATTTAATTTTATAAAATGTAATAAATTGAATTCTATAAACTGAACTTGTTCATCAAACTAGTTCACATCATGCAATAAAAGTTAATTAACTATATATTTAATCACACTTTACAAGTTCACACAAACACACACACACACACACACTCACATACATACAACTCGTGTAGGTGTTTGTAAACGAGCACACTAAAAAAAAACAGATTCAATCAAAGTCGCTAACAACATTTAGCTAACGAGTGCTAACAGGCTAACAGCAACAACCACAAGAACAACAACAGCAAAGGAACAAACGTAGCAGCAAGTGCAACAACAACAACCACAACAACCACAACAACAACAATGGCGGCCAATTAAAAAATATACGACGCGCGCATAAAAGTATGCAACGGAAAAGGAGAACGTCAACAGCGACGGCCGCTAATTAGCACCATAGGGAATTTGCGCTGGCAGAAAAGGACACAAAAAAAAAAACAACAACTTGCGTAAGCGAAAGACAGCAAGCAGTAAGAAGCAGAAAGCAAGCAGGGGGACAACGAAGCACCAGCAGCAACAGCAAGCAGAAGGAAGTTGCCAGCCAACTTGTGTAAACATCAAAGAGCACAGCACACCAGAAGCAGCAATGGCAGCGCAGACGTCGACGTCGACGTCAACATCGACAGCGAGCAAAAGGAATTATGTGCATAAATGCCGACGAAACGCTGCACTATGGAGACTTTTCACATTTTATTGAAATTACATAATTATTAAATCAAAAAGGGAATATGATGTTAGTTGGACTGGAAAACTGGGTGTGATATTGCCTATTTTATTTTTATTTATTTATTTTATTTAATTTTAATACATATTAATTGACATGGCTATATCGACTTTATAGGGTCGGACATGTCTTCTATTTTCAAACGTTATACTTACATACAAACGTTACCCTCAGCAAGCCTATACAAATTGGTAAAAGTGCCCATAGTGCAATGCTGACGATGACAACGACACACACACACACATTGATACATATACATATCTTAAAACACATGTTCGCAGAGATCGAGCGTATGGAAACGCAAGTGCAACTTGGATAGACGCACACATACACACACACACACACATATATATACAAATACATACGTACATACATATATAATTGTAAATACAGTTAATATGAACGTGACGTCGCGTCGCTGCCCGTCGCGCTGCGCTTGGCACTTTTAATTTACGAAATGGTGTTGATTTAACGGCAGTCGTCGTGGCAGCGACCGCGCGCACTCTCTGCCAACGCAGGCGTCTGCAGAGGTGGATGTGAGCAGTGAACAGTAAGCAGTGAACAGTAAGCAGTGGGTAGGGGGAAGGGGGAAGCGTGGATGGTAGGCATGGCGTGAGTCCAGCGTGGGCAGTGCAAAAAGGAACTTGTAAAATTCTCGGCAATTGTGTGGCGGACCAAACAAGCATCATTATGAACATCATCATCATCATGATCATCAGCATTCATTCGTTTTGCTGCCTTTGGTTTCTTCTCAGCTTTTGCCATTTCAGATTTCACAGTTCTTTTTGCTGCCGCTTTTATTTGTTGTTGTTGTTGTTGTTGCTTTTTCATATATTTTTTTTTTATTTTTTGGTAAACGATTTTCACTGATTAATAAAAGTTGCTGCCGCACACACACACACACACAGACACACAAGCAGAAAACTGCGCCAGCGATAATCAAAAGGGTGTGCAATTTTAATTGAGCAATTTAATTACATATGTAAGCAAAAGCCAAATGGCAACAAGTGCGAAAGAGACATACACACACACACAAAGAGCGAAGGAGAGTGCAAATGGCTACGCTCACATAATTAGCAAGCAGTGCTTGTTCTGCTTGCTGTTCTCTGCTTGTCTGTCTCTCTGTCTGCCTGTCTGTCTGTGTGTGTGTGTGTAGGTGCACAGTTTTTGTTTGTGTTGCTAAAGCTTTCGTTTTCGGTATTTAGGTTTAAGTTTGTAATTAGTTTGTCAGCGCCTGTGAGTAGGCAACAGTTTTCAGCTTCAACCCAATCGCAAGCAGCTAAAGAGGATGAAGTTTAAGTTAACAAATAAGTTAATAATCCAAATTAAAACACAGTCTTATGATCACACAGACACTTGTCTTATGTTAGTTGCTAGTTAGTGATCAATTAAAATGCGCTATTCCAAATTTCCATAATTGTTTGCAATTCTAAATAAATACTAAGTATATGACAGTTTATTTTTGGAAATTGGTAAATAAGTTTCTCTGACATCCTTTACACCCAATCAAAAGCGCGCCAAAAACTATGCTACGTTAATTTTAATGCTAGCGAAATATTGTTGAAATTGTGGCAATAACAAAATTGAGAATATGCTGCTATTTAAAATTTATCAAGTCAGACATTTGTCGATCGAATTGAACTAAAAGCTTGTCTGCAACTGAAGAAACAGTGAAGGAAGCCGAAAATAGTATTTGCCAGCGTTCAATATGCGCTTGTGTGTTATGGAAATGCTCAGAGGGTGGTAAGGGGGGGGTAGAAAGGTGATTTCGCCCGCTAGGGGAATCGTGTAAATGAGCAAATGTGAGTGAGTAATTATGATTTACTAATTAGCAAACACAATGCACACGAGCCGCAAAGCTGACAAACTCTCTCGCTAGCTAGTTCTCTGCCTCCCTCTCTCTCTCTCTTTCTCACTGTCTCCCTCTCTCGCGAAAACCAAAACGCGAATTGTGCCACGCCCCCTCCTGCTGCCGCCTCTGACAACATTGCAACTGCAATGCGACTTTTGACCAAACACAAAACGTGGCAGATATCTTTCTCCCCTCTCTGTCTCCCTTCCGCCGCACACAATTGAGATACAATTAGCTGGGGGAGGAAGTTAACAAGTTAAAGGGGTGGCAGAGGGTATGCGGAGGGGGGTGAGGTGGGTAACTAGTGCGACTAGCGAGTAAGTCTATTAATTAGCTGCGTCGTTGCAATGTTGCCAGCACATTCCCGATTCGCAGCAAATACGCACACACACACACACACACATGTACTAACTAACCCTCTTACAACTCCTCCACCTCCACCTCCATCTCCTTCTCCCTCACTCCTATGCCCCACGTCCCACTGCACCCCTTTGCAGAGCCGTCACTGCATTTGCCGTTACATTTGCAACAAGGATTTGCGCATCAAATTCGCTAATTGTTTTTGCCTTTTGCAGTGTGCGTGTGTATGTGCGAGTGTGTGTGTGTGTGTGTGTGGCCAACACTTGCTTCGGCAGCTGCAATTGCTTGTTGTTATTGTTGTTGTTGTTTTGTTCAGCAAGGGGAAGGTTGGGGAGGGGGGAGGCTTGCGGCCCAAACAATTAGCGTAATTTCAATTTTGTTCAAAATTTCATAAGCAACCGCGCCGTCGGACACTCAACGGTTCTCTGTTTATCACCCCACCACCCCATTCTCCCACACAACCTAGATCTACACCGCGCCCCCTTCCCCCCTCCCTCCAGCCATTCTCCACTCACCACGCTGCTTTCTGCCCTCTTTCCTTTTAGCCATTTGCTGGTTTGGCAACAGTTAAGCCGTCGGGCGGCGTTGCATACTTTTGTGCGCCGTTTTGACAGCACATTCAAAAAATGCCGCTTTTCACGCACCCCATTCTACTGTTTCTACTGTTTTGCCCTCCCTACCCCAATCCCTTTACTATATCACGTGTGTGTGGCAATTGTTGGCGGGGTTGGGGGATATGATGGGTATCAATTGTGTGCGAATTGTTGTTGTTATTTTGGCAGTGTTTGGCATGCTTAACTGATTAGTGTCGGGATTTCTCATCAATCAACTTAAAATACAAATGGACGTAATTTTAATAACAACAACCACACAGATATAGCTACAACAACTACAGTAGATCCTCACAAATTAGAACAGCGCTTGGTTCTTTCTGTAGTTCGACATTATTCGAAGAGGATTCAATTTGTTGTACTTATAACTTCATAACTATAACTATTCACATAATTATGAATATAACATAACATAAGGGAAGTTTTAAGGGGTGATACTGGAATAAATGTGGGAGATCAACTCAATGTGAGCGACAACATCCGATTCAGAAGGTCTTGAGAGTGTTGGTTTTTTAGTCTAAAATCTCTTTCGTATATAGAAATTATATGTTATACATATACTATTTGTTTAATAGCTCATGACTTTTACCATCTATCCCACTATTATATACATTTTAAGCATGAATTTGGTTTTTAGCTGGCTAGAGATTTATTTTAAGAATGTTTCTATAGCTTCTGATTCTAATATCTGATATTTTATCTTTGTATAAGAAATATATACTACAATACACTTGTTGTTATGTATTTTCTAATATTATTAGGTTAGGTTAGGTTACACAGACAGCTCTACAAACTTGAGTTCACCCTGAGGCCTTTCGGGAGGGGAGTGGCAAAGGGAATTTAATATAGCTTGGTACTTGAAATCCCTTATTGGTTCCGTTGAGCGGGATTCGCCCCTGGAATCAGCCAGTGGCGTACAGGAAGAGTACCAGAGCCTCCAGTCGAAGTTTTGCGAGACTGTCTAGTACCCCAAAGAAGGGTTCCCCGAAGAAACGGGTACTCCTTCTAAGAAGTGCAGGGCAGTCACAGAGAAGGTGTTGGATACTCCTCTCCTCTTCGTCTTCGTTGTGTCATTCGGCCAATGGAACAGTGACCCGTTGAAGACTCCTATCAGTCTTAATACTGTTACTGCAGCAATATGCAAATATATTATTTGAAATATTCAATTGACATTTTACAAAATAATTTATATTATGCAAAAATCAGTATTTCAAAATATATTTCAACATTTTCTTTCGTATTTCCAATGTCATTTTGAATTTTGTATATATGTTAACACTTGGAGAGTTTTCACTGTAGAGCAACAACAACAATAAGAACAGCAGAAATGTCAGAAAAGTTAACAATTAGCAAGTTAATTGTCACCTCAAATACAGCAGCACTTTTTATCTCTCTCTCTCTCTCTCTCTCTCTCTCCCTCTCTCCCTCTCTCACTCACCTATCTGTTCTTTGTTACCAAAATTTGCATTTGCCAAAAGCAGAAGAAAGAGGAAGGGAAGGGAAGGAAGGGAGGGAAAGGAAGTGAGGGGGTGCTTTAAATTTAGTTTTTGGCGCATTTTTCACTCTATTTTCTTTTGGTTTTGCCATTTTTATTTTTGTTTTATTGTTGTTTTTGTTTTTGTGTGTGTGCAGAGCACAAAAAGAATTTTTAACTAACACAAAATGGCTGTTGATTTGAGTAAAGCGATTTCCACTAAGGGAAGAGAAGGGGTTGGTAGAGTTTTCCACTCAGATGGGCAGGATTAGTGCCCGACTTCTGCTTTCCCACCCCACGTTTCCCTCCCTCCCTCACTCCCTCCTCCTCCATTAGCCTGAAAGTTCAATTGCAATCTTGTTAGCGACGCAATTTGTGTTATGTAGAGAGTGCAGTGAGGGGCGGGGTGCTGGTCAGAGTGGCAGGTGGGGTTTAAGGGGAGGGGGGCGGGTCAGAGGTCAGACAGCTTCGGCTGGACACCTGAACACCTGGACACAGGTTGAACAGAAACTGAATCTGAATCTGAAACAGAAACAGAAACAGAAATTGGAGGCTGTGTCCTGTTTTGCCTGGTTTATTAATGTTGACCGTCAATTATGTTTTAATTGTCATAAAAGGTTTTCTCTTTGCACACAGCATGGCAAGAGGGTGAAGAGAGGAGGGGAGGGGAGAGGAGGGAGAGCGCAACACATGCAAATGGCACAGCAAATGGCAATGGACAGGTGGACATATTGGACATGTGAACAGGCAACACGTGCGTGTTGTCTCTCTCTCTCTCTCTCTCTGTCTCTCTCTCTCTTTCGCTCGCTTGCTCTCCCACTCTGTTCATGCTCTTCTCTTGCTCTACTCTCGCTCTGTGTACAAACAATAAAATCCAACTGGGATAAGCTACAGCAAAAAGCGACAACAGAGCAAAAAGTGATGGAGAAGGAAGAGGGGCAGCAGATAGAGAGCCAGAGGAGGAGGAGGAGGAAGAGAAGGCAGAGAGCAGAAAACTGGGCTGCTTGTCAACATGACCAAAAGGCTCAACAGCAGTTTTACAGTAAATGTGTGTGTGTGTGTGTGTGTGTGTAAGACAAAAGCCAACAGTTGACAGCTGTGTGAGTGTGTGTGTGTAAGTGTGTGTGTGTGTCTGTGTGTGAGTGTGTGTGTGTGTGTGTGCTAGAGTCGCTCGATTGGCTGCTGGCAGGCAATTTGCCAACTTACTGCAAAGATCAGCAAAAATGTTTGAAATCCGCACTCCTCCACAACCATCGCCCCCGCCCCCGCCCCCATGCACTCCCCTCCCCCACCATTCATGACCACACACACACACACACACACAGCGAGTAAGTGAGTGAGCGAGACAGCGTTATATAGAGACAGAGCGAGACAGGAAGTAGACAACTAGCATAACGAAGAGAAAAGCTAATTGCGCAGAGCTTTTAACCGTCGCGTTAATTGAATTGAATTGCAGTTGATGCCTGTTGACATTTTCGACCCACTGTCACCGCACAGTGGGGCAAAACACACACAGCAAATGCATGTACATATGTATATGGCATGGTAATTGAATGTAATTGGTTAGAAAACGTGTAAGAAATTGCAGTGACAAGATAACATTGCAAACTGTGTCGATTACAAAACAATCGATTATCGATTATCCAATTTAAAAGTAAAGCAATAAATGCTGTTGAAATGTAAAAATGAGTTAATTGATAATCAGAAGAAGAAGAATAGTTAAATATAGCAAATCATAATCAATCGATAACAATCGATTACAAAACAATCGATTATCGACTATCCATTATAAAAGTAAAGCAAAAAATGCTGTTAAAATGTAAACGAGTTAATTGACAAGCAGAAGAAGAAGAATAGTTAAATATAGCAAATCATAATCAATCGATAACAATCGATAACGAACGATAAGTGTGGATGATTGACAAGTATCGATTACAAAACAATCGATTATCGATTATGAATATTAAGCTATAAATGCTGTTAAAATATAAACGATAGTAAATTGACAGAAGAATATTTATATATAGCAAATTATAAGTAATCGATAACACTCGATAAGTTTTGATAATTGATTTAAAAACATCAATAATCAAAATAACAATAAACATATGGTCTGCAAAGTGTAATTTGATAGACAAATAGTTAAAGATACTAGTAAATATAAAATATGACAAAGCAATCGATAATAATCGATAACAATTGAACAGTTAATACAAGCCGTGTAAGTTTACAAATGTATAGCAAGTGATTAAAGCATTTACCCACATTATATTAATTGATATTAATCAACAAATCAATCAATTAATAACTATAAAGTCGACCTATCGATTGCAGCGAACTATCGATACGTATGTATGTGTATGTTTAATTTGCTGCAGAGCTTAAGAAGCATAAGAATCAGATAAACATTACGCAGGACATGCTCAGAATAATTGCTGGATAATAACAGCAGCAGCAGCTAGGCAACCAGGGAGGCAGAGAGGTCAGCCAGGGAGGTGCAACAGGAGAGAGACACGAGGCGGACACGCTTGGGGATTAATGCAGCATTTAACAAATGTGACAGATTGACGACGACAGGACAACAACAGGACACATCCTGACACAGCTTCTATGTGTGTGTGTGTGTGTGTGTGTGTCGATTGTTGCCATGTTCTACAGTTGCCATTTTCCTTTATGCTTACCCATTTTTTTCTTTTTTTTTTGCTTTTTCACTTTTCATGCTCTGTCAATTTATGAAATTCACTGTTTTTTTTTTTGTTGCCTACGTTGTGATTATTTATTCACAATGTTGGTTGGCGGAAGAGGAGATATACATATGTAAAGGGGAAGGGGGTGGGGCAGGGGCAGGAGGAACAGTTATTGCTAAATAAATGAATAACACAATTTATGCATGGCATGAACATTTATAATTACATTTCCAAATAATTTAATTAAATTTGTTAACGCTTGATTGAAGTTTAATCGGAATGGACAACTACAACTTAATTAAATTAGCCTATCAATAAAAGGCAAACAACAATAACAACAACAACGAGGCGAGAGGGGAGGAGGAAAAGGTGAGCAAACTGACCGATTGACCATATCTGTAAACTTGCATCTTTTACCTTTCCACAAACATACATACATACAAAAAAAACGTCGAGCAGTCAAACAATTTTTTTTTTTTTTTTTTTGACAATTTTGTCGCACAAGCAAATAAAAGCCAAGGGTTAGCAGGGGATGGGGTGGGGCAGGGCAGGTAACTGCTATTCAACAAATAAAACCGATCAGCAACAGCGGTAATTAAAAGCCAACCAAATGTCCAAATACCAAAGCCACACAAAAATATAACCAAACCAAACACACACACACAAAAAGCTACAACAGATAAAAAAAAAAATAGAAAGAAATGTCGATAGAAATCTTGGAAAAATGAGTGCAAAGAACTGAAAAGACGTAACGAATAACAGTTGCTCTATCTGTAAATAAATGATTGATTGTTCCTTGATTGATTGTCAAGCGAAATTGAAAAAAGCTAAAATTATATATACAATTTCAGCTAATTGACTCTCTATTGTCTGACTGAAAACGTAGAATTTCCAGCTAGCATATTGAGCTGATTGAATCAATCAAATGTTTGACCACAGATTGATTGATTGCATTATAATCCAACTAATTAAATTGGCTAAAAAAAAACGTAGAAATTCTTGCAGTTGCTTTAGTTCTACAAAGAAAACACTTCGGGCACTGACTAAGATTGATTGACCAAATGATTGATTGATTGATTGAGCTTTTTATTGCCTGTAGCAGCCAAAATAAAAACGTAGAAATTACAACGTTTGCTTTAACTGCAGCCTATAAAGCTCTATGACTGACAAACTGATTGATTGATTGACTGAATGATAAACTGATTGATTTTAAAGCAAAACGTTCTATATTTCTGACATATTTTCGTTTGATTAAGCTAATGATTAACATATTGATTGACCAAATGATTGATGATTGACTGATAAGAAAGTGATTCAAACTTTTAACATATTTTTATCGTTGAACAGAACGCAACGACTCTCTGCTTTTTGAGTAGAGTATTTCTAAATAGTAAGCTAATAGCTCCACGCACACATACTCAGCTAGATAAAGCGACCAAGTAGACACACACACACACACACACACACACATACGTTTGTTGTATGTAAATATGTGTTGGTTATGCCCACAAATCAATTAAGTCGATTGAGGCACCGCATTTCGAGCATAGACGGCTGCTATAAGGCTAAAGGGGAAAAACGGGGAAATTTAGAAGGCCGGGAGAGAACATGGTGAATTGACGCAAAGCTAAAAGGCAAACGGATTTTGGCCAGTTTTGATATAAGGGGCAAAGAATGCCAACTACCTTATGTGTATGTAGGTGGAGGTGGTGGAAAACAAGTTGTTGTTGTTGCAACACTCAAAGCAAATGTTGCGCGGGTTTTTACCAATTTTACAAGGCAGAAAAACGTAACTGAAACTAAGCAACAATAATAATTATAACTTCTGAGAGTTTTTTTTTTTAATATTAATATTTTTAAAGTATATTAGACAAAGCGTTTGATTGCGGAAATAACTTATAAGTCAAGTCAACGAGTCTTAGTTTTTTGATTGCCCCAAAAAGTGGGCTACAGTTTGCAGACAACACTTATTTGGTCTCGTTAAATTTGACTTAAAACAACAAATTCCTACAGCGACAAGCCACAAGCCGTAAGGATTTTAATTTTTAAAAGGAAATTATACATTATTTGTTGATTTTTATCAAACAAATTAAATGATAACTTTTATTTTAGATATCAATATGAGAATTATTAAATAATGTTGTTGTTTTTTTTTTAAATTAGAAAATAAAAGTTTATCCTGTTTGTAAGCAAACATAACAATTTATTGGTTTTAAAATGTAGGCAACATATCTTTATTGGAATTTGTGTGAATTTGATTTCAGACAAAAAAACTAGAATGAAATGTTAGCAACAATAACAATAAACCAATTAAACAGAGCAACCAACACAACAAACAAATCGCAACGTTGGCAGCAGCAGCAACAGCAGCAGCAGCAACAGCAGCAGCCGCAGTCGAGGTCGTCGTCTCTCTCGATAAGCGAAGCCGAAGCGAAGTGGCAGCATTGGCTGTGTGGCAGCAACCAGCAACCAGCAGCAGCAGCAGCCGAAGGACACACAGCTGACAGACACCGAGAGTCTGTTGCTGCTACTGCTGCTGCTGCTGTTGCCTCTGACTTTTGGCTATAAAACGCGACGAGCGCCACGAGGCGTTCATCAGTTCGAATTCGAGTTACACACGTGACGCACGGCACGGCAAACGCTCGACGTTGTGTGTGGCATATACTTATAGTATATATGTTATTTTTTTTAACAATTTTTTTTGAATGTTTACAAATTGGTTAACGGGCAGCAGCAGCAGCAGCAACAGCAGCAACAGTCGAAGTGTGGCAGCAACAACTGCCAACACAATGGCTGTTGTTGCTGCTGCCGGCGGTGTAGGAGGAGGAGGTGTTGCTGTTGCTGGTGGCGGCACAATTGGTGGCACTACTGTTGGCGGCATCATGTCCACACCGCCGGATGTAATACTCGAAGTCGGTCCAGCTCCAAGCAGCGTACGATTTGTGGCACATGCTTTGGTTCTTGGCATGCACAGCGGTTATTTACGCTCCGCCATACGCATGGATGAGGCAACGGTGGCAGCGGCAGCAGCGGCAACAACAACAGCAGCAGCAGCAACAGCAACAGCAATAGCAGCAACTGTTGCCGCCACGTCAAGAGGCAGCGGTGAATTGCTCTTGTATTTGGGCAATGTAACTGCTGAGCAATTTGCACCATTGTTAACATACATGTACACGGGCTATTTGGATCTTAATGTGGACAATATATTTGCCGTGCTGCTTGCCACACATGTGTTGCACATGCCGCGTGCTTTGGAGATTTGTCGGTAAAAACAATGGCTGTGCAATTTATCACAAATTATTAGTTTTCATTTATACATTTTACATTTTAAATTTGCCATTTAATGGCGAAAGAAATTTAATTACATATATACTTCATCTGCGAAATCTGCAGCGAATGAATTGCATATAAAACTATATTATATAAATGTCAGTCAACAAAGTGAGCAGAACGCAATTGTTTTTATATAGATTATTATTCTATCTATCTATCAGTCAAAGCGCCCTTCACTTAATTTCTTTATTTCTTTACTTTCAACTGACAATTTCAAGTCGAAAGAAATGTCAATAAATTTAAAATTTAGTGCGTTTCGAACTTAAACAAGTTTTAGTTAAAGCTCATTTTTGTTGACTCCAAAAAGTAGGCAACCTTTTTTTTTATTTTTAAGATTTCTTTTAATTTCATTTAAACACAACTACATTAAAATAAATAAATAAAAATGTAGGACAAACATGTTTATGCTTTGCAAATTTCAGTAAATAAAATATATTAATATTTGTAATAAATGCAGCAATTCCAATAATTGTATCACACTCTCTCTTTCACACACTGCCTCTGTCTCTTTCTCTTGTAGCTCATATTTGGCGCGCGCTCAGACCGAGGGCTATTTAAACGGTCAGCAACAGCAGCTGCCACTGGCGGTGGCAAGTGTGGCACCCAAGATAATACGTCCCATTGCCAGCAAAGCAACAATGCCAAATTTTGGATTTTTGCCAGCGCCGCCGCCGCCACCGCCACCGCCAACTGTTGCAACTGTTGCAACTGTGGCAGCAGGCTACGTACAACCAACAGTGGATGCCACAACGGAACACTTCATTGCCGCTGAGCATGAGGAGGAGGAGGAGGATGTGGAAGTCTTTATTGACAGCAATACGGCGACAGATAATGAACTCGATGCAGAAGATTGCAACGTATCTGTGGTAAGTTCCCTGGGCAGCAACAGTGCTGCCTCAAGTCTCAACATCGAACGTGTGGATGTGAAAAGAACGCCGACGCCAACGACGATGCCGCTGGTGACGCCAACAACAGTTGCAACTGCAACGGCAACACACGCCAGAGCTGCAACAACAACAAAGCAACGACGCGGCAACAACAACAACAACAATCACAACAACAGCAATAGTACGACACGCAAATCTCACAGCAAACGTGGCAATTGTCGTGGTGTGGCAGCTGGCACATCGGGATTGCAGGTGGCAAAGGCACCAGTGCCCGCATTGCAACTAGAGACGGCGGCGCCAGCGGCAACAGCCAAATTCATTATCGATGTGGCAAGTTGCGATGGCCCGGTGCGATTTCGTCGCATACTCAACACCGCCTACGGCCACAAGCCGGATACTTGCCACAATGCCGCCGTGGAGTTGCAACGCACACAGCAAAGTGTCAGCTATTCTTTTCATCAACAAATGGCGCGAGCAATTAGCAGTCAACAGCGACAGCAGCAGCAGGAGGAGAACGAGAACAGCGGCGACACAGCAGCAACTGTTGCAACAACAACAACAGCAGCAGCAGCAGCAGCAGCGGCATCAACTGTGGCAGCAACAACAGCTGCTGCCACACAACGCAAACAAACTCATGCCGAATTGTTTGTCTGTGTTTATTGCAAACACACGTTTAAATCACAATATTGTTATCAAAAGCACGCCAAGCGTCATTTGAATCCATTGAGTCTTGACAAGAAGCTGACGGAGGCGCCACGCGGTGGCAGCACCAGAGACAACAATGCCGTTGAATTGCTAACAACAGCAGCAGCAGCAGCTGCGGCAACAACAACATCAACAGCAACAGCAGCAACAGCAGCAGGAGCAGCAACAACAGCAACTGGAGTCGCAGCAATTGCAACTGCAGGGACAGCAGCAACTGTTGCCAGTGCTGGGGCAGATGCAACACTCTCTGCCGCCGCGTTGTTGCTGCGACGCGAGGTGCGTCCGCTCGACATGAATGTGCAATATTATCCATGCAAAACTTGTGGCAGCAAATTTCCCAGTTATTATTTTGTGCACAAGCATCGCAAGTTGTGTCATGCCGATGAGTTGGAAACAACAACAACGACAACAGCAACCAATAACAGCAGCAACAGCAGCAACAACAACAACAACAACACTAACAACTTGACGAGCAGCAGCAGCAACAGCAGCAGCAGCGGCGTCTCCAAGCGTGAGGCAACAATTGCAGCGGAGGCAACGCCATAAACTAGGCAACGATTAACTACAATCAACGAATTTAGCACGCAATTAAATGCACGACACACACACCTCACACACACCTCACACACACACGCACAACAAACAATTTTTTTTGTCGCTCTAGTAATTTGAATGTAAAAGCAAATAAGAAAGAGAAACCTAATAAAAAGCAACAACTAATAATTAAAAAAACACAAAGCAGAAGTATCAATAACTGCGATAAATTATTAAACTTATGTAAAAACTTCACATTTTACTTATCGATAAGTTATCGATAACAGCACCAAACGAGAGTTAATCGGTGTAACAAAGACAAACAGCAGAATCTTTAATAACAGCGATAAATTATAGAATTAATTAATACAAAATCAACATATATAATTATCGATTAATTATCGGTAACGATAACAGCAGCAAACAAGTGTTATCGAGTCGTATACGTAGCCAAACAATACAACTATTCAGCGATAAACAGAGATAAATTATTGATCGATAAAAGTAAACGTTAATCGAGTGAGTTATCGATAGATATAAATATGCATGTAAAGAAAGAAGATAACAATTCTCAAGAGCTGGACAAAACAAATGAAGGAGAAACCCAATAAAATGCAATATATTTAGTTGAAGTTTGCTTGTCTCACTTGAATATCATACTATATAGTAAGTACAAAATTTGTTATCGATAACAACGATAAACTAAGATACACTATGATTTCTGCTATTATATAGTGAGAGAAATGTCTATAATTTGAATAATCAGTAGTTATCGATAGTATAGAGGCAATATAGTGAAATATAGTGAGAGAAATGTCTATAATTTGAATAATCAGTAGTTATCGATGGTATAGAGGCAACATGTCAATTTAAACGAATATAATATATGCTAATGATAACTTTAAAGTCGCTATAGTCTTGTAATTTATACCTGAAAAGATAACGAAAGTCTTTAAGAGGGAAATTAACTATGACATTTTCCACAATTATCTATCTACAGTTATCGATATAGAGCAAAGCTGAAGCAGTTATCGATAGTTTACTATTTTTAAGAGGTTATAGCAGTATTTTTTATCTTGAGCCTTTTGACAATGAGTTGACAGTTATCTATACCAAGATATGGCATCTACTTTACTGGCAACGAGTTGCTAGTTATCGATAACAATTATCGATTTACGACAGTGCTGTAGTTTTAGCGACAGAAAGAGAGAGAGAGAGAGAGACAGACTCAGCTAGCTTGTATGGAGTATTGTAAAGGGTGAAATACTTTTCTCCCTCTATGCTTTTGTTTTTTAATTTTTGCTCTCTCTCTCTCTCTCTTTCTCTTTATCTCTAGCTCGGACTATCTCGCTCTGTCCCTTTGAAAAACGAGATGGCGCCGGTTAATGCAAACAGACGTAACGTCAATTTAATAATTAAATTAAATCACTTGCATAATAAAAAAGACGTTTACAAAAATTTTAATTTAATTGAGTTTAATTAACTCGCCAGGGAGATGACAGCCAACAAACGTAGAGAAAGTGAAAGAGAAAAAAAATGGGGGCGAGCGAGATGGAGGGATGGAAGGGAAAAGCAGCTGCAGGTAGAGCTAAGAGTCGATAGGGGTGGGAAGTGGGTGGTTTGGGGATGCAAACAAACCGCAGTGCGCTGAGCTGAATGACAGACTGCGAGACGGAGGAACTGTCAAGCTGACAGGAGCCTCCAGCTTCTTCTCTACCCCAACTACACACCCCCTTCCCCCCTACCCCCACCATTCGATTCTCATGCTGGAAATGCGACACGCACCAATCAAGCGTCCAATGTTGCCGCTTTCAACTCTTTGCTAAAGCTCAGCTGCAACTCCATCCGACTCCAGCAGTTGACTTGAGGCAATTGCCAAGTAGAGCATCAAATATTCATCGGGGACGCCGGAAGAAACCAAGAACCAAAAGCCAAACAGTTGATAAAAAGCATAAAAAAAATAAAACAAGTCCAACTATCTACAGTCGCATCACTGACTATAAAATATCCGTTTGAAGAGTTTAATACAATCAAAATAGAATTAAAATGATGTGAATCAGTGGGAAAATGTCAGACATAAGATATACAGATATATAAACAACATAGAATAACTCTCAAATGAAAGAATAATTTATTGAAATTTAATTATTTTAAATGGAAAATCAAAATTAAAGGCACATATAAAAAAAATAATAACAAAAATACTGATATAAATGTTTAGTCTTCTTTTTTTTTTAATTTCCTGTTGTATTCAATATTTATATTAAATTTATTTCTCTACTCTCTTAAGAATAACTTTTATTTTAAGTTTTAATAAGCTATTTTTTAATTGTTTGATTACAATTTGTATTTCATAATTTATAGTATACAAATTATAGTCGTCATGTTGCTGCTTTTAACAGGTGGTGCCCAAAATGCAAATTCCCTACCACGCGTGGTCTAAGCTAAAAAAAAAAACTGCTTGCTTTAAAAGGTCGTATTAAAATGTTGAGAACACTTTAATCTATACACCAATTCTAAAGTCTCTAGCTCATTTAGTGTAACTGCTTAACTGCTTATTATTTTATTGCTGTGTGAGATCTTTATGGGAACTGCCACGCCTCCTTCTTGCTCCCAACACACATTACAACATATACAATATGCCCTTGTACTCCACGTGTGACGGGTATAAAAAAATACAAGGGGTTAGTTGAGCAGGACGGGGGAATTGGTGGGTGGTTGGGTAACTATACAAATAGACCAGAACGGACAGTGAACACAAAGTGAAATTGACAAAGCGCGAATACATTTTTGATGAGCAGCGCGCAAAGGAGAAGAGATGGGAGAGATAGAGGGCAGAAACCAGAGAAATCACAGCACAGAAATGCAGTTTTAAGCTAGCTTAACGGTTAAAAAAAGCTGCCAAATACAAAAAAAAAAAAAAAAAAAAAGTTCATCAAAAAAACCAAAAGGGAGAAGCTTACGTAAAGCTCGTCAAAAGTTCTTGTAACGAAGAAAGTTATCGAAAAAGCTGTTGTCTGCAGCTTTTGGTCACAGAAATTTATGAAAGGAATAAAAGGCACACAAGAAGCTTTTACAACGAAGAGTCCAGGCTCAAGGGATAGAGAAAGCTTATCAACGCAAGCTTTCGAATGCTTTTATAAAGCTTTCATAGCACTATACAAAACAATACACTGTAGATTTATATTTGAATTTCCTGTACTCACCTTTGCCATCCAATGCAAGAACCTCCGATGTGGTCAACATGTTGTTGCCACCATCTGACAACAATGTTTGCGTTGACGTTGCCGTTGACGTTGTTGTTGTTGTCGCCGTCGATCCTGTGGACATGATTAACAACAACGATGATGCCGACGATGGAGTCAATGTGATCGGACCCGATTTGCCAATGGACGTGATTTGATTGGACGACTCTTTGGCGTTCAATTTGTTGTTGTTGCTGTTGTTGTTATTGTTGCTATTGTTGCTGTTGTTGTTGTTGGCGTTGATGACGTTGTTTGATTCGACGCCGGACGTCAGCTCAAAGCGTTTCTTTTTGGGATCACTGCGAATAAAGAGGAGAAAGACGAAGAATGTTGTTAAAGCATATTGCATTAAATTTTCTCTTTTTCTCTGTCTTTTCTTTTATCTTCATAATTTTCCCGTCTATTTAGCTATTTTTTTCTGTTATCTCAGTTTTTCTCTAGATTCTCCCTTATTTTTCCTTCATTTCAGGAGTTTTCCCTTTCTTTTCTATTTTTATTTTAAATAGTGTTTTTTATTATTTGTTTATTTATATTATTGTTATTTTGCTTCTCTATTTTTTGATCCCTTTCTTCTCTTTTTTCCATTGATTTGCTATCAACATCCCCCCAATATTTCTCTTTTCCTCTCTGTTTTTGACACTCTATATTCTCCCTACATTTCTCTGTCTTTCTCTATCCATAGTTTTCTCGCTCGTCTGCTGCTCACCTAACATCCGAGTGTAGCTCGTTGCCGGCACCAAGTCCTTCCACTTGTGCCGCCTTCAGCTTCTGGCCGAGATAGTTGCCAGCTGTTGTGGCCGTTGTCAGTGTTGCCACACCGCTGACAGGTTCCGTTGTTGCCACATTCGGCACAGCGAAGCCAGCAGACGCTCCTCCCGCTTCTCCTGCTGCTGTTGCAGTTGGAGCCTTGACGATTTTATCGCCTGTTGCATTTGTTGACGCTCCTCCCGTTGCTGCTCCCACCGATCCCGATGTGGCATCATCTAGTCCTTGTGGCGCTGGCGTCTTCACATTGCTCATGACAACGCTCTGATAGCCGGGTTTAAATCCGTTAAGCGCCACGCTAACAGCGGGCGTTGTTGTGGGCGTGGCATTGGCCGCCGATGCGGCGCCTGTGGCAGCTGCTGTTGCGGCACCGGTTGCTGTAATTTAGATAGTAGATTCGATTAATTTAAATTGTTATCGATAAGAGTTAAGCGAGATACGGCAGCTGGCAATTGCATTTGTTTGAATAACTATAAATTGTCGACAATAAGCAGGTTATCGATAAATATAATGTTATCGATAAATAAAATGTTATCGATCAATTGACTTATCAATTAGATACCGACAAGAGTTAAGCGACATAAGACATATAGATAACGTATGAATCGATTAACCATAAATATTTGACAAGTAACGGACTATCGATAATTCGATAAAGCTGTTATCAAATAGATTTGATAACGTATGAATTTTCTTTGTTTTACTTATCGAATAGATATGACAGTTATATGTATTAGAGTTGTATCAAATCGTTCGGATTAAGATCAATTGAACTAATCACTAAAGTGAACGAACGAACTAAATCCCTGATTGTAGGTCATTTAGTTCAGTGATTCGAATCCCATTATAGTTCGTTCAGTGACTCGAATCCCATTATAGTTCGTTCAGTGACTAGAATCCCTTTTAGTTCGTTCAGTGACTCGAATCCCAATATAGTTCGTTCAGTGACTCGAATCCCATTATAGTTCGTTCGTTAAAATGAATAAAAATTTTATACATAGTTCGATTATCATTCGCTTTGGTTATCGCAACGGTGAAATTTTAAAAACGTTTGTCTGCTTAAATATGTCTTTGAAAAGGAAGCGCGCTGAAGTGTGGAACTATATACATAGTTGAAGATGACAAACATGGCAAATGCGTGTATTGCAAATGCAAAATAAGTATCTGTGGAGGATCTCACAGTAACTTGACTCGAAATTTGAAAGCTAAACACCCCACAGTGTCTGTTGACCACCAGCAACCTGCGGCGCAGCAAATACCTCTATCAACACAAGGTTCTGGTCCGTCCGTTTGAACTTCCTTGGCGGCATTAAGCAATGAAGCTTACAAAGCATATTTTATGTGTTATAGCATATGTTATCTTCCAATCTCACTTCAGTATGAAGCAATGAAGCTTACAAATTGATTAAATATTGATTAAATTATGAATTTCACTTCAATTTTGTTTAAATCTATTGCTTTTTACTTAATTCTATTTTTAAACGTAACAACCGACAGTGCTCTTATAACGATGTTAGATTCGAGTCACTGAACGATCTAAAGAGATTCGAGTCACTGAACGATCTAAAGAGATTCTAGTCACTGAACGATCTAAAGAGATTCGAGTCACTGAACGATCTAAAGAGATTCTAGTCACTGAACGATCTAAAGAGATTCGAGTCATTGAACGAACTACTGAACTATATGAAAGATTAGTTCGTTCATCAAAAATTGAACTACTGAACTAAATCCTTCAATTGAACTACGATGAACAACTCTAATATGTATAACGAATGCATTTCTTTGATTACCTCAAAGTACTCGACAATTAACAGGTTATCGATTAATTGACAGAAGTTATTAATGATGTATGTACATTGTTCAATACAAATATAACAGATAGATGTCGATTAATTTAGCTAGATTAACGAGTTTGCTACTGATATGCTATCGATAAGTTGACAGCTATGATTGACGACTAGGTATTAATATATTTACTATAACACGGACAAGAATTGATAGCCTAGCAACAATAATGTCAAATATTGTTAGCTATTGTTACGACAAAGTGCTATCGATCAATTGACAACAGTGTTATCGATTAGATATGATCAAAATTAACAGCGAATCGTGATCTTCCTCTTTGTTGTTCACAAAATATTCAATGCACAATCGCCATAATTACAAGTGCTATCAATTTAATGTCTATGTATCTATTTATGCATATTTATGGGCCTATAAAAGCTGACGTTAATCGACAAATCGAATTTTAATATAATAATATAAACATGTGCATATTTATCGGTTATTGGTCTGGCAAAATAATTTGTATAAATGTATAAATAATTGTAATAAATGTATGATTGAATAATCAAATGTTATTTCTAGAATTTATGTAATTACATGGACAAACTGTTTGATTGCCTGCCACTTTTTCTAAACTTTTGCATAGTTATCGATAATTTATCGCTAACTCATCGTTAAAATGCTAAAATCATCGTTATTAAACTTGTTTTAACTGCTTATTCTCTACCATTTATTGCACAAACAATCACAAATCCTTCATTGACATATCTCTACTGAAATTGCAGTGAAATTGCAATGCGATAACTTATCGATTGCTTACCATTGTAGCTATCGGCATTGACAGTGCTTGATTTACTCTTGGCCATAGATTCATCTGTTGACGTAGACGCTTCAACTGTTTTAGGCACATCGCCAGTGACATCGACCGTTGGGATTTGCGTTTTGGACGCCTTAGACGTGCCAGTGGCAGCATCAACTGATGTTGTTGTTGCTTGTGCTGCTGCTGCTGCTGTTGTTGTTGCTGCCGTGGCAGTTGAAGTTATGGACGCTGCTGTGGAGGAGGATGTTGCTGCCGTTCCCGTTGCAATTGTTGCTGCTGCTGCTGCTGCTGCTGAGGCAGCTACCTCATCAGCGCATTTGTTGTTGGCTTCGCTGTTGGCCGTTGAGATCTCAGTTGTTGTTGTTGTTGCTGTTGTTGCAGTTGCAGCTGCCACAGCTGACGGTGTTGCATGCTTATCTGCGGCGCCACTTGATGACACCTTGGCAGCATCGACCGTTTTATCAGCTGCTGCTGCTGCTGCTGCTGCTGTTGCAATTGTTGTGGACGTTGCTGTTGCAGTTGTTGTTGCTGCTGCTGCTGCTGCTGCTGCTGCTGCTGTTGTTGTTGTTGCTGTTGTTGCAGTTGTTGACGCTGCCGCTGCAGCTGCTGCCGCAGCTGCCACAATTGCAGCAGCAACACTTTTGGCCACCTTCTCATTGCCAGCCGCCACTTCGGCAGCTTTGCTAACAGCGCTCGCCTTTTCAGCGGCACATTCAGCCGCTTTTGCAGCATCGGCTGCAGCTTTTTCAGCAACACGTGCACGCTCCTTCTCCGCTTCGGCACCGGTTCGATTGCCCGACTTTTGCTGCTGTTCACGTTGCAGACGCGTCGTAACGCCCGTGGTCAATGAATCAATAATGCATTGCGGCTGGGCTGCCTGCGTTTTGGCCGGATTGCGACTGCTGCGCGTACGTTGACGGGATTTGCGCAACAGCTGCTTGTAGTTCTCCGTCTTTTTACTGAGGTAGTAATAGCGTACGCAATCCTGCGGTGATTTGCGATCCAAACTTGCCGCAATTGCGCCAAAGTTCTTCGGATGCTGTAGATATTTCTCCTTAAAGGTTTCCTTCTCCCCGGCCGTCCACAGATTGATCGCCTTGCGTTCGTCGTGCACCACAACCATATTCTCAATGCGTCCGTTCTCATTATGGTAGGCGCAACGTCGCTGGCGGGCATCGTGCATTAATGGCGGTATAACGGCATAGGAGCGCATCTTTTTATCCTCTAATGCCTGCTCCTGTAATCCGTCCATGATCTCCTCAAGATCCGCTTCGGATTTAATGCGTGAACCGACACGATTAAAGCGCTCCTTATCCTCACGCTGTTTTCGCAATTCCGTAAAAACTTTCTCAAAGAATTCACGGTTCTTTGCCTCGCGTGCCTTTCGCTTCGCACTACCCTCCGCCCGTTCGCAACGTCGCTGCCAATCCGCCTGATCCTTGGTGTATTTCTCAACCAATCCCTGGTTGTGCTCCCACCGTTCTGCCTTCAGTTTGCGTATATGCAACAACAGCGGATTTCTCACCAATGTCTGATGACGTTTTATCAAATGTGTTAGCGCCTCCACGTCCAACGGTTGATTGTAGAGAGGCAGCCAGGGCCGTGGCCTTTCATTGCCGCCCGCCCGACTCACCACGGAATGTTGTGCGGCGGCCGTTTTACGGTTCGCCTCATAGATGCTTTGGGCCAACATTTGTGTCCGCCACGCCAGCTCCATAATCTCATTGCCACTCTCGGTGGCAGCCAAATCGGCAGCTGCCTTTTGTTGCTTTGCCACCGCTGCCGTTGCCGCCGCCTCATCCAACAAAGTCTTCTCCTTTTTACGCAACGTTTCCATTGTCGTTTCCGCGCATTTGATCTCATTGTCAACCTTTTGTATTTGCATCAACAGTTCCTCTTTGGCGCTGCTGTTATTGTTGTTGTTGTTGTTGTTGCTGCTGCTGCTGATGTTGTTATTACTGTTGTTGTTAGTGCTGCTGCTGCTGTTGTTGTTGTTGTTGTTGTTGTTGCTACTGCTGTTGCTGCTGCTGTTGTTGCTGCTGCTCCGACCACGCTCATCGGCATTGTCGCTTGGCAGCGTTGGGGAAATTGCCTCCACCTGTCGAGAAAGGGAAACAACATTATTAATCAAATTCAAATAAAGTAATTAACTCAATGACACTGGCTTCAACTGGCTGCCTAAACAATTGGATTAGTCCAGCAGAGAAAAGGATTGACTTCAAGATGATATATATAGAGTTAGAACTCTAGGACCAATTATACTATTCATTTCTAGTTAAGTTCACTGATCTTTTCATTTATTTTATAATTTAATTTAATTTGTATACTTTTTAATTTATTTTTAACTTTCTAGTAAATCTGTCTATTCTATTTTATAGCTAACACTTTTAGGTCTCTGATATACATATGTAACTATCTGATAGACATTTGTATATTTTTAGTTTCTACATTTTAAAATTATATACATTGAATATTAACTAATGGTTACTTTAAATATTATATATTTTAATTTTGCTTTGAGATTTAAATAATTTGTTGATCGTCTATTGTTTAGTAACAATTATGTTACTAAATTAAATCAAATATCTTTTAGTTACATTTTATTAAACTATGAACAAGTTTGACATCTAGTTGTGATATTTCTGCAAATTCAATAAAGCACATTAAAGCGTATCATTTATAAATTAAGTTAAAGTCTAATCGATTACTGTTTTTTTTTTCTATTGATTTAAGCACATTAAAGCTCTCATAAACTAAGGTTTCAGCAAAAGCTCACTTTACTAAGCTAGAATTAAAGTTTCAATGATCGCTTTCTCATTTTAAACTCTCGTCACATTTCATTTTTTCTTTCCTTTCTCAGTTGCTGCTGGCTTAAACCCAATGCTTAAGTTTTAGCTTGAAGCTAGTGTCATCTGGCAACATACCTGTGGATGGTATGCCTCCGAGCTGCTTGCCGCTGCTGCAGCTGCCACCGAGCCGCTGCTATGCATTGGCGTCGTGGAGACACTCACAGAGCTGACCAACTGTGCGCCGCCTGTTGCGGTGGCTGTTGTCATTGTTGGCGGTGGCGCCAAAGCACGTGGTGCATGCGCCTGTGACGTCATCTGTTGCTGGTGTTGCTGCTGCTGGTGTTGTTGCTGCTGTTGTTGTTGCTGCTGTTGTTGCTGCTGCTGTTGCTGTGGTGGCAGCGTCTCTACCTTGAGCTGTTGCATGGACAACGGTTTGAGCGCTTGTGCGGCAGCGGAAGCAGCAACTGCCGCAGGCATGTGCAGCAAGTTGCTATGATTGCGGCTATTCAACAGCTGAGCGGGTGACGAGCGTTGTTGTTGTTGTTGCTGCTGCTGCTTTTGCTGCTGCTGCTGTTGCGAGGGCGGCGGCGGTTGTTGCTGGTGTGGCAGGTGATTCATGTTGCTGGCATTTGCCTCACTCAGGCGCTGCTTCTTATAAGGTTGCCCCACGCTGCCAGGCAGCTCTGGTGGTGCATGTAGTTGCTGTTGTTGTTGTTGTTGCTGCTGCTGTTGCTGCTGCAGACGATGATTGACTGCTGCCACAGCTGCGGCAGTGGCATTGGTCAGGTATTCGTTGGCGTATTGGAACGGATGATGGGGCAACAGCAAACGTTGTCCACCCACCATAATGCCGCCACCGCCGCTCGGTGGTGCAACACCGCCAACTTGTTGACTCCCCGCTGCATTGCTGCTGTTCGGCGGTTGTTGTTGTTGCTGCTGCTGCTGTTGTTGCTGCTGCTGCTGTTGCTGCTGTTGTTGTTGGCTGGCATAATGGGACATGGCTTCCATGACGAGCACACCGCTAGATTGGGCACCCGGTGGTGCCATATTGCCCGCAACTTGGACAACACCGCCGGCTGAACCGCCCACCTGTCCACCGGACTTGCAGCCCGCCGTTGCTGCCCCAACCGTTGCGGCACGCACCGTGCGCGTAAAGTCCGGTACCGAGGCCTGCAATTGAGGTAGCCGCATGTAATGATTCTCCCGATAATTTCCAACCGGCGCAATAATGCTGTACGACGGCTGCTGCTGAATGAATCGCTGCGGTGCGTCCGCAAACTTGGCATAACTATTCGCTGCCGCTGCAGCCGCCGCACTTCCCGGTCCAGGACGTGGCGGTGACAATGGACTTGCTGCCGATCGCGATGATTGCTGCTGCTGTTGTTGCTGCTGCTGCTGCTGTTGTTGTTGCTGTTGCTGCTGCTGATGCGATTGCGGCTGCTGCTGATGCGGTTGCTGATGGTGGTGGTGGTGATGCATTTGTTGCTGCTGCTGCTGCTGCTGCTGCTGTTGCTGCTGCTGCTGATGCGGTTGCAGGTGTCCGAGGCTCTTGGCGTACTGTTGCGTCTGCTGCTCGAGTGTCCTGTACGATCAGCGGGGGCGAAAGAACAGCAGATTATTAGATTTGTGTGTAAATTGTGTGTAGTAAAAAATGAGGCATAGTTACAACTGGGAACTATAAAAAGAACTCATTACAACATCTGAAAATCTAGTGTTTTCCAAAATTCTAAAACAAACAGAGGAACCTAAATAACAAGTTTGATGTTTCTAGCTCTTATTTCAGCCTTATCGATATAATAGTTATCGTTGAACAATCGATTAACTAAGTCGATATCAGTACTTTTGTACAAATGGCAAAAGTTGAATAGCGTGCGGTGATAAGATACTTGTTTTTAAAGGGCAATACGCCTGCGTAAATCAAAACCGAGATGGACACTGTCTATGGGAACTCTTCCCCATCAGTTGCCACTTTAAAGTTCTGGGCTGCTAGACGTACGAGCTTAGAAGATGAGACATGTTCGGGATGAAGAAAACATCGCCAAAATTCATCGAATTGCTCTAGGCGATCGCCGAATTAAAGTAAGAGAGATAACTGAGATCACCAAGATGTCTAAAGACCGCGTTTGTCATATTTTAAACAACGAATTCGGCATTGGAGCAAGCTCTCGGCACGTTGGGCGCCGTGTTCGCTCACTTTTCATTAAAAGCGAGTTCCAATGAACTGAGAAAGCAAAAACGATCCCTTTTGGATAAGCTAATGACATAAATTGCTGATAAACGGCCCCACTTGCAGAAGATCAACATTTTGTTTCACCATGATAATGCACCATCTCATACATCAGCAGTTGCCATGGCAAAACTCCATGAATTACGCTTTGAGCTGTTTCAGCACCCATCTTACTCGCCAGAACTAACTCCAAATGACTTCTTCTTATTCCCTAAGCTCAGAAGTTTTCAAGAACAATAGTTTTCCTCAAATGAGTAGGCTATATCCTTTGTACAAACTAAAGAGGTGGAAGCATCGCTGGGAGAAGTGTATTGACTAAGAAGAAGACTATGTTGACAAATAATATATATAAAGCAAAGATGGATCTATGGCATCATTGTCAGACTGGTAACATTTCTTACCGCCCTTGTAGTGATCATACAGACGGATATAACAATATCGATTCGACTTTGATGCTGATCAAGAATTTATATAATTTATGGGGTCTCCCAGACATCCTACTACGCATATTTTTTGGTTGTTTTTGACAATCCTAACAGACCCTTGGTACTTTTTGAAACTACAGGGTCTAAGAATATTTATTTATTATATTTATCTTTTATTGTATGTAAAGAAAGTCACTTAGAAAAGTTTAAGCATCATATCGATAAACAAAAATATGTTAGAAACTTTCAAAAGATTGCATGTATCTTTTTCATCAATTATTTATAAATTCTCCATTTGTTCTTAAAAAAAAATGCTATTAAAATTGAAAAACTATGGATATATAAATATTATATATAAACGTATCTCTCTCTCTCTCAAATTTTAATTTAGATAACGATTTTCTCACTTTCCCTAATCCATTCATTACAATTATTTTAGAATATACATATATCTATGTAAAGTCTTTCTGTTTTATGATATATAATGAATATTTTATAAAAAATTTCCCACAAGCGAATTCCCAGCACAAGAAACTGATAATTTTGAGCTATTAGCTTTATCTAGAGCACCATCAACGCCTAACTGTGTGATTGTTATTATTACATAAATATAGTATACATATATAGTACATATGAACCGTTTATATAATTGAGAATCGTATGAGACACAAACGAGATTCTACAATTTAAATGCATTAGTCGTTTGACTTCTTCTTCTTCTTGTAAGTTGACTTTTCTGCAGTAGCTCAAGAAGATATGATGATAATACAATTGAAAATTATGACGATGATGACGTCAAGTGGGTAAACATGCTTGACCCCATTGTGATATGATATGATATGATCGCTTTGCCCATTTGACTAATCTGCACTAATCTGATGAATCTCTAATGATCAACGCAATTTACCAGATACAAAGTTTAAACGTTGTTTGAATTTAGTGATGCGCCTTAACGTTATTTTATTGTGGACACAAACCCGGCCGGCTGGTCGCTTGCAACATGTTGCATTTCATATTTACTGTGTGGGTGGTGTGAAATGTGTGAGCGAGATGGCGAGTTAAAGCACATGTACGACGACAAGCGACAATAATGAGCGAGAGCGCAATACACATGCTATGCTGCTCATTTTCGTGAGCGCGAGAGTGCAAGTTTGTGTGTGTGTGTGTGTGTGTGTGTGTGAGAGAGTGAGAATTCAGCATGGCGGACACATGTTTGCAGCGAACGGCAACATCGAACATGGTTCTGGCAACATGTTGCTTCAACATGTTGTATAGCAAACATGTTGTGTATAGCAAATTGACGTCGACGCTGACAGCGACAGCAAATTTTGCTATTTGTTGCCCTTTCCTTTCCTTCCCTTCCCTTCGCCCCATCCAATTCAACACTATGAACGACAACAACGTTGACGACGTTCATTATTTAAATTTTTGCTGCAACGACGACGCGTTTGACGTTCAGTTGTGATTAACGTGCGACGCGTTTGACCTGCGGCCGCGACGGCGACGTCACACAACAACAACAACAATAACTATAGAACAGGCAGGTTGAATGAGTGTGGATAGCGGTGAGAAGTGGGAGAGGCATGGAAACAGACACCCCCACACACACACACACACATAAAACACGCTCACTTATTAATTCATTAAATATTAATGACACATACATAAATACACGACGCACTTGCGACGTTGCAAAACTTCACAATTGCTATTTTTAAAGAATGAAACATGCGCTTTAAAGCTGTACTCCTCCTTCGCATCTGTCCGCCTGTCACATCGTCTGCTGGCTCCCCCTCTCTCTCTATCTCCTTTATACTTCATTCCCCTCTTCACGCTCGCGTCATTCAGCCATTCAGCTTTAAAATCAGACATTGGCTTCCATGTCCCATCATCAATCATATCGACCTACAGCAATATACAAAACTGTGCTCCTCCCCTCGTTGTTCTCGGTTCTTTTACCAATTGTTACTACGTCTATGTCTTCGTCTTCTTTTTCTTCTTCTTCTTATTCAATTCAATTTATGCGCTCCTTTTTTCCAGTTTGTGCACTCGTTATGTAGTATTATGAACAGGTTCGTTTGGATGTCTTACCTGCAAAGAGAAAGAAGAAGAAATGAAATTAATATTTGTATTCACATTTTGGTTGCTAATAAATTGGAGGATATTCACAATTCCATTTGTTGGAGAGCTTAATTTGCGAAAATATTTTTAATGATTTATTGCTCTGCGGCATTTTTTTTAAGTTTAATTCATATCTAAGTTAAACACAGTTTCGTTATTTATTTACTTTTTTTTAATGCGTCAATTTGCAGAGCTTTTAGTCAACTTAAGATTAGTTGAAAAGCAAATGGGAAGAACAAGTTTTGTTTGGTCAAATTGTTGAGGAAATTAAATAAAGCATATTTATACTAATTAAATTTTGCTATCTCATTTCTACATTTCACTCAGTATACTTCAATTATTAATACATTTTATTTAAATTAAATTAAATTAAATTATGGTAATATCTATAATAATATAATGTTCTATATATATATTAGAGAAATAGAATATCGAGAAAACTAAGTGTAGTTAAACTTTGTCTACAATTAACTCCTTTTTCTCTATCGATTTATCTATTTTCCCCCAATTTATTTATTTGTATTTTCTTTATAATATTATATGTATTTTATTTCATTGCAACTTTAATGTCTAAAAAGCTCTCTCTCTCGCTCTTTCTCTCTTTCTCTCTCTCTCTCTCGCTCTTTCTCTCTTTCTCTCTCTCTCTCGCTCTCTCGCTCTCTCTCTCTCTCTCTACGTTTCATACCTGTGGCAACTTTAAAGTTGCGCCAACAATAACAATTCAAATAATTAAAAGTTGCAGCTTGAATTATTTTTGGTTTGTTTTTGTTTTTCTTTTTGTTTTTGTTTTGTTTTTGTTGTTCAAAAGTTTTCAACGGCGACTGCGACGTCAATTCACATGTACCGTTATACATAAATGCATGTGAATGTGTGTGTGTGTCTGTGTGTGTGTGTGTTTTAATGTGTGTAACTTTTGCCTGACAGCATCCTTGCCCTCCCCCTTCCACAATTCCCCCCCCCCCCACCATCCGTGCGCCCATTAGACTGCCACGCCTTGTGCGCCACATTGCAAGCATAGATGTATGTCTCTGTGTGTGTGTGTGGCATATATAAAATAAAAGACGCCATAGAAGAAGAAGAAAAAACTAACATAGCTGAAAAAGGAAGCCAAAGTGGGCAGAGGGGATGCAGAAGCAGAAGCAGAAGAAGCAGAGCAGAAAAACAGCAGACAAAGTAGAAGATGAAGTAGAATAAGTTTGATAGCGTAAAAATAGCAGAAGTAGAAGAGGCAGCAACAAAGGATAGAGAGAGAGAGAGAGAATGAGAGAATGAGAGAATAGAGTATTTGGCAAGTGCTAGTGTAGTGTTCTCATCTCTCTTCTTCCTCCCAACCGCCTCTCCTTTCTCTACCCCCTCCTGTTCGCCTCTTCCTGCTTCTCTAACTTCCATGCTATTCTCCACCCCTTCTTACTCCTCTTGCTGCACCACTTGCTTCCTTCACTTCACTTTCCTCCCTCTTCTCTTCCCTTTAAGGACAACACACTTTGTGGCAGCGTGCAACGTGCATTTGGAGCCACTTAGTAGGGGGTGGTTCGGCGGTGGAGGGGGGTGGGGTAGGGCAAATACGGCACAGCCCCAAAACCCAAAAATTCCACTTGCTTCTCCTACTACCGTCTCCATTCCTTTATTATCGTCTGCTTTTCGGCTCGAGGCATGCGGCAAGTGCAAAAATTTATCGATTTTTGTTTTTGCAGAGTTTTCAATGGTTGCGTGTGTGTGTGCGGGGAGGGGTGGGGAGAAAGGGAAGTAAAGAATAGGAGAATAGAAGTAGCAAGGGAGGCAGAAGAGAATAGGGATACTTTCGCCTGGTTATGAATGCCCAAAGCGAGTGCAACAACAACAACAACAGGCAAACTCATGTTCTGCTGCGTAGGAAGTGGCAATTTTGGGTAGGAGATGTTATTGGGAGACAAATGGCAGAGTTGGCATTTTAGCTATTTTATAACTAGACTAGGATATTTTACTACAACTAGCTAGCTTCAATATACTTAGATAATCAATAGAAACATATTATATTCCATGTCGATAACATCAGGGATCGCAAATCAAACATAAAATCCAGTCGAAAAGGCTACATTCGAAGTCGACTATGAGAGACCCTTTACTTATTCTTCTAAATAGAAATAAGAGTGATACTAATAGTTCCCCATAGCGCGTTGTAACCTCTATATGCTCTTCTTCTTCCTTTGGCCCGACACTGAGTAATATTGTGTTTTGAATAACTTCCGAGTTTATTATCCGATCGTGATGAAATTTTTAGGATACATTAGGACCCCGATACCCGTCCTGTGTGTCAAAATTCAAGGCTCCAGTTTTAAAATTGACCATTACATGGGATTTCAATGACTCTAGCTTTAATATTTTTCGATTTATGGGATTTCAAAAATTTTGTTATCGATTACCAAATTTGGTGTCTCTAGCTCTTATAGTCTCTGAGATCTAGGCATACAGACAGACGGACAGCCGGACAGCCGGACAGATGGACAGACGGACATGGCTATATCGTCTCGACTGTTGATGCTGATCAAGAATATATACACTTCATGGGGTCTGCCGGACTTCCTTCGACCTGTTACGCACATTTTGACAAACTTAATAGACCCCTTTTAAACTTTTTTAAAGTAAAGGGTCTTATAATTATGCCGTTGAATAGAAACATCTCAGATATATAAATATCAAATAAAGTGTTTTATTTTTAACTTTTTATTATAAACTTTGAAAAAAAAAACAACTTTAATTTAAAAAAAATGGGTTGATTTCTATATATAAACATTAAATTTAATTATTATTTCATAATTGTTTTAGTTTAAAAATATATTTATTCATTTTATAAAAAGCTATCAATATTTTTACGAGCTACGAGGAAAACAAAAATAATTGAGAATTTGCTTCGTCAAATTTATATGTTTATTGATTGGTTTATTATTTTTATTTATAATTATTAAATTGGTTTACTTATATTTTAGTTATTTTGCAATTTCATTTTTTATAAAAATAAACAAATATCTTTTTTTAATTTTAAGGCAAAGAAAGACAGTATTGAGATATTCAAATACTTTAATACAAGAACAAATTGAGGAAAGAAGATTGTTATACGCACAATTTCATCATTTTGTCTGTTTTTCAGTAATTTTAATGCAATTTTTAGCTTTTTTTTAGCTACTATGTTTTGATAAAATTAGCTATTTTAGACCTTGAAATTGCTGCAACACTGGCAAGCGGACAGTTTGTCGGTGTTGTAGCTGCATTTTGTATGCCTCAACATCGCCGCCTGATGCCCCATTATTATCCTGCCTGCCTCCTTGATGTTCTTGTTCTTTTTGTTGTCTGCCTTTTAGACACAAAAACTTTGAACATGCCACACCAAAACGAAGAAGAAGAAGAAGAAAATGGAAGGAGGAAGGACGGGACGACAAAGAGCAAACGGCGACGCGTACAACTTTAAAACAAATAAGAAAACACTTTAGACGAGTCAACAACGACTATAAAATACTCGATACTCAATTAAGTAACTATAGTAACATAGTAACTAAATTGCTAGAGAAAACATCATCAACAGTCATAACTATTGTTATATTTAACCAATCTTCAGAATACTAAATAATCAAAGTGTATGTTCAACATCAAACACTTTATGCGTCTATTCAGTGACTTTAGAGCCTCTAGATCTTATAGTATAAGTGTTAGACGGATTTCTTTTAACTGGGAAAGCGAAGAGGAACGTGTGAAAATGTTTAATTAAAAACAAAATCAGTGTGGGGTTGTGTATCAAATTTAGTTGATCTAGCTCTTAACATGTTCTATTAAGTGACTTTAGAGCCTCTAGCTCTTATAGTATAAGTGTTAGACGGATTTCTTTTAACTGGGAAAGCGAAGAGGAACGTGTGAAAATGTTTAATTAAAAACAAAATCAGTGTGGGGTTGTGTATCAAATTTAGTTGATCTAGCTTTTAACATGTTCTATTAAGTGACTTTAGAGCCTCTAGCTCTTATAGTATAAGTGTTAGATGGATTTCTTTTAACTGGGAAAGCGAAGAGGAACGTGTGAAAATGTTTAATTAAAAACAAAATCAGTGTGGGGTTGTGTATCAAATTTAGTTGATCTAGCTCTTAAGAAGTTTGTATTCAGTGACTTTAGAGCCTTTAGCTCTTTTAGTATAAGTGTTAGACGGGTTTCTTTTAACTGGGGAAGCGAAGAGGGACATGTAAATATGTTTAATTAAAAACTAAATCAGTCTGGGGTTTAGAGAAGTCTGTATATCAAATTTAGTTGATCTAGCTCTTTATATTTTTAATATTCAATTGCTCCTAAAGACTGACATGGTTATAATTTGTAAATATTGTTAAAGAATAATTATTTCTCAAATATGTAAATAATAAATAAATAATTCTTCTCACTGTTACATTAAGCACAACAAATACAATATACCCTTCCTATTCTACGTACATTATGTATAAAAAACAAAACTTTCATCCTACGTTGTGAGTGTGTTTGTGTGTGTGTGTGTGTGTGTGTCCTTCGTCCTGTGCCGTTAAATTTTGCCAATTCCCTGCTAGAAATTTAATTTGCGGTTGAGACTTGCCACGAGCTTAACAGACTTAGAGGGACAGAGACAGTGTGAGAGACTTGGCTAGAAAATGAGGGCGGCAAAACAGTTAACAGAGAAAGAGGGAGACAGCCTGTGAGTAAACGAGAGGATGAGAGACAGAGAGAGAGAGAGAGAGAGAGAGAGACAGAGCCTGTGCGTAAGTTGGGTCAGCTGCCCGTTCAGGCGAGTGTGAAATTGCCAAAAACTGGTTTGCTTTCAAGTCAGGCTAAGAGCTAAAATTTGTTTAGCAAACTCTTTAAGACAAGAACATGTTTAAAAACTTGGCATAATTGCATTTGAGTGCATTAAAGAGGTGGGCGGAGGGGGGTGAGAGTGAGCAAGCGAGAGAAGTTGTCTTCAGAATATTGTAGTATCAACAAACTTGACAGAGCTTTCAGGACTCTTCAAATTAAAGCTCAAACTTAAGTTTAATCTATATTTGTACTGCGAAGTATTAGAGTTGATAGTATAATACTATATGCATGTATTCTACACACTAACACACTTTCCAACACTGGGCGTCTAACTAACTATTCATTTTCTTTTTGTGCAACTAATCAACACTGCAGTTTTTAACAACTTCCAACACTTGAGACAACACGAGAACTTCAAAGTTCTTCAAATTTTTGTTGTCCACTCTAGGTAAAAAGTTATTTTAAATCTTGAAAACTCTTTAATACAACTATTAAATAGATCTTTCACTGCACTACATAACTCTATAATATAGTTTACACTGACACTTTACAACACTTCAACTTTTTAGTTTAATAAAAACCAGAAAATTTTTTATTATTTTTACTATTAATTTTGTAAATAAAATAATACATATATATATATTTTCAACAGTCTACTATTCAACACTTTAAGTTAATCCTTACTTCACACTGCCTTTAACGAGCTTACACAACACTGAAACTATCTAAGCACTAGGCAATTCTATCAGACTTTTCCTTCCCTTCATCTAGTAATTATACGAGACTTTAAACTGTTTCTAAAGTCTTATCTCTTATTACACTATCGATTTATTTATGTATATTAAAGTATCTATTACTGCTACTATGTATATTTAATTATATGTATTTCAAACTATCAAATTTTAACACTGTCGTTGATATACCAATTAAACTTTATACAAAGAGTTCTTACAACAACTTAAAGTACATCTGCATTGATATGGAACTAATATATTATCTTCCAATTAAGTATCTTTACAGGTTTCGCTAAAACAGCGGAGAATGAGAAAATGAGGATTGAGAATGAGAATGAAGAACAGAGGGTGGAGGACAGACAATAGAGGCACACGTGTAAATCGCATCATTTGTATTGAATTCTCGCATAGAATGAAACATAAAAGAAAATGTCATCAATGGGGACTCTCGACGGCAAACGGATAATCTGGCTTTTATTTCGTCTCTTTCTTCGTTTACTTATTCTTGTTTGTCTTGTTGTCACTTTTAGCAATTACTTTAGCAAAGCAGACAGATGGACAGAGAGAAGGAGGGTTGTGAGAAAAGTGAGAGGAGAAGGTTTTTTTGTTAATCAAGACACCTTAAATACATAGGTTATCTCATGTATTTGTATATTATTTTGTTATTGGCTTAGACCACGCGTAATAGGGCACCATTTTATAGTATAAACTTGATCAGTATCAAACAGCAGAGTCCTTAAAGCTCATAAGGCAAGAGCTAGACGCATCATATATCTATGATATGTATAAGTTTAAATCAAAAGAGAAATCTTTAAATCAATTTAATAGCCTGAGTGCAGGGTATATTTTAGTTGTGCTTGTCCGACTAGCGCGATTTTGCACTTGTTGTATCTGTCTTTTTTTTTTTTTCTTACATTTGTTGGACTTTGTTTTGTTTTGCTTAAATTTTGTAATTGTAATTGTTAGCTGTATGCCATTCACAGCTGTATTCTCTGTTATTCTCTCTCTCTCTCTCACTCTCTCTCTCTCTGATTTTCTCTGCTCTATTCGCATTTTGCATATTGATTGATAAGTTAAACTGCACATTTGCATTTTGTCAATAGGTTTCCTTAATTATACAATGACCACAGCTCTAACTGTTAATTAACCATACACACAACTCGCTCATTGACTCTCCACTCGCCACTCGCCGCTCGTCGCTTTTCTCTACTCTCTACTCGCATTATTCACCTGTCGCACCACAAAAGTGACTCATCAGCACTGATATTATTACAATAATTATTATAATGATGATAAAAGCGTCTCTCACTCTCTCTCTCTCTCGCTCTCTCGCTCTCTCTCTCTTTCTGTCTCGTTCTCTATCTATGCATCTATCTATCTATCTACCTCTGTTCTCCTCCAACTTTGGCGCCACCCACATCAACGAGGGGCCCATTTATATTCACTGTTGGCGAGAATGTGTGTTGAGAATTTCCGTGTTTAATTACATTTTGTAGCATTTACCTGCCACCCCGTGTTTATGTGTGTGTGTGTGTGTGAATTTCTAAATTTGGCAACAGAGTTTGTCGAGTCCCTTGTGTATATATATACATACACACACACACACACACACTCGCACACACACTTTGTATTTAAATTACACTCGTCTTCTTCTTTACATTGTTTCCTTAAATTCCTGCCGGGAGTTTAAATAGTTTCACTTCCTCCTTTTACATTGTTTTCAAGTTCCAAATGGGTTTAATTTAACTGTCTTTATGTTTGCAACTATGTAATAAGAATAAGGGTTTAACCTTTTGCATTGCATTTAATGGGGAAATTGAAAGAAATTTAAATATCTACATTCTCTTTATTATTTTTAATTAGATCAAATAATAGAAATATATTCCCTAAGCAATTAAGATTTGATCATAGAAAGAAAAGAAGAAATCGATTATATATTTATACTCGTTTAGAACATCTTAAATTCGATACAAGATTTGTATATTTGTTATACCCTGTGCCCTGTGTAAAAATGGGCAAAACAGGGTATAATGAATTTGTGTGAATGCATGTAACATTCAGAAGGAGGCATCTCCGACCATATAAAGTATATATATTCCTGATCAGTATCAATAGTTGAGTCGATTGACACCTGTCCATCTGTCTGTCCGTCTGTCTGTCTGTCCGTCCGTCCGTCCGTCTGTCTGTCTGTCTGTCCGTCCGTCTGTTCGTCCGTCTGTCCGTCCGTCTGTCCGTCCGTCTGTCCGTCCGTCTGTCCGTCCATATGTCCGTCCGTCTGTCCGTCCGTCTGTCCGTCCGTCCGTCTGTCCGTCCGTCTGTCCGTCCATATGTCCGTCCGTCCGTCTGTCCGTCCGTCTGTCCGTCCGTCCGTCCGTCTGTCCGACCGTCTGTCCGTCCGTCTGTATGAACACGTTAATCTCAGCAACTATAAGAGCTAGAGACATCAAGTTTGGAATGTAGGTTCCTGAATACCAGACGCTAATCAAGTTTATTTTAAATTTTTCATATCAAGACACGTTTGTTTTAAAATTAGAAAAATCACCATAACATAAGCAATGTTAAAGCTAGAGACTTGAGATTTGGCACACATGATAAGAAACTTGAGCTTAATATGTCCAAAAAATTTCATCACGATGCCACGCCCATAACTCGAAAAAGCTAATAACAAGAACAGTTTTATAGCTAGTTTTCTGAAAAGACCTGCACAGGGTATCCCACTGTCGCGCCCGCCCAACTGATCGGCTTGTCTTTAACTATTTTATAAAATATAAACTGGCGTTTAAGAAAGAAATGACAAATATTCTATACAATAAAAAATAATTATCTAATTTTTTGGAGTAATATGAAAAATATAGTAAGCTGACATTTCCTATATTCTATTCATAAGAATCTGGTCTTGATCTCGAAAGTTTCAGCCGATAAATGAGATTCAGTATTTCAAAAGATTTTGATACAAAAATTGCCATAAACTCAGTCAATATATTTAAACTATTATTAATTGTAGCACTTCACCTGCTCTGATTTCAATTTGATGGTAAAAAATAGAGAATTTAAAAATATTAGACTTAATACATTTTTTTTCTCTGTCTCTTGTATTTATTTAGAAATATAAATATTAAAATATGATATTTAAATATTGACATTTCAGATTGGAATTTCCACGTCTTTAATTTATTTTGATTACAAATGAAACTTTAAGCTGAATATAGTAGCTCTTTAGTTTATGTTTATGAATAATATTGCATTACACAATTATTATTATTATGAACTCTTTTCCCATTAAGCTCTTAATTTGATCGTTAATTGATAGTTGATAGTTGATATTGATGGAAAAGCGCTTTTCTATTATTTATTTTCTTACTGCGTTTTAAGTTGCACATTTTTGCCATCAATTATTTTTGCTCGTTTCATCATATTTCCTTTACCTCATCGTGTTCGTTTGTTTTGTTTTTTGTTTTTTTGTGGCATTTTCTTATCTTGTTTTTTTTATTACTCTTCATTTTTTATTTTATTTATTTTTTTTGTGCAATGCCGCAGCTGTTTTTACAGCTGTTTCAACGACAGTCAGCAGTTTGGGCCATTGTTGTTGTTGGACTTCGAGTATTTTTATTAGCGCAGTTAGCTTAAAAGTACAAAAGGAAAGCTAAACAAACGGAATTGATGGACTAAGAGATGCCCTGTGCTAGATATTAAGATATTTGTAACACATGTATTCTGAGATATACAATACACCAGCTAATAAATATTAAAATCAAATACAATAAGAATAAAGACGAACAAAAAGGAAACTTAAAAACTTCTATATGTATATTGACATCTAAAACAATCAGTTAAACTATAGACTGTTTAAGCATTTACTGAGAGGGTACAGGGTATGCAAAAATTACTCCAATTACTTTTGCCATCAGCGTAATACAAAACAACAAAGGGAGGAAAACGATATGGCTAGAGAGGAAAATCGAGGAAAGGGTTGAGAATTGAACTTGGTCAGCAAATAAGACTAAAGATGATTATGCCATGGATTGTATTGTAGATACTATGTAGATACTACTGTGTGTGTGTGTGTGTGTGTGTGTGTTCCAAAAAGCAACTCTGACGAATCTGAAAAGTCAGACACATGCAAATTTTCACATAACTCTGCGAAATCGCACAGGGAAAAGGAAAACGAGGGAAAGCACACAAAAGAAAAAAACCGGGAACGCGTCTGTACGTTGAACTTTTGACGGGAATTACAGGCTGCTTGTAATGTGGTCTATAGTCTCAAAGATCTATCTCCCTCTCTCTCTCTCTTTCTCTCTCTCCATCTCTCTCTCTCGTTCTTTCTTTCTTCCACTGTGTCTGGGCTATTTTTGTGCGATTTATGGCAGCGTTTCGTTTGAAATTAACTGCCATGAAAGTTTCATAAACACAATCGGAACGTACGTCCATAAAAAATGCGCAGTTGCAGTGTGTGTCTGTGTGTGTGTGTGTGTTTGTTGTGCGTGTGTGTGTGTGTGTGTGTGTTTGTTGTGCGTGTGTGTGTGTGTGTGTTTTCCGGGTTGGGGAAGAAAAAGGGCAACACACGGCGGCAAACATAAGGGGGAGGAAGGAGGCAGATTGGCGTATCTAATCTGGGTCGTAAAAACACGTTTCATGCCGCGCTCTTCTCTCACTCTATATCCCTCTCTCTCTCTCTCTCTCTCGCTCTCTTCTACATTTCCTCCTACTCCCTTACAAACTACGCGCCAAAAAATTAATAAAAAATAATAATAAAACAAAAAAAAAAGAACAAAAACAATAACACAACGGGAACGTCTGATGTTTTTTTTTTTGTATTTCTCTATTTTCTTTTTATTTATTTTTCCCATTTCTATTTGTAGTTCATTGCTATCGGCACTTCTGAATTGTTGTTGATATTGTTAATCTAAGCAATACAATATATAAATATAAGTATAAAGAAATATATGTAATAGTATATATGTGTTTATACTGAATGAAATCATTTCTTTATAGCATACATAACTTAGAATCCCTGCGAAATCAATTGCTCTACGAGATTTAACAGTGCAAAGTGCAAAGAATAACAGCTTAAGCTTTGGATTAAGTTAAGGCATCTGAATCTAGTTCTTTAAAAAAATGTACTTCAAATAGAACTTATCGTGTTTAACTTTAATATTCTAATTGTCTTTTTGCTTTACTTTCAATCTGCTTATTAATAATAGCTAATTTGTAAACAAATATTTACATCTTTCTATATTTTATATGTTTTATTTTTATTATTGATAAGTAAACTAGTTCGTTTGAAGTTCTAATTAATAAATTAGGCAAGCATAAAAAGCATTTATATTACAACTTTAACAGCAATCTTTAAAGCCATAAACTACTGCAGAAAATACAAAAGTTTCTAAAATTAATTGAGTTGCAGTTCAGAACAAGTCGGAAAGGCTACAGTCGAAGTCGACTATGAGAGACCCTTTACTTATTCTTCAAAATGGAAATAGGAGTGACACTAATAGTTCCCATAACGCGTTGTAACGTCAATATGCTCTTCTTCTTCCATTGGCCCGACTCTGAGTAATATTTAGTATTGAATAACTTCCGAGCTTATTATCCGATCGCGATGAAATTGGGATACATTGGGACCCCGATGCTTATCCTTTGTGCCAAAATTCAAGGCTCCAGTTTTAAAATTGATCATAATATGGGATTTTAAGTTTTTTCTTGAATAACTTCCGAGATTATTATCCGATCGCGCTGAAATTTGTAGGATACGTTCTGACCCTGATCTTCGTCCTGTGTGCCAGAATTCAGGACTCTAGCTTTAATATTTTTCGTTTTAAGGGATTTCAAAAATTTTGTTATCGATTTAAGGAGGCGGAAGGGGGCGTGTCAAAACTGTAACATAAACTGGCACTGCTTAGCCCTTAGATGAACCAACATACCAAATTTGGTGACTCTAGCTCTTATAGTCTCTGAGATCTAGGCGCTCATACAGACAGACGGACAGATGGACAGACGGACAGATGGACAGCCGGACATGGCTATATCGACTCAGCTGTTGATGCTGATCAAGAATATATATACTTTATGGGGTCTGCCGGACTTCCTTCGACTTGTTACGCACATTTTGACAATTTTAATGGACCCGTTCTACTTTTTTAAAGTAAAGGGTCTAGAAATCAATGCACATCTAACTAAGGTTCAATTCATTCCACAAACTGTTAATTTATTTGAACAACTCAAAGTTGTTAACCTCAACGTTTTATTATTGTGCAATCAAGTTGAAATTAAGTTTTAAAACTTTACTCAAATTTAAGAGTAACAATACTAGACGATTATCTTAGAAAAAGATCATAAATATGAAGATTCAAATAAGTTCTTCGAATTAAGCTGATTCTAAATATATTTAACTACGTTTCAAAACTCTTAATAAAGTCAACAAGGGCTCTACTATTGTTAGGGTATTCAAACGAACTTATCTCTGGCGGGAGTTAAATTAACGTGACTTTGATAAAAAATACTTAGAAGGCGATTGGGAATTAACAATCGCAGGGACTTTGCCAGACCGGGCGGGGTGACAGACAAAGGGCGAGAGCGGATGAACTTGGCTTTATTTTAAGACCCCGACGATGACGTTGATTAACAGCCAATGGAATTCTTTTGATAATACAAAATAAATAAATAAATAAATAATAATAATAATAATAATGATGATAATAGAATATGTAGCACACAACACATGGTCGATGATTGATTCATAGATGGGTCTAGAGATATGCCTTATCGAATACTACTATAATACATATATCGATAGATTATGACATTTTTATATTGCACGATCCAAAGATTACAACTTTTTTTTTGTTTTGCTATTTTTGCTATTAAGAATTTCAAGTGTTAATCAATAGATTGTCTAACAGGGAATCGTATGATGAACAGTTTAATTATACTATGTATTTGAATTGATATGACCAAGATTATTTCTCTATATTATCGGGTATAATATTTTTTTTTCGAGTGTTTAAACTTTCAACTTTAAGGCAATTTAAGTCAATACTTATAGTTTTAGGTTCTACTAAGTTTTTAAACATTTTTTTTTTTAATTTATTTAGTTCATTTTACTCTGTCTTTTCTTTGGCTTTTCATGATGTATTTCCTTTCATTTGATGAGCTAAATTGCAGTCATATATCATAGGAAGAACGACAACGAGCATGACGACAACGACAACAATTGATGACAAACTCTGTTAATTACTACAATTTGTGGACTGATCAAACCCTCTACACACACACACACGCACACACACACACACTCTCACATACAGTCGTTATATTCTATTTTTAGGTCTCGATAAAGTCAATGAAACTGAGAACTTATCGAGAATTGTAATTGATGTGGGCTCATCAAAAATGTGCAAATGCTGGGAATTTATACAAGTGTTCAAAGCAAAGTTCACTTATCGAATTTGTTCTTAACTGCTTTCATGACTAACGGTTTTAACCGTCGGCATGGAGAGAACGTGGCGTTTGCATTATGACGGAGAGGGAACAAGGGAACATGTATGTAAGTATATGAATGTATTCCAATGGGGCAGTTAGGAAATGACTCAGAAAAACACGCAAAGCACTAATAAAACTGAAAACAAAACAACAATAATTCGAACGACACGTAAGAGTGCAACAATACTCAAGAGGTGAGTGAGTGCTCGATGTTAAGATACCCTATGTTATCTAAACGATTGTCATGAAATTAGCTGACTATAAAGATAATAAATAAATCTGAATGTGAGCATTAGCAATCAGCAAAGTATCTTTAAATATATGCTGATAATACACATTAGTTGAATTTTTGAGAATAGATCTCCATGCATTTATGATATGATTTAATATCATGTATAGCAAATTTTAAGCTCATATAGATGATCTAGAAGAAATCAACTGTTAAACTCAGTGCAGACCACCACTTTTCCACCGACACTTTTTGTTAAAATACCGTCGGTGTCGTGTGAATACTCAGAATCAAAAAGAAACGGCTCTTCATAGAACACATTCATTTTTCACTGGTTATCGGTCAAGGGCCAAATAGATTAAAGCATTTTGTTATGACATTTTTGCAAAGTGAGACCAGATTTTGTGAGAACAAAAGCCGATGGAATTATTGTTTGGCAACCGTTGCGAATTATTTGAATGGGAAGTTCACCGACGGTGAATAAGTGTCGGTAAAAAAGTGTCAGTAAAAAAGAGTCGGTAAAAGAGTGTCGGTGAAAAAGTGACGGTAAAAAGTTTCGGTGAAAAATTCCCGATAAAAAGTGTCGGTAAAAAAGTGTCGGTAAAAAAGAGTCGGTAAAAAAGTGTGGGCGAAAAAGTGACGGTAAAAAGGGTCGGTGAAAAAGTGTCATTGAAAAAGTCCCGATAAAAAAGTGTCGGTGAAAAAGTGTCGGTGAAAAAGTGTTGGTGCAAATCTGGTCGTCTGCACTGAGCTTTAATGGCTAAAACTATCGATAATACTTCTGAATATAGTTAATAAACCAACAACTATTATAATTTTTCATTGATTTACGCTAAAACGTTTTACAACTAGATTGATTAACCACTGCCAAGGCAAAGCTATCTAGAGTATTATTATAAAAGTAAATGAAAAGTACAACTATTAAGTATAGTCTTAGATATACCATAAATACCGAGATATTTAACATTTAAGTATACCAAATTACGTAGTCAAATAGACAAATTTTTAAGCCATCTATTGATACTAGTTAATATCGATAAAATGGCAAATGTAATGAATGGAGTTGAAAGCATGAATATCTTGGTAAGATTATCCAATTTAGTAATTGATACAGACAATATCTAGTTTGATTGCATCCACATATTTACATATATATATTTTACAGAAAACTATCGAGATATCAACTTTTACCTATATATAGATAGTTTTACGCACTTTAAATAGCATTTACAACTGTTATAGTAAATACAACTCGCATTCAATACCATCAATTAATAATATCAATGATTTTCCATTGTTATTTTACAGGGTATTTGAGTGGGAATGTCAAAACAATCAGAATATTTGCAAATTTCCAAGTATTTTGTATCTATGTATGTATTTCAAGTGTCTGACAGTTTTGTTGTCTAAGTTTTGCGGTTGACGTTGACGTCGCTGCTGGCGTCGCTGTCGGCCAGGTCGTTGCAGTGCCAACTGCAGTTGAAGGTGATTTAATAATGAGACGAATGCCGTTGCAGTGCCCCCCCCCCCCCTCCCTTTTCCCCACTGTCTCTATAATTCACGATCTTGCTATCTCTTTCTCTCTCTCTGACGGGCGTTTCTTTGTCTTCTTTTCTCTCGTTTTCATTTTTTCTTTGGGTTTCCCACGTCATTTCACATTTTTCGTTGCACTTTTGCCTTTCCTTCGTCTCCCCCCCCCAAACTCATCAGTCATCTTTGCCTCTTTCTCCTCTTCCACTGTTTCTTCAAGTTTTTTTTTTTTTCTTTTTATTTGTTGCAACTTATAAATAGACTACGCTGCTGTCGCCATTGCCTCCGTTAATTGCCAGGCAGTTGGCTTTTCTTGCTTTTCCTTTCCTTTTCTTTTATTTTTGCCATTTTGTCGTTTTCGTTTTTCTTTAATTATAATTCATTACGTATGTGCATTTTATTTATTGGCTGCCTTTTTTTTGCTCGTTTTATTTGTTTCCTTTGGCGCCCCCTGGCGGCGGTCGTTGTTGTTGTTGTTGTTGTTGTTGTTGCTGTTGTTGTCAGAGATTGCACTTGCCCATGAGCTTCGGCATAGGGGTAGGTCGGAGGCAGCATTACGAGATGTCAAAGCATTCGGATCGATAAACACCTGAAGCATGATATATGACAGTAATTTATGTGACAGCTATGGGAGAAAAAGCAAGAGATACGAGGAAATGGAGACAGGAAGAGAGACAGCTGAAGTCTCCATGTGGATTAATTATTTAACTGCTGTCTTTTTTTTTGTGTGTTTTTGGAATCCAGGCAGTTGACTTTGATAAAACTCAACTTTAGATAGATTACTGACACAACGAAACGTTTACGAATACGAATGTTATGGAGGAATTCGAAATACAGTAGAAATTGAGGCTTGTGACTATACATATATAGTATAAACTTTTATAGTATAGATACAAGTATTTATTCTAGATATCAAGCTATAATAAGCAACTATAGCGAAACGTTTACGAATGTGGCACAAAAAGAAATTGACAAAATCCATGTTCTTAAGCGAATCTTATATTGAAATTGAGAATTTCTCTGATCTTGAGATATACACGTATTTATTCTATACGTCAATTCATAATAAGCAACATAAGCAAAACGTTTACGAATGTAGCAAATAGAGAAACTCCAACAGAAAAGACGAAAGAAAAACGCTGCTTTTAAAGCAAAGTAAAATTAACTTTTTATAGATAAGTACAAGTTATCATTCCAGCGAAACGATGTAAACAAAACCTTTACGAATATAGCACATAGAGGAATAGAGAAAATACAGTGCTCTTATAGAGTTAATTTTAAAGATAGTTATAGATAGATATTCCTGCATTTATACTAGCTATAAAGTTATAAGTAGCAATCTCAGCAAAACATTTAAAAATCTAGCACATAAAGAACTTGACAATGATTTCTCTGATTGCAGAGAAAAATTGTATTTTCGTTAAAGAAAACAACTAAAGCGGCATTTCCTTTACGAAACGAGTAAACTGCGTATTAAACGTGATTTAATTACATATTGCTTAACAACAATGAAATGAGCAATTCTAAAATGTTGTTAATTATTCAATTCACATGTTCAAATTGTTTGCCACTTCATTTGGGGATTTCCGATTTTATTTTTCTCGTTTTTCCCCCACTACTTACTATTATTAGTATAACATATTTTGTTGAGGGGGCAGGGGGGCGTTGCATGTTACACTGTAAATGCGGTTGCATCATAAAACCACCACACTTAATGTCGCTTCCACTTAAGATGCGTACTGTCTGATGAGAGCAGGAAAAAAGGGGTGGGGAGGGAAAACCACTCGGAGTTGATTGCATTATGCAATCGAGGCAAAAAATACTCGTAAATAGCAGGTGCTCATTTTGTTATTTTCGCCAACTTGTTATAAAATGTCATTCAATCACAATTTTTAATCAGAATTAACTTATCCCCCATGGCTAACAAACTGACAATCTCAAGCAAATTCCCATCGGAAATGCGATACTTAATTAACATGGCACATTGACAGGGCTTCAGTTAAATAATATACGTCTATTATATTCACTCTTACCTCTATACTCAAGTTATGCATTGTTATGAATCTATACTATGAACAAAAATAAAGATAAAAACTTAAACAACAACAATAAATATAGATAATAATCCACTATGCTTTTTCACAATGATGAAGCTTACAATGACCCCAAATCCGATTACAGAAATAATGAGGAAGACCTAAAGAAAGAGACAGAGACCGAGTGAGGGGGAGGGAGAGGTAGAAAGACAGGCAGCTGTCTTAGCAACTTGTTTCGAAATAATTGGGTAACTTCTATTCATACAGTTGCAAAGTATTTATAGAACTACTACAACTACTACTACTAGTACTAGTACTACTAGTATACTTAGTAGTTTGCAAATTGCAATAATGCTGGTTAATTGGAGACGTTCAATGGAAAACTACTACTAGTACTATTGTATGCAACATTCATACAGCACAATTGCAAATAGAAAATTGATAGAAACCATTTTGTGCAAGACAAAATTGAATTGCTCTTTTAAGTATTCCAGCAACAGACTTAGAAATAGACTTACAAAGAAATTCAAGCATAAATAGATGGAAAATAAAGTTGATTTTCTATTTTGTTGTTTATTCTTAAATTCTTATATATATTCTTATATTATTAAAGATACAATTTGAAGTCTTAAATTGAATATATATATATTTATATTTTTATTTTAGTTAACTAAAGTTTAACATTTGAATTGAAATATACTGAAACTTGCTATACAATACAACAAGTTTTAATAATCAGCTGATGAATTAATAATGAATAAAAATGCAGTTATTATAAACAAACTTTTTCCTAGATACAATATTATGTTTGAGCTTTTGATTGAAATTCATTATTTATTTAATTATTTCTTGGACGTCAACAAAAATAAATGATTTAAATAAAGGGGTTTAAGGTTGAAACAATATCATCACATTCTGAATACAAATGAAATAATTAAATTGTATATATACAATATTTGCAAACAAAAACTAAATTAATATCAGATTGACGCAAAATGAATTTAAAACATTTGTGTGTTTGGCTTAAAGCGAGTATACGTCAAGGATATTAAGATACATTCGCATTATTTATAAACTGACAAAGACCAGAAAAGCAGCTTGCAGGCAAATCCTTGAAAATTGCGTCTCGATTTCTGTTTTTCCCAAGTGAAGCACAGAGTGCAACAAGGATAATAGAATAACAGGATAACAGGCACATGCCGTGGCAACTGCGACATTCACAGCATAAAGATAGAGATACATATATAAATGTATACATACTATATATATATATATATATATATTTGAGATAGATTTGCATGGGAGGATTTGTTATGTATCTACATACATAAATACAATGCGATTTGTAGCTAAATGTGAATGTATCTGCATCTGTATGTGTATCTATTGAATGCCATGTGTGTGTATATCAATAAGCGACAGAGGCACAGAGTCCGTTATGAGATACAAGATACAAATTGTGAGATATGAGAGTTATGAGTTGCAGTTGTTGCAGTTTTTGCTTCTTTTTTTCTCTTCTCTTTCTTTTGTTAAGTAAACTACAAAACGTGCATTGTCAATGGAACGGGGAAGAAGGTGTACCAGGAGGTGGGGCAAAGAGGTGCAGAGGAGGGGGAGGGGGCGAAAACACGACACGAGCGACAGGCTGACAAACTAAACGAAGCACGTCAACGACACCCAAAGCTACATAAATGGAGTGCGAGCGAGAAGTAGAGAGGGAGAGGGAGAGGAAGAGAGCGAGATGACATAGACGTTGCACATATAAATGTTAGCGCATATGTGTGTGTGTGTGTGTGTGTGTGTGTGCCGGTCGATAAACAAAAATGACAGCAACAGCAACAGAAACTGGAAGACTGCGCAGTTGACAGCGCTGCCGGCAGCGCAGTCGACCAGCTGATAGCTGACGCTGACGTCGCTGTCGCTGTCGTCGTCGTCGTCGTCACCGTCGCGTTTGACTCATTAAATATTTTGCAACCTTGACCGTTCGAGAGCGATTAAAATGTTTATGTGTGTGTGTGTGTATTGTATCTGTGTGTCTGCATTGAGTATTGTATTTGTATAGTTGTTGTTGTTGTTGTTGTTTTGTTATTATTATTAATGTTGTTGTCGTTGTTGTTGTTGTTGTTGTGTGTCATGCAAAACAACTTGAGCAAAAACCGCAGTCTACATTACGCTGAATGACAGACTGAATAACAGTCACAGCTACAGATACACAGCTACAGATACAGCAACAGTTCGAGATACAGCTACAGATACAGATACAGATACATACATTAACAGCTACAGCTTCAGTTAATTTGCACTTCCAGCTAAAAATACACATGTGGTATTACGGGGAAAACTAGAACTATTTGCATACCCTGTAGCAGCAAACGATTAAGAGTAATCGAGTAATCGATTGATAGCATTTATATCGATATAAGAGTTGACTTAAGCTGGAAAAGTAGCTAAATAAAGCAATGAGATGATTGCTTTGTATAAAGGAGTTACGCTGTGAGTAGAAGTAGCTGTTATCGATTTATCGAATAGGAACAAAATATACGGAGAAGAATATGCGTGTGACAGTTTGTTGTTATCGATTTTTCGACTATATTTTTAGCTGACCTTAGCAATAAGATAGAGCATATTCCCTGTATATGCTTAGCATAGTAACTCTAAGTCGCTGTTATCGATTTATCGAATATGTATAGAGAATTAATCCAAATCTAGCCAAAACAGTACTAAAAAGTTTAAACACGATCAACATATACAGCTGAATATGCGAGTAAAAGTTTCTTGTTATCGATTTATCGAATATATTACCATATATAAGCTGATTTAAGCTAGAAAATTAGCTAAATATAGTAATAAGAAAGAGACTTTGCCCAGTTTATGCTTTGCACAGTAAAAAGCAGTCGCTGTTATCGATTTATCGAATATGTATAAGGAACTAATCTAAATATAGCCACAAAAGTGTTAAAAAGTTTAACCAGGAACAAAATATATGTTGATATCGATTTATCGAATATTTTACAATATAATATTAATCATATATATATATGCCTTAAGCTAGAAAAGCAGATAAAAATTGCAATGTCTTATGTAGCATATAAGATACTTTGCATAAGTCTTATGTTATCGACTTATCGAATATATATGTATGTAAAAAATTATAGCAATTATGTTTCTAGCATCAAGTGTGTAAACTGCACATGTTTTTGCATAGCAAGTTCAAATGCTTTGTTATCGAATATGGTATAAAGATACATCGAGAAACTATAGCTTTTATGGTTGCTATCGATTTATCGAATATGTATAAATGTAAGTAGAAGTTGTTATTAACGATTTATCGAATATTTAAGCTGACTTTAGCTACAATTGCAGCTGAAAACTTCAGTACAGGGCATAGTGTCTACATCCTGCACAGTTTAAGTAAATTGTTATCGACTTATCGAATATATTACATACCGAATCTAGCTATATAATTTATTTCAGATGAAAGTGCATCACATTTAGTATAACATAGATGCTTTTCAGACACGTACGCAGATGTTAGCAATTCTTTAGGTATATTTATTTTATTACTCATATGTTTGTTTTCTTACAGGGTATTTGAAAATTAACACTATGCACAATCAGAAAAGCGGCGCCGATTGGCTCATATAGATACTTTTGTTGTTGTTGTTGTTGTTGTTTTCGTTATTGTTTATGCCGCCTCGCCTCGAGTTCAATGCAAATATTTGGACAACGACAGGAAACGGGCCAAAAAGCGACAGAAAGAAAGAACAACAACGAAAGGCATGGAAAAAAGGAGCGGAAAAAGACGGGGGAAAAGGGTGTGAGGGCAATAACCAAAAGCACACACAAGTTAAACAAATAAAGAAAGAAAAAAAAAGCTTAAAACTGTTGAACAGGCAATAATAATAAAAAATATTAATAATAATAATAATACAAATAATAATAAGCATAAGCTTGACTTGCAGGTTGAAAATATTGAGAACCTTTAACTTGTTATACGATGCGCTCGACACTTGATTTCCATACGA
>OY282582.1:32489958-33007458 GCA_958299025.2 Drosophila histrio
CCATTTATACTAACAACCTTGTACTTCCAATATTTTGTGTGTATAAAATAATTATACATACATACATATGTACATATGTGTTATATGAAAAGTATTTGAAATATTTTCAACACATTTTGAAGGTCAGCGAATTTTCGATTTGACTTTAGTCTGAATATTTATCGAATTTTACGTGAGAATTCTTATTAACGTCGGAATTTTGCATTAATTATAAATGTAATTTTTAAGTTATGTTTTTTTTTTTGGTTGTTGTTTCGTTGAAAGCACAATAAAAACTTTGTAATATTGTAAATATTATTATTATTGGTTGTTGTTGTTGTTGTTTTTAAACAAATTGATTGCAAATATTTGCTGAACATATGTTATAGCTTGTGGAAATGTACAGACATGTTAATTAATAATTAATAATATTGTAGAGAGAGGTGTGCTTGACTTAATAATGCCTTTGTGTTATGAGCTATTGATTCAATAATTAATTGCACTTTTTATTCCCTTCAGAACAAATCTTCTCAGTTATTTTTCTTTGGTTCTACTGTTAAATATAGTAGTTAAATAGTTCTAAATCAATCAATATCTCTTTAATACCATACTGAAAGTCTGTATATTAACGCAAGTATTAATAGTAAACGATTCAGAAATTATCGTTATTACTATCATGACAAAAAATTTAAATTGTGATTTGTATTTCAATATTTATTTGAAGAACTTTCAACCTTGTTTTATTTTAAGTTGGTATTATTTAAAAGAAATACTTTAAAGTCAGGACAGAAGATGCGTTTTATTTTAGTCTTCTACATAAATGTTTCCTATTGTCATCAATTAAGCTCTGATAATTGATCAAATCGATGAAAACATATCCAAATATCTGACAACTTATCACTTATTATTTTCTATATATTATTTTAGATATATTAATGTTTGAATAACATACTATATTGATATTTTTCCATTAACATTATTCTATATCTCTATTCTATCTCTATTTTGAATAGCTTTGCTCTTAGTATTAATTCTACTACATTCTACATTCTACTAATGGCTTGTCAACTACATTTATTTGAATACTCTATTTAATTTCTAACCTTCGATACTTATCGATAACTATTTTACATTTAACTATCTTATTTCTTTCCATTATTGAAATATTATTGTTCGGCAGTCTCCCTCCCTTTATCTCGATAACTATCGATAACTTGTCAACTCTACTCTTATTTCATTCAACTAGTACTTAATTTTTATTGTAATGCACTAAAAATCAATTCATTTTTCTATCAAAACTTTAATACACATCGATATCTTTCCCTAGTTTACTATCTTCTATCTTTCCTTCTTTTCCTTTTCTCTTTCCTTCCCTCTCTCTACCTATCATTTCTAACCTTCAATGCTTATCGATAATTTTTAATATTTATTTACTATCTTCCTTCTATCAACTACTTAATTCGAATTGTAATGCATTTGGTATTGTTTCTGTTTCTCTCTCAAATTTCGTATGCTATCAGCAAATTTATTCGTTCTCTTCCTTTCTTGTTGCCTCTCTCTTCTTTCACCCCCTCTCTTTCACTCTCTCTCCTTAGTCCCATCTTTCTCGGCGACTTCAGCTTATCGCGTATTGCAGCTATTTGGGTTGCTGCTGATCCGCATGGAACTTCTTATCGCCAAACTGGAGCAGCCAAAGAAGGTGGCTACAAAGGGGATGAAGAAGAAGAAGAGGGGGGATCCAAGGGGCGACGATTGTCAATGTCCGCGAATATTGCGAATGGAAACAGGAAATGAGCTTGCTGCGGAAATGTGTGTGTGTGTGTCTGAGACAGAGAGAGATATACAGTTAGAGAGTCAATCGATTTGGCTACAGTCTAGCGTACTTGACTATAAGAGACCCTGTATTTATTCAGTTAAGCTCATGCACACGCGAACAAACACGCAGCAAGCTTTCACTGTACACTTCTTCTTGCTTTGACCTAAAAATTCAAGGCACTAGCTTTAAATTGTTCTTTTAATTCGATTCATTTTAAAAATTTTCTCAGGCTGAGAATAGTATAGAAGCAACGATATACCAAGTTTGGTATCTCTAGCTCTTACAGTCTCTGAGATCTAGTTAATTATACAGCTGGACAGACGGACAGACAGACAAACGGGCAGACTGACATGGCTATAACGACACGACTGTTAATGCTGATCAAGAATATACTATATACACTTGATATGGTGTGCCAGACTTACTTCTGCCTGCTATGCATATTTGTTTTCTTTTGACAAACTAAATAGACACTTGGTACTTTTTAAAAGTACAGGGTCTACTCAAAAAAAAAATAAAGAAGAGGTATAAACATACATATTTTTTTTGCGTATTAGAATGTTTATTTTGTATGTATTTTGTATTTGATCAACACAATTACTTTATGACTACTACTATGCCGAAAGGGGAGTGGGTAAAGAGGCACTGAAGTGCAGATGATAAGGGGAGAGTAAGTGGAGTAAGGGAGTACTCACCTATGAATCGGCGATGCACTGGCAGCTGACAGACGTTGTTGATACGCGGACATATTCGCAGCCTGTTGTTGTTGCTGTTGCTGCTGCTGTTGTTGCTGCTGCTGTTGTTGCTTTTGTTGCTGCTGTTGCGTTGTTTTGTTTTGCTGTTGCTGCTGATTAGACGCTGTTGCTTGAGGATGTTGCTGCTGTTGCTGCTGATGATGTAGATGATGGGACGTTGGTCCATTATCATGCACTTGATGCGACGCGGCAGCGTTTGTTGCTGCCGCGTTGTGTTGCTGCTGTTGCTGCTGCTGCTGCTGATTGCTGGCAACACGTTGCTGTTGCTGCTGTGTATGATGGTGATGATGATGAAGCTGTTGCTGAAGTTGCTGCTGCTGCTGCTGTTGCTGATGCTGTTGTTGCTGCTGCTGCTGCTGATGTTGCTGTTGTTGCTGTTGCTGCTGTTGCTGTTGTCCACCGTTTGTGGCGTTGTTTGTGGGCGGCGGAGCACCGACCTGCACTGAAGAGGAGCGTATAGCTGCTTCCATTTCATGCCGAACTCTTTTGGCTTAAACACTTGTTGTTGCGCTCAGAAGTAGATGTTGTTTCAATTGCTGTTGCTGCTGTCAATGAAGTGTTGTTGCTGCTGTTGTTGTTGTTATCACTGGGCTGCTTAAATGCAACAGCAATGCACTTCAACATATTCACCACATATGTAATGTTTCACTTCGTTTCTGTTTCTTCTACTGCTTTTTTTTATTTTATTGCTGTTGCTGTTGTTAACACTTAAAGTTGCTGATGTTGTTGTTGTTGTTGTTGTTGTTGGAGTAGTCGCAACAACGAAACAGCAACAACAAATCGCTTTGACGACGCTTAAAAGACGCCATGCAACTTCGGCCGCTGTTGTTGCAACTGTTGCACTTGCATATTAACTAATACTACGACTACTAGTTGCTGTTGTTGTTGTTGTTGCACTCACAATACGTTATTTGTTTGAATTAATTATTTGCTTTGTTGTTGTTATTTTTCTTTTTTTTTTAATTTAATCATTTGCCTATTTACACACACACTGCGACGGCTGCAAAAAGAGAAAAAAAATTGTTGAACACCAAAACACCATCAACACACACACGCTGACACGCAAGGCAAGTGAAGTGCGGCAACCGCGCAACCGAGACGACGACGCGACGCCTTGTTGCCCATTTTCATCGGGCATATTTTACACGCGCTTTTTACTTTTCGTTATTTGTTGTTGTTGTCGTTGTTGTTGTTGTTGTTGTTATTGCACCATGTGGAAAAAAACATTTTTCGAAACTTGAAAAAAAATTAAACAAATAAACTATTTTTCAGACCGACCCGCAAAAGAGAAGGAAGAAAAAAAAACAAGAAACATATTAAATAATTGAAAGCGTCGAAAACTTTTTCAGCACACACACACAAATCTTTGACACATATTTTGATGCAATTGCCGAGAATGTGTGGGTAGAAGGTGGGCAAGTGTGTGTGTGTGTGTGTGTGTGTGACTATGTGTATTCTCTCTCCCCTCTACCTCCTCCCTCTCGTTCACTCGTTCACTCGTCCTCTCTCTCTCTCACACACACACACACTATTTCTCCCCTTCGCGAACAATTGAAGCGCCTAAAAACAAACGCAGAACGCGACGACGCACGAAATGCCACGAAATGTGTTTGAGGAAGAAAAAAAACATTTTTCCATTAATTAACAACTTTGCACACTTAATTTTTTTTTTTTTTATAATTTATTTGTTGTTATTACGTTGCTGGTCATTGCTTTGTTGCTGCTGCTGCTTCTTCTTCTCTTTCGCTTATCATCTTCTGCTTTATCACAAGACTTGAAAGAAAACTTCAAAAAAAAAACAAACACAAAACAAAAAGTGTTTTATCTTTTTCTTTTCTTTTCTTTTCTTCTATTATAATTTATTTTCCTTTTATTCATTTGTCATCCATACAACCTGCAATGAGAGGGAAGAGCAAAGGGAATATTCTTTGATTAGTTGCCAATTTTGATAAGAAACAAGAAAGTATAAGAAATATGTACTTAAAAAGTGTCGATAGTCGCATAAAATGTGGACAGACATAGAGAATGAATAGTTGGCTACTTAGTTATACAGATAGATACTAATGATAGATACTAAGATAGATATTTAGATGGATAAATAGATGCTTAGATAGATCGATACTTAGATATGTAGATATATACATATTGATGCCTGATCAAGTATGGATACTTAGTTATACAGATAGATACTAATGATAGATACTAAGATAGATATTTAGATGGATAAATAGATGCTTAGATAGATCGATACTTAGATAAATAGTTATATATAGATACATAACCAAGTATGGATACTTAGTTATATAGTTACAAACTACGATAAATACTAAGATAGATATTTAGATGGATAAGTAGATGCTTAGATAGATCGATACTTAGATATATATAGATACCTAAAAAAGAATTTATACTTAGTTATACAAATATATACTAATGATAGATACTAAGATAGATGTTTAGATGGAATAATAAATGCTTAGATAGATCGATACTTAGATGTATAGATATATATATATATATACAGATGCCTAACCAAGTATTTACTAACTATTAAGTATTGTTCAAACATGTATTTACTATAATATCTATAGATAATTATATATAATTCAATATTCAATATAATTCAAGTCTTTTATTACAGCAAAGTCTAATGGAGTTTAGACAGTCTCCTTAAGTATATAGTATATATTTATTTATCTACAGAATTATACTGTCTACTAAGCTATAAATAATTATTGCTCATTATTACGCTAAATACATAATTAAATTATTATAAAATATCAAGTTTTCTATTATTACTAGTTAAAACTGTGAGATTAGACACATTTATCACAATTTCAGATGTACTAATTTCGATTCTTGAAAGTTAAGTCGAAGTTTAACAATTTTATGTAATACATTTTTAATTATACTTGATTATAATAGATAAAACTTGTATTTGTTAAGTTTCATCGAACAAAAACAAACATTTTCGTTACTTCTTGCTTATTAAAGTTGTTTGATTGATTTAAAGTTAATAAAATTATATAAAAATATGTACTTTTAGTTAGTTTAATACATGAAAATACAAATTTATAGCAATATATTGAATTTCTAGTTTCTGATTGAAATGTGTGAATTGGTATTCCAATTGGCACAGAAATCCTATATAACTACTATTACGAGTTTCCACAGCTGTAGTGATTTTAAATAAATAGTAAATAGAAGAATTTCTCAAATCAGCAATTAAAGCAAACTCACAACTGTAAATGAAATTAATTGTCATTTTGCAATTGCACATGTTTATGTTAATCATAGTTTAAGAGATAATTGGATAAATCGACTGCTGCATTAACATTGCTTCCATATCTCTAGCATTAATCGTTATTTATTTGCACTTACATCACTAATCATGTTGTTTTCATAAGTCACGGCAATTTCAATTGCCGCAATCGTTTTAATGTCTGTGTGTTTGTGGAAAGCATTTGATAAGCTATCTCAGCAGAAGCTTTAGCATTTTGATTGCTTATCAGTGAACAACTCGTGAATTAAAGGCCAAAATTAGACCAAATAACAACAATTTCACTCGCACACTCGAACACACAGACACAGACACACACACACACACACGCGAACTCATTTATCATCTATTTGAGGTTTTTCCAGCTCCCCGCACATTTTCAACTGATATGTACGGCGTGTTGTTGCCGACGTGAAAAACAGAAATCAGAAATCAGAAGCAGCAGCAAAAGCAGCGCAGCAGCAGAAAGTAGCTGCTGGCAGCACAATATCAGAAAGCAGAAACAGAAACAGAAGAAAAAAAAAAAGCTTCGGCCGGTGTCGACAAACTGGAAACTGACTAAAGTGAAACTTGGCAACAGCGTACGGCCACATGTTTTGCTTGCTAACGTTGCTGCTGTCGCTGTCGCTGCTGTTGCTGTCGCTGACTGCGACGTTTTGCTGCTTTAGCTGGTCAGCAACATTTTTGTTTTTAATGAAAGCAATTAAACTGCACAGCCACAAATAAATAAATAATAAAAAAAAAAACAAGAACAACAATAACAAATAACAGCTGGCAAGCAACAACAATTTGCAACGCACACATAAACAAACAAACACAACACACACTCACACACACACACACATACACATACAATTGCGGGAACTGGCAACTTTTAGTAAATTAAATCCACACTATGAAAATTGCACAGAAATTGAATTGAATTTAAGCAAACGGCAAACGGCAAAAACTCTCATACAAACACACACACACACACTCACACACAGACGAAAATTAAGCACGAAATTCCACAATCAAGCAAGCAAGCAAAAAAAAAAAAGAAAAAAATCAGCCAAGCGTCGCAACGACCAAAAGCCAAGCAAAAGCAGCGACGTTGGCAGCAATAAAAATACACAGAGCCAAGAGCGCAAGCAACGTTGCCGAACTTCATACAAAGCAAAAGACAGAAAAGAAAAATACAAAAAAAAAACTTAAGCACGCGTAAGATTAAAGCAGCGACAGCGACAGCGACGACGACGACAGCGACGCGCACGTCGACCAGCCAAATGCGCTGTTGACAATTTTCAGCTGTCCCAGCTCAAACAAATTAATAAAAATAACAACACACGCACACCACCACCACCACCAACAACAGCAACGAACTCAGCAGCAGCAGCAGACGACGACAATATGAAAAAGAGGCTTAAAACTATACGTGAAAAAGAAACAAGCAAAGCAGCGCAGCCAGCAACGATGCCAACAGCGTTATAATAATAATAATAATAATAATAGCATAAAAAGAAATTATAAAAAAAAAACCAACTCGAAGCAAAAGCAAAACAACAAAGTAAACGAAAAAAATGATGCCGCGCTGCTGCTGCGCGGCACAACATCTGCCACGAGCGAGTAACAGAGACAGAATGCGTCGTGCGCAAGCCAAAAGAGTCAAGAGTGAGATAGTATGACAAACAGAGGGAGAACAAGTAAGCAAGCAAAACCGACGAGGCGACGAAGCGAATGTCTGTCAATCAGACGCTTTGTCGGTCGGTTGGTTGGTCGTTCGGTCGGTCGGTCGGTCGTTTGTTCGTTCGGTCGGTCGTTGTCGTCACTGAGGAGAGCAAGCGGGTGGGCTGAGGTTGAGCAAAAACAGAGAGCAACAACGCGGGAACTTGAACACACAGGCAGACATACATACATACATACATACATATATGTATATTTATATGTATGTATATACATACGTTTCTACATTTATACATGCCATACAAATGCAAAGCAAACAGCAGGCAACGCTTCAATGTTGCTGCGCAGCAACGTTGGTACATTGTATGTATGGATGTATGTATGTATGTACATACATATATGTGACTGTGTATGTGAGTATTGGTTATGCGGCGCGCGGGTGACGCAACAGCAAGTGCAAGGCGGCGAGCAGGCAGCGCCGTTGGCAACTGAATACGATACACACACACACACACACATACAGTTGCAAACAAACACAAAAGGCAGACACAAAACTCGCAACGTCATAACGAGTGGAGCGACAAAACGAACGAACGAACAAACGGCTGGCCGACGAAACGACCAACCGACTGAACGAACAACCAACCGACCGACCGAACGACCGACCGACAATTCGTCAGTGAGTCGTGCACAGTGACGTGCACAAAAATCCCCCGAGCAGCAACAAAAACAACAAAAGGCAGCAACGTTGTATTTGTGTGCCTGTCTGTGTGTGTGTGTGTGTGCATGAAAAATGATAGGAGACGTAGAGAAAGAAGCAAACGAGTCTAACGAGTAAAACGCAGCAGTAAACACGACTGTGCGACCGATGGGTAGCGGGTCGGGCGGGACGTGGATAGCGGGTGCGCAAGGTGAAACGTAAAAAATACCGAGTGTAAGAAGCAGACTTATACAAACACACAAACACACACTCGCACACGCATACTGTATAATAATAATAATAATTGTGGAGCATTGGCGCGCTGGCATTAAATTCACATATACACACACACAGGCATGCATACTTTTGACTGTGACTGTGCCTGTGTGGGCGTCAGCGCAGGCGACGGCAACGGCGGCGCAGCAGCAGCAGCAGCAGCCACAAATATGTACAGTAAAATATTCACAACGCCGAAAACGAAAAGGCAAATGAAACGAAACGAAACGAAATATATAAAAAAAAAAAATAAAATAAAATGAAAAAAATAAAACAAAAACAAAATCACGAGTAGGCCGAAAGCAATTTATTTGAGATAGCGCCCCTGCCAGCGTCGACGTCGCCTGCCTTCCTGCTGTCGCTGTTGTTGTTTGGCTGCTTTTAACGCTGTCGCTGCTTCTGCTGCTGCTGCTGCTGCTGCGCTGCCGCTGCTGCTGTCGAGTAAAGTAAAGTATTGATTTTTCGTACCGAGCTTTAATTTAGTTCGCCAGCTTTTATTTTTGCTGCTGCTGCTGCTGCTGTTGTTGTTGTACTTGCATGAGTGTGCGTGTGTGTGTGCGTTGTTTTTGTTGCGTGCGTGTGTTTTTATCAGTTATTACTCTAGTTGTTATTCTTCTTCTTCTTGTTGTTGTTGGCATCGCACATATTTTATGATATTTCTTTTTATTTTTGCTGCTTTTCTGTACAAAAATAAGCGCATGTGAACGCGCGCATGGAAAACGTGTTTTTCAGGCATGAAAATGTGTCGTAGGTTTTGTTGCGTGCTCAGTGTGTTTGTGAGTGAGTGTGTGTGTGTGTGTGTGTTTAGCTTTCACAACAACAGAGCACAAGATTCGCACTTCTCTCCCCATTCTTCAGCTTCTGCCTTCTCCGCTGCCTTCTCTTCTACTTCATCTTCTGGCAACAAAATGCAACAGTAAGCAACAACAACAAAAACAACAACAAGAATTGCAAAACGCATATGCTGCACATATGTGCACCCCAACGCATGGGAGAAGTCAGCATACCAGGGCGGAAGAATGAAATTAGTTAGGGTTGAAGCAGCACATTTCTACACACACACACTCCCACACACACACACACACACACACACACAATGTTGCCTGGCAACGAAGCACAATTCGAATGCTAAAATGATTTCACATATTGCAAAAAAAAAAAAAAAAAAAATTCTATGCTCTTTCTTGCTGTTATCCCTCGATAGTTCCATATTTCTCTCACGTTCCGGCGTTTCTTCATTTCATTTTGTTGCTTATAACATCCTTCATCATCATCATCATCATCATCATCATCCTCATCCTACACACACTATGCATATTTCCATATTTTTCTTTTTTCGCATGAATTATTGCAATTTCATAATATGACAAGAGAATTATAACCGAGTTAACAAGAATTTCTCGAGGATTTCGATTTAAAAGCAATTTAGAAAAGAAAAAATGAAATATGTATAATTATGCAGATTCCACGAAGCAGTTTCTAGTTATATGTATGTATGTATTTGTTTTCTAATATTGTAGAAAATGCAGCGAATTGACTATTTTCAATTTAATACCTGAGAAATTGAAATTGAAATTCGTTACAAATTTGATCTGAAATTGGTTTTTTTCTTCTTTTTTCCCTCTTGCCTAGATCAATTGATAAAGCATCAAGTTTCAATGTAAATTTAAATTTCAAATTGTTATTCTTAAAGCTAAAAGATGGGAAAAGGTTAGAAAATTATAAATTTAAAGATACAACAGAGATTGAAATTCGTTAAGAATGTGATTTGAATTTAAAATTGTTAAAGTAAATTTAAATAAAGTCTCTCTAAAGATTGTAAACTGAAAGAAATATATACATAGCTCAACTCAACCACAACAAAGACATTTAATACACAGAAACCGAAAGTATTAGATGAGTTTGTAGAAGGGTTTTCCATTTCATTGCTCCTCTTTCATCTCCAAGTATTTCTTCTTTTACCCGAAAAAAAACACGAGTTATGTCATTATATTTTGTGGGTTTCTTTTCTCTAGACAAAAAAAAAGAAAAAAGTATTTCGTTTCCAAAATAATTCACATAATTAACGAATCCGTAGAGTTATTACCCTCGCAACGAAACGAAAGCAACCCCCTTTAAGTAGAATCTTAAAGGGGAAAGAGAAGAGAGAGCAAGTAATAAATAAAAATAAAAAAAAAAACAAAACCAGTTTTCAACATTCTTTTGCATTGAATTCAGATGAACTTAAACTCTGGAGATTCTGGTTATATGGGTTAGAGTTAAGTCTGAGTCTGAGAAGAGGTAGAGGGAACGGAATAGTAAGAGAAGGTTGCTCTATAAACTGATTCCGGATACGTTTGTCAATCTTAGCATACAACGAATTTTGCCATAGATCATAATAATTAACATTTTATATATCGTTTTCTTTCAGTCTCTCTCTCTCTCTATCTCTCTCTCTCTATCTATCTCTCTCTGTGTGTGTCAATTGCTTTTAATATTTAGCCAGAGTAAACATAAAAATTCCATTAAAGTGTCAAGTGACAGGTTTCTCATTGTCCCACTCCCACTCCCACTAACTCTTTCTCTTTGTCTTCAGCTGTTTGTTGTCGCTGTCTCTGTCTCGCATTAAGAAGGTTTCTTAATGGTTCTACTACAGATGACGTTGTTTTGGTTTTTTTTTTCTACTTCCACATGAAATAACTGTGAAAACTGTGCTTGAGCCGGCCGGCCAGCAGGGGGCGCCACCTGACATGCCATAAATATGGGCAAACGGCTTAAATTGCTGTAATTTCGTATGCATATTTTACACGAGGCGACCAATCAACAACAATACAAACTTATTACACACACACACACACACACATAGACAGAGATAGACAGATAGTCAGTTAGCATTGTCTAGGGGGCATTAGCCGGGGTGGAGGCCTTTTCAAATTGCAGTTAATTTTTCGCCTGACAGTTGCCGTCGTAGTTTGCCGCAAGGGGGCAAAAAAACGTCACAAGGACGTTGCGCTTGTCACAGGAGTGTGAGAGAAGAACAAGAGAGCACGCGCAAGAGCTGGAGATGGGAAGGGCGAAATGTGAAACGTGCAACGTTGCCAAATTTCATGCCCAAAAAAAAAGAAAATAAAAGAGAAGCAGTTTGCGTATCTGTTTTATACAACATTGTTGTTGCTGTTGTTGGCTTCTGGGTAAAAGGAAAAATCAATATGCGATTGCGATTGCATTTAAATGAACTAGCTGAAGAAGAAGAAGTAGAAGAAGAGGTAGAGGTAGAAAAAGACGAAACAGCGGCACAGCAGAAGAAAACGGCAAAATGCTATGGATAATGCTTTAGGGGCAAGCACACACAAACATACCTAGGCAAAAAGGGAGGAGCAGAGAGCAGGGGGTAAAGGAAGAAGGGGTGGTGGTGGTGGTGGCAACAACAACAATACGAAACCGGTTGAACAAGAATTTCTACGTGCGGCGGTTCCACAAGCAGAGAAGTTTTAAAAAAAAAGCACACAAAGTGGAGAGACAGAGAAGACAACAACAACAACAACAGCAAGAAGAAGAAGAAGAAGCAGCAGGAAAACCACAGGCCACGTATATAACTAGCCATATATCTCTAAATACATATCTATATATTATGCATAAGCTGAAGAAAGAAATTGGTAAAAACAATATAAAATAAAATACAAAAAAATACAAAAAAAAAACGACAAGAATAAGTAATATTTGCATAATTTAAATGCTAATTAGCAGAGCGCACAAGAACGAGTCGAAAGAGTAAATAAGCTATAAATAAATACAAATCATATGCATATAATATAAATACATATGTATATACATACATATAAGAAAAATCTATACTATATACATATGTATGTTTGTAGAACTTGAATGTCGAACAATAAAAGAAACTCGTTTCTTGGCGCCACACAAAAGCTTTAAACTTTAATAATAAGTTGCAAATTTGCACAATGAAATCAAAAATGATATGAAATGGGTTCAAATATATGTATCTACGTATGTATGTATGTATGTATGTATCTCAACAATGGCAATGGGGCGACGAGAGCAAGAATACAAATCAAATCTAAGTAAGGCATACAATAGCAATTGAATGATTCAAAAGAATTGAAACTAGTTAAATCATGTCAATAAATAAATATATAAATAGTATACTTCAACCCAATTTAAAAAGTTAAACCAATTTGCATATGAACAACTTTCTACTACACATGTATTCTATCTATCTATCTATAAAAAATGTTAATCTATAAAATGTATGACTCAAGTTGCATTCGAATTATTATCTAATAAATGATTCATAACTCAACATTTTGAACTACAACTATTTAGTATTCAAAAATCGATGATGGTTTTTTATTTTTTTTAAATTTTTTTTTAGGATTTTTGGGGATATTCCTTATATTATGAAGACGACGACAACAACTTTGGCATACAAAATCGCTATTTAGAATATATTTCAAAGTGACGCAATATACTACTATACATAATGATGAACATCAGATCTCTCTGTAGCCAATTGGAAAGAAACACATTGTGAATGAGAGAGAGAGACTTTATACAAGAATGATGATTTAGTTGAGTGATAGCATGTGGTAGTCCTATATATACTAGTATATGTATATGAATTTGCTTTCTTTTTCCTTGATATTATGAAATTTGCAGATTATATTAAATCATATATACATACATAGTAGATTTGTTCAATTGTAATTGTAATTCAGAATCAGAAACAATATTCTTATTGAAAATCTATATCCAAATGAAACCTCAAGAAGTAGTATAACTATTTACTAGTTGAGTGATTCGAGTAGAAGATATTTGTATTTACAACGATTATTCATAATCTAAACATGAACCTGCTCTCTCTTTTTTCTGATTATCTTATCTGTTGTTTATGAGATTCTTCTGCGAATTTTAGAATACAGCGTACTAAATAATATATAGAATAAAAAGTATTACAAATTTGATAACTCTAGCTCTTGTAGTTCCTGAGTTCACATGGGATCAGAGACAAGATTTAAGAGAGTGTTTTTTGCTTATTGAAAGTCTACTTTAATATGAAAGATTTAAGAGAGTGTTTTTGCTTATTGAAAGTCTACTTTAACAGCTTTATTTTACCCATTTTAAACTTCGCCAAAACAATGATGATTTAGCTGAGTTATGGTACTAAAAGATATCTAAATCTACATATGAGTAATCAAAGTCACACAGATAATTCCTGTTGGGGATGTCAATTTGAATGGAAACCTTGATGTCGATGTTCATTGGCGATTTCCAAATCAAACTCGATGTATTGAACAAAAAGCTCCTGTAATTTGTTAAAAAGAAGCCAAATTTACATTGAAAATATCAATCTGACAAAACAATTAATTGTTTTCAATGCGTTAAAACTTAAAAATTAACAAGATGACGATTATGCTTTAATAGCAAAAACTTAAATCTCTACAGTTTGATAACAAAATATGTTTCTGATTGTAGATCATTTGGTTTCGTTGTTCGTTTTAATTCTATTATCAACTCAGCTGAACTACCAATTATATCTTTAAAAACATTTATTGAACTAACCACCTATGTTTCACCATAACATCTCGAGGCATCGGTAAACATCGGGATCAACAAAAATATCGGAAAACATCGAGGAGTCGCCTTCAAAAACTCATTGATGTCCGATACATCGATGGTTTTTTTTAGATACCAAGTTTCTTTCCTTTTTTTCTTGATAAATCTGCTCTGTTTATTGTCGATTCTTTTGAAATTTGTAAGCATTTTTAGCGTTAATATCTATCAATAATTTGCAATAAATTATAGAAGAACACTTGGCATAAAATATATAGCTCTAGCTCTTGTAGTTTCTGAATTCAGATGGGTTTAAGAAACAAGTCTTACTTATAGAAACTTTTCATTCACAGCTCTTTTGTATCCATAACAGTTTTCGTGAAGTATAATGATTTTGTTGAGTTATGAAACAAAAAGATATCTGAATCTATGTCTAATGAATATTTCACATATATTTCCTTTGCTTTGCCTTGATAAATTTGTACAGTTTATTTGCGGATTCTTCTGAAAGTTTCAGAATTAAGCGCTGGGCATTTATCATTAATTCAGATACTGCTTAATAAATTATAGACGAATAATTGCCAACAAATTTTATAGTTCTAGCTCTTGTAGCTCCTGAGTTCGTATGGAATCTCATAATCTATGTCCAATGAAAGTCTCACATATAGTTCCTATACTTTTTTTCTTGATAAATCTGCTCTGATTATTTGCTGATTCCTCTGAAAGTTTCAGAATATAAGCCGTTGATATCGATCAATAGTTCTTAATAAATTATAGACGAATAATTGCCATAAATTGTATAGTTCTAGCTCTTTAGTTCCTGAGTGCAGATGGGAACAGAAATGGGATTTGAAGACTGCGTTGATGTATTACGAAAAACATTTATACTTATGATTGGACTGGTAACTATGTCTAATTAAAGTTTCACATGAAATTGCCAACTTATTTCCTGACAATCTTCATTGTTTATTAACTACTTGCTCTGAAACTTTCAAAATATAAGCTTTGATATCTATTATTAATTCAGATTTTGTTTAATACTTTATAGAAGAATAATTGCCATAAATTGTATAGCTCTAGCTCTTGTAGTTCCTGGGTTCGTATGGAATCTCATTATCTATGTCCAATGAAAATCTCACATATAGTTGCTATCCCTTTTCCTTAATAAATCTGCTCTGATTATTTGCTAATTCTTCTAAAAGTTTCAGAATATAAGCCGTTGATATTGCCATAAATTGTATAGTTCTAGCTCTTTTAGTTCCTGAGTTTAGATCGGATAAGCAACAAGATGTAAAGTCTGTGCTGCTACATTATAAAAACATTTATACCTATGATAGGACTGGTAACTACGTTTAATTAAAATTCCTATGAGACTTTCAGAATATAAGCCGTTGATATTGATCAATATTTCTTAATAAATTATAGACGAATAATTGCCATAAATTGTATAGTTCTAGCTCTTGAAGTTCCAGAGTTCAGATGGGAACAGAAATAAGAAAAGAAGACTGCGTTTATGCATTTTGTAAACATTTATACTTAAGCATAGGACTGGAAGGCAACTGTAATTTCGTTTGATTAAAATTTCTATGAAATTACCAACTTATTTCCTTACCATCTTCATTGTTTATTAACTGTTTGCTCTGAAACTTTCAGAATACAGAGTTAACAGCGCTAACTATAATTCCATTTGTACTAAATGCTTGTAACTACTTTTTAATGAAAGTTTCACCTGAAATTGCTTACTGACAATCCACTGACAACCCACTAAAATTTCCTGATATTGCAATTCCTTCACATTTATTACAAATTATTCATATGCTAAAACAATTTTGCTATCCGTAATTGACCTATTATAATAGAACAGAGTTGCAATTACTACTACTTTCGTAGCAGATGTTATAGATTCCACACACTTATTATCGATATATGTACATATGCAGTAGTTACTTAGTAAGTAGTTATTATATAGTCTGTTTTAATTCGCAATTTGCATAATAAATATGTCGCCAAATGCTGTTACAGCTGGCAATTCTCACAATTCAATAATTATACTAGATAATACTTGGAAATTATTTATGTAATTATAATACTTAATTCTACAAGAAAAACTGTAACTTAATAAATATAAAGTGTTTAAAAACAAAACTTACCTATGAAGAAAAAAAACCATGTGAGAGGCGATGAGTTGATGGAAGAGAGAGAGAAAGAGAGAGGAAGGGAGGGAGGTAGAGGCAGAGAGACACCGTGTGTTGTCAGTGTTGCCAAGTGAGTTTACAAATAGAAATATTACATATTACATATGTATGCAAATGTTATAGATGTGTAGCTGTATTTGTTGTTGTATTTGTAATTTGTATTTGTAATTTGTAGGTAATAAATTCTACATTTTATTATATCAGGTTTATCATTTATTTTTTTTTATTTTATTTTACTTGTTGTTATCTTTGGCGTTTAACGAATTTGCATTTTTAATTCTGGGAATTTTTTTTTGATTTTATTTTTCGACAAGCACACAAAACCGAACGGTAAACTTTAATTTTCATTTGCTTTTTGCTCTTGACTTTTTTTTTTATTGATTTTTCGTTGTATCGAAAAATTGATTTCAAAAAAATATATAAAAAAAAATTAAACTATGCATATTATATATATATATATATATATGTGAGTGTGTGTGTGTGTAAAGAGAGAGAGAGAGAGAGAGAGAGAGAGAGAGACAGCACCACTTTGAATGCAAGCGAAAAAAACTTTGCAAACAGCAATAAAAAAAAATTTAGAAAATTGTATTTAACAGCATGTGTGTGTGTGTGTCTGTGTGTTTGGCGCTTTTTATGCCACACTTCTGTTTGAATTTTCCTCTACACACACACACACACACACACACACGCAACTGGCCCAGCTGTGCATAAAAAACAATTTCAATTTATTATATAAAAAAAAAACAATCTATGCCACTTTAAAAAAACACACAAAAGCAAAAGGAAAAAAAAATTAGAATTGGAACGCAGACGACGACGACGACGTCAGCAGCAGCGGCAGCGGCAGAAACAGAGAGCGACACACACACACACACACACACACACACGCACGCACACATGCTTTATATATATTTATATATATAATTTATACGCAAGCACAGCAAAGAGAGCGAGCGTGTGTGTGTGTGTGTGAGAGCGCGAGCGAGTGTCACAGACACACAAATCTATATATATATATATAAACTATATATATATATATGTATATATATAAAATTCCAACAATTTGCGCTGCGTTTTGATTTTCGCCTCTTTTCACATTGATATTCGCGCATAGATCAGCATTGCATTTGGGCAAAAAAAAAAGAAGCGTGTAAATATGTATAAACATACATATGTATATATGTAGGCAGGCAGGCAGGCAGTTTGTTGAGCAAGAGAGCGGGGGGTGTTCAAGTAAAACGCGACGCAATTGCTGCTTCAATATTTTACTACTAGTATATCCATTTTGCCTTAACACCCACACAGCCAAACACACAGAGAGAGAGAGACACACACACACACACACACATGTGTATATATATATATATAAATATACAGTTAGATGTATAACTTTTTATTTTATTTCTTTTGCTTTTACTCGTTTTTTTCTTTTCATTTCTTATTTTTCGATTTAATTCACGGCGTTTATTTCGTTTAGGTTTTTATTACACACACATACACACATATATATGCATATATTTATATACATATACATATATACATATGCACATACATATGTACATTCATTTTTGTTGGCTTTTGTTGTTGTGGTTGCTGCTGCATTTTGATTTTTCTGCTTCTTTTCGTTTTTGTTGTTACTGCGTTTTTAGCACATTTACCTTATTGTTGGTTTTGTTTTAGTGCGACGATTTTCATAATTTTCGTGAATTTGTTATAAATAAATTCGCAACGTATCTGCAAAAACGTCGTGAAATTTTCACATGCTCTGCACGCGCACACACCCGAGTTTTTAGGATTTGAACAACGGCATCTATACAACATCGACATCGACAACGACGGCGACGACGACGACGACGACAGCGACAGCGACGCTGCTGTTGCTGCTGCTGCTGATGTTGTTGCGGCGCCTTGGCACTTTGGTCGTTTGCCCGTACGCAACAACGACGACGCAGCGGCGCTGCCGCTGCTGCTGTTGCTGTTGCTGCCAAACAACATCCAACATCGAACATCAAGCCTGGTTCGATATCAAAACGGTATGAGTTCGAGCAAGCAATCGGTTGCTGGTGGTGGTGTTTAGTCGCCAGCCGCATCGAACGTACGTATCAAACAAGCGCTGCGCACACTGGCGCTCGAAAATATTGGGCATGATGCAAGTAACAAAATATGACAATTAAATTAAATAATATATTTTTAAAAAAATAATGTAAATGTAGAGTAGAATGTATTATTATCTTATGACATGCAATGCAACATACATATGTATTTACAACAGTTACAACTAACGTTTATAACAATATCGATTGCTTGAATTATCGATTATTTGCAGGTTCCATCAAAAATTTAGGAAAAACATTTATAATTGATTTCTTTCAGACTTACTAAAAGAAGCAGCGATAACAACATTAAGTTCTGTAAAACATCGATAACTCTTTCATCGATAATGTCCACATCGATAGCTTGAGTTATCGATAAGTCGAAGGATTCATAAAAAATTTAGAAACAAAATAAATTAATTAGACTTTCCACAAAAGAAGTGAAAACAACGTCGAATTCATCAAAAACATCAATAACTCTTCCATCGATTATATCAACGATCAATCGATAGCTTGCCTACAATCGATTAATACAACGAAAATTTAAACAAAAACCATACATTTTAAAAGAAGAAAAAAGGTCAATTAACTGAAGTAAATAATATTAAAAATAAATAAATAATATGAGAAAAGTTACATTTTCAATATTATGAAAATAAAATATTTATTATTAACACCTAAAAAAAATGCGGTTTTATTAGCTTGCAAAAAAAAGCTGTGAAAATAATTCGGATACCTTAAAATGTGGTAAAAATACTAGAGTTTATATTAAAAAAATATATAATGAAGAATATATTCATATTTAAAACTATTCAAATGCATTTTAAACTTTAAATAAAACTAACAATTAAGACATTCTAAATAAGGCAAGGAAAATAATTTGTATTTCTTTTTGATGTTGCAATAAATAATTTAAAAAACTTCATAGCTTTAGCTTTAAAACCATTTGTAAATTAGAGTTTATTTCTTCGCTACAAATACTATATAATAATAATTAGATAATTGCAATGATTAATGAGATTATCAGTATAAACACACAGTTAAAACTATTTGTAATTAATTCCTATTTAAAAAATACATTTCCTTGTAATATATTCTTCTTTTTTTCATAGAATTGAGAGATGATTAAATCGGTTTTAACTATAATTTTTATACCCTGTGCCCATTAAAAGTGGGTAAAAATTGATAAATTGAATTTGTGCAAATTTATGTAACAGACACCTGTCCGTCTGTCTGTCCATCCGTCCGTTTGTCTGTCTGTCCATCCGTCCGTCTGTCTGTCTGTCTGTCTGTCCATCCGTCCGTCTGTCTGTCTGTCAATCCGTCCGTCTGTCTGTCTGTCCATCCGCCCGTCTGTCTGTTCATCCGTCCGTCTGTCTGTCCATCCGTCCGTCTGCCCATCCGTCCGTCTGTCCATCCGTCCGTCTGTCTGTTCATCCGTCCGTCTGTCTGTCCATCCGTCCGTCTGTCCATCCGTCCGTCTGTCCATCCGTCCGTCTGTCCATTCGTCCGTCTGTCCATCCGTCCGTCTGTCTGTTCTTCCGTCCGTCTGTCTGTCCGTCCGTCTGTCCATCCGTCTGTCTGTCCATCCGTCCGTCTGTCTGTCCATCCGTCCGTCTATCTATATGCCCATCCGTCCGTCTGTCTGTATGTCCATCCGTCCGTATGTTCATTCGTCCGTCTATCTGTCCATCCGTCTGTCAGTCCATCCGTCCCTCTGTGCATCCGTCCGTCTGTCTCTCCGTCTGTCTGTCCCTCCCCGTCTGTCCGCCCGTCACTCTGTATGAACGCATCGATCTCATCAACTATAAGAGCTAGAGACTTCAAATTAGAAAGATAGTTTCCTGAATACCATACGCAGTTTAAATATATTTTAAATTTTCGATAACTCAAGCCACGCCCACGCAAATCGAAAGAAACTAAGACAGCCTTAAATTTGCAGATACTGTAAGATTGCAACAAATTATAAAATATTTTTAGCATTTACTAATGTCGTTAAATATAGCGATTTATCTATCGCTTCAACTTAAAACATTTCTTTTCTCTGTCCAGTGAAAATGCTAGAAAACCATCGATAAGTCGATAATTTTGCAGTTCTACACAATTCATACACATAATTATCTATTAATGGTTGCATCGATAAATCAACGCTATCGATGTGTTTTTGGTGCCCTTAAGTTACAGTGGCGGCATTTGCATACTGCTTGCATTTATTGCCGCCACTGTCTGTTGATGTTGTACTTGCTACTACTATTGTTGCATTCGACTTTGACTGACGCTGCGACTGACAAATCTTTCGGTTTTTTCCTTTTTGCCAATTTTGTAGTGAAAGTGAAACACAAACATGACTGAGGCAACAGCAGCAGCGTCGGCAGCGTCGGCAGCGTCGGCAGCGACAGCAGCGTTGCGTCGCGTGGGCAGCGCACAACCTGCAGCATGCATGTTTGATGCTCGATGCGGATTAACGGTCGCAAATATTGCTGCGCTGCTTCTATCTGTGCGCGCGCTAATGTTTCATGTCTATTAATATTGTTTGTTGTTGTTGTTGTTGTTGTTGCTGTTATTATTATTAGTCGGCCGCCTTCAGCTGCTGTTGACTTTACTGCAACACACACACACACACACACACACACACACAGATGGCCGGCCGGCGGTGGCCTCATTGCTGTCATGCAGCATTTCTAAGCGCCGCAGCGTTGCCAAGTTTCAATTACACATGCACATGCTCGAACCTGTGAAGTTTGGCAACGTTGCGCGCCAGCGCCCATACACTTGTGCGACAGCGAGACAGCGGCAACGTCGACGTCGACAGCGGCCGTTGCTGTTTATAACAACATAAATAAATAAAAGGCAAAATGGTAAAAGCAAACAACAAAAGGCAATGGCAAGAAGCAGAATAGACGCGCTGACGTCGACGTCGACGTCGACGTTGCTCACTAAGCCCGCTTTAAAAGGCAACAGCGAAACTGAAGAAGGCGGCGAGAAGCAGATGAAGAAAACGAAGAACAAGAACAATATACAAACATATACATATGTATGTATATATACGTCTGTGTGTGTGTGTGTGTTACAAGGGCGTCGTCAGTTTCTCATTAAGCTGGGTCGGGGGGCTTAAAATAGTTTAATTTAATTACTACATTTAATATACATTATATAAATTTATAGAACTGAAAAAAAATTTAATTAAATTAAAATTGTAATATTTCTTTTATTATTTATTATTTTCGTTTTTGTGTCGATCGTTTATTAGTTGACGTTAAATTAAATAAAATAAATGTTTGCACTCCCTCCCCTCGCCACACTCTCTCTCGCTCTCTCCACCCTTGCCATGCCGTTCATACACGTTGTGTTTGCATGACACTCTCTTTCAGTCTTTCAATCATTCAACATTTTCTCGTTTGAGTTCTCCCTGTTTCAGTTTGAGAGCAGACTTTAGCAGCGTCAGGCGAACACAACAAACCGAGAATGACGACAACCAATTTGTATGACGAGAAGGAGGTAATGGAGGAATTCATTAGCTGTTATCGCCATTTTACCGCACTCTGGGATAACGGCTCCCTTGACTATCTATCGAAAAAGAAAAAAGAGCCGGGCTATCAGGAGTTATTAAAGATATTGAAACGCGTCAATCGCGATGCCAGCGTACAGGATGTTAAGCGTAAAATAAATTCGCTGCGTTGTTGCTATCGCAGGGAGATCAAAAAGATACGCATGTCCTATAGTACATATGAGCCGCGTCTTTGGTGGTTTCACATGATGGACTTCCTCAAGCCGGTGCTCAATTTAAATGAGTTGGCAACGCCGCCATTGTCGTCGTCGCTGTCGTTGTCGTCGTCGTCGCGCGTCAAACATCACAGTCAAAGTCTGTACGACAGTCTCGACGAGGCGAGCATGCACGTAAGTATGACAGAAAGAGATGGAGCGACAGAGAGCGAAACACACAGAGCGATAGAACACGAGCCCAGAGTGGCACAGTGGGCATGATTCTGACAATCTGACAGGCAATAAAGTAGTTAATTACTTTCAAAATTCGTTATAGTTTTATTAACTAAGCTAATATTAAAGGAAATCATTTTAGATTACAACAAAAATAAATATTTAAATTAAAATTATTAAACAAATAATTAAAATTAATTAATTACTTTAAAATTAGTATTATTTTTTATTAGCTAACAAATTTTAAGGAAATAATTTTAGATTACCTTAAAATAATATTTTTAATTTAAATTACTTTAAAATTCGTTTTATTTTTATTAACTAAGCAAATTTTAAGGAAATCATTTTAGATTACATTAAAATAATATTTTTAATTTAAATTAAAAAATTAATTACTTTAAAATTCTTTTTATTTTTATTAACTAAGCAAATTTTAAGGAAATCATTTTGGATTACATTAAAATAATATTTTTAATTTAAATTAAAAAAAATTATTACTTTGAAATTCGTTTTAATTTTTATTAACTAAGCAAATATTAAGGAAATAATTTTAGATTACATTAAAATAATTTTTTTAATTTAAATTAATTACTTTAAAATTCGTTTTATTATTATTAACTAAGCAAATTTTAAGGAAATCATTTTAGATTACATTAAAATAATATTTTTACGCATAATAATATTTATATAAATTAAATATTTGCATAAAATATTTATAGTCAAGTATTGGCTTTAACAAATTCACATATTTAGTATTATTTTTTATTAATTTACTTATTTATAACTTAGTGCTACAAGTTTAACTTGTATTTAAAGCAATATCTTTATTTTTTTAATTTTTAACTAGTTCTAAGAAAAAATGTATAAGCAATTATTAACAACAAAGGTATCAAAAAATATTTTTTAAATATTTAATATTTGTAAAAATAATTTTATATTATTTTTTTTTACATTATTATATTATACATTTACATTTACATTTTAACAAATAAACAATTTCATATACAGTTTGTTTAGCAATGAGTTTTCACCAAAAAAAAATAAGTCACATATTTGCTTTTTATTTTTAGAAATAGTTAAACTCACTGGTTCTCATAGTTTCTTATTTGTAGCTTGTTCTACAAGAAAATTTGTATAAACAACTACATATAACAAAATTAAAACATTTATTTTAAAGCAGTCATATTTATTAAAATATATTTTTTATATATTATATATTTTTTTTTATTTTTCCAAATGATGCTTAATATTTACATAAAATATTTATGTACAAGAGCAGCTAGTCAAGTGTTTGTTTTAGTAAAAAAAAAAAACAATATGTAAAGTAATTGAAGTAATTTTGATACAAAAAATAAATAATAAATTTTTCTTGTATTTTTGTCTCAACATTTTCTATTTTTGTTAGTTGTTCAAAGAACTACTATAATTAAATAGGAAAAAACAAGAAAATCTAAGAACAGCGTTTTATATATTGCATTTTTTTTTGTTATTTATGTTATTTTGTTAAAACTGTGTTTGTTTTTTATTTTTAAAAATATTTAAACATTTTTTTGGCAAAATAAAATATGAGAATTTTTAATTGTCAACAAAAAATTACTTGAATTAAATACAATTAGGATATAGTATCAAAGCTAAATGCCTTCAAAATTTCGACTTAAATTATAGGTCAAAATATCGGATCGGTTTGCGTACCGGTTTTTTAAGAAACCAGAACCCAAGGTGTTGGTTTTTTTTAACTTTGCCTTCATTTTATACAAGAACAAATTTTATATTCCCAATTGTTTATAGAATTGTTTCAACAGAAATTTTATTCTCCCAATTGTTTATAGATTTGTTGCCATGATTTTTGAAATTTTTGATATTCTAAATATAAAAAAAATATGAAACTGTTTAAATATCTAAATTAGATACGAATTTTATTATTATATTTGCAGTTTCAATATTAAATAAATATTAAATTATAAACAAGTAGTTATATTTAAAAAAAATTATGTAGTTTATTTAAAAATTAAATTGTAATTTAATTAAATTACTCTTAAAAATTTCCAAAAGCTCTAGAAGCTCTTCATTCACTATAAAATCATATAAGAACGCATACCAACACGAGCATACACGCCTCAAGTGTCTGGCTTTTATATTGCTCTTGTGGGCGAAGCGGGCGTGGCATCGTAATGAAATTTTTCTAGCACATCGACTTCAACATATTTATCATGTGTGTCAAATCTGCAATTTTTTAGCTTTAAATATGCTTTTATAATTTGATTTAAAAAAAAAGTGTTTTTGATTTTTAGCTGCGAAAGGGGGCGTGGCAATACTCTAAAAGAAACTGTTTCTGCTTAGTAGTATATAGAGGAATCTACATACCAAGTTTGGTGTCTCTAGCTCTTATAGTCTTTGAGATCTAAATGATAAAACAAATGGACAGACGGACAGACAGACAGACAGACGGTCATGGCTATATCGACTTGACTTTTGATGCTGTTCAACAATATATATATATACTTTATGGGTTCTGTCGGACTTATTTCTGCCTAATACGCACATTATTCCCTTAGTACCTTTTTGAAACTACAGGGTATAAAAAGCAATTATGTGAATTTCTGTTCTTGTCAAAACAATTACTTGAACAACTGCCACGCCTCCCGTTGGACGTTTACCCTCAACTAGGGTATACAAAATTTATAAAGGGGGTTGTTAATTATACAAAAAGAAAAACCAGTCTTCTTTGTTTGTTGATTTCATACCCTTGCAGAAAACTGTATACCAATTTATGACGACTATATAATATAGTAAGTTCGATTCTTAACAAATTATGTCATAATGTAAAGACATCTCAGTCAGTTTGGTTAAGAAATCTTAAGAAACAATACAACAGATGTTCATATAAATACAAATACAAATACCATAATTTTCGAACTATCATTAAATATGTAATATAGTGATCCGAGTTATACTAAATTTGGTCAGGATATCAGAATAGCAAATGCATAATCTGTGAGATATCTAATAGATAATAGTTTGTCATACTAAAGTATGCTTTTTGGACGATTGTTCCTATATACAGCTATATGATATAGTGATCCGATCCGTTCGGTTTTCACATACATATGTATTGCCTGCAGCAACAAGTCGAATCTGCAAGAAGTTGCATTCAGTTAGCTTCAAAACTGAGTGACTTATTAGCATTAAAACATACAGACGGACAGACAGACAGACGGACGGACAGACAGACAGACAGACAGAGAAACATGGCTATATCAACACGGCTGTTGATGCTGAAAAAGAATATATAATCGAACCTGCACCAAGTAGCTTTCAGTTAGCTTTTAAACTGAGCGACTTATTAGCATTACAACAGACAGACAGACGGACCGACAGACGGACAGACAGACGGACAGACATGGCTATATCAACACGGCTGTTCATGCTGATCAAGAGTATATACATATATACTTTATAGGGTCGGATATGCCACCATTCATGCATTCTATTATAATACCCCCTGCTATTGTTATGTGAATGTAGCATTTATTGCTTGCCAGTTTGGTAGCAGCGACCACTGTGCCGGGGGGTTGAACGACTGTGTGTGTGTGTGCGTGTGTTGGTGGGAGTCTTCTTTGTGTCTGTGTGTGTGTGTGTGCTTGTGAAACGTCTGCTCGTGTGCTTGTCGGGTTGTGTCGTACGACCGCGTTGGACGACGACAGTTCACATACTGCTCGCGATGATGTCGCATCTCGTGCGCAACACTGACTATTGGCAGGAGTTCTTTCGCCTTTATCGCGCCATGCCGGAACTTTGGCTAGCCAATTGCAAAGACTATCGGAATCGTAAACTTAAAGCCCAGTCCTATGAGCGTCTATTGTTGTATTTACGTCAAGCGGATCCAAATTCCAATATTCATATGCTCAAAAGGAAAATAAACAATTTGCGCACTTCCTACCGTCGGGAACTGCGCAAAGTGCTCGAAAGTAAATCCCATGGCCAGGGCGAGGAATATGTTCCGTCCCTGTGGTATTACAATGAGCTCGACTTTCTCTACGAGGAGGAAACGGGCGAGTCGCAAACTTTGCTCGCTCCTCCCCACAACGAATACCGCAAGGAAAACATTTCCGATGCCGAGGATATTGTTGAGGTGGCTGTGGAAAATGCAGCTGCAGTTGCAGGAGTTGTTGATGAGCAGGAGGCGGAGGCGGAGGTGGAGGAGGAGGAGGACGCTGTGAGTGCAAACAAGTAGTATTGGGTGCTTTTAATTCCATTACAGGGTAGCAACTCAGTCGCTATCATTTGGGGTGGATGCGATGGGTAGAAAATTAAACTCTCTCTCTCTCTCTCTCTCTCTGTCAAAATCACACGAAAAAGAAATGTGATATATTTAGGGTTTAAGGAAGCCTGGAAGTATATATATTCTTGAGCCGAGTCGATATAGCCATGTCTGTCCGTCCGTCCGCCTGTCCATATAAACGAAAGGATCTCAGAGATGTTAAGAGCTAGAAACTTGAACTTAATCTCTACCTATGTAATCACTACCTAGATTTGTAGGCAGTTCAAGTTTATTTGAAATTTTTGTTACCAAGCGCCGTTTGTTTCGAAAATTCGAAAAAAAAAACACCATAACATAAGGAATTTTAAAGCTAGAGATTTGAAATTTGGCATACTTGATAAGTAGTTCAGGCATAATGTGTCTACAAAATTTCATAGCGATGCCACGCCCCCTACGCACACAAATCAAGAAAACGCTCATAACAATAGCAGTTTTCCAGCTAGAGGGATGAGATTTGGCACACATGATGAGAATGTTGGAATCGAAGTGTTCCAGAAAATTTCATTGCGATACCATGCCCACTTCGCCCACAAATCGAAGAAAAACCATGCAACAGGGTATATTACGGTCGGGGTTGTCATTAATTTGTTTTTCTCAAAACTCAACAATTTAATTCGATTAACACTTTCGTTGATAAACAAACGCAAGAAATTATGGTCAATTGTTACGGTTAAAAAACAACAACAATGTTCAAAATTCTTTTCAACAGGACGAGGATATATTTGCGGAGCCTTTTCAACCCGAGGAGGATATGCTTGTCATCGAGGGGGAGGGCGATGGCGAAGGGGAAGGAGACGGCGATGGCGAAGGCGAACGAGATGCCGATGTTGATGGCGTCGCGGATATTGAGGTGGAGGAGGGAATGGAAGCCGAAGCAGAGCACGAAACGCAGCTGAAAGCTGTATTCAAAATGGAAAACAAATATCAGGCGCATGCCAATAGCAACAATCACAACAACAATCACAACAACAACAATCACAACAGCAGGCATGCATATTCACGTTTGCATTCACATTCACATTCGCATCCTTACGGCACAAATCAAACGACGCAATTGCAGTCGCGTCGCAGTGGCAGCGGCAACGGCAGCGGTGTTCCCGTTTCAACAGCCCAAACGTTGCGTCGACGCCGACGCAGCAGCAGCAGCTATGCCGATGGCAGCGGCATTAACGTCAACGTCGGCTTCACTGATGACTATGAGGATAGTAGCAGCGCAGTTGCAGCAGCAGCAGCAGCAGCGAACAAGAAACGCCGCCAGATGATAGACCAGATGGTCAGTCGACGCATCGAGCATGCGGACAGCGAATGCGATTTGATTGGCAAACGTATGGCCGCCCATTTCCGTAACATGCGTCCCGATCAGCGACTCTTCGCCGAGCGCATCATCAGCGAGGTACTCGTCTATGGACGCATGAATCGTCTATCGCTCGATGCCCGATTTCTGCCGAATGGCATCGTTTCCCCGTCCCTTACCAACAACACCACCACCAGCATTCCCCCCCACACAGATGATGGCAAATAATAAGTTCCAGCTCCATGGACTCTTAAGCTACAGTTTTGACTAATACTAGCACAGCAAAATACATACATACATACATAGTCAAGGGAACAGGACCGAACAGCATTAAGGATTAAGTATTTGAAGTGCGGGGGCGTTGTGATAGTACTACTAGCTTCTGCCATAGAACGCCAATTAGAGCGGTGACGATGGCAACCGACACAATGAAAGCAAAACCAATTGCCGGCAAAAATGTCGCCCACGTTTTCGCCTCACTTGCATATATTACACATATGTACATATGCTTCAAATTATACCATCTTTTCCACTACAAAGATCGTGCACATTTTTCGACATTTTTGCACATTTATTTGTTTAATTCAAAATATTACATATTTTTGCGCTTTATTCAAAAAATTTACAAATCTTTTTGCTTTATTAAAAATATTTACACATTTTTTTTCCTTTATTAATAATATTTACATATTTTTTTACTTTAATAACCATTATTAATAATATTAACACATTTTTTCTGTAATATTATAATTAATTAATAATTACACATTTATTTCCTTTATAAATTATTTAAAATTTTTTTTCTTTTATTAAAAATATCTTTATTAAAAATAATTACACATTTTTCTCCTCTATTAATATTTATTAATTAATTATTAATGATGGAAAAAATGGAAAACATAATATTCATTAGGGATACAATTTTTTACACATTTTATCCCTAATGAATATTATGTTTTCTATTTTTTCCATTAATAATTTTAATATTTCTGTATTAAAAATATTTACAAATTTATTTCCTTTTTTCAAAATATTTACACATTTATTTGCTTTATTCAAAATATTTATATTTTTTTTGCCTTATTAAAAATAATTACACATTTATTGCCTTAATTAATAATATCTATACATATTTTTTTTTTATTTCCATTATTAATAATATTAATACATTTTTTCTGTAAAAAAAATATTTACACATTTATTTCCTTCATTCAATGTTTTTCCACAGTTTTCTACTTTATTAATATTATTTACGCATTTTTTTTACTAATAATAATAATACATGTTTTTTCTTTCATTAAATTTTAAATATTACTAATATTATTATTTCTGTATTAAAAATGTTTAAGCATTTATTTTCTTTAATCAAAATAATAACACATTTTTTCCATTTCATATAAATATTGATTTATTTTTATATTTATTAAAAATAATAACACATTTTATATTTTATTAATAATATTAATACATTTTTTGTGTATTAAAAATGTTTACACATTTTTTCCTTTTATCAAAACTGTCTTTATAAATAATAATTACACATTTTTTTTTATTATTTTTTAATATTATTTACATAGTTTTTTCTTTTTCTAATAATATTAACACATGGTTTTCCTTTATAAATATTATATTTTCCTTTTTTTCTTTATTGCAAATATTAAGACATTTTTTTTCTGTAATAAAAATGTTTACACATTTCCTTTACTCAAAAAATTTCTACATATTTTATTATACTCAAAATATTTCTACATATTTTCTTTATATTAAAAATATTCACACAATTTTTCTTTATTAATAATAATTACACTTTTTTTTCTTTATTAATAATAATTATTAACTTATTTTTCCTGTATTAATTTCATTATTTATTTATTTACTTTATTAACAATGTGTACACATTTATTTTCTTTATTAACAATGTGTACACATTTATTTTCTTTATTAACAATGTGTACATATTTATTTTCTTTATTAACAATGTGTACACATTTTGTTTCTTTATTCATTTTCTTTTACTAATAAAAATATACATTTGTGTCATATGTAACTGGTAGCAAATGTAAAATAAATGCAAGTAAAATAATTAAAAAATTAAATAATATAAAATGAATAAATGTGTTGTTAAAATGTTGAAAAATGTTCAAATTTATAGTGGAAAGAGTGTACAGTTGTGTATAGTTATATACTAAGTAGATAAATAAATTTAAGAAAATGAAAATTAGCTTTTCAACGTGTAATAATTAATGATTAATGAAACTTGACGTTGACCGAGGAAATGTTCGTTTAACAAGAAAAATTATGATGTAAACTAGTAATACAAATAAAGATTACAATATTGAAAATTTGTATTGATGTCTACTTATTTTTTGTGGATACCCTTGCAGTGGGTATTATAATTTTGTCACGAAATGTGCTAGGCATTAAAGAAGACGTGGCAGATTCCATAAAGCAAATATATGTATATTCTGGATCAGGACAATGAACTTAGTCGAAACTAGTCTCTCAATTAGTAAGCTATCTTTCAGATACATAGAATAGATTCGTCTTTATGCTACAGACAGTTCATATATCATGATTGAATTGATATATACATATAACTTATATAATATAAGTGTTTTAGAAATGATCAGTCGAAATTTTCAACTTTCAGTAAAGAAGACTTTTTGGTTTCTTGCGATCTTACAGATTGTATAGATTTTTTTGGCCTGACTAAGTTTGATAAAAATCAATCGAAAATTTAAATTTTGTATGAAAATCATTTACGTTTTTTGTGGTATTTCTACTTTATTCAATAGAATCCTCATTCTTACAAGTTACTTAAAGATACTTTATATAAAATCTACGTTTTTTCTATAGAGTTCTGTAGGGATAAGCTCTTAAAATCGAATAAAAAGACAAATTATTAAGCTAATGCCTTGAATTTGGGCACACAGAACAAACAACGGTGTTTCAATGTCTTCTGAAAATTTCATCTCAATCGGATTATAAACTCGTAAGTTATTTGAGGTCAAAGGCAGTAGAAGAAGAAGAAGAAGAGCACACTGACGCTTACAACGTACAAAGTTTGCTGCGTGTTTGTTCGCGTGTGTATGATTAAAGGAGCTCTCGTAGTCGATTTCGACTTCAAACCAGACTTGTTTATATTTTCAAATAACTACATTTTAATTTATTTTGGCGACATTATAAGTAAGAAGTATAAGTAAGTAAAAGAAAAGAACCGTATATTTCGAAACCGGTTTTTATTCATTTCTGCAATACTTGCTCTCACTTTACATTCCCCCCTCTCTCTCTCTCTCACTTAATCGCTCTCCAGCTCTGTCATCCTTCTGCTGGGCAACAACAACCACCGACTTAACCATATCGTGTTCTTCTTCTTCTTCTTCTTCGTCTCCTGCTTGTTGTGTTGTTCTTGTTCCATGATGGCACAGTCTCTCAGCGCCGCCGCCACTTCGGCTCTCATTCCACACGCTGTGCAGAAAATTTCGTTTGTTCGTGTTAGACCCTGTAGTTAAAAAGTACAAAAGGGTCTATTCGGTTATACATAAGTGTTTTAGTGATATCATCTGTTATTATTTATAATGTTCTGCATCAAGTTGTTCAATTTCAGTGACTAGTTTAAGTTTGTTTACGAATTTTGCCAAGTTCAGCTTAAATCAAGAAAACCAAGTACTACATAGAGATAATGTTTAAAGATTAATGATTTAATGATACAAAAAGGGAAGTAGTATGCTGAAAATTGTAAGAAACTGCAAAGATAGTAAAAGAAGATGGAACAGCGGCATCAACAGAATTTCACAGCAAGCAGAACTTGAGAGAATGCATTGAGGTATGTCAAAAAATCTAACGATTTTATCAGATTCTGATCATTTTGTTAATGATCCCAATGTTTAACAATGCCTCGTTGTTTGTTCAATAAATACATACATTTAAAGATCAAATTGTTCATCGTAGTTCAGTTAAGTCGATAAATTTTTTCCTATCGATAATGGAATTGAAACTTACGAAGAGACTAAATGATCTAAAATCAGAAACTTAGTTTCTTTAAATCTTTGCTATTAAAGCATAATCGTTCTCCTGTCATTTTTAGGTTTTTTAAGCTTTAAAAACATTTATTTCTTTTCTCATATTGATGATTTCAATTCAAAAATTGAAATTTAGCCTCTTTTTAACAAAATAATCGAATTATCGAACATTTTTGCCCGATAACTCGTCCAACAACGAGGTTGATTTGGATATTGACAATGAACATAGACGTCACATCTATCAGATAACTGACTGTGGGCTCAATTGGCTAGCGTGTTTGAACTCTGTGCTCTTGGTTCTGAGTTCGAATACCACTTCAGATGTTTTTCTGCATTTTACCAGCTTATATACAGAGTCTCTCACAGTCGAATTGACTCGACTTCTTCTTTATTTCTTTTTATTTTGTTTTTGTTTGTCTTTTCTTTTCTTTGCTTTAGTAACTTTAATTTGCTGCCATTGCCGTTGGGGTCCGTTATGCCAAGACCAACGCTAACTCTCCTATCCGTAGGCCTCTATCTCTCTCTATCTCCCTCTCTCTCTCTCTGTGTGTGTGTGTGTGTGTGTGTAGGGCAGCTGCCTTGGGATTGGGATAGTCATCTGAATCTGAGTCAGCTCGAGCTTAAGACTTACACTCGCTAGACAACACGCTGTATTAAAATAACTGTCTGTCTTAGCTAACAACAACTACAACTACATCATGCCCCATGCTTTGTTTTTCTCTAGTTTCATTTCTTTAGTTCTCTGCCTTTGTTACAGGTATCATTAGCTGGCACTTCAGGAGGAGTGCCCACTGTTAATACATATGTAATGTCATTTTACAGACTGAGAAATTTCCCAGCTAAATCGATTAATTATTTAATTAATTAACTATCGTTATAAAAGCATATTTTGGCACATTAAACTTCTCTTATTATCAGATTTTTCCAATTGTGGGCCAAGGGGGCGTGGCATCGCAATGAAATTTTCTGGGTACCTTAAGTCCAAGTTTCTTATCATGTGTGCCAAATCTCAAGTCTCTAGCTTTAACATTGCCTGTGTTATGGTGATTTTTCTAATTTAAAAACAAACGGGGCTTGATATTGAAAATTTAAAATAAACTTGATCTGCGTATGGTATTCAGGAACCTACATTCCAAATTTGAAGTCTCTAGCTCTTATAGTAGCTGAGATCGACACGTTTATACAGACGGACAGACAGACAGACAGACAGACGGACAGAGCTCAATCGACTCGGCTATTGATACTGATGAAGAATATATATACTTTTTAGAGTCGGAGATGCCTCCTTCTGCCTGTTACATACAATCACACAAATTCATTATACCCTTTAACAGGGTATAAATATACTTAAATTTTGTATTTTAAATACAAGTCAAACTTCATAACTTCATTTTACAGCATCAAAACTATTTAAATTTTAAATATTTACTTAATTATCAATAACAATTTCAATTGTTTATATCGATCAGATAAATTTCGAATTGAAGTCTTCAATATTGTTTAATTATCGATAACAATTTCAATTGTTTGCAAGTATCGATTTTATAGCACATACTAGTACAGACTTTAATTTTAAAATATGTATTTGTCATCAATTCAAATGTCAGCTCACAATTTGAGTTTCTTATATCGATCTTTTATTAATTTTAGCAATTTATTTTGTTTTAAATATTTAACACCAAAATTAGCATCTACATTACTAAATATTGATTCATTATCGATAACAATTGCATAGTACAAGCTTAATTATTTATACCAATCATAAGGAAATGTTTACTTTATCAATTTAATACATATATATTTATTATTGATCATCATTTTTTCATTCAACAATTATTTATAAAATATTGATTCATTTTCGATAACAATTTCAGCGTACAACTTCAATTATTTATATGGACCATGAAACAAAGTTAAAAATTGTATTTTCAAGCAGCGATTTGTCGTCGATAACCAGTTCAGTTTTTTATATCAATCATAAAGAAAATTTCACAATTCAATTCAAATTAAATCTTGATTTTTGGCATACCAAAATTTAGTTTTTAGACACTTAGCTTTAAAAAAGTACAAGTGTCTATTAAGTTTGTAAGTTTGTATTTATTCTTTATCAGCATCAACAGGCGAGTCATGTCTGTCTGTTCATCTGTCCATCCGTCTGTCCGTCCGTCCGTCTGTCTGTCTGTCCGTCCGTCCGTCTGTCTGTCCGTCCGTCTGAATGAGCGCCTACATCTCAAAGACTATTAGAGCTAGAGACACCAAATTTGTTATGTTGGTCCGTCTATGGACTAAGCAGAATCAGTTTGTGTTAAAAATTTTGTCACGCCCCCTTCCGCCCACATAAATCGAAAATAAAGTTTTTGAAAAATCATAAAACGAGAATTATAAAAGCTAAAGTCCTGAATTTTGGCACACAAGACATGTATCCCGAAAAAAAATAATACCATATATAATAAGCAATTTTAAAGCTTAAGCCTGGAATTTTGGCACACAGGTCAAACATTAGGGTTCTAATATACTCTAAAAATTTAATTAAGATACATAGTGTCGGGCCAAAAGGAAGAAGAAGAGCACACTGACTGACGTTAAAATGTACTATTAGGTTTTTTCCCATTTCAGGGAATTAATTAAAACCTCAAGAGCCAAACAAGATATTTGGATCTAGTAGTTTTCTGTCTTACCCTTAAATTATCAATAGAAAATAGGGATGAAGGGGGTGGGTGCTTCCCTCCCCTACTATCGCTCCCTCCCCTACTATCGCTTCATTCCCTACTATCACTCCCTCCCTTACTATCGCTTCCCTCCCCTACTATTGCTTCCCTCCCCTACTATCGCTCCCTCTCCTACTATCGCTTCCTCCCCTACTATCGCTCCCTCCCAAACTATAGCCCCCTCCCCTACTATCGCTCCCTCCCCAACTCTTCGGCTTGTTCTACTCCATCGATCATCTAGAAAATTTAGCAATTTAAATGTCACATATTCATTAATGATCGATAACAATTTTATAGAAAAACTTCAGTTATTTAAATCGATCAAAGTTTACAATATCACAATCCAATCAATCGATAACAATATCGCACTTTCAAGTATTGATTTATCACATCGATCACATTTACAGACGAAAATTTAATTTCTTTATAGTTTTTTAAAATACATTACATATATATTTAAACAGTGATTAAAGATTCCAAAACAATGTCATATTAAAATTTGAATCCTTTATGTCGATCATAAAGATGAATTTTAAATGCATTTATCGATCTATTATCGATAAGAAAAACAGTTTTAATCGCTGTCTTTGCGTTTCCTTTTATTTGTTGTTTCATTTCATTCTTTGTTTGTTTCCTTGCTCGTCTTTTATTGTGACTTATTGTTATTTAGCTTTCCGCTTTCCACTTTCCTTATTCTTTTACTTTTTGCTGCCATGTGGAAACAAAACACACACACACACACACACACACACATAAACACATACAGTATAAATAAAAGTTTTATGTCTTTCTTTGGCCACCTTCTTCTTCTGTTGTAGTTGCTGCTGTTGTTGTTGTTTGGCATTAGCAATTCTCTTTTTGACTTTTTCGCCAAACGACATTGTTGTTGTTGCTGTTGTTGTCATGGTCTTTAATTTTCCTTTGCTTGCCATTTTTACTGTTGCAGCCATGGGCGTAGGCAGCTTTTCAGCTTTAGGGGGGCAAGCGACCCCGTTCGAGGGTTTACTAAGTTCGTTATAAGTAAGTAAGAGGCAGAGTGAAGCTTGACTGATCCCATCAAATATATACAACATTCGAGTAGATACAATCATGTCCGTCTGTCTGTCCGTCTGTCTGTCTGTCTGTCCGTCTGTCTGTCTGTCCAATCATATAAACTCAATTATCTCAGAGATGGTAAGAGCTAGAAGCTTGAACTTGGTCTCCCAGCACTGCTAATATTTTCAGTTAGATCATGCTTGTCTTTAATTTTTCCTACCACGCCCCCTTCGCCCACAAATCAAGAAAAGCTCATAGCAATAGAAGTTCTGTAGCTAGTGAGATGATATTTGACACACTTGATGTGTATCTCGGGTTCGATGCGTCCAGAAAATTTCATCAAGGTGCCACGCCCCAAAAACGAAATAAGTAACAAATTACACGAGAATTTTCGTGTCTTTTCACGAGCATCAACATTTGGCTCATTCGCTAACATTTGAATGTGCCTGATTTTTTTTGGATAGTTACGATCAAATGTGTAACTTCTGTCTATAAACTGAACATTATTTTGATAAACATATTAAAGATTTTCAGTTGAATTATTAAAAGTCGTAGGATAATTAATTTGAATGTTTTTTTTCGCAATAATATAAAGTATTTTACAGTAATTAATATTTAATATAAATAAATATATTAAATTTAAAAATATTTGCTAAAGATACTTATACAATGTGTTCCTTATAGATGGTATAACTAAGCTATTACAGCAAGAATTGTCTCTTAAATTCTCTAAAATATTGAAGATGTACATAGTTACAAATACATTATAGATATATTCGTTATAGAGAATTCGTTAATGTTTATATTGAAATTGGAAACGAGCTGTAGATTCACTAAATTTATGTTCCATATGGGAAAATGTTGTATTAAATAAAACCGAATAGAAATAAAATGAAGAAAGTTATTAAAGTTTAAATTTGGGGAATAATCAAAATTATCAATTTAAATGATTCAACATTTGTTTGCAAGGTTTGGGGAAAACCCAAGAAAAACCCAAGTATTGTTATAGTAAGTATGATTATTAGTATTAATGCTAGCAGAAGTATAGCTATTAGTATTAGAGTTGGCATAAGTATAAGGATTAGTATCACAATACCAATTAGTATTAGTATAAGTGTAGGTCTAGGTATAAGCATGAGTATAAGAGAATATATTATAAGTAATATTTAAGTATAAGTATTGCTATGGTCAAGGTATGAACTGAACATTGTGTCCGAAAAATCTTCAAAATTTCGTCGAATGATCAAAATAGCCCAGGGTATATTACAGTCGGTCTCCAGACTCCAGTCAAGATTTATTTACAACATTTATTTATCGGATATCGATAACTGAACTAGGTAAAGTTATGAATTTAGTGTTGTGTAGGGGGAGGGGGGGGGGGCGGCAATGGCCCTTCCACTGCGGCCCCCGCCTGCTGACGCCCTTGATTGCGACTCTGCCAGTCGCCGTTCGACTTTGCTCCCTTGCCCTCTACACTACTCACTCCACACTCACCATTTCGCCTTCTCCTTGTGCCGCACTCTTCAACACAGCAAGCGTTTCTCTGCTTGCACACACACACACACACACACACTGAGAGACACAGACAGCAGCAGGTCATTAAAATAACTTTGTTGCTCTCTGTCCTTCCTGTGTAGTATATTTCGCCTTGCTCTGCATTTTTATTGCCGTTGTTCGCGTCTGCGTCTTTTCATGTCTTCGCCCTTCACTCAAATGATTCTTACGTTGTTGTTGTTTTTGTGTTTCTGGTTTTGTTGTTGTTGTTGCTGTTGTTGTTGCTGGAGCCGGCATTTAAGCCGGCGCACAATTTTAGGCAAATTATTGCGATGTCTTGAATTTTGCTTTGTCATACAAAGCTGCCGATTGCTGTCTCCCCCTCCCCCACCAACACGACATTTACAATCAGCTCTGAGTGTATGTGTGTGTTTCTGCTGTTGTTGGTTGACATGGAGGGGTATAGGGCACAAAATGAAATTGCCAAAACAAGGTCAAGTGTAGGGAGCAAAGTTTGTTTGAGTGCACACACACACTCACACACACACGCACGCACACGCACGCAAATACAAACTATAAATAAAAAACGAAAGCTCACATTCGCATAACTTTTTCATTAAGCGCAGTTGTTGTTGCAATTGTTTAAACAAAAATTTGTCAGGCCGCTGACGTCGACAACAACAGTTGCGACGTCAGCATCGATGTTGATGTCGCTGTCGACGTCGGCGTCGCTGTCCGCGTCTGAGTCACGCTCAACAGGCAAAACATTTTGAGGTTAACTTTTTGTCACATTGACGACGAAATAATTTGCACAGAGGTGTGAAGTTTTTTTGAGAGCTGAACTTGACGTATGGCAAAATTCAACCACGACAGCGGCGACGACGACGTCGACGGCGACGTCGACGACACCTGTGGATACGAATGTGACTGAAACAGAGGCAACAATAATAATAATAACAACAGCAACAACAGCAACAGCAACAACAACGACAACGACAGCAAAATAAATAAAGAGAAAAAAATCGACAAGAGCCAAAACCAAAACAACCCTCAACTCAGATTTGCTGCCAATTTACAAGCCTAGGCACTATGGGCAATTTTCCCCTTTTTTTTGCTGCTTGCATTTATCCATACATATTTCAAATCAACGAAGTTTTAATTCTACACTCTTTCTCTACACACCTTCAAAGAAAAAAAAAGCTCAACTTTGACTCTAAATATACTCGAATAAATTACATACTTATTTAACTTAAATATCTTTCATTTCACAGTTCCAACATATTTCCTAACTACTGTGATTTTTTTAAATATATTTTTAAGACTCTATTTATATTTTAAATAATATTTTCAAGACAATATGACAAAAAGAAAAGCTTTTTTAATTATATTGAAGGCATTTCATGTTTAACTTTTAGTTTATAGTTTTAAAACAGTTTGTTTTCCTAAAAAAAAATAATATTAAACTATATACATGTATAAATTATATTAATAATAATAAATTCATTTAATTTATTGCTTAATTTCTAAAGAAAATACTTGACAGTTAGTGTGAAAATATCAAAAAACAAAAAATATAAGCTTTAAAATTGCTCTCATCGATTTCTAAGAATTCGTTTTCGATTATTGATTCTGAAACAAACTTATTCTGCTAGGAATATAGAAGTATCTACATACCAAGTTTGGGGTCTCTAGCTCTAATAGTCTCTGAGTTCTAGGTGATAATACAGGCGGACGGACAGACAGACAGACGGACAGACAGGCGGACGGTTGCTTAATTCAATATTTAAAACAATAATATTGCTCACAGAATCTATCTACACTACATTGCTGGAATTAATAAACGCTACTTAAATTAAATAAATAAAAATTTATATAAAAATTAAAATAAAATAAAATGTATGTAATTTTAGCATTTTTAGACCCTTTACCTTAAAAAAGTAAATAGGGTCTATTAAGTTTGTCAAAAAAAAAAAAAATGTGCGTAACAGGTCGAAGTAAGTCCGGCAGAAAGTATATATATTCTTGATCAGTATCAACAGCCGAGTCGATATAGCCATGTCCGTCTGTCCGGCTGTCCATCTGTCCATCTGTCCGTCTGTCTGTATGAGCGCCTAGATCTCAGAGACTATAAGAGCTAGAGTCACCAAACTTGGTACATAGGTACTTCTATATTCCTAGCAGTTCCTAATCAGTTGTTTCTTGTTTAAATAATTTGTGTTTCTATGTAAATAACGTTAATAAACAATAACAAATTGCAGTATTCTTGAAATTAATTCGCTAAAAAGAAAACTTCGTTGTACAGAATTTTCGTAATAGGGAAATTCGACTGTATCTGGTGAGTTTTGGTCCGGATATATATTGGAAAACTAATAAGTATACATATACAAAAGATTGTATGAGTATTTTGACCGATTGTTGCTATAGGAGCTACTAGATGATATACTAGTTGTTCGAATTGGATCACAAATTTGCTAAAGTATTAATAGCATAGATAAATATATTAAAATGCAATTTTTAGGATACATTGAGAGCCCAATGCTGGTCCTGCATGCCAAAAGGACTCAGGACTCTAGCTTTAATACTTTTCGTTTTATGGGATTTAAAAAAAATACATATGTTTTTCGATTTACAAGGCCGGAAAGGGGCGTGGCTAAAGTTTAACACATAACTGATTCTGCTTAGCACATAGACGGACCAACATACCAAATTTAGTGTCTCTAGCTCTTATAGTTATTGAGTTTCAGGTGATCATACAGACAGACGGACAGACAGACGGATAGATAGACAGACGGACGGACAGACAGACAGACGAACAGACAGACGAACAGACACACGCACATGGCAAGCTCGAATCGACGATTTCCAAAAGGCAACCATAACTAAAATCGAAACTGAAACCAATATTCGATTAGAATTGATGTCCTGTTTATAACATTTACGGTCTTTAAGTAATACGAAGTATTCGAAACAAAGATGCTTTTTTTAGCGTATAATTAGACTATTAACAAGTTAAGGAAATTTGATTTAAATCGGACATATATATATTAAAGACAATCTGTTAAAATACAAATTAGAAAACACAAATACTCTTTATTTTGTATTATATTTGTATATTTTTATTAAACATAGTTTTATAAATAAATAAATAAATATCACAACATTTTTTACGAATAACTTAACTTTACTGTTTTTAAAGATATCCGAATCAAAACTCACATATTGGACCAAAATTAACACAATTTGACTACTGTAACATATAGCTGCCATAGGAACAATCGGTCGAGTGACAAGTTCAAAACTAACTTATTACTTTTACCAATAATAAATAATTAAAAATATGTGTATATTTGAATTGAAATTTGACTATATTAAATGTAATGTTCCAAATCTTTTTTTTAAGAAAATTATAATATGAAATTAACAATAAAATTATATTATATGCTTTAAAAGATAAAAAGCTTCATTATATTAAGTTAAGTTAAGTTTGTGGATATTCAAAAATATTTCAAATAATATTTAACAATTACTTCCCACAATGTATTGCTTAAAAATTAAAACTTATTTAATTTGTATTTTAATGTTGCAAAATTATGTTTAAATTTAAATTAATATATTCAAAAGTTAACAGATTGTATTATTTATTTTTTTATTGTCAGACAAAAAGGCAGTCGACACAACAATATAAATATAAATTAAAATAAGATTAATATTTAATAAATGAAACAATTTTTAAAAGTACATTAATAGGAACAATATTTAATTTAATTAATTTAATATAATTTAATTTAATTGAATTAAATTCTGGGGTTAGCTTCTTTTTTTTTTTAAAAAAAAAACCTATTTTAATTATAAAATTTATGGAGTAACTTTTAGTTTGCAAATCCAATCTAAATGTAAGGCTCAATACTTTTCGTTCTCAACGTATTCTTATATTTCTATCCACATTATTACTATGCTTTATGCCTGAATAGTTATTAAAAGATTGTTTAAAAAAACTGCATTAGAATTTTCGAGTGAAATCGGGGAAATCCCCAAATTAAGTGCGAATTTTTATCGCTACTCTTTTATGCGTCTGTTAGCGATTCTTTTGCATATATTATAATGAGGTACATTAAGATATGATGATGAAATATGATAGAATACATAGGAATACATAACACTACAACTGATGATCACTACAAACTGAAATCTCTTTTTGTTGTAGCTAAAAAAAAAACAAAAAAATTACTTTTCACTCACTAAATTTTAACTTATTTAGTTCTCTGTAACTTGTTCAAAGTTCTACACGTTAAAACAAGCCGTAATATATCCTTTGGCTCTACAGAAACCCGCTTAAATTCACTCCCAATGTATTTCTCTTGTAATTAGATTTTTCACAATTTGTGGGCGAAATAGGCGTGGCATTGTGATGAAATTTTCTAGACATATCGACCATAAGATATTTATCATGTGTGCCAAATCTCAAGTCTCTAGATATAAAACTGCAAAAATTAAGATAAACTAGATCTTCCTGTGAGTACTACTTAGACGCAGTGTTGGGAGATCAAGTTCAAGCTTCTCTCTTACCTCTTACCATCTCTGAGATCCTTTCGTTCATACGGACGGACAGACAGACAGACGGACAGACAGGCGGACAGACAGACGGACAGACGTGGCTATATAGTATATCTATGTATAAATGCCATTTGTCGAACTTTTTCCTTTGATATTTGGTGATTCGAGTTGGGGAAGTTCGAGTATATTATAAAAATAGAAATTACGACTAAAATAGAAAATTTGATGCAATCCATGTTACGCTAATATATGTATTGATAATGAAAACCAAATGCAAAAACTAGTAAAAAAAAAAAATAACAAATCTTGTTTTATTCTTGTGTTAATAATTGATGTCAAATAAGTGGAAAACGTTCCCATAGTGCAATTTTTGCAGCATGCTGGAAACGACGTCAGTACGAAAGGTTTTTGGGGGGGTGAAGGGAGCAACGATAGTGTGCCCCTCTGCCCTCTGCCCTCTGCCCTATCTCTCTCACTCTTCATGTGACACATGTGTGACGTGCAGATGCGTGCCCGAAAAAGCATGGGATCAAATCGGCAGCTGAAAGTGTAACTAAAATACATTCACACAAAAGCAAAAGCTACATTTGCACACAACACACACACGCACACAGATCTACAATTGTATTTATATGCGCACACATACATACACGCATGTGTGATGTACATTTGTATACAAATTATATATGAACCCATACATACATACATACATACAAACAAACACACATAACAGCTACAACAACAGCAACAACAACAAAGACGTCGCAAAACGAAAAAGAAACCTAAATAAAAAATTAAATGGAAATTTCTGATATAAAGCACACACAAACATACACACATATGTACATACATACACATGCACACATTGCCAGTCAGCCAAACGTGAACATAGCGCACAGGCAGCATGAAATGTGGCAACGTCGCTTTTGTTCAGGCAGCATAACAAAGCACTGCGCTGCTGCAGCGCTGCCAGCGGCAAAACGTAACGAGGCAGCAGCAACTTCGACGTACAGTGGTCAAAGGCTTATTTTCACATGTCTTATCAATTTGCTAAAGGCAATAGATTAATATTTCACCAATAATGCAATAAAATTATTCCATTAACATATTAAAATATTAGCTAACTGAACAATTTAATCGATTATCGTTATTCATATAAACAATTTATAAACTTGATTTAAAATGCCACTGTGCGCCAGCAGACTCACAAACAAGCAAACAACAAGCACAAGTATGACGGTCGGCGCGACCGACGCGTCGTCGTTCAGAGAGCGCAATGTAGTTTTTGCGCAGCGCACACACAGCAACAGAGAGTGGGAGAAGTAGTGAGAGAGAGAGAGAGAGAGCGCGCGAGAGCGCAGTAAGAAACGGCAAAAACAAAAACGTGATACCCAGTGGTGAATGGGCTGCGTCAGCAGGAATCAATGATATTTAGCTCTCGTTTCTTGGAAGAACAAAAAAAAAAACCAGACACTGAGTGAACGGATTATCTTTTCAAAAATCTGTATAAACTGCATGCAGATGCCACAGGTAACAGCTTCTATGATTTCTATGGAAACGTTTCTATTAACAACACGTGATGATGGCAAGAAAATCCTATAAGAAAGTTTAAGTAAACAACTAAAGTTTGTAACTGTAGCTCATATGAACGCAGAATAAAATGTATACAAAATTACAAAAAAATCCATGTAGATATTTCATTAACATAAGCAATTGAAGATTTCAGTTTTCTGCCTTTTTTAATTGAATTCTTCAAGTTTCTTTCAATTTACATGCTTCCTAGTTTTCTTTATGTCAGTTTAATATCGAAAATTTCGATATTCTTAGAATTACTTGTCGACATTCTTATAGGAAATCGTTAAATTGACGAGTAGCGTTTTTATCGTCTTCTATTTTTTGTTTTTATTATTGTTTGAATTTGTCACAATTTGTCAACAGAATTGCAATTTGACTTTAAACAGCGACTTAATACACACAAATATGCACATACATAAATACATGCGTACATACATACATACATACATATGTACGCATATAAATTTAACTCATATGGAAAACAGCACTCACACACGCACACACACACTATCCAGCTGAGCACAACAAAGTGCAAAATGCGCCAGTGGGTGGGTGGGTGTTTGTCTCTCAGCACTCGGCACACAAAATATAATAAAAAAAAAAACATTTTTTGCTACAATTTGACACACAAAGCAGCTGTCTGCACACACACACACTTATACACGTAGATAGATCGTTTATGTATATATCACACGCTGTGTTGCCATAGATACATACATACAGACGTTTGTATGTATGTACGTAACCAACGGATACATAAGTATCTTTGGCGGGCGGTTGTGGGGAGGGGCTGGCGGCAGTTGTTATCTACTGCGCATTGTCTTGGTGTTGTTTGCGTAGTTGTCTGTCTGCCCGTCTGTGTGTGTGTGTATGTGTGCAAGAAGATGAAGCAGAAGTGGAAGAGGAAGCGACAGTGCATAGTGGGTCAAAGCGCTGAGCAAGCGACAAAAGCCTGAAAAATTAAAAAACAAAGTTTTTTTTTTTTTTAATAATTTCGCATATTTAATAAAAATAAAATATAAGAGGTTTATTTCGTTTTTCTAATAAATATCGAAAATTAGAGTTATGATTTTTATAATAAAACTCCAATTTTTTTGTCATCTTATTCGAGTGATTTTCGAGTTATCTATATGGTTATCGTTTTCTGAGCACAAATAATACTTTTGTCGGTAGAAATTGGTATCCCAGCCGCGTCTCTTCTTTAAGAGTCGTTTAAAATCCGTTTTTTTGATCAATTTCGATTAATTTGTGAGACATATGTCCAATTAAACCAATTAAACAAAAACTACATATTTAATTGAAAAATATTATTGAAATAAGTTTATTTATTTTAATATTCCTCTTAATCGTTTGACTGTCATTATCGTTTTTAATTATATTCTTTTTTAAATAATAATATAGTATTTTTATATGGTTACTACCACTGTGCAGCGGAATACCGAATACTCGTAACTAGCGCAGACGCTTGTAGTCATGGTAGCGGGCGGGCGGGCTGTCAGTTGTTCGGTCAGTCGTTCAGTCAGTCGGTCGTTCGGTCGGTCGTTCGGTCGGTCGAAGAGCCGAGCCATGCACACAAATCAACATGACACGACCAACGGCAACAACAACCACAACGACAGCAGCAGTAGCAAAAATAACAACAACAGCAACTGAAAAACCGGCACATTCAACTTCAACGCACACAGACGCAGACAGTGACAGACGGAACAGACACTACGCGCAAAAGAGACAGAGAGACAAAGCGACAGACAAACGGGCAGACCGACTGACTGATGAGTGCGCCGAGAGAGAGAGAGAGAGTGAGACAGTAAGCAAGATGGAGCACGATGATGAGCGTAAAGTGGGAAGGGGGCGAACCATGCGAATGAACGCGTCAGCCAGTCGAAATAAATAAAGCAAAAGGCTGGCAGGCAACAGCAAAAGCAGCAGCAGCAACAGCAACAACAACAACGACAACAACGGCAAAAAGCAATGCAAATAAAACGAGTAACGCAAAAATAAAAATAACAAGAATATGTAATAATAAAAAAGCTAAATAAAATGAAAGCAAACGAAAAACGAAACAAGCGTATGGAGAATGAGAACGGCCTGCGAATTTTTATGCACACATGTGTATCTCTAGATGTGTGCGTGTGTGTGTTTGAACTTGTGTGCATGTGTGTGGTTAAAGATGACTGAGTGTTTGTTGGGCAATGTGTATAGGGGGTGGTGGGTCCAACGGGGGCGTTGGCATGCATGCTCTTTGCCAGGACCGGCAGGCGACTGCAGCTTAGAGAGGTGAGAGGAGAAGTTAAAGTTTAACTCCGTCCAGCTGCCATGCAAATCGATGGGTGAGAGAGCAAATTCAAGGCGAATGTTGAATGGATTGAGAGAGGACGGACTACGTTCCACAAGAGGATTGAGTGCACAAAAACACACACACACGCACACATACATATTTACTTGCGAAAGTGTAAGGGAACATAACAACTCTGACCAACAAACAAATGACAACATGTGTTTGTTTCTATGGATGCTCTAAAAGACGGTCGACAAATACATAATACGAAGAATAACAAAATATGTGGAAGGGGAATTTAAAAAAAAAGAAACATTTCAAGGAAGGAATCAAATTTAGCTAACCCGAAATAAGAAATAGTATTTATGGGGAAAAAAGTTTAAAAGGCAAAAACTAGAAAAAAACAAAGAGTTTCATACTAAACCTCAATTTACGACCGATTGTCTCTATAAAAGCTATGTATGTATATGGTATAGTAGTCCGATTGTATCCGAATTAGATCAAAGTGTAAAACACAATACTAAATACACAATATGTAAATTTTGTTGAAATATCTCAATAAACCACAAAGATTTTCATACTAAAACTTAATATTCGACCTATCGTTCCTATCGTATGTATGTACATATATATGTATGTACATATAAGTATAAGTCATAACGAAATAGTTTGTCATACTGTATGATAGAGTGATCCGATCCGGTCGGTTCCGACATATGCACGTGCTATCTTAAGCCTTAAAGGACGGACCTGTCCCAAGTTTTATCCAGATAATTTTAAAACTGAGAGACTTGTTAGCATTAAAACAGACAGAAAGACGGACAGACAGACGGACGGATAGATAGAAAGACGGACAGGCAGATAGAGAAACAGACGGACAGACAAACAGACAGACAGACGCATATACAGACAGAGAGACAGACGGACAGAGAGAGAGACAGGCAGACGGACAGACAGATAGAGAAACAGACACACGGACGAATAGACAGATGGACGGACAGACAGACGGACAGACAGAGAGTCAGACGGACAGACAGAGAGTCAGACGAGCAGACAGAGAGACAGGCAGACGGACGGACTGATAGAGAGACAAACAGACGGATAAACAAACGGACGGACGGACTGATAGAGAGACAAACAGACGGATAGACAAACGGACGGACGGACAGATAGTCAGACACACGGACATGGCTCTATTGACTCAGCGTTTGATGCTGATAAAGAATGTATATGTACATATACATTATGACATCCTTAATCCATTACACAGCCTCTGCAAGGCTAGACATACATATTTTATAAAAAAAAATTCGCATCAATTTTAATAAAATAATATTGATTTCGATTTATTTTAACAGTGTTCATAAAGTCTTTCCTATTTTGTTTAAGTTTCAGAAATAGTCTTAAATTGTTTAGAATTACGAAGTGTCTACATATTTGCCATCATGTTTTTCCCCAATCTAATAATATTTTTAACGCTTATCAACCTAATTTCGAATTTAAATTTATTTCTTTTCGAGCCTTTCTCCGTTGTGTATTTGTATAATTTACAGATCTTAACTTGTTCCCTCATAATGTATTCTAAAACTGTACGTATTTTTTTCATAATATGTATATTCCTTAGATCTTGACAACCTGTATATAAGTGTGTATATCATTTTATAAATATTTCTAGTCTAATATATATATATATATATTTATATATATATATATATATATATGTATACACAACGTGGCAAAATTATTGATTAACCAAAAAATTGCCTGTCAATTATTTTTCGATTATCGATTTACTCAAAATCATTGCACTTCGCATCATTGAATTTTAATTTCTATTATTATTTTTATAAACTGTGAATGAGGAAACAAAGAAAGAATAAAGTTTGATTGATTGTGTAATTATTTATGTAGAGATTTTATAAATAGAATAAATACACAAGTGTATAATTTAAAATCTAAACTTTCGTTCTCATATCAATTATTTAAATTTTTGGTTTGTTAAATTGGTCATTATTGAAAGTTTAAAGTTTCAATATTTGATTACCCTTTAACCGTAGAAAATGAGGGAGTAAAGGATATTGAATTGTTAATAAATTTGTCTATTTAACAAAAAACTTCAAGTGGTGAATGGAATTAAAAACCAGAAATATAAGTTATATTCAAGCCAACGAAGATTTGATACCCTTGTAGCGATCTATAATTTCTGAAGAAGTTTTATTATTATAGTAGCATTAAATAGGTTTTATTCAAATTTTGCCTGAGAAAAATGCCCTGAGATACTTAATGGATTTGAAGTTAAAACAACAGATTATTCCCATATCTGATATATGGAAATAATAGCCAAATTTGGTCAGAATCTATAAATCAATACAAAAAAATCACAAATCTTTGAGTTTGGTGAAAATATCTCAAGAAACAATTAAGTTCTTGATACTAAATGTTGATTTTCAAGCGATTTTTTTCAATAGTAGCTACTATTTCTAATTGAATTGAATTTTAATATGATGTTAATACACAATCTGTGAGATTTGCTAAAATAGCTCAAATAACAAAAAGGTTTACCATACTAAATGTCTAAGTATTTATACTGAGTATATCCCACCGATCGTACTTTTGAAGCTACATAATATAGTAGTCCGATTCAAGTTAAATTATAAGAAAATGAATTAGAAAATGTATTAATATCAAATATACAATTTATAAGTTTGCTTTATATATCTAAAGAAACAACAAAGATTTTGGTATATTTGTGGTTTTTTGACCAATAATTTCTTTGACACGCTGAGATATTTTTCAAATTCGATCGATTTCGACATGTGTACTAGGAATTCAAAAAAAAAACCATCGATGTATCGAAAACTTCGATGTATTTATTAAGGCGATACTTCGATGTTATTCTATCTGTTATAAATTCCTAATAACTTTCAAGTTTTATCGTTATTGTTTAATTTTATAATGAAAATCGTGAGTTGGAGCAAATCGGTAAAAACTTCTTATCCTGGATAAGTTTATATTAAGATTATAGTATAATGTTTGCTATCTTAGCATAAGCTTTTGATGCTTTAAACAATTTAAAACAATTATTTGTTTCGTCATATTGATATTTTCAATGATACATATTTATATACAATTTATTAAACAATTTAAATTTGCCTTCTTTTTTTTATCAAAAAACAACAGCTTTGAAAACATCGTGGCATTGAAACCTTGTGCCCAATACCTCGTCCAACATTGAGGTTGATTTGGAAATCAACAATGAACATGTACATCAAATTTAAATCCATAGAATTGCAAACTGTCAGACTGACTGACTGTGTCACTTAGTGACAAGCGTGTTTGAACCCTGTGCTCTTGGTTCGGGGTTCGAATACCGCTTCGGATGTTTTGCTGATTGATTTGGAAATCATCGATGAACATCAATGTGTACTTCTTGCAACAAATATACGAATCTATACTATAATATTTAAAACTCAGCGCCTAGTTAGCATAGTAGTTACATATTAACGACTCGACTTTCTGATCAAGAATACATGCATAAACTTACTTTATGGGGTCTCTGCCGGGCCTCTTCAATGCCTAGCACAATTCGTGGCAAAATTATAATACCCTCTACATATAAAGTTAAAAAAAAAAAACCAAAAGAACAAATAGCACATTTTTTTTTCTTATTTTTATGACGACACCGCACCCATATTTAATACATAAATATTTGCACAGTGAATTTCTGTGTAGGTATTTTAATTTGATACCCTGTTATGTATTCAGTTTGTTTGTTGATCAAAATCAGCTGTTAGATACTCTTATATATCATGGCTAATGAGTGTTTAAATCTTCTTTCGTCTATTGTAAGTTTCTGAAATCTATTCTTCGTGTATTTTCGTTTTCTTTTTCTCAATTTACTAGATATTTGTCCACATTGTGAAGCCCTTTAAAAGTTACTAGGTTTGCAATCAAGCTCGAGACCCCGAAGCGTAAGGGAGAAACCTTCAGTCGTAACCCCGTCGGTTGCTCGACATTGACCGATATCGATCGAGGTATCGAGGCCCATTGTGTAGTACTTACATACTTATTTGAACAGTTGTGCGTTGCCCCCATGTGGTTAACTGTGCATCATCCCCCTCAAACTACAGTTTCCCCCTGGCCATAACAATAAAATAGTACTCATATATCTTCTATCTATGGATAACTTCAACCTGGACTCTATTTTGTGATGCATGCTTTTCCATTTCTCGCTTTGTTGCTAATTTCTGTGTGCTGTTAATGTGTTTTATTGAGGTTTTTTATTATCGGCAGATCGCGCGCGCTCAGCGCTTATCACGAGACACGTCCGCGTCCGCACGTCCGCAGTCCAAAGATTCAACTTTACCTTTTTTCCCCTGCTCGAAACACAATACGATAGACATGGCATGCCTTTTAGCCGGTAGTGTTGCTAATCTAGCTATTTTTGAGCTAGTTTGGGAATTATACGAATGGCGAAAAGATGTGAAAATTGCGGCTGGAGGGAATGCCAAAGTATAATTTTAATTTAGAATAAATCCAACATGTAATATATATATATATATATATATATGACATCAGAAAATTTGGGGCTTGAATATGCTTTCGTTACTAGACTTTTACTTCATGTAGAGACTTTTTTTCCTAATGGAATCCCATAATATCATAATTTGGATTCACTTTTAATTAAGGTTAATATATATATATTTGACATCAGAAATTTTGGGGCTTGCATATGCTTTCGTCACTAGATTTTAACTTCGTGTAGAGAATTTTATTTTTAATGGAATCCCATACTCGTATTATCATAATTTGGTATCACTTTTAACTAAGGTTACAATATTTATAATTGACATCAGAAATTTTGGGGCTTGAATATGCTTTCATCACTAGACTTTTCGTGTAGGGATTTTAATTTCTAATGGAATCCAATAATATCATAATCTGGCATCACTTTTAATTATGGTTTGACATTAGAAAATTTTGGGGCTTGAATATGCTTTCGTCACAAGACTTTTACTTCGTGTAGAGCATTTTATTTCTACTTGAATCCTATACTCGTATTATCATAATTTGGTATGACTTTTAATTAAGGTTGCAAACTGGCTCTGAACCAAACCTCGAAAATCCGGCTCGTTTCGGGTTTTTGATTAACCGAACCTGATCATGAACTAAGCCTGCCCCAAGCCTGAACCAACTTGAACCCAAACTGGAGCACTATCTTAAATCAAATAGTTCAGTTCGGGTATATAAAAAAAATAAAGTCAATTTAAAATATTCAGCTTGATTTTGATAATGTAAATATAATAAAAATTAATATCATAATCTTGAGCTTGAGTTTTTATAAAGCAATTTTTAAGTTAAAAATTGTGTACGCTTAAAAAATTTAAGAAATATGGGAAAGATTGGGGAAACATTTTTTTTTGTATTTAAAAAAAATCAACGTGTTTTTGAATCTGGTTAAACTTAATCTGCGAACTTAAATCCTGCTTTACAGTTTAAACTATCGAACCGAACCATAGTCAAATTTAAAGAAGTTTCCAGCTTTGCTTTTAATCGATAGTTGTTGTAATTAAAGACTTCCATATTCCCATTTTTATTGAGCAACTTTTAAATTTAAACTACCCAAATTGATTAATTGTATTTCTCAAATATCTAGAGATTTTTTATGACAATTGATTTTGAAAACAACCGAATTTGAATTTCAGTGTTCCTAAAATGTGAAATTACACTTCTTGGACATTTTTTCAAAATTCCAAATTTGTGGTGATATAAATTTATTTAGAATGTCAAAAATAAATATTAATTACACCAAATTAAAGCGAATTTATAATTCTTTATCAAACTTACTTTATTTAATTCAAATCAAATGAGAAAAAAATCACTTTAAAATTAGTTCTATGGTAAAACTATTTTTTATATTTATTTTTTTAATTTTGCATTAGTTTATTGAATTTTTATATTAAATTAAAAGGCATAAAATAAATTTCAAATTAATTTGTTTATTATACTAAACAAATTATTGTTATATTTTCAATAATAAATAAATATATTTTAAAGGTATGTGTTTATTGCATAAAATAAATGATTGGTATATTTTCTAGAATAAATAAACAAATTTAAGATATATTAAATAAATCAATTTAAAAGGTATTTATATATTGTATAAAATAAATATACCAATATATTTTCTACAATAAATAAATAAATTTCAAATGTATTTTGTTTTATAAATTATTGAAATATTTTATACAATACAAAAGTTATTTTAAATGATTTTATGTCCCAGTATTTAGTTTAAAAATTAATTTAATGTAATAAAATAACTTATAAATTTTAATTAAAAGTATATTTTTAGCAATAAATAAATGAATTTTAAAGGTATTTATTTATTGTATAAACTAGATCTTTGGTATATTTTTTAAAACATATAAATACTTTTCAAAATGAATATATTTTACGTTTAAAATTTAATTATTGATATATTTTATAAATTATAATTTTTTGAAATATTTTTTCAAAAATAAATTCGATGTAAATCAATATTTTTTCAAATGTTCATTAAAAGTACTACTTATAATTTATAATTAATTAATTATAAATAATTGTGGCCAATAACATCGTCAGCTGTTTTGAAAATGTTCTAGCCTTTTTCAAGCGGACTTAGCTTTTTTTAGGCCCCGATGAGTTGGCAACACTGGCGGCTGGCACACCTTTCGCACAATACACGAGTGCGATTCCACTGGCTTTCGTTCGTTACAAGCGACCGATGGACAGAACGTCCGACCGACCGACCGACCGACCGACCGATCGTCGCCAGTAGTCGCGGCAATTCACAGTTAAGTCAGTTGTCATATGTGCATATGTATGTGTATATGTATATGGATGTATGTATGTATGAATGTATACGTTTATATATATTGTGCGCGTAGAAAGAAAGAAAGAAGAAAACAAAAGCAAACCTGAATTTATGGCTGCGACTGGTGGGTGACATTGCGGAGAAGGCAAAGTGAAATGGCAAACATTGACTGAGAATTGCCAGATAAAGAGCGAGTGAGATAACAATAAGTCAAGTCATTGCGAAGCCGAATAAGCGCAAAAGTAGCGCAACTTGCGGTTACAACAACAAGCAGAATGAGAACAGCAATAACAACAAACAAGCAGTGGGAGCGGGAGAAGTGGAAGCTATTCCAGCTTTTGCCGGTTATGTGCGCGTAATCGACGCCGTTGTCGGCGGCTTCATTATCATCATCATCATCATCAACAACTGTTCCCCTGCTTGTCTGCGCTCTCTTTCAACTACATGTACATGCATACATACATACATATATGTATGTAGTATATGCATAGATATGTACATATGTATGTATGCATGTGACTGTATACAGTCAACTGCTTTGGCCCCGCACTGCTTGGCTTCGTTTTTGCGATCGACGCGTCGCACCGCGTCTTGTATTACGTGTTGGCTTTTTGCATGTTGTTGTCGTCTCGTCTCGTCTTGGCTTTATTTGTGCATGGCTCGTTCGCTGTTATTTGTTGTTGTTGTTGCTGCTGTTGTTGTTTAAGCCAACTCAATCAAGTCAGAGTCCCCTGGCACCCAGCAACAGGGCACAGAGACTTGATAATCGCCTCGCAACCGGTTTCCTCTTACTGTCTTGCATATTTTTAGCAACAAGTTGAAACCCGGACTGTGAAATGTTGTCAGAGGAAGAGAGCAGAAAGCAAATGTTAATATGTGTGTGTGTGTGTGTGTTTGTATAGAGATCGGACAAAGAGACGGCGGCATTCGCTTGTAACAAAATTGTTTTTATGCTTTGGCAAACGATCCGCGCCAAAAGCACCACGCTATTACCCCCCGCCGAAGCGACTTGCCGACTTGTCGGACAGTCGGGCAGACGGAAACGATAGCAAACGACCGCAAACATAGCTGCGTCATCGTCGCTGCCAACGTCGACGCCAACGCCGCTGCGCGGCAAAACAATTGCCGGCCATTGTTGTCGTTGGGCGACCCCCTTGGCACCCCACGGCCCCAACGAGGGGACGCCACGTCGGCGACGACGACGACGACGATGTTTTTTTTCTATACCCTCACCGCAATCGTGCTCTATGTGCTTCTTATCGAGTTGGCAGCTCCTTGTAAATGTGGATCATTTTTAAGTTACATATAAATCGATAAGCCAAAATGATCGATAACACGGCTTGTTATCGAGTTGGTAGCTTATAAATATCGATCATTTCATCTTTTAAATACATAAATCGATAAGTAAATACTTATGCATAAATAATTATGACAAAATGATCGATAACAGGGCTTGTTATCGAGTTGACAGTTCCTTTTAAATATGGTTCATTTTTATTATATATCATAAATCAATAAAATTGCTTTATATCGAGTTGGCAGCTTCTTGTAAATATGGATCATCTCTAAGTGTCATATAAATGGATAAGTAAATTGATTATGTCAAAATGATCGATAACCGGGCTTGCTATCGAGTTCGCTGCTTATAAATATCGATATGTAAAAAATACTTATGTTAAATTGATTATGATAGAAATTAATCTTCATAAGTTGATCGCATATGCAGCAAATGCATTTTGTGTGATATTCCTGCAGGACTCGAACACATTGCTGCAATGTTATCGATAACACATATTGTGAAAATATCGATAATTTGCATATCTCGTAGATCGATATGTAATTGCTTATGCAAAACTGATTGATATCTGATATCGACTTTTCAGCATCTTGAAAATATCGATAGCTTGCATATCTCGTAGATCGATGAATGTATGAATGTATATGGATATGCAAACTTATGTTATCGATTGATGGAACTTCAAACAAGCTATGATTTGATATACATTTGATTCGGAATTCAAAAACATTTCTTAAACACTATAAATTTTACTGAAGTTAATCGATTATTGACACTATCGATAAGTGATACTACTGTAATAATACGATAATACTACTACTAACTATCGACATTATACTCTGGATAATGCAAAAGTTGAATAAACTCGTGCAATAACACAATTAACCAACTGGAAACTAATCAAATTAAATTGAATAATAAAAAAATACCCGTCCTTCAAAATGGCATGGAAGAAGAAGATGAAGATGATGAAAATCACGAGTAAACTTTCTAGATGACATTGGATTTTGTTTATTAGCACTACGATAAACATTCGATGCTGATTGATTAATTATAAATTTATAAATATGTATCAAATAATAAAGAGTTTCTTTTAATTGTAAACAAATTGATTTCAGTTATCAGCGTATACAAACGTCGGTTTTGTGTGTGTGTTTTTTTTTGTTTTGTTATTCTCGTTTCTTGTTTTCTTACATTTTGTTACATTTGCCTTGCCATTCATATTTTGTTTATTGTTGTTACCGTCTGACTTGCCTTATCCCTCCCTTGCTCCTCCTATCCCCGTCGCTAGCCACACTTCTTTCTAGTCTCCACCCTCCACTCTCCATCTCCACCTTCATGCCCTTCCCTCCCCGCAAAAGTTGCGCCATGGGGCAAACACAATGGCACTTTGACCCTGACTTTTAATATGTGCGCTGTCGTTTGCTTGCCTCACATTCTACTCCATCGACTCTGTCCCGTCCCGAGCATCCACCCCCCCCCCCTCCCTCCTTACCCCATCCCACACCGCTCACGTGCTAAATTATTGTTATTATTATACCCTGTAAGCCATAAACTGTTTGAAAGGGCTGCCCCTTAAAGCCCTGGACAGTAGACGACAGTTATGACCCTATAAAGCATATATACTTATGAATTGCTAAACATCATGTATATAGTCGAGTAAATTTCAGGGACATTAAGGTATATATGAATTCGGCATATGAAAATAACGAGGTGACCGCTGAATTCACAGCTGAATTCAATATGAAATTAGTTATGAAAATTGACATATTCACTTTACAGCACTTTTAATCAATGCTGACAGTGTTGTAAGTGATATACATACAGCAGTTGATCGGGTATCTTGAATAAAAATACATAATTGCTAACCATAAGTTCATATTAAATTTTAAATGATTAAATGATAAATTTTAAATAACGGAAAATCCGTTCTTCGTTTCGGAAACAAGATACAGATACAATTACATTTTCATGTTAGTTTTTACCAATATGCAGTCTTAAAGAGTATCTACGGATTGAGCACTAAAGCAAATGTATTCCAAATTTGAAAAATGCTTTCGATTCCTTCACTTAAAGTTTAAGGAAATATAAATTTCAGCTGCATTTTATGGACAACACTGAAATTTTCTAATAGTAATTGAAGAAACTGAAGTGTAAAATGTTAAGTATATTTTAAATAAGATTTATGTGATGTGCATGAGTGCACTTTTAAAGCCAACTACAGGGTGTCTACTAGTTGAACACTCGCACTCCTACAAAATTTGTATACCTAACTTTGTTTCAACTTTAAAAAACGTCGCCAAATTTCTTTCAATTAGCTAATATTTACAGAACTATGCATTTTTAGCTGAATTTGAAAAAAATTGTCTCTGGCAAGTGTTTTACAACACTGAATATTAAATAAATGTGAACTTAAGAAACGAAACTATTAAATGGTATAGTTTTTAATCTATTTTGAAGATGCTTAATCTAAGAAAACTGTTATATCAAAGCCAACTATAGGGTATCTACTAGTTAAGCATACACACTCCACACAGATTTCCTATCAAAAGTTCATTTCAAATTTCAAATACTTCTGCAGCTTTCGTTTTATCCGACTTTTGGAGACATAACCTAAAAATGTAACTTAAAAATGTTATACAACACTGAAACTTAAAATTTAACTAAACAGATATAAGTAAAAAGTATAAACTTTAAAGACTTTGTAAGACTCTATGGGGCTACAGGGTATATACTAGTTAAGCACTCATAGGAGAGACTGCAGGAGTGAGTGAGTTGCATAGAGAGAAAGCGAGAGAGAGAGAGAGAGAGAGAGAGAGAGTGTGTGTGTGTTCTTACTCGTTATTATTGTTATGAATGTGTTTGTTGTGTTCTTGCTAAACGCTAAAGTATGATTAATTGACTAAAGGTTATGCGGCGCACTTCAACACATTTTAAATGCTGTTCATCCAACCCATCCCCTCTCTACTCCCCAACACCCCCCTCCCCTCCTCCACAATCCTTACCCCAAAGCCTTCTTTGCATGCCTTTGCCGCATGCACAGTTAATTTGCCTTGGCAACGTCGCCAGCTTGCAACTCATCAACAGCTTGCCACACAGTCTCCAGTTGCATCTCCAGTTGCAGTATTGCGTCTTGAGTCTTATCAGTGCTTTGTGTTTGCAACAGATAGGATGACAGGGTGGGAATGGTGGTGAAACGAGGGAAGGGAAGGAAGGACGGCAGCTGCTCTCTAATATCATCTTCAAGGAATACGAAACCTTTTCGAAAACAGAGCTTCAGTTCCAAGGCGTTTGCACCGGGGGGTGGGGGGGGGCAGGAGGGGAAATCACTGAATAGGATGATGTGGTGGCATGTGGCAAACATCAATTGCGTCGTCGCATTGCAAAAACATTAAAGAGTGACACATTTTGAAAACGCAGTAGTTAATAATTTAATAAGAAATTGTAGGAAATTGCAGAGAAATTTGTTGCTGGAGAAATTTGTATTATGTATAATAAAAAAAATATACGAAATTCAGGTAAAGTTTAAATAGACTAAGAAATTCACTGATAAAAGATTATTACTACTTATTATTTTATGCTATTCTCTTGCCCATTTAGTTGGTTAATTAATTTGAAAAGTAAACTTGCATTTAGTTCAGTTTTATAGAATGTTTTCATTTAATTTGAATGAAGAAAATTACACTGATTTAATGTTTTTTTTTTTGTAAACATCATTTTTAGCAATTGTTTAAAATGTTTGATATATATTCCTCGTTTGGGAACTCAAAGCTTTTTGCTTTGAAACTAGTACGACCAATCTTAATTGGCTTAAGCTCAATAATTTATTAGGCTATCAGATAGGCACATGGAAATTCAAAGTGTTTCATTTCCAACAGTAAACAAACTGTGAAAAGCCGTCACTTTTTAAATTCTGACTGTTCGACACGACACCGATGGTTTTTCAACAAAAAGTGTCGGTGAAAAAGTGGTCGTCAGCGAGGAGCTTAAGCTTTTTGTCCTGCAATCAGATTTAAAGATTCATAAAGTGATCATTGTAGTGACTATAAGTTCAACTTTGCACAGATTTACTCGAAAGTCTTGTAAATGGTATATTTTGAAAAGAAAATATGAGAAAAAAGCAGCAAAGTTTTGTGTATGGAACTTTAAATTCTTTATATGGAATTCAATTTCTGAAAGTGAAACTTTAAAAATAAAATCATTTTCTTCCGATATATGTGACTCGTTTTTCCTACAAAGTGGAACATTCCTTTATATATTTTCAGCTTTTCTAAATATATTTATTATTCAAAGATAGCTATATGAAGTATTTCTAATAAGAATTACCCACTCAATAAATTTATATGTAATTAAAAAAACAGCTAAAATCAACTTAAATAATAATATTCTATAAATATACGTTTTTTATTAACACTCAAAGTTGATTTCCTTTCAACTATTTCGAGCTATATTTAAATGTAATTAATCAATTTAAATTTGAATCAACAGACAAGATTGTAAATACTGATTAATACATAATATATATAAATTTATATAAATTTCATTTTGATTTTAGTTGCCCTCCCAAAAGTATGCTATAGAAATTATTGCCCTTCAGTCAAGACACAATCCCAAAGCAGCCGTTAGCATGAGAAATCAATTCAAAATGCAATCGTATTTTGTTTTTATAGTATTTATAAAACTGTATTTGTTCAAACACAAAAAAAAAAATGTATATCAAATTTTAATGTTTATAACACAAAGATAAAAAAAAAAATCAAGAAAAATAAATGATAAATGGCAATTGTTCTTCTCCTAGGCATTGCGAACGCCGCGGAGTTCCTTGTCGGCCTTCTTGAGGGTCACAAAGTTATTGAGCTGCTTGACGCGCAACTTCGACCAGATCATAAAGTTGCTAAGACCCAGAATTGTGGCAGCATGCAGGGCAGCTGCCTCGGGATAAAGAACCGTGACACAGCCCAGTCCCGATGGCAGATTGAGACTGGACCATACATCGACCTGCATGTTATCGGACTTGACGGGCGGACAATTGATAACCGGATAGTTTGTGCTGCCCGAGACGACGGGACCAAGTCCATTCGACCGTCCAGCGACAGCGATAAATATCAGATTGCCCACAACGGATTCATATTCACGAACAATGCGCAACGTCTCCTCGGGACACTTGTGGGCGGAACTGACCCTCAGCTCGACATTGAGGCCAAGGGAGCGACAGCTCGTAGCGATCTTCTCGCTATGCGACGTATCCGATGCACTGCCCATGAGTATGACAACCAAATGATCCTTGCGTGGCACAATCTCAGCCAATTGCTCCGATACCCAGATAAAGTTACGCTTCACTTGATCCAGATCCGTTGAGGTTACCGATGTCAGATTGCGATAGACCTGCTTATCGACCATCAAACGTTTATCGCCCGACGGCCACAAACGCCACGAATCGGAGTCTATAATATCGGCCAGCACAATATTGCCATCGGCATCCACACCGAACTCCACCTTCATGTCGATCAAGGCACAGTTCTTTGTCTGCCACGCCCTCTCCAATATCTCGAATACCAACAACGTCATGCGCCTCATAATGTCCACTTCGTCTTGACCTGAAAAATTAAAGAGGAAACTCTTCAATATACCATTTGTTTTTAATAGTTTTCTTTACTTACCAATCAATAGGCCATTTAGCTCGAATTTGGCCGAAATGATTTGCTCATCGCTCCATTGAGGATCGTGGTTGGCGTCGTCCTTGAAGAATGTCTCCTGTTTCGGTGGTGAGAATCTGTAAATGGAAACAGACCGAATTTAATTATCATCATAATTATAGCTGTAACTTTAATCCTAAACTGTTTATAGTTATCAATGCATTATTTTTAAATATACAAATAATATTAATAATTAAAAAAATACCGTTAATTTGTTGTTAACAATAGTTGGCTTTAAATACATTAAATTTAATAATTTAATTTAATTAAATTCACAATAAAGATTAGATAAAAATGATATTTCTATAATAATATTACATAAATATAAATTCGATATATAAATGTGCGACTTTACATTGAACTTTAACTATAAAAATGATCCAGATATAGTAAGCATATACAGTCAGTCTTTACTATAACGAACGCCTTTAAACTTAACGTTAGTACAAGTTGGGGCAAAAGTAATCACCCTATTGGGAAACACTATAGCTTTTGCAAATTGGACCAAACCTTAATTCGGTTTTGACATTTCTGAAGTAAAAAACAAACAAACACAGAATACAAATCGGCAAGCCATGGATCGGTTTACTCCGCAAGAACGCGGAATATTTGTTTACAAATTCGTGGACAAACACCTCAAAGAGACTGAGACAACACGAGATGTTCTTAAAGTCCTTTAGGAGAACCTGGCAAGAGTGACGGAAAATTCCATAAATTCCCGTACAGTCATCATTTTCTCGATATCATTTTCTCGACTTGATGGAATAAATTCCAATGAATTAAATAAACAAATTTCACAAATACTAGAACAAAAGTTTTTCCTTATAAAACAAAAATTACAACAAAAGAACATCGGTTGATTACTTTTGCCCCATCTTGTACGTGTCCTTAAATTGAATACTTTCTATCTACGAGTTTAACATAACTAACACTTACTGTTTGTGCCTTAAAGTATTTGTTAATTATGTTTTGAATGTTAGAATTATAAAAAATTTTACACTTTCAATGAAAACCATTTAAACTGTCTTTGCAAATTGTTTATTGGTCTAAAAACTGCACTAGGATAAAGGAAAGACTTAATAAAACAAAAGAAATTGAAAACCAGTCGGAAAGGCTACAGTCGAAGTCAACTATGAGAGACTCTTATACTTTTTATTTAAAGTTAAGGGTCTAATAAATATAATACATCAGAAAACTTGACTTAACTTTAAAAAATATGTTTCTAAAGCTTATTGAATCCGTTTTGTTATATTTTGTATGCTATGTAACACTTTTAAAACGATTCATACTAAATAAATATCTAGTTTTAATGTTCTTTAAGAACAACTTTCCAAAAAAAAGAACTCGAGAAAATTATGTTAAGAATTGAAGAACTTTAAAACAAACTAAGCAAACGTTCAAAATGCACTTGAAACTTATTGTGACTTGTTTCATAAGATCTATTAAATGTATAACACTTTCAAAATGTTTGAAAGTTATCGAAGGAGCTGTAAGATTTCCTAAAAGTAATAACCGCCTGATAAATTTGGATAGCAGATTGGAAAAAATTTAATTTAAAAAAAAAATCGAATAAGGTAAGCAAAATTCTTGAAATTCTCAATGTAATATTAATCTTTTTTCTTGAGATTCAGATAGATAATTTGTATATATTTTATATGTATATTATATATTGTATTATTGTATGAGTACTAGTATTTTAGTAGTTATTGAAACTTTCGCAAATAAATAAATAAATAAATATCAGTAAGAGAGAAACTATGGCAATTAACTTAAAACTTTGTGTATCAAAGTTCTAACAAAACAAACTAAATAACAGACTGAATAAACACTTCAATAATTCAGAAAAAACTTGTATTGATATTGAAAACGGAAAAAACTAACGAAATCAACTGGAAACTTAAATTAAATTATTCGAGTTGGAAGTTTTTGAATGAAATGAACGTTGGTAGTTGCAATCGAAAGTTGTTTTTCATAAAATGAAAATATTGCAAATATTGTTAAATCAACTACTATGAGTTTTCACAATGTTATTGCCGCGCTTCGGTGCATCGCTTATCAGGGCAACGGGGCGACCGTCGACCTCAATTGTGGTTGAATTTGTTTACCACACAGCAGCAGCGCTGTCGGTCGATGGGGTGATGACAAGGGGGAGGAGTAGGAAGATGAGGCAGATGAGGAGTAGGTAGTAGCTAGAGGTAGGGAGGCTGTTTACACTGACGTTAGCCGCATTGATAAGCCGCTCTCCATGCGCCACATGCTGCAGTGCAGGCGGTAGATAACCCCTCAACGAAATGCTACTAACCTGTAACCTTCTGGAACGCCCACATTGCGCTTGAGAAAAGAGCCGGTTGCCAGGCGACGTGTTACCCACTCAATTGGTATCATTTCGCATTTGCGAGCAATAAAAGCCTTTGTGCCACAATGCTTCACGTAGGCGGTGCGTACACCTGATGCCAGACAAGAGGAATTTGCAAACAGAGAAAGAGAGAGAAAGAAAGAGATAATTAGCAAATAATACTAAATGGGATTATAAGAAGAAAGAAGCAAGTAATGTTCTCGGCATGCCGAAGAACTGATACACTTGTTGATATTTAAAAGTGTAACTTAAACTGATTGGTTCCCCACTGATTATTCCTATAACAATTACATTATATAGTAATCAGATTTTAATTAAAATTTAAAAGAATATATAGGACAATAAACAGATGTATAATCTGTGAGTTTGTGCTTGAGATACTATCTCAAGAGATAACAGTTTCTAATAAAAAATGTGGAATTTTGACCGATCATTCCTATAACAAATATATGATATAGTAGTCAGATTTTAATTAGAATTTAATACGATGTATGTGACAATAATAGATGTATAATCTGTGAGTTTCGTTGAGATAACTCAAGAAGTGACAGAGTTTCTAATAAAAAATGATGATTTTTGACCGATCATTCCTATGACAGCTATATGATATAGTAGTCAGATTTTAAAGAAATTTGAGCAGTATGTTTAAGACAACACTAGACACACAATCTGTGAGTTTGATTGAGATATCTCAAGAAATGACAAAGTTCTCATGTAAATTGTTCATTTTCAACCGATCATTCCTATAACAAATATATGATATAGTAGTCCGATTTCAATTAAAATTTAATAGGATGTATAGAACAATAAAAGATGTACAATCTGTGAGTTTGGTTGAAATATCTCAAGAAGTGACAGAGTTTCTAATAAAAATGTAGATTTTTGACCGATCATCCCTATGACAGCTATATGATATAGTAGTCAGATTTTAAAGAAATTTGAGCAGTATGTTTAAGACAGCACTAGACACATACTACGTGAGTTTGATTGAGATATCTCAAGAAATGACAAAGTTCTCATATAAATTGTTAATTTTCAACCGATCATTCCTATGACAGCTATATGATATAGTAGTCCGATTTAAATTAAAATTTAATACGATGTATATGACAAAAATAGATGTATAATCTGTGAGTTTCGTTGAGATATCTCAAGAAGTGACAGAGTTTCTAATACAAAATGATGATTTTTGACCGATCATTCCTATGACAGCTATATGATATAGTAGTCAGATTTTAAAGAAATTTGAGCAGTATGTTTAAGACAGCACTAGACACATACTACGTGAGTTTGATTGAGATATCTCAAGAAATGACAAAGTTCTCATATAAATTGTTAATTTTCAACCGATCATTCCTATGACAGCTATATGATATAGTAGTCCGATTTCAATTAAAATTTAACAGGATGTATAGAACAATAAAAGATATACAATCTGTGAGTTTGGTTGAGATATCTCAAGAAATGAGAAAGTTTTCATACTAAATGTGAATTTTCGACCGATCATTCCTATGACAGCTATATGATATAGTAGTCAGATTTAAAAGAAATATATTCTGTATATTTAAGACAACACTAGACACACAATCTGTGAATTTGATTGAGATATCTCAAGAAATGGCAAAGTTCTCATATAAACTGTTCATTTTCAACCGATCATTTCTATGACAGCTATATGATATAGTGAACCGATCTGTCCGATTCAGACATATGTATTATCTGTACTAAATAAACGCAACTGTATCAAGTTTCATTATCATATGTAACTAGGAATAGTTTGCATAGAAACAGACGGACATGGACAGTTCGTCATGCTGATCAAGTACATATAGTACATATGTACATAGCGTACTGTAGTAGTATATACTCTGCCTCCTTTAATGCTTTACAAATTTGTGGATTTCCAGCTTTCAACTTACCCGCCTCGTTGAGCAGACGAAAGACTTGACCATTTGTGCTATTCGAGATTTCAGCCTTGCCGGCCAAATCATGAGCTTTAACGCCATCGCCGGCTGTAATGCGATCCTTGCTCAATAGCAGACAGAGACCAGGATGTTCGGGCAGATTGTAGACTTGTTTCGTTTTGCCCTCGATGATCACCTTGCCGAGCTTATAGCCCTCAACTGTAGATGGCGTTAATGACTGTTTGGGTGGTTGATCAATTGGAAGGTAAACTGCACTTACTTGATGTTGGTGTGGTTGCTGCCATAATTGTTGTTGCTTGTTTACTTTAAATTGTATCTACAATTGCGGCAAGCACTATTCAATTTCAATTCTCACGTGTTGCGCGTTACGCTTTGTGCTCAATATTCGTCAATCACTTTTCTTACTCGCTGTCGCTGTCGTCGTCGTCTGCATCGAAGTCAAGCTCCAAGCCAACTGTGTGACAGAGAACGCGCTGCGAGCGACTTTATGTGCTTTATGCTTGTGTTCGGCTTGCTTATCTCGTATCTCATACACACACACACACACAGAGTCATGCCTACACACAGCGACGAACCAGTGTTGTCAGTGTTGTCAAGGGCTCAAAATAGCTAATTTGATCAATAAAAGTAGCTAGAAATAGCCAAAAAAACACAATCAACAAAACTGGTCATATAATTTTCCAAAATATGTAGCTACATTTCTAGCCAATAGCATATTCTTCTAGCAATTGTCTAGTTTTTGCATTGCAATAACCAGACATTTTACAACTTTTAATAAATTATTTTCCCTTAAGTTTTAAATTTAAATAATAGGTAATCACAATTATAATTGAAATTCTTTTTTTCTAATGTTACTTTAAAATGTTTCAAAAATTTAGCTTACTTTAAATGAATAAATAATAAAATAACATAACACTTTAGTTCAGCCATAAAATAGCTAATATGTCAACACTGTGACTACACAGCGACGAACACACACGTGCGTAGGAAAAGGCGACGATCGCCTGCTGTGAGAGCACGAGAGAACGAGCGCAAGAGAGAGAGCGAGAGAGAGAGCGCTAACAATCGTACCACATGACTTTGAAATGGCGTTTGACACAGCTGGAAAGCTGCGCCATATTTGTATAAATAAAGTGTTGGCAAAAACACGGAAAGCGAAACAAATAATGTCAATCTGTCTAACTGACTTGATTTACCACCTTGATTTATTATGCCATGAGCGCAAAACACTGTCGAAGGTGTTAAATACATACTATGTGTAAGCGCTAGTGATTGGCAGAGTATGCCGTATTCGTTATTTCGAACAAATGAAATGTTGCTGCGATAATTGCAATTAGCAGAGTGACCATATTCCTGGTATAAAAGCAACGATAAAATATATGTCTACTTATGTACTATGGCAAACAGACAAAAGATGGCGCTAGGTGGCTGTGACGTCAGCAGAGAAAGATAAATTTAGTAAATTCTCTAAATTTAAAGCTAAGGACTTAAAAATTCTAATTTCATATTTTCTCTCTCTATTAAAATAAACTAATCTTAAATGCTTCAACTTGCAAATGCAATGAATTATGTAATAAACTGTTTCTAATTGCAGTTTATTTGTTTTTTTATTATTATTATTGCGAAATATGATTTCTGTCTCAGAGATCAATCCAGATTATGTGAGCGTCATCATTTTACATTCCACACACACACACACACACATGCGTACATACATACATACATACAAACATGTAAACAAAAATATTTTTGTTTGTTTCCGCATGAAAGCAATTGTCTTGTGGTGGGGGGTAAAGGATTTTACTGGCTGCCAAAGTGCAAGCAAGCGGAAAGAGCGCTAAAAAAAGTATTGCCAAAGGTTTTTTATCTGCCAAGTAGAGAGATGCTACAATTTTATATACATATGTCTTACATTGATTTTTCCTTATTTTACATGCACTTTGGCAACATTTGCAAAATAATTACTTGTAGATTAATTAATATTAACAATTCTTTTATTTGAATTACGCGCCACCGCACTTAGCATGGACAACAACCACAGACTCGATTAGAAGCTATCGATAACTACACTGTTCGTCAAGTCATAGCCATGACATTCACCTTTCGTTGGCTGAGTAAATGTTAAGTTAACATAACATTCGTTAAATGTTAGCTTTAACAGCGCATTTGGAGTATAACATTTGCATTGATGTTCAAATAGCGCACTCGCTGTTAAGCATAAATATAGTTAAAAATTGTTGTTGTTTTTTTTGCCGTCGCAGAGCAAGCACGTCGGTAACGGAAACTACTCTTGTCAACATTTTTCGCGCTCTACGTTTTGTACGGCGCCCGGTCGTCGTCGTCGTCGCCGTCGCCGTTGCTGCCCCGAACATCATCAAGCGCAGCGGCGTCGCATCAAGCAAAAACGTAATCCCTTTTATTATTTTAGCAAAAGAAAAAAGAAATAAACGATATAAGAAAATGGAAAATGCTGCATGCTTTTCCGTTGTACCTTTCAGTTAAACCAAATTTGATGCGTCGTCGTCAAGCTTGTCTCGCGCGCTTTGTTGTTGTTATCTGTCAATTGTATTATATTAAAGTTACTTTAGTTAATTCTGCGTGTATCTCTCTCTCTCTGCGTGTGTGTGTGTGTGTGTTGTTTGCGTGTTGTCCCGGCTGCAAAGCACAGACACCGACGCCAACGCCGACGTCGACATTGCGCTGAGCGCAGCATAAAGAAGCTGCCGCAATTACAACAACATCAAAAGCATTGGCGAAGACAAAACAAATGAGAAATAATACAATAAAACACACAAGCCCACATTAAAAAAAAAAACAAAAACAACAAGAAGAAGAGCAATTTTATTGCTAATTAATTTTTTTTTTTCGGCGTTGCTCTGAATTATTTTTTTTTTCATTTGTTGTGGTTGTTATCCTTAGCGTACGAGTGCTCGCTCTCTCACTATCGCTCTCTGAATCTTTGTGACTGTGCGTGTGTGTGTGTCATTATTGCCTTTTTGTTGTTGCTTTGCCTACCCTCACCTTCGTTGTTGTTGTTGTTGTTATTGCTCTCATATGCGTTTTGCAGAGCGACGCCAATTTTTCGGTTTACAGTTATCCTGGTATTTATGTATGTATGTATGTATGCACGTACATGTGCATACATATGTATGTATGCATGTAAGACGCGAGCAGCATAAATAAACATGAATTTTAAGATTTCAAGTAGAATAGTAAATTGGGAGCGGGGGGCGTCATCGCCGCAGCCGGCGTCAAGGAGGCGCAAAGAAATTCAGCAGCTGCCTCGCCATACATACATATACATACATATGTAAATATGCAAGTGCTCATATTTTCGTCTGTTCTGTCGAGTCCAGCATTCGTATTTGGAGAGAAACCTTCTTCTGTGTCGCTTCTCTATTTCTTTTTACGCCTGAAATTCGCCAAAAAATCTCATTGCATACTTTTTGGGGCTGCAAACGTTTGCTTGCCACTTTCCCACTTCCTGTTGGTGTGGCATATATTAATGTTAGCTCTTATGGAGTATGCAATACTTGCAAACTATCAATAAGAACTGGAATACTCTACTAATAACCTCTCTTAAGTTGGTTTCAGTTAAAGCTTTTATTGTGTTTTATTTGTTTCTTACAATATTTTAAATTCTATATCCTGTTTGCTTAGTTTAACTTGATATTCCCAGTTTAATAGACTTTTTATACCCTGTAAGTTTGTTTAAAGTATGTAAAAAGCAGAAGGAGGCGTGACCGATCCCATATTCTTGATTAGCATCAATAGCCGAGTCGATTTTGTCATGTCTGTCTGTCCATCTGTTTCTCTGTTACTCTTTCCCTTTTGTCTGTCAGTCCTTCTGTCTGTCCGTCCGTCTGTCTCTCTGTCCGCTTTTCCCTCTGTCTGTATGTTGTCCGTATGTCTGTCTGTCTGTCCGCCTGTCTGTCCGTCTGTCTGTCCGTCTGTCTGTTAGTCTGTGAAATGCAAGAGCAGTTTTATAACTAGAGACTTGAGATTTGGCACACATTATGAGTATCTTGTGATAGATGTGCCCAGAAATTTCATCACGATTTTACACCCCCTTTGCCAACAAATCGGGAATACCACAGAGTATATTACGGTCGGGTTTTCGACTGTTCGGCTTGTTGTAATTTAATTTCATTATATTCCAGTTAAATACACTTTATTCTTATCCGTGACTCAATTCCTCACTTAATGATTAAAATCCCGCAAACTAGATTCTTGCAGAATTAGACGCATTAATATAAGTCGTTAAATATGGCTTAGTAATATTTATAATTATATTTAATATTTAAATATTTTATTTAGTTTAATAATCAAAACTGCAAACTTCCAAAGTTGTGAAGAAGTTTCGGTTTAGTGGTTTGAACAACAGCGCAAGATATCTTTTCGATTTGCGATCCTGTTTTAGAAACCTCAGAATCCAAGGTTTTGGCTCGATACTTGGTTCAATTATATACAATAGAATTATTTTATTTGATCAATTGTTCTGCTATTTTTATGAATTTTTGCAAGCTATCAAATTATTTAATACAAATATTTTAAATTAATTGAATTACTTTTTCACTGTTTCAAAATTACTTAGTTTGAAATTATATATGTATAGCAAGCAACATATAAAAGTGTAAGCAATTTATGTATTTATATTTTGTCCGGACTGAATAATTTATTTATTTATTTATTTTTATTTGATTTATTGAATTATCTTGTCGCTACATGTATAAACATTTGACGTCACTCATTTAATTACATATACTTATACTTACACTTATACTTATACTTATACTTACACTTACACTTATACTTATACTTATACTTATACTTATACTTATACTTATACTTATACTTATACTTATACTTATACTTATACTTATACTTATACTTATACTTATACTTATACTTATACTTATACTTATACTTATACTTATACTTATACTTATACTTATACTTATACTTATACTTATACTTATACTTATACTTATACTTATACTTATACTTATACTTATACTTATACTTATACTTATACTTATACTTATACTTATACTTATACTTATACTTATACTTATACTTATACTTATACTTATACTTATACTTATACTTATACTTATACTTATACTTATACTTATACTTATACTTATACTTATACTTATACTTATACTTATACTAGTACTTATACTTATACTTATACTTATACTTATACTTATACTTATACTTATACTTATACTTATACTTATACTTATACTTATACTTATACTTATACTTATACTTATACTTATACTTATACTTATACTTATACTTATACTTATACTTATACTTATACTTATACTTATACTTATACTTATACTTATACTTATACTTATACTTATACTTATACTTATACTTATACTTATACTTATACTTATACTTATACTTATACTTATACTTATACTTATACTTATACTTATACTTATACTTATACTTATACTTATACTTATACTTATACTTATACTTATACTTATACTTATACTTATACTTATACTTATACTTATACTTATACTTATACTTATACTTATACTTATACTTATACTTATACTTATACTTATACTTATACTTATACTTATACTTATACTTATACTTATACTTATGCTTATGCTTATGCTTATGCTTATGCTTATGCTTATACTTATACTTATACTTATACTTATACTTATACTTATACTTATACTTATATTTATACTTATACTTATACTTATACTTATACTTATACTTATATACCGCTATAAGTTGTTCCATATCATCAGTACGCTATTTCACAAATAAACAATCAATATTAATTAAAGAATAAAAAAACAGCCTTGAAAACATAAATGTGCATTGGTCAGTTTTTAATATGACTTATCGATAATTAATCAATAAAAGAGAAAGTCCATAGCGACAGTTGACTTCTTTTATCATTAATATCGTAATATCGCGTAATAATCATTATCATAACCATTAATATTTACGATCGGCTGTTAAACGAATCTCCAAGACTTCAAAGGCAAGAACTCGATACGATACGATACGATACGATATATCGCGTATCGCATTATACGATAAAGTCCATTGACACGCTGTCATTAAGGGTATTCCAATTAATTCAATTCTCATTTATGCCGCCCTCATAAAATATGTACATTTCTTGACATGTTTTTCCTTTTGTTTAGGGCTGGCAATTTAAATTGATTTTAGTTTTTGCATTCTGCATGCAGACAGATGACTTGCTGTATTTGTTGTTGTTGCTGCTGTTGTTGTTATTGTTGTAGTTGCAGTCGCCAAATAATCATGGTACTTCAGCAGGGCAAAGCATACACCGCAAAACGCACGCAAGCACCCCTCCCCTCCTTCCACTTTTCCGGCATATCGTGCATATGTATGCATTTACCTCACTCACACCTATCAGGCATAGACATAGATAGACACAGAAACAGAGAGAGAGAGCGGGAGAGCGGGAAGACAGTGCTGTCCACTTAAATGTGACAACAATCACAATGGAACACTGCTTGCGGGAGGTTGTGGTGCTGGCATAACATAACTGTGAACTGCAACATACGTATTAACTTTGTTTGGTTTTGTTTTCCATTTGTTTTTTTTTTGTTTGCTTCGTTGCAGCTGAAATTAGAAAAAGATTTAAAATAAATAAATAAATACAAGAAGACTGCACCGTTCTGCCTTAAGTGTCGCCAACAGCAACAGCAGCAGCGGAAACGTGCTAAAGCAGAAAAAGAAAGTGAAGCAAAGGAAACGGAAACGGAAAGGAAAGGAAAACATTCAAAAGCCAAGCAATCATCACAATGAGCTCGTACATCGAACTGCTGGGATTGTGTGTGCTGCTGATGCTGCCCTTCTTGTACGAGACGAATCACATATTTCGTTATTATTTTAAATTTCTCATCTACTATGGGATCGTATCGTTCAACGCGATCATTCTAATACCGGCTTTTCTCATACGGCCCTGTGATGTCCGCAATTTACTGTGAGTATATCTAAACAAATAAATATACTAAATAGAAATAAAATAAAATAGTAGATGGAAAAGTTTTCTGCCTCATGCCGAAGAATTGATACCCTTGCATTCGAATTGTAATACTAGTAAGTAAAGCCGAACAGTCGATTTTCCGATTTGTTGGAGATGGGGGCGTGGCATCGTAATAACATTTTCTGGACACATCGTCCCCAAGATATTCATTATGTGTGCCAAATCTCAAGTCTCGAACTACAAAACTACTTTTGTTATGAGATTTTCCAAAATGACAGATAAACTTGATCTACCTGCAAATATATAAATATATATAAATCTAGCTCTTATCATCTCTGAGATCGAACAAGAATATATATACTACCTAATGGGATTGGCCAAGCTAACTTAATGTACCCCACAGGGTATAAAAATAAGTGTTCAATTTAAAATAATTTAAAAACAGAAAAGGTTGTCATACAAAAATTCAAATTTCCACCGATTATAGCTATATATGTGATATAGTGGTTAAACTTTCAAATTTAATTAGAATGTATGAAAACACCAAAAAACCTCTACACGAGTTAAAAGTCTAGTGACGAAAGCATATTCACGCCCCAATATTTCTGATATAAATTGTTTATATATAAACTATTCTAATATAACAAAAATAGTTTGGCATTCCGAACATTGTGGAAAAAAGTTACAGCATTTTCGTAGCTAAAACTAACAATAGTTTAGCTAGTGTGTGAATTTTTATGGGGTCTGTTTTCGTCACTAGGATGGATTGCCGTCCACAGTTATAATCCCAAATAGACAATCTGTGAGTTTGTGGTTGTGAGATCACAAGAAACAACAAAGTGTATTGGGCAAGAACTTAAAAGTTGAGTAATGGTTTCTATAATAACATAGCTACTATATGATATAATGGTTTAATTTTAACTAAATTTGATCAGCATGTATAAAAAATGTCTTTGTTTTGTTGAGATATCTCAAGAAACCATATATTAGCTAGTTATATAGTGTAAAAATAATCCCAAATATAGTAGACAATCTGTAAGTTTGGTTGAGATATCTCGAGAAACAAAGTTTATTATTCACAAATTCAAATTTATATAGATTTTTGCTATGTCAGCTGTGTATAGAAAATAGTGCTCCAATTTTCCTCAAATATGATTAGAAAATAAATAAATATTCTCAACAATCTGCGAGTTTGCTAGAGATATTTACCAAGATATGTACCAAGTTTTATCAGAATAGCTTGAAAACTGAGATATATATATGTATATATTTATATATATTTATAAAGAGACGAAGAGAAGAGAAAATAATATAGTATGTTATACATAATTCGTGGGGACGTTACACATTTTGTGACAAAGCTAAAATACCCATAGCAAGGGTATCAAAAATGTTGTATTATAAAAGTTATAAATATAGCAATATTTAATTGGACCCACTCGAAATCATTCAAAACAATTCATAAACTTAATTATTGTACTCGACCGCGACTTATCTACACCCTCTATTAACCATATAAATGTTTGCACTTACTCTCTAAAAGTATTTTCCGTGTGGGGCTTTTTTTTGTTTTTTTGTTCGTTTCATATTTGAGAAATCGATAGGCCCTCGGTCCGTGTTATGATTCTGCTTTGTTTGCCAACAGCGTTTTCAGGTTGCGGTTGTCGTTGTTGTTAGCCACATTAAATTCCATAAGCTAATTGTGACCGCACCTCAAGGGTAGCCTCTTTATTTGACTAACTTTGATTGCTTATCAAAATGTATATACTTATACTTGAAGTCAATTGATTATGCTAGTTTAAATTAACCTTTAGACTGAATCGCCTGTGTGGAAGACAAATTATGTATAAGTAAATAAAACTTATTCCACAATTTTTAGATAGTCTTAAAGAGTTTCGCTTATGCTTAAAGTATTAAAATAAAAGTAAGTGGAATAATCTGGAATAATAGTTTAAAAGGGTGCAGGTATTTCTTTGTGGTATTCCCTTGGCTGTTCTTGAAGAATTCCTTGAACTCTTCGCAGTCAAATTCTACGATAATATGTCTATGTTTATTATTAGTTTGGTATTCCCTAGTTAGTTGCAATATTTATACAGTTTTATCAATTTTTATTAGTCAAACTATGAACAGTTAATGAATGCGATTAAAGTAGCCTCTAGCAAAAATGCCCCTCTTCAAAGTTGTTAAGTTATATGAGTGGCATTCCCTTTATGACTTGCTAATGGTATTCTCAGGGGTATTACACTGAACTAGGTTAAAATGGTTATTGATAAATAAATAAATGTTTATATTTGTTATACCCTGTGGGGGTATATTGAGTTTGTTAAAAGTATGTAACAGGCAGAAGGAAGCGTGGCCGAACCCATAAAGTATATATAATCTTGATCAGCATCAATAGCCGACTGACCGTCTGTTCGTCTGTCTGTCCATTCGAATGAATGAAAGGATCTCTGAGATGTTAAGAGCTACAGCTCTAGCTTTAAAAGTACTCTTTTTATTTGTCTTCTAAAAATTGGTTTTTGATTTTCGGGAGCGTGTCAAAAATTATAAAATATACTGGTTTTTGCTTGTGATATAGAGGAACCTACAATTGGTGTCTCTAGCTCTTTATAGTCGCTGAGATCTAGGTGATTAAACAAATTGACAGAGGGATGGACATTGCTAAATCGAGGGAATGTCTTTAGACGTACCTTCCAGAATAACTCGCAATTTGACGCCTTTGTTTCTACATTATTGTACTAACTAACTGGACATTACATGAATCATTTCGTATCTTTAATCTTCGTATCTCCACGCTATTGAGGCCTCTATACTAACATATTTAACCAACTAACCTTACATAGTTTTTGGTTTGATTGGGTTTTTTTTCTGGGTTTTCCCCAATCCTAGCAATGAATGTTGGTTGGAACAAGTTTTTCTTTTTTTACCCCCAGAACTATATTCCTATTAATGTAGTACTTATAATAAATTTGTAACTTTAAGCTTAAATTGTTAAATATTAATTGTATATTTACATTGTTGTGTCGACGCCCTTCTATGTCTGACAATAAATAAATCGATTAAGAATTCTCCACCCACATAGTATATAGTATGTTAGACAATTTCCCATGCAATCCCTGCATTATCTAGCTAATCATTCAATGATATTTCATCTCTACAACTTGTCACCCAATTAAGAAGCGTTCTCAGTGAGTTGCCTACTTGTTTTTTGCCTTCTTTCTGGTTACTTTCAGTGTCTTTTAACGTCTTTTTTTTCTGTCAAAACCTTCAAATTGTCGCTGCAAATTTGCATGAATTTCTACAACACTTATCAACTTTGTGTCCTCGTTATTAAGCTAACTATACATCAATACTATAGAGGTAACATTTGAACACCTGCAAATTGTGGGGTTTGTTTGGGTCGTCAGAGTGTGTCTGTTATTGAAATTGGTCACCTCTTAAGTATTCTGTTTGTTGACCGCGACTTACATACCTAATATATATTTGCTGTAAACATTGAAGGACGTCGAACGGCGGTGGTGCAATGGTTAGTGGTTAGTGCAGTTGACACGTGTCGACCCTGTTGCGGTCTGTGTGGGGCAGGGGAGGTACGGTTTTTGTTCTTTTTTTTTTGCCCTGGCTGTGTGCACGCCAATTGCCAATTGGCCGATTCGAGGCAAGGTTCGTGTTGTGTGCTGCAGGTGGCACATTGTGTCACACTCTTGCTTCTGTTGTGTTTTGAGTTCTTCGACACTATCGGAAAAGAAAACAGGCAGGAAAAATTAGCTGTGACCCTATAAAATATATAGCATTTACATGTATTCGTGATGAATACGAATAAATAAGTCGTTTAAAGGTCGTATTCATCTGTCGCTCAGTCTGTTCATTTCTCCGGAAAAGAAAAATAGGGAGAAAAACAGATGAAATTTCTAAGATATTGTCTTAAATTTGGACTTACAGCTAATCTATAAAATATAATTAATATTGCATAATTGACAAACAAGTTAAGTTTAGTTATTCCACAAAGTGTAAGGTGAGAAATTGTCTATATTATTATTATTTGATAAAATCAATAGATAAGATTTTCCTGTTGAAATCTTAAAGATATGAAAGACATTTCTTAGCGGATCTGAAAAGTTTCAGTAAATCGCAAAATATTCAAAAAAAAATAGTTATGTTATAAACTATTCAACTTTGTGTAGAATGTATAAACTATAAATATCGTTTAAGACTTTGCATCTTAATTAGGACAGTTCATTAATTACTAGAGCTATAGACGCTATCGACCATATTTTCCAAACATTGTCTTACATATAATTAGACATGATTCTTAGCTAACCTAGTTATATCATAAATTATTCAGCATTATTATTCTACACCTCTACACCAAACGCAGATTACCTTTATTACCTTGTCCATCGATATTCTTAGAACATTTCCTAGTCACCTATTATATTTGATTGGTTGCCAGTCACCGAATAGAACAAGAACAAGAAGTTTTCTTTATTTGATTACATTTTGAGCGTTTAGTCGTAATAGTTTGTCATAATATAGTATATTAGCTGTCTCTTGTGGTTTGAAATGCATTAGCTGAATGCTTAAATTAATTGTCTGTCTGTTGACTGTCTCATTTTTTTGTTGACTTGAACATACAATTTAAGCAATCACTTCAAGCTACTTGTTTCTCTGTCCAATCCAACTTTGTACAGACCCTATTTCCAAGTCCAAGTCTGACCATATGGCGCTACCTTGTTGACCGCCTCCCCTCCCCCTTTTTTTTTTGGGGTGGTTGCACAATTAATTGCAAATTGCTCGCACGTGTCACCTACGACCATAGTACACTAAGGTAATCAGAGTCGCCGCACAGCTAAACAATCAATGAGGCCCTGTACCGACCCCTATCTTTCTTCTCTTTATACTCCGAGTCCGTTGAAAACAGCTAAAAGGGGGTATAATGGTTTTGTGTAATTGTAGGTAACAGGCATATAAAAGGATCTTTTTAATAAGAGCTTGTACGAGCTTGTCGATCTCAGTGACTATAGACTGATAATAATACTAATAAGTCTAACAAAAGTTGAAGATCTTAAATTTCTTAGAAATAGAGAAAACATCCTGATTGTAAGCAAGCTTCAGTTTGGTGATTGAAATTATAGAGTAAAATTTAGTGGCTTGGTTTGTGAATCGGTTTTAAGAAGAACAAATTTCACCACGATGGTCTAGGAAACGTGGAGGATCCGACAGAAGGATAAAGTTGAGATCCTAGACGTTGAAACCTGTTTCTTTGTGCCAGTGTAAGTTTTATTGTGTTATAAATAGAAGTATATGCTTTAATTGATGATTGTAACGATTAGAATTAATATCGGGGATTAATAACAAATCGAATATCGACTCCAGTTTCCGTTTGTTCCTTAGTTTGTTCTTTCGGTTCCAGTATTAACACACACTTATGTAGTTAATTGTATACAGACGTATTTAAATTTTAAGAACATTTTTAATATACATATGACAAAGTTATAAAATCTCTTACAAACGTTTTGGTTTTCGGTTTTTGATTCGATTCTAGGTTCGATACTAAATTCGAATAGGTTAATCTTTTGGTTATATTTCCTGATATAGTATACAATTGATAGATAGCCCTCCCAAAATAAGTATATCTTTAATTTTCACATTCATCTAGATTAATTTTGTCTTGTTTGATATTTTCTGAACTAATCTCTTGCAAGCCCTGGCAAAACTGCATAACTATATGAGTGTCTAAAAGGGCAGGGTATTTAATAGCTGTGCACTCTCAACTCACTTGTTTTCTGTGTGCACATTCCGTTAAAGACCTTCCCACAAATTGCTTGACTATTATAGATAATTTTCCTAAGTATATTTGCACTTTTGCTTGAAGTTTAAAAGGTTGTGTAAAATTCTCTGCATTCAGCAGAAACCAAAACAATCATCTATCATCAAATAGCTATCAGAGAAATTGTGATAGTTTCCGGGTAAACGTTTTCATGGAACTTGAAGTCAAAATCAAAGTTATCTTTTATTTTAATGTCAAATGTGTTTACTGATTGGTACAAAATGCTATTTGAAATGGAAACAAAGAGAGCATAAGGGCAGATTTGAATTAGTAAATAATAGATTGTAATAACAAAATATCAAGCCAATCTTGTATGCGCTTATACTAACTATAATATATACAAAAGTTGAAACCACTTTTCAAGCCCGTTTCCATCAAAGTAGTCTGCTTTTAGCCTGCAGTGTTTATTTGTTTGTTTGTTTTTCTTTTAGCCATGCGAAATCAAGCCAATTTAACTAAAATAAAAACGTTTACATATTTATTTCGTGCTTCCAATTAGAGTTGTGTCGATTTGTTCCAAAAAAGTTCAAATGAACGGGTCATTAAAATAAACGAATAAACCTATGTAGTTCTTAATGAACTACATACATACATATATCGTTCATTTTGTTCAGTTTGTCAGTTTAAATGTCTTTCCGTTCTTTCTTAGAATTTCTTATTATTAGAATCTTTTACACAAATACATTTAGAATACATTAATTGCCGTAAAAATATAGAATTTCTTTATACAGTCGTGTCTGGATATCGTGAACCAATTATTGCAAGGCCTGTTCACAGTAATGAGATTTTTCACTATATCATGGTTAAAATTTTTGTCAACTGAACAACTGACCAACTGAACAAGTGACCAACTGAATAACTGAACAAGTGACCAACTGAACAAGTGACCAACTGATTAACCAAACCACTAAACAACTGGACAACTGACAAACTCACCAACTGAACAACTGACCAACTAACCAACTAAACAACTAACCAACTGAACAACTGACCAACTCACCAACTGAACAACTCACCAACTAACCAACTGAACAACTGACCAACTGACCAACTAACCAACTGAACAACTGACCAACTTACCAACTGAACAACTCACCAACTGACCAACTGACCAACTGAACAACTGAACAACTGAACAACTGAACAACTGAACAACTAAACAACTAACCAACTGAACAACTGACCAACTTACCAACTGAACAACTCACCAACTGAACAACTGACCAACTTACCAACTGAACAACTCACCAACTGACCAACTGAACAACTGACCAACTGAACAACTGAACAACTGAACAACTGAACAACTAAACAACTAACCAACTGAACAACTGACCAACTTACCAACTGAACAACTCACCAACTGACCAACTGAACAACTGACCAACTGACCAACTGACCAACTAACCAACTGAACAACTAAACAACTAACCAACTGAACAACTGACCAACTTACCAACTGAACAACTCACCAACTCACCAACTAAACAACTGAGCAACTCACCAACTGAACAACTGACCAACTGAACAACTGACTAACTGAACAACTGACCAACTAACCAACTGAACAACTGACCAACTAAACAACTAATCAACTGAACAACTCACCAACTAACCAACTGAACAACTGGAGAACTGACCAACTTTACAACTGAACAACTGAGTAACTCACCAACTGAACAATTGACCAACTGAACAACTAAATATTAATCCTATTCATCGTTCATCAACAACTAAACAAAATGACTGATTTAGTTCACGTCTTAAAAACGAACGATTAAACCTATTCAGTAAATTGAAGTAAGAATCCCAACTCCACTTTAATTATAGTAGTTTTATTTTCCCGCCAATTTTTAGTTGCGATAATAAAGCAACACAATTAGAAATCTAACAATCTTTTTTGCTGATGGATCTTCAATTATCGCAATCACAAATAAGTAGACATTATATGTAATGTTGTACATCACTTTCGTTTAGCATCAACAACGAGTAAAATTCCATCGATTTTCTCTCAACGTTTTGTGTTCTGGTGAACGCGGCCATTGTCAAGGTGTCAGGGTCAGTGTTGGACAATGCCATGTGATAAACTGTCATAATTTAGGTTTGAGGCAACGCTCGTTGAATCCACTAAACAGTTGCAACGCGATCATTTCCGACAATTGTTGCGTGCCAAAAAGAAAGAAGGTATTTTTAGCATTTGCAATTGTCATTGTGGCATGTTGATTTCCCACACGTGCCACTCGTTGTGGCACGCGTTTTCTTTGCCACAGCGAAAAACACACTCAGACTGTGATTTGGTTTTGCAACATTCGGTTGCTGCCTCGTATTGAACGTGCGACGCTCGGGGATAAATTGTTATCGTTCTCAATAAAACCTCATTTTGTGTTTTTCATTGTCGATCGCATTCCCAGTTTAGAAAGAAATACATTCTAATTGGTTCCGTTTACCTTTCAAAAGTAGTCAGCATTCTGCCCAAGAATTATTCGATATTTTGTAGTGAGTATTTATACATAGGCAAATAATAGGCAAATAATATGTTGAATTTCTCGGCCAGACAACTTTATTTTAATCAATTTTGTTTTGCATCTTGCTTGAATTTTATTCTGTAAATTGTTCTACTTACTTGACATTAGCTCTACTACTTTTGGGTACGCTGAAAATCATGATTATGAACAGGAATTTTTGAAATGTATAACTTATTATCTACCTCATAAATCGTATAGATATTTAATTATAAAACAAAAACGATGATATTTATTGTGATATAGTATGTATGTAAGATATGGTAGAGATTCCCCACTGCAAAATAACAGTCGATTAACAAACAAAAACGAAGTCAGATTTTTAGCAACACGGCAGAAAATGAGGCCGAAGAAGCACGCAGAAAATCTACACACAAAACTATGTAGTGAACATGCCGATCAGTGGGGCGGAGCGACAGTAGGATACCCTGTGCAGGTCTTAAAACAAAAGTATTTTGAGGAAACTAGCTATAAAACTCTAGCTCTTATAGTTGCTGAGATCGACGCGTTCATACAGACGAACGGACGGACAGACAGACGGATGGACGGACAGGTGTCAATCGACTCGGCTATTGATACTGATCAAGAATATATATACTTTATAGGGTCGGAGATGCTTCCTTCTGCCTGTTACATATATTCACACAAATTCATTATACCCTTTTTTGCCCATTTTTAATGGGCACAGGGTATAAAAAGAGGCAGCCATCAGCAAACTAAGCAATAGCAAATACTTATTTTATTTAAAGAACCAATCTTTTAATATTTTTTAGACCCTTTACTTAAAAAAGTAAATAGGGTCTATTAAGTTTGTCAAAATGTGTGTAATAGGTCGAAGGATGTCCGGCAGACCCCAGTAAAGTATATATATTCTTGATCAGCATCAGCAGCCGCGTCATGTCCGTCTGTCTGTATGAGCGCCTAGATCTCAGAGACTATAAGAGCTAGAGTCACCAAATTTGGTATGGTGGTTCGTCTAGGGGCTAAGCAGATCAAGTTTATCTTAAAAGTTTGACACGCCCCCTTCCGCCTCCGTAAATCGAGAACAAAATTTTTTAAATCCCATAAAACGAAAAATATTAAAGCTAGAGTCCTGAAATTTGGCACACTGGACGAGCATCAGGGTCCCAACGTATCCTGATATCCTCGGATAATAGTCTAGGAAGTTATTAAAAAAATAACCTTAGTTCCCATACAATGGTCAATTTTAAAGCTGGAGCCTTGAGTTTTGGCACACAGTACCAGAATCTGAATCCTAATGTATCCTGAAAATTTCATTGCGATCAGATAATAAACTCGGAAGTTATTCAATACTCAATACTACTCAGTGTAGGGCCAAAGGAAGGATAAGAACTGTTATTGTTACTCTTATTTCCATTTTGAAGAATAAGTAAAGGGTCTCTCATAGTCGACTTCGACTGTAGCCTTTCCGACTGGTTATCGTCATATTAAAATATTAAACTTTGAGTTAATAACTTAAGTCACATGTAGTACAAATGTTCGGTGCATCGCTTGGTGCGTCGCTTTACATTCATTTAATTCAATAAAAACCATCTAAGCCTTACACAATAAGAGCTATAGGCCTTAATATCAGCGGACGGATTAATCTGTTTCTTAGATTCCATATAAGGTTTAAGTTTACATAGATCATTACTTACTAAATCATAATAATAGAAAACAAGGTATACAAATTTTTCACCTGCTAAATTATACTCAAACTTTAAGAAAACATAAGGGATTTCAACGTGACAACTATCAATAAAAAGTTGTATTATTACTATTCAGTCAAACGATAATCGCTTTTTAATATAATGTTAAACTTCGTATAAGTGTAAATATGTTTAATGTCTTTATTTTAGTAACGTTTATTCAGTGCACCAAAGGTAGTCTTAATAAACTCTAAAACAAAATAAAACAGATATTGTAAACTTAGACAATTCATAGTATAAAATAAAACTAAGAATATGATTACAAATTACAGTTGTAGTCAGTAAAGTAATTGTAGTATGTCTAGTAAGTTGAAGTTTAGTTCTAAAACTTAATACGAATACGTATTCTAAATGTACATAGATTGATTATAAATTTGTTTTCTATTACTTAAATGAATGTCATAAACTAATACTATAAATGTTTTGCAGGTGGGCGAGCACCTGGTGCCATCGGGTGACAACGCTGATTGGACTGCGCTGGGAATTGCGTGGCAAGGAGCATCTGGAGAAGGATCGGGCCTGCATCATTGTGGCCAATCATCAGAGCTCGCTGGATGTGCTGGGTAAAAACAATGAAATACGAGAATTGTTCCAAAAAGTCTATACAAAACTCACAAAAATCATCAAGTGATAGACAAATACGTATGAGTGCGAGAGATTGTTGAAACAACAAATGTACCAATTGGATACGTGATTTCATTTCAGAATGCAATTTTAGGCAAGGAAAAACAATTGAATTGAATTGAATTGACAATTGAAAATAAACACAATACAGTTGTGAACTAGTATTCAAAGGCATGTTTAAATGATTTTTTATCGTAATTCTCATGTGTTTTTTCATCAATATGAAAACGAGAATTCATCCATTACTGCAATCCAGAGACCAGGGCAATGTCTTTCTAGAGAATAGCCGGCTCCAAAGAGAAGGCAGATACTTACTATAAAACTAGCTAGTAAGATGATGACCACGGTTTTCTGAGGTGCTTGGAAAGCTGATTAGTCTTTCTAATCAAACGTCTCTTAATTATAAAAGAAAAAAATATATTGTTTTCAAATACTTGAGTTTTTCAAGCTTGAAACATTTAATTGATTGAAAAGTGAATCTTTTCAATTACCATTAAATCCTGTTGGAATTTGTTTACAATTTAGCTCAACTATTTTTTGAAATCAATTGATTTATCAGTCTTTAATTCTTAATGACTCTTGAACTCACTTAAGTGACAGCTTATATTTATTTATTAATTTCCCTTTCATTAAAATTGTAATTAGGATATTTCCCAACCAATTAATATTTAATTGGGATTTTTTACGACCAGCCCATATTTAATTTGGAATATATCCTTTCAATGAAATTAAATGTAAACAATTTAAAGGCCTGAAAAAGGACTAAGTTAGAAGTTAACAAGTACAAGAGACGGGGCGGAGCGGTAGTAGGGAACGATATGCCACAGTCGAAGCCGACTATGAGATACCCTTTAATAGTAACTTTCGAGTTTATTATCCGATCGCTATGTAATTTTAGGGATACAGTGCGATCCCTATGATTGTCCTGGGTTTAATAATTCTCAATTAATGGGATTTAGAAAGAAATTTAGATTTTTGTGAGCGGTAGAGGGTGTGGCAATAATATTAAAACAAACTTGACATTTGTGGTGGGCTCATGAGTATTGTCCACCAAATTTGGTGACACTAGCTCTTATAGTCTCTAAGATCTAGGTGTAAATACAGAAGGACAGACGGATGGACGGACAGACAGACGGACAGACAGACGGACAGACAGACGGACATGGCTATATCGACTCGTCTGTTGATGCTGATCAAGAATATATATCTATTTGAATGAAGCTTGTTGCAGGCACGTCTTTCTTTTGCAGGCAGTACATTTGTATGCATGTGGTAACCGACCGGATCGTATCACTATATCATATATCTGCCATAGGAACAATCGGTCGAAAATCATACTTTAGTTTTACAAACTATTTTGTTTCTCGACAAACCTCAACCAATCTAACAGATTATATATTTGGTCATGTCTTATATATGCTGAACAATGCTCATTTAAATCAGATCATAGCAACCATAGATACAATAGGTCGAAAATTATAGCTTAGTATGAGTATCTCAGTATCTATGTTGTTTCTTAAGATTTCTAAACCAAACTGACTAATTGTGTGTTTGGATTTGTGCTCTTCATTCTGACAACATTTGATTAGGGTCTTAATACTATATATCATAGGAAAGATCGGTTGAAAATTGAGTATTGGATATGAAAACCTTGTCGTGCCTTGTCAAAAACAAAACAAAGAAGACTAGCTCAGGGCACTCTACAGTCGCTCCAGCTCCGAGTCTCCGGTTTGTTTTATATATTTAACATTTATTGTGCAGGTTTGAAATACTTTTACTTGAATGATAACACAGTATTGTGTTGTTTATGTCACCAAGTCTATCTATCGTTTTGTAAAGACTTATTGAACAATTCTCGTAGTAATACATATAATGTGTTTAGAGTCAACTCATTAACCAACTGCTTTAACTTTCAGGCATGTTCAACATCTGGCATGTGATGAACAAGTGCACGGTGGTTGCCAAGCGTGAACTCTTCTATGCCTGGCCGTTTGGGCTGGCTGCCTGGTTGGCCGGCTTGATATTCATTGATCGTGTGCGCGGCGAGAAGGCACGAGATACATTGAATGCCGTAAATCGTCGGATCAAGAAGCAGCGCATCAAGTTATGGGTATTTCCGGAGGGAACGCGTCGCAATACCGGCGAATTGCATCCATTTAAGAAGGGCGCCTTTCATATGGCCATCGATCAGCAGATACCGATATTGCCGGTTGTCTTCAGCTCCTACTGTTCATTCCTCAACGATAAGAAGAAGATATTGAATGCGGGACGCATAGTGATTACCACATTGCCGCCGGTCAGCACCGAGGGATTAACCAAAGATGATATCGATACGTTAATGGAACGTGTACGTGCCCAAATGACCGAAACATTTAAGCTTACCTCGGCCGAGATGTTGCAACGTTATAAGACCCACAAGACGCCACCGATAACGCCGTCGGTTGTTAACGGTACGGCGGAGGCTGTTGCCGCCGCTGTGGCAAATAGCTCGACGGGGTATGCGCAGTTGCATGTTGGGGCCGCTGCCGCCTCGTATGAGACTTACAAGAGCAGCGCAGCCAGCAAGGCGACCATGCTGAAGACACTGTAGACACGCCTCTCCTGGCCAACAGGACTAATAGCACCTTAACCTCTTATGACATGCACGTGTCCGACTGTCGAGACTTTATTCGTAGGCAAAAACAAAAAACAAAACAAAAAACACAGCAAACACATACCAAAACAAAACAAAACGAAAACGAAGACGAAAAAGAAAAAGAAAAGAAACGTAGACAAAACTCTTAAAGCACACTATGCAACATGGTTAATGTTTTCTCTCCTTTCAATTGCTTTAGTTTTATTCTATTTTTTTCTTTACATCTTGTGCTCGATGATTGACTGACTGACTTACTGATTGACTTGTTGGCAATTAATGCAGAAAATGACTGGGAAACAGTTGAGGAAAGAAATCTATTACTATAAATTCAAAACTAACAAACAAATATTTGGAAAATTTATATTTAACCTTCATCAGATTGTGCTCTAAAGATGTTGAGTGTTAAATGAGCATTAGATTAATTATAAAAGTATTTGCAACGCCGGGTTACATCAGCTAATATATAGTACATACATATATCTCTCAAGATCCTCATGGGAGCTACTTATGATCTCCTGAGCTTAAAAACAAGTCTTCTATTTTCAAACTTATCGAGAGAAACCTATCATTTCCAAATAGTTTTTAAAGTTGTTTCTTAGTTTATTAAAGTATTCTTGTTTATTTTTTTTTGTGTTGCATAGTGTTAATTTTATGCATAATATAATAATATACAGCACATAAAGCTATAACTAAAGTTACATACAAACTATAATCAATGTATTAGCGAAAACATTTCTAACGAATTTTTTTCAACACACACACAAACACACACACACACACACACACACACAAACACACACAAGAAAATGCAAAAAATAACGTATTTTTTTTACTTAGACATACCAAAAAGAATAAAAACAATAAAAATAACTAAGAAAAGATAAGTGAAAAATTGTAACCAAAGTTATGTGAAGATACTCTAACTAGAGGTTAGGGGTTTCAATATGCCCAGTTTTGAAAGCGCTCTCCGAAATGCGCTCAATATCGTTTGTATATAGCTGAAAAAGAAAAAAAACAAAAAAAAAATAACAGAAAAAACAAAATAAATGTGGCATTATCGTAGCCTTAACAACATTTTGAAGAGCGCATTATTAACTTGGCCTGCCGATGTTAAACTTTTAATTTTTTGTATTATTTTACATAGTATTATTATAATTACTTTTAAATAGTTTTATTATACTTATTTTTTTGTTTGTCTTCTTCTTGTAATCGTTCAGAAAATTATGAGATTTCAATTACATTCTAATTATGTATTGCAATCGAGTATATAATTATAAATAGTATATCTAAATAATAATGTTTTTAACTCAATATTGTAAATACGATTCAATACAGACAGATCATGGGCAGACAGCGAAAGGAGAGAAAATGCAAAAACAAACACAAACACACACACAGAGAGAGAGAGAGAGGGAGAGAGAGAGTGTGTGTATTAGTAAGAATTTCGCTCTGTTGCAATTTAGTTTAAAGACAAATCAACACAATTAAACACTAATATTAAAAATAACTTTTTTTTGCTAATACCATTTTGTGTTTCATTCGCATTTAGATATTAAATCAGCGTGTATGTATTAATGCTGGACTTCTAAACATTTAGAACCAACTAGAACAAAATAAGAAATTGCTGCTGTCGTCACTCTCGACTAGTGATGGACTTTTGGGCCCACTGTGGGCGCCCACTGTTGCGGTTTGAAAAATTTAATTTAGAATAAAACCAGTCGGAAAGGCTACAGTCGAAGTTGACTATGAGAGACCCTTTGCTTATTTTTCAAAATGGAAATAAGAGTAACACTAAAAGTAAGCCATAACGCGTTGTAACGTCAATATGCTCTTCTTCTTCCTTTGGCCTGACACTGAGTAATATTGAGTGTTGAATAACTTCCGAGTTTAATATCCGATCGCGATGAAATTTGTCAAATACATTAGGACCCCGATGATTGTCGTGTTTGTCAAAATTCAAGGCTCCAGTTTTAAAATTAATCATTATATGGGATTTTAAGTTTTTTTTGAATAACTTCCGAGTTTATTATCCGATCGTGATGAAATTTTCAGGATACATTAGGATCCTGATCAGTGTTGCCAACTCTTCAGGGCACAGGAAAGCTAAATTAACATTTCAAGATAGCTAGAAAAAGCTAAATAAAATTTCAGTAAAGCAAAAATGGGCAATTGTCAAGCTCAACTTAGCATTCTTCTCCCTTCGATTTGTACGATAGGTTTGTACCAATGTATTTTAAATACTTTAAAGTCACTTCATAGTTATGGCCACAATTATTTGCCATACGCAATCCAAATCTATAAATATAGATAGAAAAATGTATAATTAATAATTAGTAATTATACTTTGATCAATCTCATAAGCAAAACATCTCGAAGCACTCTTTAGCATTAATGATATATATTGCAATATTTGCTATAGTATTTTGATAAATCGCCTGGGTCAATAAAATGCCAATCAATAAATATAGGATCTCGTATCCTGGCATCATTTCTTTCTGAGAACAAACTTAGTGATGGAAAAGTATAATAATTATAGATGATGAAGAAATATCGATTGATGAAAAGTAATGCAATGCTATCGAATATTAAGATGTTGCCAGAGTTTTGTGAAAGTAACAATAAAACAATATAAATTGTCAATATAGCTAGAGTTCCTGCTAGCCGCTATTTCACAAATTTTCCCGCGATTAGCATTCGTAAGCCGCCAGAACTGACGGAAAAATAGCTGAATTGGCAACACTGATCCTGATGCTCGCCCTGTGTGCCAAAATTCATGACTCTTGCTTTAACATTTTTGGCTTTATGGGATTTTACAAATTTTCTTTTCGATTCTTGGTGGCGGAAGGGGGCGTGGCAAAATTATAAAACAAACTTGAACTTTTCGGGGGCCGCAGGAGTATTGGCACCAAATTTGGTGACCCTAGCTCCTATAGTCTCTGAGATCTAGGATCAGGACAGACGGACGGACGGACAGACGGACAGACGGACGGACGGACAGACGGACATGGCTATATCGACTTGGTTGGTGATGCTGATCAAGAATATATAAACTTTATGGGGTCTGCCAGACTTCCTTCGACCTGTTACTCACATTTTGACAAACTTAATAGACCCTATTTACTTTTTTAAAGTAAAGGGTCTACAAATATGATAATTGAGGCAAATATGATAGAATATCAACAATTAGTAGTGAAAAGCATCAGCGAAAGATTATTTACCATGGCAACAAATGTTTATCGTCTGAAGATAAATTGAAAACAATTAAAGAAATCGAAAGTTTATCAATGAAAAAGAAGTGAGTGAGAGAATTACGGTATCCCAGCGTGTACGGATTCCACTATATTAAATCAAAATAGAGAATTTATTAGGACATCATTCGAATTTATCACTAATTTCTGATTTTCTAGTTCTCTGTAACACGATAAAAAAAAAACAATTTATAAGTTCGCAATTTAAATTGTACTATATATGATTGTCTATTAGTCTAAGGGCCGATTTCTCATCTTGCCTATTGTCTTAAAGTGTAGATAAACCTGCCGATAAGAGAAATTTGATTTTCTTGTCATAAATTTTGAGCCAGCCTCTCGATAACTTACAGGGCAGATCATCCTCTCTGTAAGTTCTTTACGTTAGCCTACTCTGTTTTAGTTTTTTGTATTGTCAACTCACTAGATATGGCAACGACGTAAAAAGAATTTCAAATGTCAAATAAATAAACTATTGTGTTTCATATTTGTAATGTTTCTTAATGAATACTTGGACGTTTTATATTCAGTCCTTGATGGAGATAACTAATGAGGCAGACGGTCTATGTAACATCACAAGAGTCACTGCATTATTAATAAATTAAACCAATATATTTACTTTAGCTGTTTCATTTTTATTTTATTTTTAACTAAACTTGAACCTCGCATTCTTCTCTCTCCATCTTCACTCTATCCTCGACCATTTCCATCTCGTGCTTTTCGTGAGCGCGCTGGTTTTCTCCCCTCAAAAATTAATGTTGGAGAATAACGAGGCTTAGCTTACTCTCCGCCAGACTGCGCTTACGAGGAGCTTCTTTCTCTGTCACTAACTGGCCCGGCGTCCCTGTCGACCAGTCGCCACTTTCAACAACATCTACCGAGTCACATTCCTCATATTATGTCGTTTTCGGGCCAAGAAAAATTCAAGCAATTAAAATAAATTTGAAATGTCAAGCATCAGAGGTTGCCACTTCTTGAAGAGTGCTGCTCATTTATAAAAAATCTGGCAGCCTTGGGAATATTGTGCCCCATTTCAGGGCACTGAGATGCCACATTATTAAAAACTTTAAATATTTTGAGAAAACGAAAAATGTTATATCCTACATTTATGGTAAAGTAACATTTTCATAAAGTAGGCTGTACCGGTAAGATGAGAAATCGGGCCTAAGTCTCCATAAATCGATCTTTTTCTTTGGCTAATAGTGATTGGAGTTAGAGAAGTTCGACTATAATTGTTCCCTAGAATAAAATGTCTTGTTACTCGCTCTTGCTACTCATACTCGCTAAGGTTATGCTAGTTAGTTAATGAGCAGAAGCAGAACGAGTATTAATAAGTCTTCGCAATTTGTCGTGTCTCTTTACTCGTTAATCCAAGAAGAAAACTAAAGAGCAGACGCTACTCGCCAAGTTCAACTCGCTTGTGATTAATGCTCTCACTGATTGCTGCTAGCCAGCTATCAGCTTTTTATTTCTTTGCGAACTCTGGTATGTAAACACTTTTAAGAAATCATGTTTCATTTTCTATTCATTTGAATCCATTGAGTCTTCGGAATCAGTTGAATCATCCGAATTAGTTGAGTGTCGACGCACTTCCCATGTTGAACAGTTTAAAATATTAAAGAGTTTTCGGATTGATGCATCTTCGTCGTCTAAAATGTTTCCACATACGCAACATCTCTTAATATTTGGATATGGTATTCTTCGGATTCTCTACAGTATTGTCAATTGAGAGTGTGATTTAATTATATATTATATGTACACTGTCGTCTGTCACTTACCAGAGCTCGACGTTTTCTAAACTCAATAATTCCACGAGATGTTAAATGCGTTAGGGCGCGCATAACGGCAATCTTAATGTGTGGCACATATTTAAATTGTCCCAATTTTGATATTATATGATTTGCAACCGCTGTAACAGGAACAAATTTTCGGTGTGATCCTTCGAGATTTGTTATAGCCCTCAAAATCTGGCGACTAATGTCCTTGGATCTACGAGAAGTCATATTTTAGAACCAAAAAAAAAAGAAGAAATACTTTATTGCTTTAAATTCTTTCGACTGTGATGCGATTGAGCGTTCTCGTTCGAATGAGCATAAGCCCTGAATATTTTGGGGCTAGTAGATGTTTGAACGACAAGGCCTACTTGAATATTTGAAATATATTTAATATTTATATTAAAATATTTGAAATTTTAACGCTTACTTTGTTCGTAATTTGTTTACTTTCATAACTGGGGATAAATTCATTAATTCTTTTGTACTTGAAGATAAAATTTATATAACGTTTTGTCGTATTAGTTGCTCTAGTTTTTTTCCAAGTCGCGAATATTATAGCTATTTAACTATGATACGATAATCCAAAACTTTTAAAAGCAACTCGGATCAAAGTCCTCGCAATATCTTGTCTCGTTACTCGCTATAGCTTCTTCCTTAATCCTGGCACTGACATAAGTATATAAAAGTATTAAAGAGACAGTTGCTTAAGTTTCCTTTGTAGTTTATATTCTAGCAATAGTTTCTTTGTTTTGGAATAAATTGAAATGATTCGTTTTCGTTTTCGAAATCTGCTGGAAAATGTCAGACCTGTTTCTGGCAACTTCGTATGAGTACCAACTGTTTGAATCGCTTCTCAAAATATTCGTATTTCGACACTCTTTTGTTATATAGAGTTGAGACTTAGCAAACTAGATTCTACTTAGTATGTATGTGAGTACAAGCAATAGCACAGCGAGAACTACAAAAGCGGCCATAGTATGTCTCGTTACTCGTTACTTGCTCTGGACACTCCCTTACCACTAAGGCTGTAGTAGCTATTTAACCAACAAAGTTTTGATAAAAGTCTTAAAATATAAGCCTTAACATTTGTAATGAACTAGGAACAAAGGTCATGTCTTGTCTCGTTACTTGCCAGCATCAGAGTATCTCTGAAAGAAAGATAAGCACAGCGAGTAGCGATGACAGCACACGCTACTCGCCGAGTTCTACTCGCTTGTGGTTAATGCTCTTACTGTTACCCATCAGCTTTTTATTTCATTTAAAACTATATAAACACTTTAAAATCATCAAACTGAATCAATTAAATTATCTAAATCAGTTGAAGGTTGTTGCACTTCGCTTGTTGAACAGCTCGAAGTATTCAACAGTTCTTGGGATTGGTGTTTATCCTATATGTCTAAGCTCTGTTCAACTGCACTGTTTAAGTTTTAGTTTCGAATGCGTCAAGTTCTCTATAGTTATTTGAATTTAGATGCTGAATTCGTCATAAAGAACAGAAATTGCAGGTGGAAAATGAGAGAGGTTTGAAACAGGATAAATCTTGGTGTGGGTGCTTATTTTTCATAAATTATTGATTCTAGTTTCCATTTAAGACGAATACATTTTGTTGTCCTCCTTAGACCCGCCAGAAACTAGCAGCCTTTATTCCTTCCTACTGATTATGCTTTGCAGATTATAAAAGTCTTTGCCATGTTTTCTCTGCAAAACTCTCTCTCCCCTCTAATAGACACTCCACTTTTCCAAATCCTTGATCATACTAATACTAATACTTAGATTTAAACTTATAATCATCCTTATACCTAAACCTATGCTTACACTTATACCTACTTTTATACTAATACTAATACTAACCCTTATACTTATGCCAATAGTAATAAAAATACACATACTAACACTAATAATAATATAGATATATACTAATAACAATACTAATTGTAATACTAATATACTTATCGATCTGATTGGGTTTTTCTGGGGTTTTCCCCAATCCTTGCAACAAATGTTGGATAATTTCAAATCATAATTTTGACTACCCCCAGACATTTACAATTTATTTCATTGTTTCCTTTTGTTTTAATTTAAAATATTACTTAACTATAGTTATAATTTTAATTGATGATTTAACTGTAACTTTAATTTATTTAAATTCTATTTTCTAATGTTAATTTGAAATTTTTCATTTATTTCTTATCGATGTTAGCTCAAATAAATAAATAAAATATGCACTTTTAAGTATTCATCTTTAAGTTCTTTGACTACGGAAATCTAACCAAATCTATAAGCTAACGGCTTATTCATATCTACACTGGACAAAAAAATAATAAATAGTTAATTGCATTGTTTTCAATCTAGTAAACGAAATTATCCAACAGACATTACCAAGGGCGTCGCATAAAATTGTTTTTAAAACTTGAATTTTATTAAAAAAAACAATTATTATTAATGTCTACGGGAATAAGATACAATTTTTTTTTCTGTTGCAGATGTTTCAATTGTATTTAATAGTTTTTATTTTCGAGCCTAACTTTGAAAAGGATATTACATTAATGAATGCATTCAGGATAATAATATCATTTCCCCACACACATTTATTGTCAAGTTTTATTCTTACGCCGATTGATATTTGCAGATGCCTCCTAAAGGTAGGCAATGTTTTTCTTTCAATCAGACAGTGGCCGTTGTAAGCAGTGCACTGCTTGCTTAACACGCAAAGACAATTTATCTGCATCCCTAATGGTAGGCAACTATTTGGTGGAAATTTCAGAAATATTATTAAGGCGTGCGTGCAGTTTTCTTGAAATGTTGATTTATTTCAAAATATTTGAAGCTGTAATGATAGACATAAAATTCATAAAAGGCATACAAAATATTTTAAATTATTTTATGTGCTGTAAAAAAATATGCCACTGATTAATAATTTAAATTTGCCGATTTTTGTAGGTTTTTAAAAGATGAAGTCGCACATATTTTTTAGGAACGCCAACATTTCGTTTGCTTGTTTTCCAAAGAAATTCCAGATAATTAGTATAATAACCAGCAAGTATAAAACAAATATTCAAAAATTGTAAATTGATCAATGATAATTGAGGTTTTTCTTGGATGGCATTTGATGAAAAATCAAGACTGACGATAATAAAAATGTACAATTGTTCGATATGGAATAAGAAAAAGTGAAAGCTGAGATCAATTAAATGGAAAATTGAAAATGGTAACTCTTTCGGCGTATAGCAAGAGACTGCAACAGTCGTTTCAGTGAGAATCTGGGCTATTGATGGCCTTTGGGTGTTCGATAATAATGCGCTGATGTCATTAATAATAAAAATTATGGGGCGTTTACAAGAGGTTGTCATGACAGTCGACTGACATTTATGCAATTTTATGTGCGTCGACGCACAATGAGACGGACAGGAGAGGAGTGGAGAGGAAAGGAGCGGTCGACGACGAGAAGGAATGTGTTGAGATGATGTCGAGAACTGTCGTCTAATCCACCCCACTGTCTGGTTTTTTTGGGACGTCGCGATGACGTCGGGCAATGACAAGTCTATCAATTTTTCACACACTTATGACACGAAAGGCTGCAAAAGGCGCAAAGCGACAGGACGAGCGATTAAAATGCATTGCATTCTCTACCTTTCGTCTTGTCACAACTTGCTATCCAAAAACGAAAAAAGAAAAGGGGGTAAACCAGCAGGAGAAAGTGAGTTAGGTATAGGGAATAATAGAGACAGACACAGGTCAACCCAAAATTGAAATTGAAATCCAAGGATTTAGGCATGCAAAATGTTGTTTGCTTCATTGCGCAATTTTCGCGCATATCGAATCAAGTAATTTTCACAATTTACGAAATTTAAACGTCCTCATGAATTGCCAATGTCTTAAATAACGAATTCTATGAGCTGAACAGAAGGTTTCAATAGGGGGCCAGAGGAAAATATTCAAACCCTCTGAATATGCCCACAATACTCGTATATTGATATGATATGAGCTTCGATTATTGTTCACTTCTGTCACATTTATGTTGTTGTTCTTGTAGTTGTTGTTGTTGTCGCAATTATTGGGAGTTTGCATCTGTTGTCTGAGAATTTACAAAAATTATGAAGGTACAGCGACGAGTTCACTAATAAAAGTGACTGGTTTCTATGAATATGAATAATTTTGTACAAAAAGCACAAATTTTTAATTTCCAAACATTTTCTCTTATACCATAAACAATTTTTGGTTCTCAATGCATTTATTTTTAGACAAATCTATTAAAATTAATATATTTCCCACAACAAAAGCGAGGAGAAAAATTACATATATTGCTTTGGTTAGTTATTGTAAATAAAACATATTTATTTTATTAATTTAATATTTTTAGAATGAATTTTGTTGTTGTTAAAATAGATATTTAAAATATAAATTATATAGAAATGCTTTTAAACATGTTAAATGTATCAAATTTCCCAATGTCTTTATTAAAACAAAATATAGTAATAATAATATATGCAATAAAATACAATGCAAAAAACAAATAATCAAATATAAATTGAAACTTCAACTTTCAATTTAAGTTTTTGAACTGTTGATATTGCTTTGTTAAATATGTTTAAATATTGGAATTTCCAAATTGTGTATACAGAGTTATCTGGAATTTATTAGAACTTCAAGTGGTCTAAGTTACTTTTTTTTATTTTATTTTATGTAAATTAGTTAAACGAATAAATAGAAAATAGTTAATCGGAATCTCAATTAAAACCCATATTATTTCTGATTCGATTTGATGTTATTTTGAAATTTGTTGTACTGTTTAAGACCAGACACAAGATTCATATTCAGAAACCAATTTATATAACAGCCCTCGATTAAGGAGTATGTATAGTATTTATGAAATATCAATTGATTTTCAGCTTAATCGGAATGAATTGTGAATGAAAATATTAAATGCAAGCCAAGTTTAGTTTTAGACTTATTAAAATATTGTTCATCTTTTAAGGATTACATAAACGTATAAATGAGTATCTAAATTATAATTAATAGATTTAGCATATTTTCATATTTTTTAAGGAATGAGATAGGTTCATCTAGGTTTTTCATCTGTTTGGTACCAAATTTTTTATTTAGACTCTTTATCGTTCAAATAGAACAAATTTGAATGCATATTGGTGTCGAACGTGACCATCGTACACATTAAAAGTGAATAAAAAGGCAAAATAATATGGATTTTTATTTTGACAATTGATTCAATATATACTAGCTCTTAATTAGCCTTACAATGGGTGCTAAGTTCGAGTTTAGGGAGGCTTTCGTTTTTAAGATAATTGCAAAAAATCAAGGAATTCGCACATGACAAAAAAAACAGAAGTGATTTCGTCGCCAACAATTCAAACTCCGATTTCAGCGAAGCCTGAGGCAATATTTTAACGTAAATAATTTCAAAAATGTTGTGCATAGATGCCGCTTAAAAATGATTTTGATTTTACCCAAAAATTATTTATATTTTTTTTGTAAATTCAATTTTAAGCACTGTCGCTCGTGACACCGAAATATGCGATAATGCAAAGCCGAAATCGCATACTTTCTTATACATTATGTTTTGACTCTATGTACCTTTCCAAAGATCTGGAGTACCATAAGACAATGCATAATAATAACTTATTCTAAGAATTTGTAACAAAACAAAATGTACACTAAAAATATGCCCAAATGAGAAAAGTTGCACTTGTTCGACTGTGCATTAGTTACATTTCATTGTTTTCCTATTAAAATATCGACTAAACACCCTATTGTACCCTGCGTCCATTAAAAATTGGCAAAAAAAGGGTATAATGAATTTGTGTGAATGTATGTAACAGGCAGAAGGAAGCATCTCCGACCCTATAAAGTATATATATTCTTGATCAGTATCAATAGCCGACTCGATTGACACCTGACCGTCATTCCGTCTGTCCGTCCGTCCGTCTGTATGAACGCGTTGATCTCAGCAACTATAAGAGCTAGAGACTTCAAATTTGGAATGTAGGTTCCTGAATACCATCCGCAGATCAAGTATATTTTCTATTTTAGATATCAAGTCCCGTTGGTTTTAAAATGAGAAAAATCACCATAACATAAGCAATGTTAAAACTAGAGACTTGAGATTTGGCACACATGACAAAAAGCTTGGACTTAATGTGTCCTGAAAATTTCATAGCGATGTCACGCTCCCTCGACTGATCGGCTTGTTTTTGTAATGAAACAAAATTCTTTTTAAACACTTTAAATGTTTTTTGGTCTCGGTGAACCTTTTGGTGGAAATGCCCATATGCAAACAAATTTGTCAAAAATATGCAAAATCCAAGGTCTAATAATTAAGCATATAATATTTTATGAATATTTGTTTGGGTTTAGGCTTAAAATTTAATTATGTTTTCAACGAATGTTGTTGAAGTTTTGGACACTTTAAGATTTCAATTCGTTTTTTTTCTTTTGGTCCATTTTTTGAACGATCTCTGCAAGTTCTTCATTTAGTCAAGATATTTTTGGTATGTCTATGTTTCTGACAGTTACATGCCGTTGGTGTCATACCGTCAACCAGTCCCATCCCGTCTTGTAACATGCCCAAAAACTGTCGCGTCATGGCTGGCCAAACACACAGAAACGAGATCATTCTACTTATGTGGAATGTGATTTACATGACAGTCGTCAGTTGGGACACAATTTTCACAGATTTCATCGTATATTAAAAAATAGAAGAAATATGAAAAAAAAAGAAAAAACATGAGGCGATCCTGCAACTTGGACACATGTCAATCAAATGAAATTAACACGTCATCATCATTGGGTCTAATAAGTAGCTCCCTACGCTTGGGAAATGGAAAATCGGAAGTGGGAACTCGTAGCTCGTAGCTCGTAGCTCGAAACGGGCAAATGAAGTGAAAACACTGAGATTAGCTTGGGGCAATGGAAATTCTGATGATGATGATGATGGTGGTGGTGGTTAAGGCTCAAAAGCATTAGCTAATGTTATTTTTTTATTTTTTTTGCTTTCGCGATTATTGCGGTTGATTGCATTTTACAGCGTTGATTTTAGCATGGAGGCAAGGTCCAGGCTAATGGGATTACGTAATATCATTAATCAGCCAAGTGAAATTGCAACACACACACACACACACACAGATAGAGCTATGGCATGTGTGTGTGTGTGTAGATTGACATGTGTCGCATGTGTTGCAAATGGTTGACAAGCATGTCGCATGTTGTGCTGTTGATGTTGCACCCACATTCACATTCACAATTGACGATCCTCCCTTCGATGCTCTTCCGGACACGCGCTATCTGTAATTATGTAATTACACCTCTCTGCTTAGTAAGTAACAGCAATAGTAACAGTAACAGATAGTTTGTAAATGTATCTGTATCTGTATGAACATGTTTGCCCCTCGTGCCACAACGTGGCATATCGCACTAATTGCATTAAATTGTTCTACACGGCGATCGGCGACTATCGTGGCTATCTGTTGTCCAGCTGACGCTTCAACCTTCCTACCTTCCTCCCTCTATATAAGTATATCTGCCACAATCCTCCACTGCCCACATCCCTTAGGTGTTCATTTTATTGATATTTGCTTAGTGCGACAGTTTAAGTTCTTCTTCTTCTCCTTTTTTGTTTTGTTTTTGTCGATTGGTAAACAATTTAATTGCCTCATGGAACATTTTTTTTTAGGTATTTACGCTGTAATTTCTTAATTTCCATTTGTGTTCCGATCGATTCCTTTATACTTAGTAGGCCTGGTTCTCTGTAATCATATCACCCTTATGCTACCTGCACCACTGATGATGAGTACAAATACTCCCCCGTATCCCTGCGGCTCGTACAGTTCCTCTCATTGAATTTAATGACCTAATTAACTAAATTGCTTTGAATGAAAATGAAACTACATTTAGTAGTGAATTGATCAATGTGTAGTTCTTTTGGATTTCTTTTATTTCGCTAATAGTACTCAAGTTTCCCTATTTCTATATTATAAGAAAATTTAGACAAATCAGTTCACTTAACTTAGAGTCTTTTTTGAAAAATATTTTAATTTTTCGACACTTTATTTTAAAGAAAAGTTTAAGGGTCTAATAAGTTTGTCAAAAACGAAATGTGCGTAACAGGTCAAAGGAAGTCTGGCAGACATCATAAAGTATGTATATAATCTTGATCAGCATCATCCGAGCCGAGTCAATATAGCCATGTCCGTCTCTCTGTCCGTCTGTCTGCCCGTCTGTCCTGCTGCATGAACACCTAGATCTCAGAGACTATAAGAGCTAGAGTAACCAAATTTGTTGACAATACTACTGACGCTTCCACAAAGGTGCAGAGTATTTTAGGATTTTGCCACGCCCCCTTGATCGACCAAAAATAGGAAAAACCCGTATAACATGAGTAATTTAAAAGATACAAGAAACAAATTCGACATACATAAAGTTTAGTTCAATTGCGATGTATACTGAAAATTTCATTGCAATCGGACAATAAACACCGGAGATTTGAGGCAAATTTCGAATATAAAAAGGTTGAATGCAGCAACTTGAGGCAAGGAAACTGGTAATTTGCCAGATAATCGACTATGGTTGCATTGGCGCAATGGTTAGAGTGTCGAACTCTTGCGCTGAGGTTCTGGAGTTCGACGCCTACTAGAGACACACTTTTTCTTAAGGTTATTATTGTTTTTACAATTTTTTTATGCTTATACTTTTATTTTCTTTTCGAAGAACAAGAAAATGGTTTCTCATAGTCGACGTCGATTGCAGCCTTTCCGACCGGCTCTAAATACTAGTAAGTAAGTAAGTAAGTGAAAAACTGTTGTATACAACTTTGATGACAACATCTTGGGGGAAATAAGTAGGTGGAAAACCTAAATATATATATAACAGAATGTGGATTAAGTTTATCCTCGAAAAGAGGGAAAGTGTGAATACTGTTGTTGACAACTTTGTTGACTTACTATAGATAAGTTTCAGACAGACTGGATAAAGTGACACACAACACGATCTGTGTGTGCAAAATAATTGAATTCTTTGCTAAATTCTACGCCTAAAGAGAAAACTGAAAAGACAAACGCTTGTGGTCAACAATGTAGATGTTCATGTGTCCACAAACTTTAAATAGTATCTATGCTTAAAATTAGGTAGAACACATAACTTATTGAGAGGAAAAGGACATGACAATTTTAGTAGAGATCACCGCAAATTAAGAGAAATAAATGGGAAATCTTTTGTATGTAACTTAAATCGTTTACTTTCGATTTGTTTGAGGTGAATTTTCATAGAAGTCTGCCCCAAATTTAGTTATACAAGTCACTGACTAAGTGATTCAACTAATGTTGAAGCAAACATAAGAAAATAACAGGATTGTATGACAGATTGGAATGAAATAAGATCAAATTAAGAGTATAAGAAGTTGAGTCAAAGGCGAGTAAAAAATATAACATGATTGGGAAGATGTTTAGTTTTTAAGAAACTTTGATCCAATTAGCTACCAGCTTATATGATAATCTCATCAAGAAGTATTACCAATTATAATTAATTCAGTAAGAGAAAGTTTTAATGAGAAAAAACAGCAGCAGTTTAGAACTGTAAACTGTAGATCGACTGTATTTTCGTAGTATCTAATAATCTGACACTATCAAGTCTTGAATCGAATCTCACATTTAGTTCCGAATTGTCCATTAAAAGTATATTAAATTCAAATTATGTGATGGAATCAGATATGATCAGATCGGAGTGACAGTTACATGAGAGTTTTGTTGGTCGTTCGGGATGCGAGGAATAAAGTAATTAGCCATGCAGCATGTGAGAGGTGAGGTGAGGTGAGAGTTGAGTGAAAGGACCCCTCATTCACTGTGGGGTCGATATGGAAATTTTACTTCAGCTTGATTGACAACTGATCTTTTTTTTTGCCTTCTGCTTTTTTTTTTTTTAACTTCATCTCTGATGATGATCCTATGATCCTTTTGTTTGCGTGCAAACACTCATAAATGATGTTCATGTCGAAGGCAAAAAAAAAAGAAAACTGTTTCCCACGTATCAAAAGAAATGTTGCACCCTCAGAGAGAGAGAGTGTAAAAAATGAAAAAATGAAGAAAATGTTGTTGCAACCATAGCTAACAAGCCTGTAATTACTCGACAAAGATTGTTGCCATGTAACACCTTAATGGACTCACCGACAACAACTGACGGGATGACTGACTGGCTGACTGACTGACTGACGGGGAGAGTGTTACCCCTAAACCGTGTTCTAAATTTGCATAAAAAAAGATGAAAAATTGAAAAATTGAAAAGAAAAAAAATCGTATAGGAGATTAGACGATTTGTCGATTTCGTTGGCAAACTGTTTTGACATGAAACATGAAAATATTTGTCAGCGTAGCTAAAAAGGATTACGCGTTATGCGTAATCATATTTTATGACATGTCTGTAGGAAATTAGCATAGGTTCAGAATTTGTAATGATGCCAAGTGAGACGAACTCCTAGAGAGAAAGACGCGAGAGAAAGGGCAAGAGAAAGGTCAACAAATGCTGTGAGGTGCAAGGCGACAGCTCAATTATACATAAGTATATGTATGTAGGTTAGGTAAGGCGACAAGGACCAAAGGACCAGAGGTCTAACAGGGTTGACCAGAATGAGAAAAGGGTTTACAAGCCAAGATCACAAAACAAATCGCAGCTAAGTCGCTTAAGCACAAAACACACACAGAGAAAACTGCTGCCAGGATCAGGATGAGCCGGGCACCTTTGACAGCTGTATGTGTGTGTGTGTGTGTGTGTGTCGCAGGACTTTACTATCGCAGTGCTAGATCTTGCTACTAAATGTGGCAATTAACTTAAAGACTGACCCAAGTTGCTGCAAGACGTGTTGCAAGGAGTCAACGAAGCGCATAGTCAACCAGCCAGCCTCTTAAGTAGTTGCACTTCCGACAATTAGGCGGGCACAGGACATCCTTCTGACGCTTCCCGCTAGCCGCTTGCCGCTTGCCACAAACGCACAGTGGGATAAACGACTGGACAAGCGAATATTAGTTTTATAATATTTGTTAAATTTCAATATCGATATTTATACAGTTGCAAGCTCTTCAAAACGACATACAGCGAGTTTAGCAATTGTGTATTTCTAGAAACAATTGAACGCAATATATTTCATTTTACTTTACACGAGGTAAAAGTCTAGTGACGAAAGCATATTCAAGCCCCAAAATTACTGATATCATATTTTGTGACGAACAATATGCATTTTAATATATAAACTATTCTAATATAAACAAATAGTTTGTCATTTAGCACATTGCACAAAATGGTACAGCATTTGTGTACCTTTTCGGTCCAGTCGATCTCTATATCCAATCCTGCATGTATATATAGCTAGTGGTCAGTAGCCCAGCAAACTTCTGCTTTCGTCACTAGCGTGGACTGCCGTCTACAGTTGTACAGCTTGTGCTAGAAACTTAAATTAAATAAGAAAATATATATAAATGGAAAGAAAATGTATTTTCTTGTCTAAGCAATTAGTTACTTGATGTACTGTATAATATTATGCAAATAAAATACATTTTGTTGTTTATTTTTTGAATAAACAACTTATTTTTTTATAGTTGCTTATGGTAAATGGTTAGATCTAGTTCCAAAAATAAGATACATCAAGTTCAACTAATTTTATAAATTAAAAACAAATACGTTAATTTGTTTTATTGTCAAAACAATTATTTGACACTATTTGGCGCTCATTTACGCTTAAAACAAATCAAATTATATTCACTATTTACTATACTATATTCAATACAATCAATTTCTTTTGCTGAAGTTTACGGTAAGTTTTTAAAAATAAAAACATATTTTGTGCATATTTATTTTGATATTATCCCGGAGTAAAAAATCCATTGGAAAATTATTGAAAGACTTTTTTTTTAAATAAATTTTTACTGTTCAATTTTTGTTTAAACACGTGCAATTTATTTCATTTTACACAAAGTGGCCGATCTGCTTTTTGGATACCAATAAAAAACCTTTACAGCCAGAATATGTTTACGCTAAGAACATTTTCTAAGCTCTTAATCATTGCTAGTTGTAAAAAAGTTGTATTTATTATTTTTTAATTGAATAAATATTAACAAAATGTAAAGAATAGTTACAAAATTGATGTCTAGTAAAAGTGGATGATTAATTTTTGTCACTTGCGAAGATATTAATTTCATATAAGTCAGTCATTTTGGATCCCAATCTTAGAATCCTTTCAAACAAAATATGTCACTAAATAATATTTTATAAGTTGTGACTTAATTTTAATTTTAAAAAATATAAGTTTTAAGAAAAATAAACTACAAATGCATTTATCTATATTACTTTCGAAAATATTAATTTTATATAAGCTAGTCTAGCCATTTTGGATTCCAGCATAGAACTCTTTCAACCAAAATATGTCACTAAATAATATTTTATAAGTTCTGACTCATTTAAGCATACATTTTTTTTAATTTAAGAAAAAAGAGAAGAGTTCTAAGAAATATAAACTAAAAATGATATGATTTATCTGTGTTACTTTCGAAGATATTCATTTGTTTTTATAGGCAAGTTTCGACATTTTTGCCACTGTGCCACTTGTGGGAGTTGCGTGTGTAATGATTGCGGTTAAGTTGCAATGCCCCGCAACTTTCTCAGGGTCATAGCTGGCTGACCATGTCCCTTCTTCTGTTTACTTCTTCGGTTTACTTCCCCTGTGCTGCTTCTTCCTGCCCTGCCACTGTCCGTTGTCCCATAATTGGTTTTACCAAACGGATTTGACTACGTTTGAATGTGTCTGTGTGTGTTTGTGTTTGTTTGTGTGTTAAGCCGGCAAAAAGAAAGCATCCAAGTTGCAGCAGCCCCAGCGGACAGAGTCTTGCAACTTTTGGTCTTGCAACAACTTAGGTAAAAGGATAATAGCCGCAACGGTCTGTCCTTTCTGGGTTTAATCTCAGTCAGAGAGATGGTCAGGCGGCAGCTGGCAACGCCACCACCACCACCACCATCACCACTACCACCACCACTAGCATTTTTGCTCTAATTTAGTGACATGGACATGGTCAAGACATTTGGCAAATTTCGCAAAGGGAAAATTGGACTCATCTTGCGTCAGAAGTGGACGCTGCTTAGGCTCTTTTGTTCCCCGTCTCGTCCCCCGTCCAGTTCAGCCGTCTCGTCTTCCGTCACTTTCACGCTGCTCAGCGTGGAACGTGCGTGCAACATTGAGGAGATTGAAGAGCAGGCCAATAAATCTGACTCAAGCATCGGCTACGCATCAACAACAATGACAAGGACCATTGTTCTACCCCGACCTCGAGAGCTACTCACGATCCTTTGGTCATCGATCGTCGGACAGTTCTAACGGTTTGCTGCACACACACACACGCACACACACACACACACACACATGCACGCACAGCGGGCCCATAAAAGCGGAGGCGCCAAATATGCAAAATAGGCGCCATATTATATTAAATTAGATTGAGGTTCGTTCACACAGCGGGTCTATAAAGTTTGGGTGGCAAGAGTATCTCAAAGGATTTGTCCGTTTAAGCGAAAGATCAAAGGATAACGTTGGCAATCGATATAGATTTGCCTAGGACATAATAATGTCAGTTGAGCCAAGTATTTATATACTACTATTGTCTGTAAGCTTTAAAGCTTACGCTCGCGAGCGAGAGAGAGAGAGCTTTAAAGCTTTCTTCGTAACTCCGCTTTGTGTCGCATTCGCAAGCGATTTACAGGCAGCAAACAAATTTGTTATTTGGATAAAATCATAAGTAATCGGTTTATTTCCGAAATTATGGCCCAAATTTAGACTACATGACTAGAAATAGGACAAAAAAAAAACACTTAAGTATTCGAATAAGCGAAGAGAATCAACATTTCTACTAAGTGCTAAAGATATGTAAATATAACATAGATAAGAATGTGAAATATATCATTAAAAGGATTAACACAATGTCGAGCTGGAAATGTGGATTGTTAATTGAAGATATATATTTAAACGTGTTAAATTTATATACATATATGTATATATTTTAAAAAAAATGTTAGCTCTTTAGTTTAGAATAATATTTTGCTGAAAAAATTCTTAAGCTAAAGATGAGCTGCAATTTAATTTGAATATACGCAAATATAATCGCTAAAAATGTCTAGAAGATCATAACAATATATGTAAATATAAATTAAAAGTTCTGCGGATAAGAATATTATTTTAAGCCATAAATGTGGATTTTTATTTAAGGAAATTCCTAAGAAGGATAAATAACTAAAAATTCGTAGCAATATGTAAATACGTGCTAATATTTTCTAAGAATTTCCAAAGCTGGAAAGTTCTTTAGAGAAACACTATATTTTGTGCTGCGAATTTGTACCCTTAATAAAATAAACAAGCCGATCAGTCGAGCGGGCGCGACCGTAGAATACCCTGTTCAGTTCTTAAAACAAGAGTATTTTAATAAAACTAGCTATAAAACTGTTCTTGTTATCAGCTTTTTTTTCAATTGTGGGCGATGGGGGCGTGGCATCGCGATGAAATGGGCACATTAAGCTCAAATTTCTTATCACGTGTGCCAAATCTCAAGTTTCCAGCTTTAACATTGCTTATGTTATGATGATTTTTCTAATTTTGAATCAAACGGGGCTTGATATCGAAACCATTGAAAATAAACTTGATCTACGTATGGTATTCATGAACCTAATTACATTCCAAATTTGAAGTCTCTAGCTCTTATAGTTGCAGAGATCCACGCGTTCATACAGACGAACAGACAGACGGACGGACAGACAGACGGAGAGATGTCAATCGACTCGGCTATTGATACTGATCAATAATAAATATATACTTTATAGGGTCGAAAATGCCACCTTCTGCCTGTTACATACATTCACACAAATTTATTATACCCCTTTTTAGTTTTGAGAGTGGGAAATAGTTAAGCTTTGTACAAGTCTCTAAACTCTGACCTGGCATATAAAAGTTTGGAATATTTGATAAATAATTATTCAACTTACACACATTTAAAAATATATTTAACAATAAGACTTAACATAGCAATAAGTTAGTATTTATGTATTAGTTTGTAAGTCAAAATTTATAAATTTTGTATATATATTTTCCCCCTCAATATTATATTATATTATGTTCCTTAAATTTGTTCTATAAATAAATTTATATATTTAAGTAGAATAGTTCAAATTTCCCTGTACTCTTATACCATATTTAAATATATTATAAATAAAGTGTTCTTTAAAATAAAATAAATTTGATAAAATTGATTTTGAGTGTTGGAAAGAGTTAAGCTTTAAACAATTCTCTAAAAATGACTTGGAATATACTACGTTTAACACTTGACTAAGAAATTTAAGAGTTTTGGGATTTAAGAATGTCTTAAGTTAGGAACAAAATGGGAAAGTCAATATATGAAATAGATAAGATGTAGCTAAGATAATATTATAAGCTAGAAAATGATGTGGGGTGAACTTTCTACTTCTTGTATGATAGATGCAGAGCTATGAAGATTCTTAGAGAATCTAGGAGAATTAGAGCTTTGAATCAGCTAAAAGATATGTCAAATTCTCATGAGAAAGAGATAGAGATAGAGATGACTGCAGATCTGTTCTCAGAGTTGCACACATATCTTTTTTGGGGTCAGTGAATGGAGAGATCAAAGATCTTGTCGCTTCAAGTGGCAGCATTCAATGTGCAACGTTGCAACGTCCCAGCGGACACTCCCAGCAATTAGACTGGGCTGATGAGTCGTTGTTGTTTCCCTTTTTCTTTTTTTTCATTTAACACATGTTCAAGAGACTGAGGGGCCGAGAGATTCTGAGAGGCTGGTCTCAATCCAAGTGCAAAAAGTGTCGCACATAAATTTTAATTAACTTTATTTTTAATTGTTGCAAATTTATGGCAAAGGCAGACACAACAACAACAACAGCAACAACAACTCACAAAGAAGTACGCAAAAAAAAAAGCAGAAGGAAGTGGAAATGAAATTTGGAAGAGGGAATGCAACTTCTTGCGCTTTGTGGGCAGAGCACAAATGACAAACGAACAAACAGAAACATAGATAAAGAAATGGAGTAGGGACAGGGTAAACGGTAAACGGTAAACGGCAATCGATGCAGCATCAACATCAAGGATCGAGGATCGAGGATCGAGGATTGAGAAACGGGAACCGGGAATATCGCATCCCTTTTTGCGCTTATCAATTGTTTGAAAACCCGACAATTTTTGCTCTAAATTATTTGCCATAATTTCTGTCTCAGCCGCGTGTGTGTCTCTGGCTTGTGCAATTTTCTTGCCCCCTTTTGTGGCACGTCACGTCAGTCAGCCGCAGTCGCATCCTTTGCTTCCTTCTTGCATTGTTGTAATTTACTTCCTCTTGTTGGACGTCTTCGTCTCCGTCTCCGTCTCAGTTCTCGACCATCTCTACTATCTTGTCTGCTCTCCCGTTGTGTGTATCTTTATCTCGGTATGTGTGTGTGTGTGTGTATGTGTGTGCTCTTCATTACGCTTTCCATTGTCTTGTGTGTCTTGTGTCTGCCTGCTCCGCGCATCCTTCGCATCTTTCGCAATCGCCTCAACTCACGACTGGCTGCAATTTTTTGGCATGTTGTGTTCCAGTTTTGCAGCAGCCTTTGCTTCTATACTTTTCAGGGTCAATCTCAGTACTTTGTCACTCCATCCTTCGTTCTCATTCTCCCCCCTCTCCTCTTCCAGCAGTTATGTGCAAAATTGTCTCGTATTTGACAGTTGACAGTTGGTCGACTTTTGAGCATTAAAGTTATGAGCATAAACATGACATTTACTGGGCCCGTCGAGAGCTACTCTCATCCTTTTTCTTATTTTCCTCTTTGTTTTTCCTGCCAACTCATTGGTCTTTCTGCAATATCTGGAATTGGCCTCCCCTTGTAGGCGTTTGTTATACCTACAGATACTTAATTGGCCAAGGGTTTTCAGACTTAAGATCTTCGAAATCTTGGAATTGTGATTGTAATCAACGTAACCAGAGACCGTAAATTTCAAATTTTGTATAATATAACTTAAAAAACATATATTAATTAATGATTTTCATTAAAATATTAAAAAGAAATTAACTTTTATATTTTATATTAATACAAGCATTTTGAATTTGAATTGAATTGAATTGAAATCATAGAATATCATATTTTCAATATATTTGTAGAAATATGTTAAATATTTTAAAATTTGTACATTATTAATAACGTTAATAAAACGATTTTAGCTTTCAGCTTAAAATCTGTTGTTGGAGCAGCTAAGCAGTTGAAGCTTTAGTTACTTAAACTGCTTGCAGACAAAGCAGTGTGAGCTGAAGCTGACTCTCAAAGGCAATGAAATGAAATTTCTTAAAGCACAAACAGCATTTTTATTTGATTCATGCCTTTAATAGTTATTAATTATTCTTTTGTAACAGTCTTTGCTTTCAGCCCTTGAAAGGCAATTATTGGCAGCATTTTCTGTGTTGTTGGAGCAGCTAAGCAGTTGGAGCTCTAGCTGCTGAAACTGCTTGCAGGCCAAGCAGTGTCAGCTAAAACTCACGCAGGCAGTTGTAAAAAGTGGAGGGGGGAAGGGGATAATGGTTAGACTAGGCTGCTGAATAACATAAATAAATAGATTTGAAGAAACAAATCTTCACCATCGACTGTGTAAATGTGTGTTAGCGATATTTAACTAAGTACTTACTTAAATTTCATTATTTAAATAGGCTTGGGAACGGGTTAATGAAGTTCCGTTGAACATGTTTACATATGTTTTGTTCGTTAACAGCTATATACGTGTGTGTGCGTGCGTGTGTGTAAGTTACACTTACGCAAAACGCAAACAAAGCCGCGCGACAAACATTTGATACACTTTTATCCCCGTTCTTTGGCGGCGCAGCAAATCAAATATCGATAAATTTCGCACACAATGCGAAACAAACGCATTAATCAAAATCAAACGACGCAACAATAATACAAAAAAAGGGTTTGCATCTGTATGCAAAGAGCGTTCGCCGATTGCGATTGCGAATAAGAGTGACAAAGGCAAAAAAGAAAATAAAAGAGAGGCGCAAAGTTGATGCGCCAAAGTGGCGAGGCATTAGCCACAGGCCATTGAGCATGCAAATCGACGTGGTGTGAGTGGGGAAGGCAAGGGTAATGCAAAGGGGGAAAGAGTAAAGGTAATGTGAGTGTAAGTCAAGTGGCTCTTTGTGACGCTCTCCATCAGTTGGCGCGCGAGAGAGAGAGTGAGAGCGTGTGAGTGTGCAGGCAATTTGCATAGCGATCGTCATTCGCTGTCATTCGTCAATCGCCGTCTCTCGGCTTATGTGTATATTTTTTTTTGCTCACATTGTCGTCTTGTCGGTTTTTGTGTCCCGAGTGCGTCCTCGGCTCGTTAATTAAGCGTTAAATCGTTGAGCACATAAAAAACAAATGGGATAAAGAAACTGAGAATGTAAATTGATTTTGAGTGGTTTTATGTGTGTGTTTCTTACATAAACCGCAGAAAATGTGCGGCTTATGGTAATTTCTTAAGCAGGACAGTTTGAAGACACAGGATACGCCTCGTTATAAAGATGCTCGTTAAATCAAATTAATCAACATATCTTTAGGGCATAAATACATAAATATATCTTCGGTTTTGGTCCCAAAAAAAATATCTTGCTTGGTTTTGATGCGATTCGATGCAATTCGTTTGCCGAACTCTTTTAAAATCCCATTTAATCCTTTTGTGTGGCTATGTAAACAGCATAAACCTCGACAAGAAAACGTAACTGAGACCCGAAAATGCAAAGAAAGCCAAATCCATCGAAGGGCTGCAGCAAAGAAAGAGCCAAAAGGGAATCCAAATATGCGAAACCCTTCTTAGTTTTTGCACAAAAAAAACACAACACACACACACACACACACACACACAAAGAAAAAGCGAAGGGAAAAGAGTTGAAAAGTTGAGAAATTTTTGGCACACAGGACGAAGCATTCAATTAATTTACCCCTTTTTTTTGTGTGTTCTATGATCCTGCGTGCTGTGCAGAAAACAAAAAAAAGAAAAGGAAACCGATGATGGCAAATTCAAAGAATAAACGAAAAAAGCAAACAAAAACTGCAACTTTCACCGCAAAAAAAAAAGAAAAGAAAAGAAAGAAAACGTGTGAAATTTATGGTATATCAAGAAATGGATGGAACAATCTTTCAACACGCTTAAATGGGTGAAACAAATTGAAAGGAGAAATTAATGCAACTGTTAATTAAGAATTACGAGTATAGAGTGGTCGGAAATTGTAGAAACTATCGGATTACTTCAATGATCTTCATAAGTTCTGATTGAAAAGATGAGTTAAGGGATTGTTTGTTTTTAAAGCACTTTGATTACTTTGATAATCATTAAACAGTTGAGAGTGACTAGACATCTAAAATGTTTAAAAAATACTTAATAAATGTAGCGTAGATCTGCGATAGTCTTTATTCTGATTAACATACGATTAAGACAGAAGTCTAGATAATTTCATCTGTCTACTGACTGTTCTTAAGATAGATTTATGAACGATCCTGTAACTCAACTGATCTATTATGATCGTAAGTTAATGTTTGACACGAAAAGCAACAAATCCTTGGATCAGATCTTGACTTTCCTGATTGAAGAGGGGCTTTAGGTCCATAGATCATTTAATCTTTGTAGATCAACCAAATATTTATACTGATTGAAGAGTTTAGCAGAAGGTGGTCAATCGGTCAACTTAGATTAAGATCTTGAGCATACATTTGATCCAGAGTTTTAATCTGGCAGCTGAATGTGTTGACACCTTTCAAGTCCCAGAGATCAAGTAGATTGATCTATGTTCATTAGGAAGTTTTAGTATTATTTTCTTTTCTTTTTGGCCATATGCCACTGAGGGGGGGGGGGGGGCAAATAATGTGCGGGATCAGCACCTACTCAACCTTTGTAACGTTTTTCAAATGTTTCCTGTGCGGAAGTTGCAACATTTTCAATTAAAGTATCTCTTTTTTTTTTGGTTTTGTGGTCGCTAAAGAGCCGCAATTAATATTTATACTGTCAGAACGGAGTGCCAGGAAGTTGTAGCAAGTTGTGAGTTTGGGTAATTAACGTGTCTGTCTGTCTGGTCAGCAAGTGTTAAAGCCTGTTGCTGTCAAACTGGCCAAGGCAAAAAAGCCAGACCGACCCCTATGCGACATTCAAATTGAAACGTGAAGGGGTAGGGGAAGGAAACCCGACAGCAACACCAACAGCAACAACGACAACGACGATGATCACTTCCTTGAGGGTAAAGCAAATTTAATAACTAAGCGATGGCCGATAGAGATCTAGACGTCATTTGGGTGTGTCCAGGAGCAAAAGGTGACTGTGGGAAACTCTGAAATGATAGAACTCCCTCAGTCCCTTACTGGGGTAACAGAGGAGCTTGGAGCTTTGAAATGGAGCTGAGAGCAAAGTTAAAGATGTAAGGAGAACGAAATGATGGGATTAAGTCAACATGCTATTGTTGAGAGGGAGTACGTGAGTGAAAGACAGCGGAAAAGGGAGGGAGGGAGCGTCTTTCTGTGATTTCACCATTTCTAAGCAAAGTGTTAAGGTTGTAACTTTAAAATGGCGCTTAAAATATAGCTTAGAGTGGGGAAGCAATGTTAAGGAGAGAACAATGTTGAGAACAATTCAACGAGTGATTGAGTGACTGAAAAAGATCGAGGTTCTATGTGTTTCCTTAGACATGGGTAGGTCCTAGACCATACAGCTTTAACATTGCTCTTAGATTGGAGCTTAGCCCAACTCTAAATGCAAAGACGCATTCTCGCTGAAAGCGCAATGTTCATAACGAATCAATGATAGCACACAAGTGAATGACAGTTAAAGAAAGGGAGGGGGAGTGTTTATGTGATTCCTGAGAGCCCGGAACAATGGGACAGGGTTAAGGCTTTGAAATGGAGCTTTGATTGGAGCTTAGAAATGTGCAAACAGTGAAGTCATCCAGTGATTGAGTGACCAACAAATTGAAGAGAATGTTTATGTGATCCCTTAGCAATGGGGTGGTCCTAGACCTTCGTCCTTGCAATGGAGCTCTGAATGGAACTTAAGTTGCAGCTTGAAAGAGTCAACAATAGCATAAGTTTAAGTGAGTGATGTACATAGCGATAGAGAGTGTGTAAGTCTACAATCCTTTAGTTTTTCTAGAATTTGGAGCATTAATATTAAACTTGAGATAGAGCTTGGATCAACGCTTAAAGAAAAGTCGCTGTCTCGAAGAGAGCGCAGCTCCGAGCGCTAGTCAACGACAGCACACGAGCGAGTGAGTCAGTGTCGGGCAGAATGAAAGGGAGGGAGGGAGAAGCAGTGTGTTCACCCTGGAGTGCAGGGGTGCGCTTGCGCAACAACCCTTAGTACCTCTCTTTCTCTCTCTGCGCCGCTTCGGCTCAAAACTCGGGTATAAAATGTAGTGCGCTGCCCGAGTCGATTCAGTTTGTCAGCGAACGCCGATAGGAGAGGACACGAGACGAGAGTGAGATCTAAGATCTGAGACTAGAGACTAGAGAGGAGTCGCCAAAGTCCGAGACACAAAATTCAATATCCTAGCGAATTCGAAATCCCAAACACAATAGCCAGCAACATGCTCAAGTGGACGGCGTCGAACCAGAGGTTGCACGAGTTGCCGCCCCAGGAGTCGCGTGTGGCGCGCAGACAGCGCCGACAGCGACGTGCCACAATTGCCAACAAGGAGAATGTGCCGAGCGGCGTGGGTTATACATCGACACCCAGGCTGAGGAATAGTCCGCTGGTGTTGGCGCCATTAAGCGACATACGCAACGTGACTCCGGAGGCGTCGCCACAGCAAGCGGCACGTCTGGTGTTGCAGAGTGTGCGCTATGCAACAACCCTGCCCCGTTACGAGGAGGAGTATTCTCCCAGTGCTGGAACATTGCCTCCGGGTCAGCACTTGGCACTGCGCGGTCTCGTGCCACTCGATCCGTTTCTGGAGCAACCACGCTACATGGCCCAGCAGCTGAGGAAGCGCAAGTTGGAGGAGGAGTTCGTGGCGACCATGGAGCCGGCACAGCAGCAAGCACAGTCACTGCCACAGCGTCCAGTTACCCCACAACCCTCCACTCAGATGGGCGACCAGACGCTGGACAAGCTCATCGATGCCATACTCGACTCGGCCTGTAAATCGGATCCCAGCAGCCGCAAGAAACCGCGCAAATCCTTCAATCTGCGTCGTCGCACGCTGGTTAAACAGCAGCTGGAGTCGCAGGTTCAGGTGACCATGCTGTCACCGTCGTATGCCGCCGGCGATGATCCTGCCAGCGATCTGAGCTTCGCCCTATTGCCGCTGCCTGCCACGCCCGAACCCCCCTCGCCCTTGTCGCAACTGCCACACAGCGTGCTCCTCCAGCTGCCGACGCCACAGAAAATCCACCTACCCACCGACACCTTCTGCCTGGAAACTCCGGTGCGGCGTCCCCTAAAACGTTGTCGTGCCCGGGAGCAGCCAACAACAGTGGCACAGTCTGGGGTCGATGTTGGAGTTGCAGGCGAAGCTGCCACAGAGTCACCGCTAAAGCGCTACAAGGTTGATGCACGCAACTATTTCGAGGTGGGACTGGCGCTGCCCTCCTCCATATATGTCTAGAGGAAGAGAGACAGAGAAACAGAGAAAGAAAGAGAGACAGAGAGAAGTTCCAGCCAACGCTGACAAACGGGGGAAAACGCTTAACTATGACGCTTATTTAGTTCTTAAGTTGCAGTTAAACAATATTTATTTTTTTTAGCTACACCTTGTAAATAATTTAGTTAGTAAGCACAACTTTTTTTCGACACTGCTGTTATGTAGTTTTTGTAACACAATTTTTTTTTCATATTTATTTATTTAGTCATAAGATAAACATATATATTTTTTTTGAACAACATTTTTTTTCTATTTTAATAAAACGCAGTAAAATCAAAAATTGAATATTTCTTTTATTTTACATCAACAAATTTTGACTATAAAATTCTATGCTGGAATGTTTTTGACAGCAATTGTTTTTTTTTCAGCGCATTTTGAATGTTAATGATCATCATGAAAATCGCGTTTTCCAAAGTTATGATAGTCTGAAAGAATCGAGCAACTTCTGCTGCCCACCTGAAAATTTGTGTATATTAATCTTATTTAATTAACATTTTGGCATTTAAGTTTTGCTTTATACTTAGTAAAAAGAAGTTGCTTAAATATGAAAAGTATACATTTTAAATATATACAAGTTTTTCTGGAATCTATTACGAAACAAATAGCGGATTCGGTACTCTCTTTTAAACGCTTTATTTCTGTAAACGTTTTTGGTATTATAAGCTGATTATTTTTGTCTATTTTAGACTAAAAACTATTGTGAAGAATTAGAAAACATTTTTACAAATATTTCTTATTTTAACATTATTAAAATCACTTGAAACGAAATTAAGTATGAAAGTCGGCGATACTTTCATTAATTTAAAACATTAATTAAACTGAAGTGAAGTATGAAACTATTGTGCAAAATTAAATATTAGAAAATTGTTTACACGATTCTTACTTTTACATGTATTACTAAATTAATTTAATTGATTTTCATTGTTGAAAAATAGGTGGAGAGCTGAAATCTGAAACCTTTTTTGACCCTTTACTTTAAAAAAGTATAAGGGTCTATTAGGTTTATCAAAATGTGCGTAACGAAGGAAGTCTGGCAGATCCTTGATCAGTATCAACAGCCGAGTCGATATAGCCATGTCCGTCTGTCTGTCTGCCCGGCTGTCCGGCTGTTCGTCTGTCCTGCTGTATGAGCGCCTAGATCTCAGAGACTATAAGAGCTAGAGTCATCAAATTTGGTATGTTGGTTCGTCTATGGGCTAAGCAGTACCAGTTTATGTTACAATTTTGCCACGCCCCCTTCCGCCTCCGTAAAGCGAAAACAAAAATGTTGAAAGCCCATAAAACGAGAAATATTAAAGTTAGACGAACATCAGGGTCCCAATGAAAATGTCATCGCGATTGGATAATAAACTCGGAAGTTATTGAAAAAAATACTTTAAATCCCATATAATGGTCAATTTTAAAACTGGAGCCTTGAAGAGAAGTTGCGAAACGACTGAAAACTTAGTTGTGCTCTCGCTAGTTCATTCGCCAGTGAACTCAAAGAGACGCGTGCCTTTTGAAACTCAGCTCAGTTTAGTTCTCGTCAGCTGTTATCGTTTCAGTTGCACTCAAAGTCTAGCTGAGTTGAATGCGGCGCTGCTTTTGCTATTTACAGCGACAGGGACAACAGTGAGCTTCGGTCAATGTGAAGGCAAAGCTGCAGCGAGAGAAAAGAAAGAGCGACAACTGCACTTAATGCGCATAACAAACAAGTTGAGCTTATGCCAGTGTTGCTAGGGGATAAAATAGTAGCTACAAATATGTATGTTTAAAGCAATGCACTCATTATTTCTAGCTGTAAAATACGCTAAAAGGGCGAATGGTTTCATTGTTCCGGCATCTTCAAATTTTAAAATCTGTGCCCTACACTTTTCTTTATCCGTAACAATTGACAAAATGGATTTTGTCGCAGCAATATCTTATTTTCTCAACATTTCATGCAATAAAATAGTCTAATGCTCAATTATACTCGCATTTCCGAAATAATTTTAAAACAAAGAATTTATTTATTTTCTTAAGTATGTTTTGGGTTTACAGCAATCTAGAAAAGTAGTCAAATATTTTTATAAAATGGCTAGATTTCTTTTTTTTACATTAAAATTTAATAATACTAGCATTTCTGTAAATTGCCTAGCTTTTCCAATTTAGTAATAGTCAAGTCTAGCTATAGAAAAGATAAAGCGGCAACACTGGTCGAGGCAAAGCTGCTTACAAGCATTTCTTGACACATTTCTGAGCTGAGTTAAACATTGAGCTGCTCTCAATATTATCACAGGCAAAGTTGAGAAAATTGTTCCTTGTTTTGTTGTTGTATTTATTTGCTGCTCTGTTATTGTTCTTTCTGTTGTTTCTCTTGTTGTTGCTTGACCAAGTGATTTGCTTTGCTTGTGCTCCACAGCAGGTAGTAGTCGCTCAAAGGCAACCGAAGGGATATTCTCTTAATACGCCCCCGTTGCGCAGCAACAGCTGCAACCCGAGAACTCTCAATCTATCGGACGGCCGATCTGCTGTTCGGATCGTGGCTCGTGTATCTGTTTTGGCTTAGCTCGTGCGACAGCTTGCAGCCTTACCAGAAAGAGAGAGGCCGTCGACCATTTGACATGACACTTGTTAACACTTTGACGCCCTCGAAGCGTGTGTGCCTTTTTTCGCACAGTAATTCGATTTGAGTGTGGCACGAATTTAGTACTAGTTGAGGGTACGGCGAGTTTTTGGGTACGGACAACGGACCACGGACAACGGACAAGGGCTTCTGTGGAAAACCCGCAGCGACCCGCTTAATCCGCAGCAGCGCACAGGTTGCATGTTGCATCGACTGTCGAACTGCCGCTTTGCCGCTTTGCCGCTCGGTCGACTTGTCATCAGCTCTCAAATTCTTGTGGGTTTGCCTCTAATTTGTAGCCCATTTAGCTTCGCTGAGCGGACGTGAGCGTTAATTGAATTATTTTTATTGGACATTTTCCCGGTAACAAACATAGTTCCTGTTTCTTGCCTGCAGGTTGCACTTGCCACACAGTGACGCCAGCTGTGCTCAGTGCTCACCCGCATCGTTAGACTAATTTCGTAATGTCGCTGACGCGGATGGGCACACCTTCCAGTAGAACCAGGTAGGCGGATCTTCTTTGACCTTTAACCCTTAACCCTTTCATAAATTTACATTTCTTCTTAGCCGTGACAGCAGTCGACGCATTTCCGCCCCGTCTTTCATCGTTTTCCTTCTTGTCTCTCGGGTGTCACTTGTCTCATCGATAAACGAGTTTTTATTAATTTCTTGTAAATGCAATAAACAACAATGGGGCGGGGGAAGTGCTCCCGAATTGGGGAGGGGAGGGGAGGGGCGGGGAGGGGATGGGGTCGAAGCTGGTCACAGCTGACGGAGCGTAAACATTATTCATGTTCCCAATCAAAATTTATGATGAAAACTGCAACCACACCCATTTGTTTAATCTATCTATTACAATATTAAAAGATGTTTCTAGATATCTAATGAAAATCCACACGGAACGTTTACGAATGCAACACAAAGCAGAATTGCGTAAGCAAACGCTCTCGTGAGAGCTTTAATACTATTTGTGTCGAACAGAGAGCCAAGTTTGCTTACCCTAAGTATTTATATTTAAGTTAACTTTAAATATTATTTATTTAACAATGTTATCAACTATATATTTGTCATCTACTGATTTTAAATTAATTTTCAAACATTATTTTAAATTTGTCTTTCTTCGTTTGCTGATCAAAACTTTACGAATGCAACACAAAGCAGAATTAAGTAAGGAAATGCTCTCGAGTGTTGAAAAACTTATTGTGAGAGCTTTAATATTTGTTTTAAAGAGAGAGTCAAGCAGGTTTATCTTATTTATTTTGTTTTAAGTTAACTTGTAATATGAGTTATCTCACAATATTATCTAATATCTATTTAGAAGTAATTGTTAGTCATTTTTATTTATTTTATTCCCCTTGCAATGCTCTCAAGAGTTGAAAAGCTTTGTGTGAGAGTTTAAGAAGATAGTGCCAAGTTTGCTTTCCTAAGGTATTTTGCTCTAATTTGAATAGCAATGTTATTTATTTCACAATTTGATCTACTTAGTCGATTTTTCATTAGAAATCATTCTCATTTTGCCTAACAAAACGTTTACGAATACAACACAAAGCAAAATTGCTCTCGAGAGTTAAAAAAGCTTCAGCGTAAGAGCTTGCATATTGTTTGAGGAAGAAGAGATACATATATGTATAGACTACAGGGTCTTTAATACCGTACCGAGACTCTATTAAGTTTGTTTTCTCTAACTTCAAGCACTTAACTTTGATTTAACTTTTAATATTGTTTAGCTCACAATACTATCTATTTATTTTTAACTTTTCCCTATGCAATCAGTTTCAAGTATTTTTATTTATTTATTTATTTATTTTTTTTGACAGACTCTCAAAATATGCAAATTATTGAGAAAACAAATTCCAAGGACAATTTCGATTGTTGTACAAGCTAAGAAAAAAAGAAAAAAAAACATAAAACTGGGCTCATTATGCAGTTAATCAACAGCTGGCCGCAAAAGGAAGTGGCTGCCACATTGCCGCGAGGCAAATGCAATAAGGGATCGCTGCCACATTGAAAGATTGCCAGATGCCAAAAAAAAAAGAAAAAAAAAAAACTCGCGATCTTCGCGCACACCTTTGATTGACAAACATGCTGCGGGCAATGGAACTGCTGCCTTTTACCTTCTTCTGCTTGCTCCTTCTCCTTGTAGTTCACTACTTCTACTTTATCTTCACCTTTTACTTAGCTCTTACCTTACCTCTTACTTCTTACCTTCAGTTCTACCTCTTGCTTTGCCTTAAGCCATTCAATATTTGCACTGATTTCTGCCTCGGGGCGTTAAACTTTCGCCAGCTGAGAAGGCTGCCCCCACACACACACACACACACACACACACACACACACACACACACATACTCTTGCACATCCTGTCTTTGGCCTAAGCCGGCTTAGAGCATCCTGGCCACTGACTGTCAGCGAGTTTGTCGCAATAATTGCCAAATGTTATGCAAACAATGCCTATGAAATTTCAAATCCACAGGCTCAGTCGCCGCGTGTGGCAATGTGGCAACATAGTCGAGCAGCAAAAAAACCATTAATATTCAAATCCCCCCGCAACGTTGCATAGGCAACATTGCAGCCACAGAATGTGTCTTTAATTGACAGCGCTGGACGTGAAAATACCCTGTAAGCAGTTGCTGAAAAATGTAAAAATGTAAGCAAAATAAATAAATTTATAAATAATTTAATAAATTAAAAAATCTTTTTATTATTTGTATATTTGTTTTTTTTATTTAACGTCAACTAATGACAGTCAAAATTAAATAATGGAATCAGAATTTAAGTTAACATTACAATTTTGAAAAATGTAAAACTGAAAGGCTATAAAAGTTGAAAACTCTGAGTTTTTTATACATTTGCTTATCACTTATAAGATATTTATCTATTAATAAATTGCTTAAAAATTCTTTAAATACAATTAAAAGATTAGTTTATTAGAAATGATAATCAGATTCTATTTATAGTATTTAATTGAATTTCCTGAATTAATTGCTTCAAAATTCTTTAAATACAATTAAAAGATTATCAGCATAGAAAAAAGGATTTATATATATTTTATTTAAATACATTAGAATCTATTGCTTTTGAGCATATTTCTAAAAGTTTTTATTATTTATTTAATATATATAAAATATATATTTCTTGCAAATGCAAGAAGCAACAGACAAAATGACTTGTAAATAATTATTATTTTAGGTTTTGTATTTTTTAAATATTTTTAATCGACTTTTCTGAAATGTATAAGTTTTGGTTAAATTATTTCCTAATTTAAATTTCTCTTACTTTCAGCGTCTATAAATTTTGTTACTTTGTCCACTGTTTACTAATGATATTTTTATGTTTAAAGAATGATAGATAGAAAAATAGAAAAATATTGATCATTCATAGTTTGTTTAATTTCATTATGTAAATCGGGAATATTCTTATACAGAAAATTAGTGCAGACATTTACAAGGTTGAGCATACCCACTGCATGTACTGCATTACATGCAGGGTATATAAAAAACAGAGCAAGGGTAGGACACAGCAGCATCATCATCATCGTCATCATCATCATCATCAACGTCGGCATCAACGTACATAATTATAATTCATTTTCATTTTCACTTTGATTTTCATTTGCCTGCGCCAAAAATCGGTTAATGATAAACAAATTTTCCAGTGCTGGCCCAGATAAGGAATGAAGAATGAAGAATGAAAGGGTTGCATGCTGCAGTTGACACTGTTGTGTTGTTGCCACCGATGTTGTTGCCACCGATGTTGCTGCTGTTGCTGCCATCGAAGTTGCTGTTGCTGCAATTGGCAACCGCTGCGTTGCCTTTGGCGATTTGCAAATTCCCTTTTCTATTTTTTTTTGCTAATTAGCTTAGCGCCCCGATTTCAATGATGCCACAGTCGATGACGTTGCCGATGTGTTGAAGCGAATAATGGTGAAGTGGGCAGTCGCGTTCCACCGCCAGCTGCAGGCACGTCGAGTGTCGAGTGCCGAGTGTCGAGTGTGGAAAGTCAAAGTGCAGATCCCGGCAACAGAGTGGACAGTTGCAGTTGCAAGTCAATAGTGGAGGCATGCAACGATGACGTGGCACAACAACAGTTGGCCAAATACGCAGACAGAGTTGGAGACGACAGCCGGGCGGGGAGGGGGGAAGGGAGGTAGGTAGACACGTGTCGGCAGCTGCTGCTGCCAGAGTTGCCGCCGGTCATTGACAATGCAGAAGTCAATGCAAATTTGTTGGTGTGCAACAAAACAATAACGCCTCGGCCTAATGATGATGATGATGATGCACCATCATGTTGCAAGCAAGTCTATGAAATGCGCATTTTTGAAGCTTTTCACGTTTTGCGCACCCCAAAAAAAAAAGTAAAATAAAAGCGAACGTTGTAATATTACATAGGGTTGTAGCCCTTCAGCCATTCATTCATTCATATGCCACATTTACGCATGCGCCGAACAATAAAAAGAATAAAAATGAAAAAATGAATAAAAGTGAAAAGAATAAGAGACAGACAGACAGACAGACATAGCGAGACTAGAGCGAGAGGGGGGAAACGCTTCCGGGCGATTACACGCGTGCCACATTTTCAGAATTGGGTGAAAATTTACATTTTTTTCTGCTTTATGAAAAACAAATATGCACCAAGGGAAGGGGGGAAAAAGCGCTTCAATGTCTCGATCTAACCTCACTCTTCACCTACTTGCTGTGAGAGTTCGTGTGTGTGTGTGTGTGTGTGTGTGTGTGTGTAAGTGTTTGTTGTTGCTGCGCAGTGAAGTGGACAAACGAGGCATTTGCGCAGCTTAAACGTTTCTGTAAATCGCCCGACATTTGCCTGTCACTTTGTCATCTGACGACAGTTCCACAACTCCCTCTGACAGTTCGACAGTTTGACAGTCTGGCAGTCTGACGAGCTGAAAGTCTGGGCGGTCCTTCGAGCCGGTGCGTGTAGCGATTTTTGATTGGTTGAAAATGAATTAAAATGAGCATTATGTTTCACTTCAAAAGTATGTAACAGGCATTCTTGACTCTATGAAGTATACACGTTTAGGATTTATATTTTTTTTTGGGATTGTATCTTAAAGTCAAAAAAATAATGGTCTACATTAACTTTAACTAATTTACAGAGTTAAGAACAAATATGCACAGATTTTATTTTATGGCCTTATGAATTGAATTTAGTTTCAGAAACAAACCATTAATTATTTAATAAATAGTTGAATTCTTTTTATTTTTGCTTGCAAAAAAAATAATGTACACTTTCTAGGCATTTTCACTTTGTTTTCTTAATTTATACAATTTTTTATTAAGTTCTAAGAACATGTTAAAAAAAACAACTAAAGTTTAACTACTTATGAACATTAAGAACAATTATGTAATATTTTTATTTTATCAAAACAATTACTTGACTAACTGTTATTGTGGTTTTACTTATTGTTGTATTTTTCAAATTATTTAACAATAATGAAATTCATAATAAATTTTTTAAACTTGGTTAAAAAACAGAAGAAAATAAAAAAAAATCTTTTTTTTTCTTCCAAAATTAAATGTGTAAATTTATTATTTTGTCAAAACGATTACTTGATTAACTGTTTATTCTTGAACAACATTAACAGTCTTCCTGACTGATCGTCTGTTTGAGCGCGTCGATTTCAGAGACTATAATAACTAGAGACTACAAATTACAAGTGATTAAAACATGGATCCTGATCTGCAATATGAATTTTACCTATCATCGGGTCAAAGAAAGTATGAGAAAACGCACTGACGTCACAAGACACCTAGCAGCTTGGAGTGTACTATTTACAAATACTCGTATAAGTGCTGGGTATCTGACAGTCGTGCACTATCGACAGCAACGTTTTCACTTACTACTTAGTTTCTGATATAACGACTCGTTCGCTCTGATTGACATGATTCGCACTTGACTTGCTGCGCTGCGCATTAAGTGAGCAGCCGTCGCGGCGCGGAGCGAGGAGTTCGATGCGTTCGCTTCGTTCGCTTCGTTCGTTTCGTTCGTTTCGTTCGCTTCGTTATTCCGAACGCCCCTGCGCTCGTTCACTCACACACACTCACACACACTCGCACACAGCGAATACGAAATCGCGGTGTTAATCGCCTAATGAAGCCAAAACGTTTTGCTTGCTGTTGCGCCGACGCACAATGGGCAATTTACAGTGGGTGAAATAAACTTTACTACGGGTTAATATATAAAATTATTGTTATAGAATTCTGCTGAACATTTTGCTGATTGATTCGAAATTATCAAAATTAATCATATTGTTAGTGTTACTTACATACTAAGGCCCGATTTATCATCTTACCGATACAGCCTACTTTATGGAAATGTTACTTTACCATAAATATAGTATTCAACATATTTCGTTTTCTCATCTTGCCCTTTGCAAAATATTTAAAGTTAGTAATAATGTGACATCTGAATTAAAACAGAGTAATCTAAGGTTAAGAACTTACAGAAAGAGTGATGATCTGCCCTATAAGTTATCGAGGGGATGGCACAAAATTTATGACAAGAAAATCAAATATCTCTTATTGGCAGGTTTATCTTCACTTTAAGACAATAGGCAAGATGAGAAATCGGTCCTTAGTATACTATGTGTATGAATTATAATTTATATGGTCTTATAATACGAAAATTATTGACTACTTAACACACAAATAAAGATAAATTCATGTTAAAAAAAAAACTAATTTGGCTTTTATTCAAAATTGCATTAATTAATTTATTGAATAATTTTAATGAAGATTTTCTAAAGCACTTATTAAATATTGTAGTAAAATATGTGATTGTTTTTTTTTTTTGCTTAAGCGATAACAGAAGTTATCGATACAAGAGTTATCGCTATACATGGCTGTATTCTAAAAATATATATACTATATTGAGTCGTTTGTCTGTTTCATACACTTACACAAACTTATAAGCCTTAGTACCCTCTAGCTACTGGGCTAATGAAAAGTTTATAATGAATATTATATTTATATATATTTTTAATAAATATTATAATACAATGTGTAATTAAAGTTTCTTAAGCGTAAACAAATGCTAACAATTTACATGTAAATAAATATTGAATTTAAATTCTGTATATTATTTTCTTAATGAAGAGTTTTAAGTGCACTGAAATGCTTAATGATTATTATAATGAATTGCTATATGATTGCTTAGAATTAATGCTTAGTAAATTAATCGATTATTAAGATATTAATATACAGGGGTAGTCAAATGTATTTACACAAAACTAAAGTTAAACCTACTCATAATTTGAACTTACTTCATATACATTTTGGCATCAATGGAAAGGTCATTTCAATTCCGTTTGTATGATACCAAAATTTCCTTAACCCATTAAGTACCCATTGATAATTTTGAGCTTATGTGAAAATCTACTTTTTTTGACTTTTTGCCTTGGGCTTAAAATATAAATGTTTTGATGCAAAAAGTTTCTCCAAACAATTCTAATAATGACTGCAAAAAAAAAAATTTTAAAAATCTCTTCGCAAATATTTTTTATTATTTTTTTAATGGGATGATCTCAAAATAATTTGGTATCATACAAACGGAATTTAAATGATCTTTCCATTGATGTCAAAATGTATATGAAGTAAGTTCAAATTATGAGTAGGTTTAACTTTAGTTTTGTGTAAATACTTTTGACTACCCCATGTATATTAAATTAAATAAACTGTAAGAAATGTAATTCTTCTAAATTAAATTAAAATTAATATTAAATTTAATCGAAATCTAATGATTACTTTCTTAATTGCCATCATTTATAGTTTGCCATAGCAGTGAAGTGTCTGCACAATTCCAACACTCTTTTCCACCGTGCAACACCGTGTGGCCCACTCGATGGGCGCTGGCAACACGGCCGCGCCTGCGTCAGCAGCGTCTGTTGTGCTTACCCGAACAGTTGGAAGGGGGTATAGAGAGGGTATAGAGAGGGTATAGAGGTGTAGAGGTGTGTAGAGGGGTACTTGGCCCGCGGTAACCGGGGTAAGTTTTTGGGCAACTTTTCAGGCGATAAGCTGAAACAGGGCCGGCGGCGCATGGAAATGCTGATTTCTATCTGATGGGCAAACAAAAACCGCAGTGGGCGAACGGCCAAAAGGGGTGGGGTGGGGTGGGGTGGAGAACCCACCCCAGAGGCAAGGATTTTTGAATGGGAATGGGATTGGTTTAGGCGGCACTTAGCACTCGTATTTACATGCGACTCGCGCAATGTCATTGCCAAAACAAAACACGCCGTCATTTATGCTAATTTATGCGCTATTAAATGCGGCGCGGGGCACTTAACTCGTTGCCCCATCGTACTGTGTTGCAGCAATGCTTTTTGGGCTAATTTCTGCCGCCGGCTTCAGTTACACTTTATATTTTTTATATATATATTTTTTTGTTTTGTAATTGCCTGCACGTGATCTGTCCATGTTGAAAAGGATCGCCAAAGTCTGAACATGTTACGGCGCGTTTTGTGCGCGTTTTAAATCGCACTCGCGGCTTATCTCATTCATTTGTCGTTGATTGGCCAAGCTGTCAACTGGTCGACGCTAATGAGAGTGAGAGTGAGAGTGCGAATGTGTGAGCGAGAGCGAGAGCGTCCGATTGCGATTGATTTAGCCACCATGACAAATTAAACGGCGCTCGTCTAATGAGCTCAATGGTTAGCCAAAATGACATTGGAAAGTGAAAAGTGAAAACTCAGCGATTCCTTTTGCCCCCCCCCCCCCTACCCTCCACGAGAAATGGGTGAAAAACTGTTGAAAAGCCGCACATAAAAACACACACACGCAACAAAAGGCGAAACAAAAACGATTTTTCTTTGCAATGAAAACAAAGCCCCGCTAAAAAGTGTCGAAAAAATGTTGCCAATAAAACCGAGGCAAAAAAAAAAAACCAAAAAAAAACCAATTTATTTAGCAAGATTCAAAAAAAAAAAGGCAAATTCGCTGTCGTTGCGGTTGCCAGCAGAGGAAAACCCTTGCAAAAAGTTAGTTTTTCTTTCTTTTTTTTTGAGGGTTTGTTTTTGCCCGTTTTTTTTTTTTTTGTAAGACAAACAATGCAATTTCGGCTGTTTTTCAATGTCGACAATGAAAATGTTGCACAAATGAAGCGTTGCAAGCGCCCCAAGAAATGAGAAAAATTACTTGTCTCAGTCATAGATCAGTAGATCAGCAGATCAGCGGATCAGCAGCTGTGGCAGCCTCATCTCATTGAGGGCAGTCCATCCCAAATGGGCAAGCTATTACATAAATATCGTGTGTGTGTGTGTGTGTGTGTGTGTGTGTGTGTGTGTGTGTGTGTGTGTGTGTGTCTATAGACACTGTCTTTAATGATCCATTGTCCATACGAGTACTGTCTGAGATCTGTCGATCCATCGATCCATCGATCATCAAGATATTTGTCTAAAGCTGTAATCGTCATTTGGTGTTTGAATTGAAGATGCTTTATTGATTATTTAATGATATCAATACTTTTTATTGCAACCATTAGTTTGTATAGAAAGTGGAGCAACTCAAAGCGAAGATAATGTGTCGTAAATTGTAATATGAGATTGTTTTAAGCTTTAAATCTATTTAAACCTGAGATACGTCGATCCGTCGATCCATCGATCCATTGATCCATCGATCATCAAGATATTTGTGTTAAGCTGCGGTCCGAAATGTTGCCAGCCGGATAATAAAGACGACCTTCTACGAACACTGGTTAGCCATCTTTTAATGTGTTTTCGCCAAAAATTTCAGCCTTATCAATATTATAGTTATCGTTGAACAGCTTCAGCAGCAACCTTACTCTCCAGACCTCTGCTCCAAGTGGATTCTTTTTATTCCCTAAGCTCAATGTGGACAGAAATTGTCCTCAAATAAGGAGGCTATATACTTTGTAGACAACCAGGATGCCGAAATTTTTTTTTGGATGGGCTGAAGAGTTGGGAACATCGCTGAGAGAAGTTTATATTGACTTAGAAGGAGACTATGTTGAAAAATAAAATGTAAGCCAGTCGGAAAGGCAGCAGTCGAAGTCGACTATGAGAGACCCTTTACTTATGCTTCAAAATGGAAATAAGACAAAATAACACTAATAGTTTCCCATAACCCGTATGCTCTTCTTCTTCCTTTGGACCGACACTGAGTAATATTGAGTTTTGAATAACTTCCGAGTTTATTATCTTAATGGAAAACTTTGAGTAAATTACTATTAAATTAAGTAAATAATGATAAAGCTGATAAACACAACTATATTTTTCATATACTGAAAATTAACTGGTAATGGTTGAGTTATAAAAAAATATTAATTGCACTCTTAATAGCACTTTATTGAGTAAATTAATCATTATTTTTGCATGTAGAAACTTTAAAATGAGTGTGAAAATATAAATTTAGAATCTTTCCATCACTGTGAAAATAAGATTCAATTGCTTGCATACGAGGGTGGTCCGAAATGTTTCTAGCCTGAAAGTAATACAACATTTTTAAACAAATTTTTTACACCCTTTACTTTAAAAAGAGGCAAAAAGGGTCTATTAAGTTTGTCAAAATGTGCGTAACAGGTCGAAGGAAGTCCGGCAGACCCCATAAAGTATATATATTCTTGATCAGCATCAACAGCCGAGTTGATATAGCCATGTTCGTCTGTCTGTCTGTCTGTCCGGCTGTCCGTCTGTTTCTATGAAAACTAGTCTCTCAGTTTTAGAGCTATCTGGATGTAACTTGGTACAGATCAGTCTTTTTGCTCCAGGCAGTACATAGGTCGGAACCGGTCGGATCGGATCACTATATCATATAGCTGCCATAGAAACTATCGGTCGAAAATCATACATTTGTATGACAAACTTTATTATTTTTCAACAGACTTCAACCAAACTCACAGATTATGTATCTGGTCATGTCTTATGCAGACTGACCAAATTTGATATAAATCGGATCACTATATCATGTAGCTGCCATAGGAACTATCGGTCGAAAATCATACATTTGTATGGCAAACTTTATTATTTTTCAACAGACTTCAACCAAACTCACAGATTATGTATCTGGTCATGTCTTATACAGACTGACCAAATTTGATATAAATCGGATCACTATATCATATAGCTGCCATAGGAAAGATCAGTTGAAAAGTGCATCAGAGTTCTGCAAGGGTGCCAAAGATAACAAAGACTACTGACTCACTGCACCCTACTGGCTAAACTGGTTAAATAATAGTTTCAGTTAATGCTAAAACTCTTTTTGTATATGTCTGACATTATAATTTGTACTACTATTGATTGATACTCCAGTTAATGGAGTACGAGCATGTCATAGTACACTTTAAAGACCCAGCTAAACCCAAATAAATAATTGTTCCCTCATTTTTTGGTGTATGTACATTGACAATTACAACTGATTTGAGTCCATTTGAATTGAATTAACATTTGCATAACTGCTATGGCTAATTGCACTGGGTATTAATATCGAATCGAATGAATAGCGTGTGCTGATTGCACTCGATTACTCGATTGGTCGATTGGTCGATTGGTCGATTAGTCGTTTTGTAGATAATCTCGTTTTTTTTTTGGACAGCAGCTGCTGGTTTTAGCTATTTGTTGTTGATCCCTCGCCGAGATGCCAATGGCAAAAACCACCAGCTAATTGCAGTGAGTGGACAGGCAACGCCCATAGTGTCCCATTGTTGTTGTTGTTACTTGATTGCTTCGCTTGTGTTGCAGTTGCACGATTGTCTCTCGCTCTCTCTCTCTCTCTATCGGACGTTAATCTAAAACGTTCGCCTTGTCCGCGTTACACTTTTCATCTTTACACTCAAAGTGTATGAGTGTGTGTGTGTGTGTGTGGGCATTCAACAAAACAAACGCCGACGCCTACAGCAGAGGCGCATGAGGCATGCGGCATGCGGCATAAAGGCATAAAGGCCATAAGCCATGAGGCACGTGGCACGTGGCGCTGTGGCAAGCGTACTAGTATGTAAAATGTAAAAGCATGCTGGTCGAGTGACCGCAACAATGGTCGCGTTTAATTACAGTTATTGTCGCACCCTTCGTCCGACGCATTTGCATTTGCATTTGCAACGGCAAGGGCAAGAGCAAGGGCGCGGGCGTTGCATGCCGCATGCCGCATGCCGCATATGCCACATAATTAGCATAATAGTTGAGTGCTGCAATGGACATTACCATTGCGACAATTGCGCATTCCGTGGAAAGCTGATCGCGTTAAGCGTTTTCTTTTGCTTTTCATTATAGTACATCAGTACTTCTCGTACTTCTCGTACTTCTCGTACTTCTCCATACTGTCTTGAGCAGCCAGCAATGAAATTTATGCAAATTAAATTAAAACTTCAACAAGCGGAACCAACTCTATGACCAACATATGGCTATCAGACTTACAGCCAACCCAACCCAAACCAACGAGCCAACCAACGATCTTCCGTTCTACGTTCCCCGTTCGCTCGATCCAATTGCGGATGAGTTACAGCCACATAAATTTCCCAAAACATCGTCAACTATCCACGTAGCAGACAAACCCTTCCAACCCAACCAAGTGTCCTACACTTGAGATAAAGATCGCCAACGATCGACCAACTGACACATCTTTCAGCTACTCTTGATTCCACTGCCATATACCAAGGATACGATAGATCATTTTTTGAGAAAACTTAAACGATTTCATTGTGTGTGTGTGTATCATAAATTCATGGATCTGTCGATTTCATTGGGAGTTGTAATTTTACATAAATTACTTCGTTATATTTAGGAGAAATCTAAATGAATTTAAACCAAAGAGAAACGATTACGATGTGGATCAGAAAAATAATTTTAAATTAATTACTTTAATTAACTATGACAATTATTTCATATCTCAATATTAATATATATTACATTCTTAAGCAAATATATTATTTTAATTGAATTAGATTCCTAATTTTAAAGATCGACTACATGACGCTTGAGAGATTAAGTCACGTAAACGATTTAGGAATTTATCTTGATAAAAAATTAAATTACTTTTTACCTCTCTTGTTCGACCTATTCTGGAATACGGATCTTGTGTGTGGTCTCCACAATATTCGGTACACCAGGATAGAATTGAGTCTGTACAAAATAAGTTCTTACTTTTTGCGCATCGTGGCTTTAACTGGGTTTCGGGAATTGACTTGCCATCTTACTCCAGTAGACTTCTTCTGATTGACCTTCCCTCTCTAGCTAACCGACGCATTATGATGGGGGTGGTCTTCTTAGTAAAATTAATTATTGGTGACATTGATTCCTCTGTTTTATTAAGCAAAATTAAATTCTCTGTCCCTTCTAGACCTACTCGTAACTTTATCACACTTACTACTAATTACTCTTTGCATGAACCCTTTAGAATTCTCTGCGTTGACTACAATAGACTTTGTCAAGTTTTCGCCTCAGATGCCTCTTTTCCTACTATTAAAAATCATATTTTAGACTTTTTAACATCTAATTCTACATAACAATACTTACTTTTTCCTCATTGATCTGATTGGGTTTTTTCTGGGTTTTCCCCAATCCCTGCAACAAATGTTGTGTCAATTAGATAATTGTTTCAATACCCCAGACTTAAATTAAATTAACTTAACTTTAAATAAATTAATAATGGTTATTATATTTTCAGACCTAAGTTTTTAAATTGCATAGTATATAAATTCATTGGTAAATTCTGATTATTGCGTCGACTGCTTTTAGTTGACGTTAATTAAATAAATAAATAAATAAAGAGTTAGCTTAACTTTAACACAAATAGAAAACTGAAACAATTTCCTTGGAAAAAAAAAGAATCTCAATGGAATTATTATCTTTATATTGAGGACAATTTGGAATGACACCATATAAAATGTATTGCTTGACAAGACTGTTACAATTTCTTTGTGATATATAAATTTAATTAAGTAATATTCCTAGCATTAAGGATTCTTGAATTAACTTTAACTGAAACGATTTCATTGAGCATTGTTAGGTTGTTAAGCTAAAACAATTTCTTTGGCAAATAGTTAAGTATGTCACTTTCGTTTTAGTAAGTAATAGATACATTCTCTTTAATAAAACTGAATAGATTGTAATTTGTATACTCTGTGGGAATATACTAAGTTTGTTAAAAGTATGTAACACGTCTTAGGAAATCTGGCAGATTATTCTTGATCAGCATCAACAGTCGAGTCGATATAGCCGTGTCCGTCTGTTCGTCGGTCCGTCTGTCCGTCTGTCTGTCTGTCTGTCTGTCCGTCCGTTCGAACGGAAGGGTCTCAGAGATGGTAAGAGCTAGAAGCTTGCCATTGGTCTCCCAGCACTGATAATTTTAGCTGGCAGATCAAGTTTATCCTTTTTATTTTTGGATGCCACGCTCACAAATCAAGAAAGAGCTCATAACAAGAACAATTTTACAGTTAGACACTTCAGATTTGGCACACATGATTAATATTTTGAGGTCAATGTGTCTAGAAAATTTCACCACGATGCCACGCCCCCTTCGAGTGATTTTAAGCGTGTCCCTGTGAAGCCACAGGGTATGTAACGGTCGGGGTTCCGACTGTTCGGCTTCTTTTTAATAAACGGGAAAAATTATTGGGATATATAAACATAATTAAATAAAAGCATATAAATGAATTGCTTATTGATCTGATCAAGGATGGGATTTGTTTAATTTTAAAACAAACGGGGCATGATATCGAAAATTGAAATAAACTTGATCTGCGTATGGTATTCAAGAACCAACATTCCAAATTTGAAGTCTCTAGCTCTTATAGTTGCTGAGAACCACGCGTTCATACAGACTGACAGACAGACGGACGGACAGACAGACGGACAGGTGTCAATCGACTCGGCTATTGATACTGATCAAGAATACATATACTTTATATGGTCGAAGATGCCTCCTTCTGCCTGTTACATACATTTACAGAAATTCATTATACCCCTTTTTGCCCATTTTTAATAGGCACAGGGTATAACAATTAAAATATAATTAAACTAAATATATAACACGAGAGAAATATGTAAGAAAATATAAAATTAGTTAGACAATTATAAGAAAATAACTTAATTGCAAAATGCAAAATGCAAAAAAAAAATCAAATTTATATTCTAGATTGTATGAAAGAAAGATACTTTGAAGAAATCACTTTTGGGATAAATCAAAAATATATTAAAGTGCTTAAATTAAAGAAGATATCTACGATCACCATAAAAATATTTCTTAAAAATTTAAAAATTATTAGAGAACAAGATCATTAAGTAAAGAAATATAAATAATAATAATACATATATATTAAGGAATGTAAGTAAATAAAATCATTTGCAAGAGATTCACAATTTTAGGTATATGAAGCAAACATCTAAAATATATGTTAAAGTTTGTACGAAATACTTCTAATTTCCATGAACATTATGAAAAATTATCTAAAAATTTTCAAAGGATTGTTAAGGAAGATCATTTATGAGCGATCACTGTGACAAATCGATGTTGATATCATATCTGTTCACGCCAACTCTCGACCAGAAACCAGAAACACGACGCAATGTCAAAAACGATGTCAAACTAAGCGAAACCATAAACGAACTCTTTCCTTATTTTGATGCTCACTGATCGGATACTTGAGATAGAGATCGTTCCGATTTTGACAGCCTGTAGTTAGACTATAATTTTTGGCATCGTCTCGAAATGGTTTGACATTTATGAGGCATAAATTTCGTATACTTTCTGCTTTCACTGCCAGGCCAATTAAGTGCAACGAATCGGGGAATAGAAACGGCGACGGGGAGGGGGACGGGGACGGGGACGGGGAAACTGGGACCAGGATTCGTCATAGACTGATGTGGAATTTGCGAAAATTTAAATACAGCTCGTCTCCCATGTCTCGTTGTTGGAATAGAGAAACAGGGGTGGCCCATTGTTATTTTCAGTCTCTCGGTCTCTCTCGGGCTGCCCCTGAGTGTCATCAAAACAATGTTTGTCAGTTAGTTTATGAGCTGTGCCTTATTTCTCAACGCACAGCTCATCTCATTGCAATTTTCATTTTCAATTTCCTTTTACATATGCATTTTTCGGCTTACCTTATTTTTTTTTCAATTTCACATTAATTTCTTTTCAATGCGTTTGCATGCCAATCACAATCATAAATAGAATTTTTGCCTTCGTCATTATGCATACACGCTGACCGCGGCGAAATGTGTCCACAGAATTGTGTAGAAAGTCATAAAAAAAAAGTGTGACACACACACACACACACACACACACACACAGCTGGAAGGGCAAATACACACAATCTCTTTTTGGGGGTCATAAAAAAACCAACAAACTTTGTTTTTTTTTTTCTTTTTTATTGTTGGTCAAGCGCATCGACAGGGGGTCGAGGTTGCAACGGGGGTCGTCGTCGTTTAGGCAAATATCTGAAATTAATAATAAGCAGCATTGAATGAGCCTTATATGATCCTTCTTTAATCAGCGGGATGTTTGTTTATCTCCGCCAATAAACACAACAAATACGAGTATTTAAGTATGCAAGATACTTTCCTTTTGGGGGAAATCTTAAGATCAGCATATTATTGTGATCATATATTCTGAGACTTGGCTACACAATGGAAATTTCTGTTTGTTAATGCAATGAGATTTAGCTTAAAATTATTATTTATTGAACGGTTTAGTTATGATGAAAAGTTTTGCTATTTTTAAAGGGATCATCGTATGAATTATAATGTGTGTTTAATTTAATTTGATGATTATCTGCAAGTTTAATTTGCTTGACTATGAGTTATAGCTTAGAGTATGTTATATAGATAATAATAGTATTCTTATTAAAATCAGTAGTTTGGTCTATAAAGAGTTGATCGTACTTCAGTTGATGGTGGTTGCTGATGTTAATTTAGATTAATTACAGCACTCTTATCTTTTATTATTTTTTTATCTTATAGTATTTATATGTAAATCACATAATCTACTATGTTTTCTTGTTATACCCTTGCAGAGGGTATTATAATTTTGTCACGAATTGTGTAACGCATGAAAGCAGACAACTCCGACCCTATAAAGTATACACATTCGTGATCAGCATCAACAGCCGAGTCGATATAGCCATGTCTGTCTGTCCGTCTGTCCGTCTGTTTCTATGCAAACTAGTCTCTCAGTTTTAGAGCTATCTGAATGGAACTTGGTAAAGATCAGTCTTTTTGCTCCAGGCAGTACATATGTCGGAGCCGGCCGGATCGGATCACTATATCATATAGCTGCCCTAGGAACTATCGGTCGAAAATCATACATTTGTATGGCAAACTTTTTTATTTGTCAACACATTTCGACCAAACTCACAGATTATGTATCTGGTCATGTCTTATACAGACTTACCAAATTTGATATAAATCGAATCACTATATCATATAGCTGCCATAGGAACTATCGGTCGAAAATCATACATTTGTATGGCAAACTTTTTTGTTTTTCAACAGACTTCAACCAAACTCACAGATTATGTATCTGGTCATGTCTTATACAGACTGACCAAATTTGTTATAAATCGAATCACTATATCATGTAGCTGCCATAGGAAAGATCGGTTGATCGTGTGCCAAAAATAACAAAGAGTGCTGACTCACTGCACCCTACTCTGGTCTAAATTAGCTTCTATTAATTTATAAGTACACATACAACAAAGAAATAAATAGTAATACATACATAAATAATACTTAATTATATAAACTTTATAAAGTAATTGTTCGAGTTGTTTCTTTTGAATTCTTTTCATATACTTTATTTCCTATCCCATTTCCTATCTTTAATTTGTGTAATGTGTAATAGTTTTTGTATATTTTCTTAAATTTATAAGAGATTCAGTAAATTTCTTGCTAAATGAATGCATCACTTGCATATAAATTGGAAATTTGGAACTTTTAAATTGATAAGAGGATCTGTGGAAAGGTTAAGAAATATTTAATTTACTCTGTCACATATATTTGTAATTGAAGTTCACTGAATGATCTATCTATAGTATATATATAAGCCGCTTATCGATCATCTTTCATGTGAAAAGTGTGCCACATAGTACTATCAATTGCTATTTGTTAACCCCAATCTACAGAATTGATTCAAATTGCGAGTGTTATGCAAATATAAGTGATCGATCGTTAAATTGATCGATGAATTGTTTTTGGATTTGTATCTCGACCTTCACCCACGTACTTAGCATACACAGGCAATCGGGGAACTTCCTGTGTGTGTGTGTAATTAGTTGTTGCCATTTTCAACTACATACATCTAACTACTTGAACTTGAACCCACAAACTGTCCGGCAATCATTCAAATGAAGTGTTGCAACGGCTGTTGATCCTGTTGGCAGCTCATGCTGATTTCATTTCTACTGTCAACGTTTGCACTAATTATTATGTCCAGCTACCCACACACACACTCACACTCACACACACACACACACACACACACACACACACTCGCAGATACAGCCGCCGCTTGACGGATTGATCAATGTGATTAATGATGTCGCCTGTGGCATTGCGTGACAAGTTTGTTAGTAAATTGAACGTGCCACATGAATGTTGCATGGTTGGGTCAGAGTCTTGCTTGCTTTTTGGTTTTGGTGGTTTGCCGATTTTGTGGCAAACACCGTTTGCATCATTAATCAACTGCAACTGTACATAGAGTAGTTGCATCTCTTAGTTCGAGACGCGTCAATTCCCACGGCGATCGGCGCGCAAAAATCATTTTTAATGAAGTTATCATAAACTGGCCGCTAGACATTTGGCTGGGTCCATCAATTGCCCACTGATCGTGATCCTGTCACTGCCAAAAATGTCATAAACTGTCCCAAAAAGCAATCGTGCGTAAATTTCGCCGTTGACCACAACAACAACAACAACAACAACAACAACAGATTGCAAATCAAAGGGAAATTTATGCAATGATCGTGCGACCAAACAATTGTATCTCGAACAGATCGACCCTCTTTTCCTCTTTGCATATCACAGACTTCTCTCTCCCTCTCCTCTCTGCTCTCTCCTCTCTCCACTCTCCTCTCAGACTGTCGCATAATCTACCTCAAAGATTAATGAGATTTCACCGCAATTTCCTATGGATGATTTCGTTCTTTTCTTTAGTATTATTTTTTTTTTTTTGTGTATTTTATGTTTTCATTTATCTTGCTGCGTTTTTTTTTTCTTTAAATTTTTTATGGCTCGTTTAGCGATGGGTAAATAGGGCGCTTGTCTCGTAATTTACATGAAATTGCTTCATTTTCCGTAGGCTGTCTGAGGTTTTCTTTTTTTATAAATTTTTGTCCCTGCGGTAACTAAGCCCAGTCTTGGGAATTTGCATTCTCCTCATCGGTCATCAATAGTATGTCATGTCAAAGCTTAAGACTTTGAGGAATCACAGGAATCATCGGTGTGGTCTGTCTGTCCAACTGTCCCACTGTCCAACTGTCCAACTGTTCAATTGTGCTGCAGCTGCAGCTCAGCTGCTTTTCGAATGGACACGCTTTCAATTTGCCATGAAATTTTCATTCTGGACAGCGCATTTCTTTTACTTCTGGACATTTGTCCATTTCCATTTCCATTGACTTCTTCTTTTTGTTGGACGTTGGCGTTTTTGGCTAGAAGCGTGCAAAACGATTGTGCAAATATGATTTTCCGTTTTCCGTTTTAGTTTGATGTGGATATTACATTTTTTTGAATGGTCTCAAATACGACAGATTGCGTATCAAAGGAAAAGTGTACAACTGGTACACAATATATTATATAATGATTAGTAATAGTTATTCAAACATGCTTAAACTACTTAAAACTTAATATTCATAACAGAAAATATAGAAAATTAATCATGAACATATTTATCTTTACTGAAACTGATACCTGTTTAAGAAATTCATTTCAGTTCTGTTTTCTATCAAAACCTCTTAAAAATATCCAATTACAATTGATCATAGAAATGATCTCAACTGATCTTTAACTGAGAATGCCAAAAGTTCGTCTGTTAAAAGAAATATATGCTACATTATTGTTGACTCTCAATTATTGGCCTGTTTATGTTGAAAACTTGACATCAAGATCTCGATAGTTTTCTTCAGCTTTGCTGAAACTGATCGCCAAACGTTAAAATGATCCTACGGAGTTATTTAAACGTACAAAAGCTGATTGCAATCTCAGTTGTGAGTCAAAGCATATTGCAAACTCGTTAGTTAAAGTGATCGCCATAGATTTCAATCTCAATGATTGGCCGGCAAATGTCGAAAACTTGAGAATACACTGATCTGATCTTTTGAAGATACTATATGTATCTGCATATTTGGATTGCTAATATCGTTTGTTTTTTTTTGGAGCCTGAGGGGACTCGTAAATCAAATCAAATGTCATTCCGTGACTTGACATGCTGCATAACAAGTTTATTTTCAGTTGCATTTGTGTTTTTTTCTCTGTTTTTTTTTTGGCTGTATGTCAAATTACTTGAGGGCGCCGCAATGTCTGAGAAATTTTTGTGGGTTCTGTGGGTCGAGAACGCAGTTGCAGCAAAGGATCGTCAGCATCGTCAGGATCGTCAACGGCAGGCAACCAACCAACGGGCAACGGACAACTGGCAACTGGCAACTGCAGCGCAGACAACGACGACAACTTTTTTTTTTCATTTTTTTTATCAACTTTATTCCTTTTTGGTTCTTTTTTTTCCTCAATAATTTTTCGGGTGCCTTGACAACAGACAGACGCAGACTGCACACGGCGAGAGAGAGATAAACCTTTTTTTTCTCAGCTTTTTTTTCTTCTCCTCGCTGAGCGCTGTGAGAAATGCAAATTCGGCGGCGGCTAAAAAGTTGTTAAATTAGTCAGCAGATCGTTCCGAAAAACTGGATGTTGGGCAGCCGCCGTCGACGGACGGAATGAAAAAAAAAGGAGAGAAGAGCCGAAGAAAAAAAAAAACTGCACTAATTTGATTTTCTAGCAAACGACATGCAGTTCGAGCAAAAAGGTCTCGGCAGGATCTGGATCTTTTCTGCGTCGTCTGCATCTGCATTTCCATCTGCATTTTGCGGTCTCGTGGACATCACAATGAACTAACCGATTAGTGTTAGTGGACGAATAGCAGCCCAGCAATTATATTTATATTTATATTATATTCAATAGTCTACTACTATTAGTTTTAATAATATTATTATTAATGGGCTAGACACGATTTCTATAACTATACACTTTAAATTATTCTTCTTGTGTATTAAAAATAATTACATACATTTTTTATACCCTGTGGGAGTATATTAAGTTTGTTAAAAGTACGTAACAGCCAGAAGGAAGTGTGTCCGACCCCATAAAGTATATATATTCTTGATCAGCATTAATAGCCGAGTCGGTATAGCCATGTCCGTCTGTCCGACCGACCGTCGGTCTGTCAGTCTGTCGGTCCGTCCGTATGAACGAAAGGATCTCAGAGATGGTAAGAGCTAGAAGCTTGAACTTGGTGTCCCAGCACTGGTAATTTTTGCAGGCAAATCAAGATTATCTTTTTTTTTGGCTGCCACGCCCCCTTCGCCCAAAAATCAAGAAAAAGCTGATAACAATAGCAGTTTTGTAGCTAGAGACTTGAAATTTGGCACACATAATGAGTATCTTGGGGTTGATGTGTCCAGAAAATTTCAGCACGATGCCACGCCCCCTTCACCCACAAATTTCAGCTTGTCCCTGTAGACAAACAGGATATATTACGCTCGGGGTTCCGACTGTTCGGCTTGTTTAAGTTTAAACTACATACATACATATTTGATTTAGTTTGGTTTTTTATTATTGTTTTACTTAATATTGTATTGATTTACTTATTTACATCCGAGCGCTACAATGTTAACTTATACTTATTTAAATCACAAGTCACAATTCTTATTACTTATTTATTTATTTTTATAATACTAGGGGGCTTCTCGGGAAGAAATGTGGAGTGCAAGTGGGGAACACTTTTCACAGACTTTGGACTCAGACAGTTAAAATCGATATAGATTTGGCTCCGTGCTAAAGGCTTAGAATAATGTTTTCTTTTTAAATTCTTAATAAAAGCGAGAGTAAGACAGAGAGAGAGAGAGAGAAAGATAGAGATATTGTACCGCCCATGCTAAATTTTTTGCAGACACTTCACCCTCTCCCCTGCTGCTTTTGATTGTTTATTATACCACCAAGCGCCACTGTCCCTATGGCAGCTATATGATATAGCCATCCGATCTTGACCAAATTTTCTCAGGATATAACAATAACCAGTCGGAAAGGCTACAGTCGAAGTCGACTATGAGGGACCCTTTATTTATTCTTCAAAATGGAAATAAGAGTGATACTAATAGTTCCCCATAACGCGTTGTAATCTCAATATGATCTTCTTCTTCTTTTGGCCCGACACTGACTAATATTAAGTCTTGAATAACTTCCGAGTTTAGAGAGAGATATCTCTCAGTCATTTAGACCTTAACTATACAATGAAAAAAGGAAATATCAAGTTAATTAAAGCTCATTCGAAGCTACATACTAAATGTTAGTGTTTATAGATTTCAGAGATCGATGGCATGCTTAGATACACTCTTAGGATAGATTCTTTAGATATTCTTAAGAATATACATTTTAATTACTTTGATGTAGTAGTGTATATTCTTATGATAGAACCAGATATATCAGCGGTATATTCTATCTCTGGATAGACTAAAGAATTAGGAAGTGCAAGACTGTTGCTCTATGTTTGTATATTACAAAAGTGTACACAACATTTGGCACATTTTATAGGGAATATACATAGGTAAGTAGTAGGGTGTCTTCAAAGAATGTCGAATGTCGAATTTCGACTGTCGATTTGCTGCCATTATAAAGGCAAAAAGGCAAAGCTGCCATTTTTTGGTCATTTATCAAATTTCAAGCAAAATCTACAACAATCGTCGCGACGACCAAAGCAGATCACATTTTCATTCTCAGTCTCATTCTCATTCTCAGTCTCAGTCTCATTTTCATTTTCATTTTTCCTATTTTTCCTGCACTGGTGTTGTGCACTGTGAAGTGAATATCAAAACAAAGACTTTGGGATACGGTGACGGTGCGCTCTTGAAATTGTTTTGAATCCATTCGTTCGATGGGATCCTTCGATCGCATTTTGTCCTTCGGGCGCGCGTTTTGTGTCTCCTTGTCAAGCTGTCAATCAAAAGGCATCTCTCATGTGCCTCATGTTGCCAGACACACACACTCACACACAGATACACAAATCTAGCTTGACTATTGCCTACTCACTCAGTTTTCTATCTCGTTCTTTACTAGTTTGCATAAATCGAAAGTTGCCATCGATTTGCATTTTTAATTCCAAATGCAAATCCTATAAAAATCCCACATTGTTTATCGCTTACAAGCAAAAATCAAGTTGATGTTAATTTTCGTCTATTACCTTTTTCTGCCTATTAGGCAAATGGCAAACTCACACACACACACACACACACACTCGCACACTCGCACACATTCACATAGAGATGGCACGTCAAGGGGTTGTCACAATTTGTGATCCGATTTCAAAACCGAGTGTCAAATGCATTTGCAATTAGTTTGCCAAAATCACCGCCTCACCCCTTTTTTTTTAAATATTGAATTTATAAACGATTTAGATAAATTTGCAATATATGCCTCAACAACAACAACAAAGTGGCCCGCACACGATTATCAACCCTGTAACCCTTTCATTTGCCATCTTCTTGTTTTTCCTAATTTTCATTTTAATGAAGCGCGAATAGAACCGGAAAAAGAAAACGAATTCAAATCGTAATGAAAATTGCAAATGAAAAACGTATCGATTACATTGGTCGGGCAATTGCAAAAGTGCAAACATTGTTAATAGATGTAAAGATAGAAGCCCTGACATTCATTAGATACATCGGATGGAAGAAGATCATACTATGAAGATTTTATGAAGATGAAGAATTTGATTGAGAGTCGAGGCGTTTACTTTCGCGAATCTATTTCCTTGGATTACTTGACATGTTAATCTGACTTATTTTTAAAAGAAACTTATGGATTTTAGCATTCAATTCGTATAAATGCAGATGAATCTACCTTCAGGGGAGAAATAGATGGCAAGAAATCAGTTTTTTGTAGTAATAGATGGAAAGATAAAAGCCCTGATTGAGGTCGAGGGGTTTACTTTGGCGAATCTAATTCCTTAGATTAGATTACTTGGCATGTTAATCTGACTTCCGATTAAAAGTCAAACTGGCTATTTGTGCAGCTTATCAAATTTAGCATTTAATTCGAAGAAAGTTGGTAAGCAATGCAAATGAATCTAACTTCAAAGTCAAAATAAATGACAGGAAATCAGATTTATGTAATATTTTTAAAACTAGCAGCCCCGACATTGATTAGATATAACGGATTGAAGTCAATGCATTCTATGAAGATAGTGAGTTTAATTGCGAATCTATCCAAAAGAAACTCGCTATTTATATCGCTTTTCTCTTAATTCAACAGTCTTTTATTGATGAATATGCTCCATAAAATCGAACTTAGTATTAAATTCGTCTAAAGAAAGTAAGCAATGCAAATATATACAACTCTTAGTAGGAAACTATGCCTTAAAATCAGTTTTATATACTTTTGATTTACTTTTTATTAGATCAGCTTAAAGCAGCTTAAGAATATTGATAAAATACCTCCAAAAAAATAGATTTATGCAACTTTTCTTTTTCTTATTCATCTTTAAAATTGGAAGAAATCTGTTGTTTGCATTTAATTTTGCTTAATTCGATTAACTTCAAATTAATTTCCATAGATATTTGATAAAGTTAAATCGAGACTTGTTGCAACGATTTCTAAACCGATTCGCTCTGTGTGTGGAAAGTGGGCTGGATTGAAGCTTATAATTTGATGTGTTGCCAAGACATTTTTATACCCTGTATAATGAATTTGTGTGAATGTATGTAACAGGCAGAAGGAAGCATCTTCGACCCTATAAAGTATATATATTCTTGATCAGTATCAATAGCCGACTCGATTGACACCTGTCCGTCTGTCTGTCCGTCTGTCTGTCCGTCCGTCTGTCTGTCAGACTGTATGAACGCGTGTATCTAAGCAACTATAAGAGCTAGAGACTTCAAATTTGGAATGTTGGTTCTTGAATACCATACGCAGATCAAGTTTATTTTCAATTTTCGATATCAAGCCACGATTGTTTTAAATTTAAACAAATCATCATAACATAAGCAATGTTAAAGCTAGAGACTTGAGACTTGGCACACATGATAAGAAACTTGAGCTTAATGTCCACGCCCTCACAACTGGAAAAAGCTGATAACAAGAGCAGTTTTATAGCTAGTTTTCTCAAAATTCTTTTGTTTTAACACCGGCACAGGGTATCCTACTGTCGCGCACGCTCGACTGACCGGCTTGTTTCAATTGGGTTACTCAGTTACAGAGTGTTATAATAGTAAAAGAAACTTTCAGGAATGTTTTGATTTCCTAATGAACTAGTACTATAGACGAAATTGAATTGATTAATGAAAACAGTTTTAAGCTACTTTCTTGTTACTTTCCGAACAGTTTTAACTTGAGTTATAGATATCAATTACTTCACAGCTTTCAGAATATAAGCCCCGCTTTAAGTTCGTATGACGGCAAGTTTTATTTCTTATGTTTAATATAGTACAAGAGTTATTAATCTTGGGAATAGTACCCACCCTTTAAACACATTGGTGTTGATAAAAAGGACTCTGTTAAATAGTATGTAAATAGATGTTTTAAGTTCAGGAACTTCTATGGAACAACAGTTACTATTTGAAGTGTCCACCAAGGACAGATGTCGACCACTCAAGGTGAAGTAGCGTGACTTGGATGGTGTAATTTCCAGGAACAACTCCATCCCCATCCACTTCTCCGTTGATGATCCCACGCCAAGTAATGAGTATTATGTTGACTCGGGCAGTCCATTGAAAAGTCATTCGGATGCAGTTTGAAAGTTGGCTTGCTGCTCGTAAAATCTGAAGATCGACAGCAAATGTCGCATAAATTTGGCCAACAATGAGGCACGAGAAACGGCTGCTAATGAAAGGCACGAGACGAGTTGGGAAACAGGACGAATAAGGTCAGCATCTGGACAAATATTTATCGAAGCTTCTTCCTCGTCAATGCTCGTAAATTGCCAATTGCCTCGTGTCCAGCCGCCTACATACAAAAGATACAAAATACAAAATCCAAAAACCGAAATCAAAGTGAAAGTAATGACCGAACAGTTTGTTCTTTCATGCGATCCGGGAGAAAGATCAACGCTGGACAGAGACATTAGGCTACCGGTATTTCAACTTAGTTCCTGCTCCCGAAAACTCCTGAAAACACACACACACACTCACACACACACACGCAGACACAACAATTGTTGCAGCAAGGCAAATAACAGGACAACACACGAGACAAATCTGGGCTAAGACACCTTGCAATGTCGTTGCCGTTGCCGTTGCCGTTGCCGTCGTGTGGGTTTTTCTTACCTTTTTTAGCTGTTTAACTGTTCGGCAGCTGTTGGCCGCATTGTCTGCTCTCTATTTGGCAAGGCAAAGGCAAAGCTGGTCTTAACAAAAGGACATGCTCACACTCACACACACACACACACACACGCACACACCGATGCACACTCCGATACACTTATGTGTGTAGTTGAAACAAATCTCAGTGAGGACTTTGCAGGTAAGCAGACAGAGACAGCGAGCAAAAAGCAAGATAGAGCTAAAAATATAGTTAGAGAGAGTGGGAGAGCGGCAGAGCGTAAGAGCGAGTGTTAAGCTGTGTGTGCTCTTAAATCGGCAACTGGCGCGCTCTAACGGCGAGTGGCGGCAACTGCTGTGAAATCAGAGCAACTGTTGAGCCAATTAAGGTTCTTAAAAGAAGAGTAAAAGTGAAAAGTGAAAGACATACAATTTTGATATAATAAATAAGGAATAATTATATTTAATTATAATAAATTATATACTCTATTATTATGAATTTATTCATTTATGAGAATTTCTATTTAAAGGAAATAATTAATATATAATATGATATGATGGTATTATAATGGAAATATAATAATACAATTTGTATATAAATATGTTTATATATATGTTATAATAATAAACATATATAATGGCATTATGTATGCTATAAATAAAATATATATTGCAATTAAATATAGTAAATTACATACAGACAGTAGATAGCTCTAGATTCGCATTGGAAATATCTTTTAAAATTGTACCATATCTAATAAGGAACAGACAGAAAGATACCGTCTAAATTTACCATATTAATTCATTATTAAATGGTAATTTAAATATGCAGACTATACAGAATATACGGCATATTAGGGTAATACAATAATAATAACAAAATCATTTTTGAACTGTTTTCAGCATGACGTGTGTTACAACTTTAAAACGTGGCACGTACCGTAGCTAAAAAGATACACAAGTATCTTATGATTTATGCTAATATCTCCACACTTGAAAGGATGTACAACTCATGATACAAATGCAACTGATACCATATCATAGTATCATAGTTAGTCAACACAGTTTGTTTAGATAGATCATGATATAGATTATTATGATATTGGCAAGATTCCGTCAAAGTTTGCAGATGATCAACCCAAAGAGATTGATAAAAATCTAGAGCACACTTCTGACTATGAGTGAATGTAGTGTGAGAGAGAGAGAGAGAGTGTTTACTCTCTCCCTGCTTAGGCTCTCGCGCTGTCGCTTGTCGCTTGTCTCTGTCTTCATCTTCGTCTACCCGACGGGGGTTGGCACGTTCGTTGCCAAATCGTTGCCACCGAAACGAACCCATAAACGATCGCACCGCATGTTCAGCTCGTCATTTCCGTTTGTTGCCTCGTGCGCTGCGAACGTCACGCGAGGAGTTCCCGAAGATCGAACCCAGAACCTAGACAAAATTCAACAAGACCGAATAGAACGTGTATCACGAGTTCTTCTCAAAGTTCTCCAAATAAAGATTTACTCATACTTTTTTTTCTTGTGCGAAAAGTGTAAAGAATTTGTTACGGAATCTGTTGCGGCTTCGAGCAGGAGCAGTGGGTCAAGGATCGATCGTACGGGAGGAAGAAAGAAGCAGGAAGGAAGCAAGTATACGAAGGCGACATAGTCGCAGTCTAGTTGCAGCTCCAGTTACCCAGCCAGGTAAGTGTTGCACGTTGTTTGTTTGCTACTAGATACGATCTTGCAACTTTGGGTTTAGATTGCATGTAATCGATAGCGTTTTTCTTGGGCTGTTGCATTTTGATCTGATCGTCGACTAATCGCAGTCCACACCTGGCAACACACACACACACACACACGTGTGTCTATGTGTGTGTGTGTGTAATTGCGCTCGCACCCATGTGCCTTGTGTCTTATGTTTGTCTTTGCTCTAGCTCTAATTTTAATTTCGCCAAAGAAGGTAAAAGGAAAAAGAAAACGGGGAAAAAAGGTTGCTCGAAAAAAAAAACCCTAAGTCCCTAACCCTAACCTAGACCCACATACAACCAATATATAGATCGCAGAGAGACGACCCACAAGAAGCAACAAACGAACGAAAGAAAGAAAAAAAAAATAGAAAGAAAGAATTAAAAGGGGTGGTGTGTCCTCTAATACATTTAATTTGTTGCTGTTTTTTGTCGTCCTGGTCGCCGTGATCCTCACCCCCCGACTACCCCCGTGAGCTGCTAATCCTCGGGGCACAAGTCACACACATTCCCATTGCCGTTCGCATTTCAGATTTTCCGATTCCGATTCCGATTTAGATCGAACTTCTTAAGTAACATGAAAAATATTTCCTTTGCTCGCCTCGCTTCGTTGCGTTTTGTCTTTGCGCAATTTTCCATTTTCCATTTTCAATTTACAATTTTCAATCGGGGTGACGTTTATGGATTACATGAAAAACCCATTTCAATTTTTTTTTTGTTGCCCGTGCGTGTGTCAGTTTTCTCCTCTGTATGCGTGTGTGTGTGTGTGTGTGTGTGTGTGATTGCCTGGCAGCTAGAAAAACAGAATGAGAGCCTCGTTCCAGTTGAAGATCCTTTTCCTTTGCCAGATCTTTTGGCTTTGCCGCTTTTGTAGTTGTTTGCACAAAAAAAATGGCATCATTATGCTGGGGCGTAATTGTTTCACACACACACACACACACACACACACACACACACACACACACACACAGACACACACACAGACAACGCATATCCTTTTTGGCAAAGGACTCGTCCAATTTTATGGTTTGCGGCTGCCGCAAAATTCAAAAAACGAATCTGTTCATAAATTAGCATAAGTTTAATTTGAATTCGAATTCGATGGCAAAAAAAAAAAGAAAGAAAGAAACCTGAAATTTTGCGTCTCAAGGCAAAAAGGAGCACGAGGACGAGCACAAGGATTTGCCGCAGGACTCGAGTACGTGAAAAACTCGTTTGTTGCAAATAATAAAATAAAAGACAATTTGCAAAAATTTCTTGCTTTCTGGCCATTGTCTACGAGACGCTTAAGCAAACATCCACAACCATCCAGATATCCAGATATCCAGATATCTCACATACTAAGTCTGTCCAAAGTTGTCTGTCAGTTAGCAGTTCCAGTTTCTCTGCCAGCTCCCCAGCTGTCTTCCCTCGTCCAGTTGATCAAGCCAACCCCATTTTTTGTTTTTTTTTTTTTTTTTCAACCTAGAAAATTGGCTTGAATTCATTGAAAGTGAAGCAATGTTATGATATGATCGTATCTCAAAGTATTCAATTTTATGCTTAAAGTAAGATAATATTTAAGGAAAGGTGCAAGTTCACAGGGTATCATTAGGAAATGTATATATTTTAAAGAAGCTGTCAGTTTTAAAAACAACCAGCATATATAGACTATAGACTATAGAAGTAAGCCCAGAATGTTTCACAATTCACTTTATCCTTAAGTTGTAAAGTGATAAAAGTAAACTTGACAAAACATTAAAGAAAATAAACGTTAAATAAGCAATAAAACTTCAAAGGAAACTAACTTAAAATTATGTAAATTACTTCAATAATAGGTTATTGACAACACAAGACTGACAGTTGGAAAACAGTTTAGGGAAAGCGTTTAAAGAGTAAGGAAATCAATCGAAAAAAATGAATTAAGCGGAAATGTCAAAGGAAAAGCTTTAAGAGCTATTTTAGTATAGTATTAAAACATAACTTGGAAGGAATTAATTTAAGAACAATAAAAAACACTTTCAGTTTTCATCGTCATCGTAAAATTAAAGAATATGAAGTAAAAAATAGCAGATAAAAATAAATAAAATTAGAGAGAGTCATATGTTAGATTTCCTCAACATTTATAAATAAAAGTGTCAGGGATAAAAGTGTCAGGGATAAAAGTGTCAGGGAAAATAGAATATGGAGATGTTATAAATTATTAAGGAGCAATGAAAGGCTTGTGAAAGATTTGTAAATATGTTGATATCAGCATGGAAAAGAGTATTGAATATATACAGACTACATTGTTTAAAGATTTTGGAATATAGAGTCAAATAGTAGAACGAGCGAAATCAAATTAGATATGAAATAGAGAAGAATTTTATGGAAATGCAGAAAGAAATAGCTTAGTAGAATAATCTTAGCTTAATTATATAATTTTAATTGAATTTGATTATTGAGAGGAGGTTTGGTGAAGAAAATCAATAGGAAAGTAAATAAATAGTGTATAAATACATATACAGACTCATAGATACCCTTTTTGTTCGACTGAAGCAAGTCAGCAGCTAGAAATTTCGACAATACTGACTCGATTGATTCAATTTTGGATTCTGTCTGTCGTTTTCCCCACAGTTGCCAGTTGACATGCCAACCATGACACGGATGCATCGTCACTCGAGCTCCAATGCCGTGGAAGAGACGCGGGGCAGGCGCAGTCGCAACGCGAGCGGCGACGCCAACAAGGAGAACTTCGGGATTCACTTCGTGAGCAGTCCCTTCGGCAACAGCAGCCTGATTGCCCTCCAGGATCTGAGCAATGTGCATGGCAAGAGTCCGCAGCGACGCAGCTTCAGTGAGGGAAGCGGACCGCGTCAGGCGACGCCACAAATGGCGGCACTGCGTTGCCTGCCACGCATCGCAGGTGCCACAACAATGGGGGGAGGAGTTGTCGCCGCTCTGGAGGATTCGCAATTGTCATCGTCTCGCATGGGAGATACGACATTGGATCGCATGCTGGATGCGATTATTGAATCGGCGCGTAAAGAGGTACGTTGCAAGCATCAGACAACGACAGCGACTGCAACGGCGACGGCGACGGCGACTGCGCTGCCTGCCACAACGCTGGCCGATGGTGAGTGGAGTGAAAGCAGCATCCATGAGATGGAGGTGCGCACGCCGACACATTTGAAGCGGCAACGTGTTGTGCGACGCAAGAACCAACAGAGGACGACCAGCAACAATGCTGCAACCACTACCAACAGCAGCAGCAGCAACAACAACAACAATAACAACAACAGACGAAGCAATTTGCGGCGACCAGCAAAACGATCCAGTCTCGAGCACATTCCCAGCATCAAACGCTGTCTGAGCTTCTCCAGCTCCACGTCCAGCGATCTGGAGGAGGATGAACACTTTGCCAAACGTAGTTCTATGGCGTCCTGTGTTTCCGCTTCCGCCTCTGCCTCTGTCTCTGCCTCCGTCTCTGCCACCTCCTCGGCCAACACCACACGCAGTGGGGATTCAAGTTCAAGGGGCAGCATCGATTTAAGCATCGCTTACAATGTCCAGCAACAACAATTAAATGTACATGGTGAGTTCCAGAGTCCCCACTAACAAAGAAATATCACTGTTTGATCCACTTAAGTTCAACCAACTGGAACGTTTGGAATGAAACACTCTAGTTCGAACCATCCTAAAGAAATATCACTGTTTGATCCACTTAAGTTCAACAAACTGGAACGTTTGGAATGAAACACTCTAGTTCGAACCATCCTAAAGAAATATCACTGTTTGATCCACTTAAGTTCAACCAACTGGAACGTTTGGAATGAAACACTCTAGTTCGAACCATCCTAAAATCGCAAAACAAAAGTTACTTTCTTATATATTGGGTGAAATACCCAAATTGTATTCATCGAAATGAATAAAAGTGCCATAAAATTCTTAAGAATTAGTAGTAACATTGCAACAATGAAAGTTTGGCATGAATTGTTTAATTTAAAATATTATCGAAACAACTGGCAACTGTATAAATTTGGAACAGTGGAGTGAATCCTTTAAAATAACAGAAATAATAGTAGTAGTAGTCGTAGTAGCAACAGCATTTTATCAATAGAAGCTTGGCATAAAACCACTTTTAATTCAGAACGGTGGAATGAAACATTCAAAATTCAAAATGAACAATACTTGTAACACATTTCAACAATGTAAGTTTGGCATGTAATGTTCACTTCATATCAATATTGTCACATGTCGACTTTCAGTTTTGTCAAAAGTAAATATTATTGTTTGGAACAGTGGAATGAAACACAGAAGTGGATCAAGCAGGACCAATTCAGTCCCCAAATCTAAGCATAATATTATTTAGTGTTAAGCACTTTTAACTTTTGATATCCCTTGCAGTTATACGCTGTCGCGATCTGCAGCGTTCTCATGTCGCCGGCAGCATCAATGCCTACGTCAAGGTGGCGCTGGCAACAGGCCCACAGCACCACCCAACCACCAACAACACCACCACAACCATCAACACCATCAACAGCACCATCGGTAGCAGCAACAACTGCTCGGGTCGCTTCCAGCGTACCGCCGTCCATCGTCACTCGAGTCGTCCGTATTTTGATGAACGCTTTGACTTCCCTGTGGAGGAGGGCATGTTGCATGCCACATCCAACCATTTGCAGCTGCAGCTGGCCGTGTGGCATCGGGATCGTCATTTGAAGTGAGTACGAGTAAGGTCAATAGCAGACAGTATGCTCTGCCCAAGCATTCATGTCATTCACCCCCAATTCAAGACAAATCATAGACTGGCAAAAGACTAAGCCAAGTTAAGAGACACAGTCTGAGACCGAGACGTAGACGTAGACGGTTTGCAATCTCTGCTTTCGGTTCAGGCATCTCTCAGCCTAATTGTAACGTTTTTCCTGTAGCACACTTTTTGTGTCATTGTGCATTTCCTGCACATAAACAAACGCAGCAACCCCCCCGCCCCCTGCCAGTGTTAGATAAATGGGGGGGTGGGGAGGGGAAGGTGTTGCTTCCACAAATCCAGAGACACATCCAGCGGCTGCGCATTGAGGTCCAAGTCCAAGCACGTCTCTAGGCCAGACTCGTGGCGCTTTCCAGAAAGCACAAAATAAATAAAATAATACTGTGCCTGGGCTCCATTTCGAATACCCTTGCAGAGGGTATCTCAATTTTATCACAAAATGTGTAGACCCCATTAAGTATAAATAATACGTAGTACATATTGTGTATAATTATTCTATCCGTCTGTTTTATGCAAAATAGTCTTTATGTTGATGGAACTACTAATCAGATCATACAGTTGTCGTATGAACGACTGTTTAAATATCAATCTATAGTATGCTGAACTTTTTTATTTCTTGAGATATCCTCACCAAACTCGCATGTTAAGTATTTAATAATATTTTATACATTCAGATTAAATTTTGCTAAAATCTGACTACTAGTATATCATACAGCTGTCATAGAAACAATCTGACCTAAGTAAAAGTTTTATATGAGAAACTAAGATATCTTAAACAAACTCATAATTCTTTAAATTTGACTAATTTATCATATGACACTCATAGTAGTAGCAATCGGTCTGATGTTTTAGCTAAATTAATTATACAATGTTTTAATGTTACTTTATCTAAAGTCATCCGCAAGGGTGTCAAGTGTTTGGCGTGCCGAAGTTAACATTTCCCGCTTGTTGTGGCTCGTTTTTGTTCGGTTCTTTGGGGTTCGGTGTCGGTATCGGTATCGGTATCTGTGTTGGGTTTCCCCCCTTCAGTTGTGGTGTCTGCTTTCTGGCGAGCTCTCAGTTCGAGTGTTAAGCTCGCGCGACGCAGACGCAAAAACGGCAAGGCTGGCAACGCTGCGGACCGCCAACAAAATCGACGGCGTGTAAACCGAAGCTGGCCAAATAACAAATGCTGAAAAGTGTGTGTGCGAGCCAAAAAAGAAAAGAAATATACTACTAGCAATAATTATACATAATAACAGTTAGCAATTATATTTTTTTCATCAATTTTTTTTATTTGTTTGTTGCCATATGTGCATGAAGTGATTAGCGTGTTAAGTGTTGAAACATACACATACCCTGTGTTTATTTCGTTAAATTCATGAAATTGTTTGCGTTGCGTTTGTTGTGTGTGTTGGCAGTGCTGTCGTGTTGGGAGTTGAGAATTTGTGCTGCCAGCTAAAAAGTATGCAACACAAAATTATATAACTGTTAACATTGTGTGTTGGCGTGCGAGCTTCACTTCCTTTTTTGTGTAGCATACTTTTGGGCATGCTGTTAAAAAGAATTGCGAGCAACTGCTACAATTTATGACTGCGTGTTTGACTCAGCGAGTGTGCCAGTGTGTGAGTGTGTGTGTGACTTGCTTTGCAGGTGCGTGTGAAATGTAGTTTCTAACGCGTTTCACAAGTGGCTGAGAGCAAAGTTAATTGAAATTCAAGGACAACTGCCAAAACGGGCAGCTGACCTGTATCCTAAAGTCCGCCTAACAACAACACCTAACAACATTCCGTCATTTAGTCGACGCTTATGTCGAATCGATAAGAACACTTCATTATGCAATGGCCACAGGTCAAAAAGCAATAACATTCCCATAGAGTTTACTATCTAATTGATATACTCAACTAACTAAATGCACGCCAGGGAATCGCACACACACACACACACACACACACACACACACACAGCACACATACATACTTAACGCATTTGTTATGCATGCATAATGAAAACATTTCGAAAATAGTTGTATATTTCCAAATGCCTCGTTAGGTATTTTAAGCAAATTTACTCAACGACTAGAGCTGTGAATTATTCATTGCCTACTTTTAGGCTTGCCCTATGTGTGTGTGTGTGTGTGTGTGTGTGTGTGTGTGTGTGGTTTGGCAACAGTTTCATTTGTTCATTCGTTCACTCGTTTAGCAGCTACGCAGCTTGTTACATTTTTAATGCACTGGCCCCATTTTTGAAATTTACCCAAGGTGCTCAAGGCGGGTGGCCTAAAAAAACCTTAAGCCCTTTTTGCAGACCTTTCCCCCCCCCCCCGTCTGCCCGTCACCCCTTTGCGCCTTTGCCCCTTTGCCGCACTACATCACTCCAACGAACGGCTGTCAGACAAAAACGCGATTGCAATCGCACAAGTTTGGCGCTGCAGCTACTAAAATCAATAAAACTGACCCAAATACGCGGGTAAAACTTCACAGCCGGACAAAGGCAAGTGAGGAGATAATGGGGCGGAGTACAAAGAGGAAGCAGCAGCAATAGCTGAAGAAGCTTCGAGCGTTTCACAAAGCGCATTTCCGGGGCCAGGCACATGGCTTATGGCTCTTACCCGAATACCTATTGGCCCATAGCCTTCTGGCCCTGTGGAGCTGCGTAGCCGCCAACTGGATCTGTGGGAATGCCATGCCACGACAGCTTAGGCGCGCTAATTGATTTATGTCACGTACGGCAGTTGCTGCGTGTCTAAAGCGGAAGTGTGGGAGAGCCGTCAGGGGTTGGCTTAAAGGGGAGCAAGAAAGAGGAAGAGACACAGACAGAGACAGAGCGAGATAGAGAGAGAGAGAGAGAGAGGTGAGACGCTTGCGGAATTAGTTAGGTGTGTGTACATATATATAAATAGTAAACAAAATGCCAGTGCAACGTGACGCAGAAGCCTCCAAAAATGAAATCTTATCAGACGTCAGAAAACGAAAGCGGAAACGAATGCGGAAACGGAAACGCAGCCTTGTCAGTTGATTTGGAGTGGCCTTTAGTATAAGTATAAGTATATAAGTGGTGCGAGTTGGTCACTAAGTGGTGTTTGCTGTCTTCTTGTGGCAGCTGAAACTTGCAACTTTCGTTAAGGTCAAAAGCTGATGTAATGGCATTGCAATCATGATTAGCCAAGTTAATTTCGCCTGTCTCAGTTATCCTTATACCCGGTACTCGTAGTGTAGAAGAGGTATAGTGCTTGCGTTGAAGTGTATAGTAAATTTCTCTATTGTGAACTCTCTTTCATAATGAACTGTCAAATACTTCACTTCTTTTTTATATTGCTTACGTTGCAATGTATAGAAAACTTATCTATCATGAACTTCTCGATACTTCTGTTAAATAAAGTTATCTTTATTATATGCCCGGTACTTGCAAAGTTCAAGGGGTGTTTTATATGCACTACTGTACTGTACTACTGTACCAGGCAGAAGTAGGTGTGGCAGACCCCAATTATGACTTCACACAGTTCTAGATTGTTTCAAATTTTTGGCACACCCCATTTCGTCCGTCAATTTAATACAAATGATACTCTAAGAGCTAGATTGTCTGAAATCGGCGTACAGACGCGTCTAATCCACACGGTTCCTTGTTATACTTCTGTCCTTCTTCGCAAGTCGTAACAACTCCAACACACCCAAAGTTTTTACCATAGAAAACTCTAGTTTTTTGACAGTACCTGCCGTTAAATTATTATTAGGCTTAATCGCATGATGATTATTTAGATATAACGTTAATTATGGCAGCTTTTTATCGTGTTCAACAACGCGAGCGTCAAAGAAAGTTTTAAACTACAGTTATATACCCGTCGGATATCAAATAAATAAAAAAAAATTTAAATAGAAATAGAAAATAGAAAGAGGCGCCCAAATGTATGCAGTAAAATGTATGCTTAATACCTATTTAATAATTTATTTATATATTTGGCTAAAAGCACTGGGGAAAACATTGCTTTAAAATTTAAATAAAATTACGAAAATTTAATATTTTTATAATAATATGTACAGGGTGGGGCAAAAGTAATCAACCTATTGGAATACGCTATAACTTTTGCATGGGGTGAAGTGTCAATTGGGTTTTGACATTTGTGAAGTAAACAAATGCAGTTTATAAAATCGACAAGCCAAGTTTCGGTTTAATCCCGAAGAACTCCAACAATAGGGTGATTACTTTTGCCTCACCTTGAATATATATATTAGTTTGTTGTCCGTAAATCGACTCTACCGCTCTAAATTCACCAGCATTTAATGTGTTTCCTTTTACTTTTTCTTTTGCAGACGTAGCGAGTTCCTGGGTTGCCTTACATTTCCATTGAGCGCTTTGGCCGAGCAGTCGAGCTACAGCGTAACGGGATCCCACAAGTTGCACGCGCAGGGATGTCTTCATAGCTGCCGCAGTCAGCAGCACGTTCCAGTCAACGTCACGCCCACAGACCGCCCACAGCAGGAGCAGCAGCAGCTGCAGCAGGAAAAGGAAAAGCAGCAGAAGGAGGAGGAGCAAGAGAAGCAACAGTTCACGGCAAAGGAAGCTGAGGAAATTAACATCACGATGACCACGATGGCAGCCCCACTCAAGGCCAACAACACCATGAACAACACCACAGCCGATGACGTCATCAGCATTAGCATCGACAGCATGACAGGGGGCAAGGACGAGTCACAGTTGCAGTTGCAGCTGCAGCAACCGCATCAACCGATGGTGCTGAGCAAGAAGGCATTGCATCAACGCGACGCCGATGAGAACTTGTTTTTGCGCTTCCTCGAATTGGATCCACCTGCCGATGGTAATGCGAACAATACGACGACGCCGGGCAACAATACGGCATCCGGCGGAACTGTAGCCGGAACAGGTGCAGTTGCCGGCAGTGGAGCGTCGACTGGGAGCGCGAGCGCGAATGCGAGCGCAAATGCGAGCGCGAATGCGAATGCGAGCAATGCGAATCACATGAATGGCGGCAATTCGACGCGACGTTGCTCAACACTGACCGGACGTCAGCCAATCGGACGCACTCCGTTCACAATGACAAGGCGCTTGACACGGACGGAGGAGCGGGGATTTGGGTTCTCCATCGTGTGGACACATCCGCCGCGTGTGGAGAAAGTCGAGGCGGGTTTGTCAGCGGATCGCTGTGGCATTCTGCCCGGCGATTATGTCATCTTTGTGGACAAACACAATGTGGTCACGATGCCCGAGGCTGATGTTCTGAATTTGATACGATCGCAGGGCTCGTCCTTGACGTTGGAGATATTCAGAAGGTCAGGCGCGGGCGCCAACATGGCCAACAACATCACCACGGTCACGGTCAGCGCCAGCCTAAATAGTCACAGCTCCCAGACAATTGGCCAGGCTCAGAACCAGGTGCAAACCCAGTCCCAGACGCATTCCCATGCCCAATCCCAGCAGCAGCAGCAGCAGCAGGAGCAAGCAACAACAGCAACAGCAACGACGACGCCGGCAACAGTGGCAGCAACAACAACCTTGCTGCAACGCACGAGCAGCACACGTGCACCGTTTAGTGGCAACAATCAGTCCCGACCTGCCACCGCCTGCTCCGGCACAACATCCTCCATTGAGGCGGCCAAGCGACGGTTGCATCTGCCGCAGGTTACGTTCAGCAAGGAGGTAGGCAAAGGTGTCATTGTCTAAGTGCCTGTCCCCTATTCCCTGCCACTTGCCACATGCCACATGCCACTTGCCACTTGCACAGCAGTCCAATTGATTTTTTTGTCATTTCCCTTCGAATTTTTTTTTCTGTTTTTTTTTTCCCTTCGCTTTTCACTTTGTAAATATCTTTAGCGCATTATTGTTAAGTTTTTTTTTGTAACGTTTAAGTTTGCCAAACGAGCTTATCTTTATATAAAGACTATACATAATTTTTATTATTATTGTACTTTTTTTTGCCCAATCGTTTTAAACCCCCTGCGACCCCAAACACGACATTTAATCCCCACGCTTGACAATAAAATTACTTTTTTTGGTTTTATGTGAATTTTACTTTTCTTTCTTTGCTCTTACTTTGCTTGTGTTTGCTTTGGTTTTTTTCTGTTTTTGGTCGAAAGTCATTAAATGTAGAAAGTTTAATGAACTTCTTCCTGCTTGAGTGAAGTTCATTTACATTGCAAACTTAAGGGAGTTGGGACTTCGAATTTCGATTTTAATTGCTTTATTTGACTTGCCACAGTGTATATTTATAGATTATGTCGGTTCAGATCATTCAATATTCAATTTCATTAATAATTAAAGCGCTTGTTTGAAACGTAAACTAAAATGAATGGAATAATGCTTAAAAAGCTTATGTCATTAAATTTATAGTCTAATTATAAGCATATGTGAGGATTGTATTATTTTTTAAGAAACTTACAGCTCCTCACTTAATTTGAAATGCATATGAAAATCATAGGTTTCTTAATGAATCCTCATCTTAAATATTTCTTTCCTGCTTTCATGGCAAATGAATAATTAACTGTAATAGGCTATTTGCAGGAGGCAAATGTTTCTACATTATAATTTATTTTCCTATTGTCTCTTCACGATGCAATTAACAAGGGTTAATTGGAATTTGTAAAATCAGTCGGTTCGTTTTATTGAATGTAGATGCGTCGACCTCACGAAAGAAATATTTATAGCATACTTTTATGCTCCACATTTAATTAAAAGTTGTGGCTTTTCAGTTTCCTCTGTGTATTCAAAGCTTAAACTTAGCAAAGAGTGAACTATATACTAAAAATAATGTGACTACTTGTTTCATTGTTCAGCAAAACATTTCGTAGTTGAGAGTATGTTTTTAATACAGCATTAATTTCTATAAATCTTACATACGATTTGAACTGAGATCTTAACTAGACCAAAAGAAAATAGGTTTAACTCTTTTAAGTGAATTTCAAAAGTAATACAATGAGTAATTACTGCCATATTGGAGTTTGTATTCGTTATGTTCGTTTAATATTTTTACGACCGATGAAGACAACTTTGAATAGTAAAATATCCCAAAATGTGTGATAGTGATCGAGAGGAAATTTCTGAAAGAGAGATCCCTTAGAGTTGCGTTTAAAACTACTATGCCCGATAGTTGGCTTGCACTGCTAGTTCTTACCGCTAGGTGGCTGAACTTTACAAACAGCTTGACTTATTTTCGACTTTCTTCGTTTCTCATCCCACTCTTTCTCTTCCTTCCTCCATCGCTCGGCAGTCCATTGTACCCATCACGGATAATCGTAGGCGTTTCCTGCTGCAGCTCATCAGCCGGGAGCAGAACTTCACAGCGGCTCTTCACTTTGGTGTACAGCGATTTGTTCAACCTTTGGTAGATCGCAAGGATCTGATATCGCCGAATGATCATCGCACGTTGTTTCAGAACATCGATGAGCTGCTGCGGATTGCGGAGGATATACTGGAGCAGTTATGCAGCAATGATCAGGAGCAGGAGCCGCACATGAACTTCGCCTCGCGTGTCTATTTGTCCAAGACGACGGCAATCTGTGCGGCGTACAAGAAATACTGCAATGGAATCAAGCGTGCGGATTGCGTTCTGGTCAACAAATCGAGGCAGACGGGATCCGAGTTTATAGCGTTCATCACTGAACCGGCTGTGCCGCGAAAGCGTCCCGATCTCACTATGTTTATACACCGTCCGCTGCAGCATTTCCGGGAGATTCTGAAGTTAATGCAGCTCCTGGCCAGCAATTGTCACGTGGACACCGAGGAGCACAAGAACTTCTGTACTGTGATCAATGAACTGCAGGCCGCCTATCGGGAGATTACAGTGAGCAGTGGCTTGATGGAGCCTCTGGGCGAGGGACGTCCTCTGTTGACGCTTCAGGATCTCGAGTCGCGCATGGTGTTCACCAAGTGCAAACCCTTCACGTTGGCCGTCCAGGGTCGTCAGTGGATATTCGGTGGCGATCTTTCACGCGTGGAGGGACGTTCGATTAAACCCTATTGGACGCTGCTCTTCAGTGACATCATTGTGTTCGCTAAGGTCAGTCGGGATAGGGTGCTCTTCATCACCGAGGAGCCCATACCGATTGCCAATGTGGTTGACTCCTGCTTTCACATGCGCAAGAAAAGTGAGTTTTCCCCTTTTTTCGCATATCAACGTGATCCATTGCTATTCGATTTTACAGCTACTGAGTTCCGTCTGACAGTGGACCCCAATGGACGTTTGGCCGAGAGTCCAACAGGCTACTGTGCTCCTGATCTGACACGCACTCCTAAGCGTGGCGCCAGACGCAAGAGCCTTATACTCCGTGCTCCTTCCCTGGAGCTTAAGGCAGTCTGGCAGAATCTCTTGCAGCGTCAAATGTAAGTCAAAGTTGTAAAGATTCCCCTTGGGGTTCCTTGATTTTTGATATAGGTCAAGAACGTCCGAAACGTATGATTTCTTCGATTAAATCTTCACCTAAAATACCATGATGGATCCGTGGATTTCTGAAGAAACCTGCAGTACTTAACGCCATTCTTAACGTATTGGAATAATTTGGGATTACTCAAGCACTCTGCAATTGTTCCCCAAGAGCCCTTTCAGTTCCCATTCCCCCTTCAATTCCATGTAAATACTAAATATCTATGAAGACCCTAAGGTCACTTCAATACTCTTTAGCTGACTTAATCGGCATACAATGATCGCAGGTTAACTTCGCAACTTTTAAGTCTCTGTTATTATCCTTAAAGTTCAAATTTCGAGATAAGTTTCGGTTTTATCCTTAACTCAGATGAATATGATTTTTATGAGATTCGTCAGGAACTTTCTAGTTTCTTGTGTTACCCTTAACTTTTATGAAAATAGGTGTTTGCGAAATACGTTCGCTCCTTTCATCATCTTAAATGCAGAACAAGATCATAGGGTGTCTCAGATGTCTTCAAGCATAATATACGTTCCTTACCCCAAAAGTAGGTAAAGTTCATCAAATTCCCTGAAAGCTTTTCTCCTCCTAAACGTATCTTTAGATCCTGAGATTCTTTCAGAACTCATTAGGTATTACGGGTTTTTCGGAACCCCTTAGCTTTTATCAATAGCCGTAACCTTATCAATTACCGTTCAATTGACTACTTTATACCTCACACGTGTGAAAATTCGGAGAAATTTCTAGAACCCATGTTAATGTCAGGGTGTTCTTCTAGAACCCCTAAGTCCTTTACTTTAATCATTGCCCTCCTTGTATATATTTATACGGATTCAATGGTGTTTCCAGAACGGGTTAACTCTTGAAGATCATATGGTGTTTTATGAATTATTTTTAAAGTTCCCTAGGTTCATACAGAACCTATCAGCAATAATTTAAACCCTTATCAAAACTCTTAACCTTGTCAGTAACAGTTCAAATGCCTAGTTTACATTAAACATATGTGAAGCTTCTGAGGTGTTTTAGGAACCCATGTGAATGACATAGTCTTCTTCTAGAACCCTTTACTCCTTCTGTTTAATCCTCACCCTCAAGATATTTATAAAGAAGATGCTGCTGTTTCGAGAACCAATAAGCTGAAGATCATTGTTGAAGATTCTAGGGTGTATCAGGAACCCTTAAGTCCATATCATGTATGTGACTATTACAAGGTTATCCGAAGCGCTGTGGCTTCCATCCTTCTGCTTATTTACCACCTTAATTCTAGCAAACTAAAGGCGATTTAAATTTGAATCTATTCGGTCTCTCATTGTAGATTTCTGGTGAATGCCGCACTGGGATCGACGCCATTGTCCAGTCCACTGGACTCACCGGATGTGCTGAACACGCTGGTGCCGCTGAGCGACATCGGCATGACCTCCGCATCGATGGGATCGATGAAGCTGCCCTCGCTGGACAGCATCAATCTGAAGCAGCAGAAACAGCAGGTGCGTCTCTTTCGCAGCAAGCGCCTGGACAGCGCCGATTCCTATGAGAATCTGCAGCGCTTGGCCAGTGCGCTGGTGCCGACACCCCAAGCTTCTGCCTCCGCCTCCGCCTCAGCCTCCGTCACCGCCTCCGCCGCGCCCTGTATTACGGCAAGCACACAGACCTCGCAGCAACTCTGTTCCGCATCGCTGCCCTCCCGCACCACTTCACCCGCCCGTCGTGGTCATGCCAGCAGCTGTGGCGGCTCCATGCCGAATGGTGTGGGCGGCGGCGGCGGAGGCGGCACTGGCGGCGGCGGAATTAGCATTGGGACCGGGATGGGGGGTGACAATTCGTTGCGTCGCTATAACACTAACAGCTCGTGGCTGAGCAGCAGCGCCAGCTTGACGGCACACACACAGACCCAGACACACACACAGACGTCGGCACAGTCGCTGCCGAGTGCGAGCAGCAAATGCTTGACGGCCATACCGGAGGCAACCGCTGAGCCGGCGGCGTCGGTGGCATCGGTGGCATCAGTGGCACCGAGACATGTCCAGAAACTGCTTGAGTTCAGTCTCAGCTCGGTGGGTCGTTCCTTTATTGACGAATCGTCGCATGTGACGCAACAGGTGTCGCTGACCACGCCCGAAACGCCCACGCCGAATATATCGCCCAGCTCGCAGGTCTGCAACTCAGATGCCTTCTCCAATGACTTTGTGCCGCCGGTTGTGACAGCCACAACTGGTCGGACTGTTGGTGTCACCATTCCGCTGGCCGAGTTTGGCGGCTCCTGGGATCTATTGGAGTTGGATCTGCAGCTTAACGAGGTGAACTTGGATCCGTGCTATGACACGGATGTTGAGGAGTGCATCTTTCTGGGCGATGACGTGGGCACGGACGCCAACGCTGGCGGATGCATTCGCCAAACGGATGTGGATGATGACAGCGACGACGATGATGATGATGATAGCGTTGTTGTCGACGATCCCTTTGGCATGCTGCCCACCAAGCCGACGCCGCCGGATTCTTTGGATCTGTGATTTGACTTTTGGCTCTTAACTGAGACGGAAACGGAAACGGACACGCAAACGCAAACACGAACGAGAACACGAATACGAACGCAGACGCGTAGCCAAGTTTTTGACAAGCCTCAGTCTCAGCCTCAGCCACAGCTAGAATCAGCATCAGAAACAGAGACAGAAACAGAAATAGAAACAGAAATAGAAACAGAAATAGAGACAGAGCCACGCCCACCCCCCGACTCCCACACAAGCACAATCTTTGAATAAATGAGCTTAGACAACCACCCAACTGATTAAAACTAAACTAGACAAAACAAATTGAAAGTAACGCCCAACTTCGGACTATCGAAGTTTCATTGCCCTTGCAGACGGTTAAATTTAATGAAATTTGTTTAATATATATAGAAATCACTTTTAATAGAAACTGCTGAGTTTTATTAAGATATGTTAAGGCTTATAGAAGTTATGGAGATTATAGTGATTCAACTTAACTCCCGCTGATATGATAGAAAGAGAACCATCTGTAGCAAGTTTCATATTAGTTAGATTTTTCCATTTGCAGTATATTTGCTGAGATAAAAAGAGAAGCATTTGTTACACATTTAATCCTGCAGATTATTATATGGATGTTGTATGATATAGTTTATGAAATTTGGATATTTTATGACTTATATAACTTATAGAAACTATAGTGAGATAAAAAGAGAACCATCTCTAATAAGTTTCATACTGCAGATATATGTAGTTGTCTGATTCTATTAAAGTCTGGGATCTGCTGTCTTGTTTCAAGATATGTTAAAGCTTATAGAATTTATAGAAATTATACGGATCCCACTGAACTCCAGCTCAACTTTAAGAAGAAGTTTCAATCTGCACAATATTATGGGATATAATCGTTTGATTTTTCTGAAATTTGGTTGTTATATTATGCAAATATTTCTTGCCTGAAATTACCAATATTTTGTGCAATATGTTAGAACTAATACAACTAGAGATAATTAGCGAAGTATCTGTCAAAAGTTTTATTAACATATTATAGAATATTGTTATATGATTCTAATTAAATTTGGTCAGTATATTTTTAAGATGCTTTCACTGGTATCTACTCAGTTTAGTTAAAATATATTATAAGAAATTATAGGGAATCATCTAGCTAAATTTATATAAAATTGCATATGTTAAGTTGTTCATTACTCATAGAAATTATATAGAAAAAACTCCAATCAGCAATAAGTTGCATAGATAAAAAACTATAAAACTAGATGGCCCAGAACATTGATAGATCTGAGCGGTATATGGTATATGTATATATATACAGTTAAGGGAGTTATTATTTCAAAGGCCCCACTCTGCAAGGGCATACTCGTAACAATTGCGAGCTGAACTCTCTCTCTCTCTATCTCTCTATCTCTTCAAGAAGCTACCTCGTTGCATAACGTGCTAATATTTTGCATACAAGTCCTTGTCTTTGCCTCTCTCTCTCGCTCTCTCTCTCGCGCGCGCACTCTATCTCCCTCTCACTCTTTTTCGCTCTAATTGCCAAAGCTTGCTTTGACTTGTGCTTTAAGTGAAAGCTGAGTTCCATCAATGCTTTTGCCGCACCCAAAAAATAAAAACGATCAATTGATCCTACGAGTATCTAGTAAGCAAATGAGTGTGATCTATCTAACGAATGCCTTATGGGGTAACTGTAACTGAAAAACCGAAACTAGACAAATTAAAAAATAGAAAAAAAAAGAAGAAAGCTAACAAAAGAATTGAAGAAACTTGCTAACAAATCGATCTGAGAGATCTCTGCGAATATGTGAATACGTACAAGTATAAGAATTGAATTGAATCTTGTCCTGGCATTGGTATTCAAGTATTTTGTATGATCAAATTGTACAAATTTTTTGATAATCAAATACGAATTGAATTGAATCTTTTGTATATGCACAGCTAAACAAAAAAAAAAACAAAAAAGGTTAATTATAGTTAGTTAAATCGTATTCAAATCGTGCTACGAGTGTTGCCCGTGAATGCATTCAACACTCGCGTTTGCTTCCATTCAATATACGAGTACTCTTATTATTATTCTTATTATTATTCACAATTCACTTTGCGAATTGAGTGCATTCAGCGCAGCACTTTAAACAAGCAAATGTCGATTTCAATTAAAATATATTTATATTCGTATCTCTATATAGTACTTATATATATATAGATATATATATACTATGCTCGTCTCGCCTTCGAGTACCCATATTATTCATTCACAAATTTGTTGAATAATTGTGGAGAAGTGAGATTTGTACACGTATGTGTAAGATTCTAGTTAATATCGTAACTAATTCTTAAATAGTTATTTATAGTTTAGTATTTATTAGTGTAGTCCATATGTTATAGATAGTCAAATATACACACACACACACACACACGCCGTTATATATTTGTACATACATACAGGACGCTAACCGCCGCTAGGTGGCGCCAGACACACACACATACACTTTGTTTTATATTCGTATTTATACATATACATATACATACTTATATACTTATACCTATTCGTATTAATCGTCTCCGTTAACTCGACTCAAATGTTTTTTGCCAACACCTTTAAAAGTAATCCCAAACAACAAAAAAAAAAAAGAAAGAAAACGTCAAAAAAGTATTTCCAAAAAAAAAAAAAAAACTCGATAAAAAAAATGCTTCCATTTTGTAGCCAAGAAAAAATTGAAGAAAGAAAAGAAATTAAAAATTGAACTATTGTTGTTATCGTTGTTGTTATAGTATATATACTTATATATATATATTTATTATCCATTATGTCCATTATCTAGCTACATACATACGTCTTAGTCTAGTCTATATTTCGATTAGTCTGCTCCAATTCGGTTTTATTAGTATTTAAGTTAACCGTTAGCCAAAAAACGCTGCCATTCAACAATTTTGTAGGTTATACACGATCTTTCTGCGCCAATTTGCGATCGATTTGGTATTTGGTAAAGTTCTGTGTACATATAAAAACCCTTCCTGAGATATACATACATACATGCATAAATTCATATACATACATATATATAAACGCTATATAATCTGTGTAACTGTAACTGTAATTGTAACTGTAACTGTAATTGTAACTGTAACTGTAACTGTAACAATCTTTGCTCAGTCTCAGGCGCCAACTCGTATATATTTTGACCCAGTCTATAGGGCGGCTAAATGTAACCAACTAATTGTGTTTTCCCCCTATCTATCGTATATAGTATGTATGGGAATCTCTTAAGCAGTCGAAGTCAATTATTTCCAGTTATGACTTGCACTTTGTTGCCTTTTAATGTAGTCGTAATACACACACACACACACACACACACACACACACACACACTCACACTCCTTCAAGTAGTTGAGGCTCGCACAAGGAAAGATTCTCGAGAGAAAAACAGGCTCTTAATGAGCATTTGCATATTGCATGTCAAATACATACTTGTACTTTGTAGCTTTTATTTGCTTTCAGTTGATTCATCTTTTACAAAGAGTCAAGTTTCGTATTGCAGTTACTCATTAATTTTGATGAATTGTACATAGCCTACTTTTAGGCGATGACTTGAAATAGAAATTTGACAGTTTAATTACAACTTTTGTTGGAGTTTTGGAAATATTCTCTACATTGTAAAATACACGTATTTAATATTATTTGGTTTTATATAAATATGTAAATTGATTGTTTAATTTATATTATAATTTAATATTTTATTAGACAAGTTCTGACTTCGAGAGGTTATACAGGGTGGGACAAAAGTAACTGCCCTATTGGAAAACGCTATAACTTTTATTTTTAATAACTATTCCGCCTACTTGTGGACTAAACCGACTCATGACTTGTCAATTTGTATTCTGGCGTTTGTTTACTTCACATATGTCAAAACCTAATTGACATTTGGCCACAAGCTAAAGTTAAAGCGTTTTCCAAATGGGGTGATTACTTATGCCCCACCCTGTATTTATTGTAGCATTCTTAAATTTATATTTTTAATGGCGTTGATGAAGCTAGCTAAAGGATATACAAATTTTTCAAATTTGAATTTAATTATATATTTAACGACAATCAAGAAAAACAAATTATTTAATATTTATAATAATAGTACAAATGCGAGGACAGTCCGAAATATTTCCAGCCTGACAGTGATGCAATTTTTAAGACTTTTTAGACCCTTTACTTTAAAAAAGTAAAAAGGGGTCTATTAAGTTTGTCAAAAAAAAATGTGCGTAACAGGTCGAAGGAAGTCTGGCAGACCCCATAAAGTATATATATTCTTGATCAGCATCAACAGCCGAGTCATGTCCGTCTGTCCGTCTGTCCGTCTGTCTGTATGAGCGCCTAGATCTCAGAGACTATAAGAGCTAGAGTCACCAAATTTGGTATGGTGGTTCGTCTATGGGCTAAGCGGATCAAGTTTATCTTCAAATTCTGACATGCCCCCTTCCGCCTCCGTAAATCTAAAACAAAATTTTTGAAAAGCCATAAATCGAACAATTTTAAATTTTTTTGGCACACAGGAAAAGCATCGGGGTCCTAATGTATCCTGAAAATTTCATCACGATCGGATAATAAACTCGGAAGTTATTTAAAACTCAATATTACTCAGTGTCGGGCCAAAGGAAGAAGAAGAGCATATTGACGTTACAACGCGTTAAGGGGAACTATTAGTGTTACTCTTATTTCCATTTTGAAGAATAGTCGACTTCGACTGTAGCCTTTCGCGACTGGTTTATATATTATTTTTCAAAATAGTCTCCTTCTAAGTCAATAAACTTCTCCCAGCTATGCTCCCACAATCAATAGTGAGCAAACACGGCGCCCAACGTGCCCAGAGCTTTCTCATGTCCAATTCTATGTTTAAAATATGGTTTTTAGACATCCTGGTGATCTCAGCTATCTCTCTTACCTCAACTTTTCCCATTTCTACAAAAGCACAGATGTCGACTTATTTAATCGATTGTTCAACAATAACTATAATATCGATGAGACTGAAATTTTGGCGGAAACACATTAAAAGTTGCATAAACACAACACCAAAGTTTGGTTAACGTAGGAGATCGTCTTCATTGTCAGGCTGGAAACATTAAAATTATTTTAATAATAGCTTACAGTTTCAAGCATAAAATACAAGCAATTTTAAATTATAACTCTATAGTGATGTAAATTATAACTATTATTAATTTATTACAATTTATTTTTGTATATTTTTAAATGCGAAAAATTTCTATATTTGACTTAAATTAAACTTGACTTGAATTAGACCAAATTCTCAATTTAATTAAATATTTTTATTTTCTGTGAAATTTGCACTGGTTTTCATATTATGCTGATTCACTGTGCGGCCTCAATTGCTTAGCCGCCCTTTTAGACTGTTTTAGACTTCTATAAAGTTTGATTCGATATAATCAGAATACACAATCACACACACACACACACACACACACGCATACATATTAATGTAGAGGCTGTTTTTGGCCTCTTTCAAGTGAATTATATAAAGTATACGCCTCGTGTGCGCGATATTCCATTATTGAGCAAATTTATGTTGCCGTAGCCGTAGCTTATATCTCCTTTCCCCCCTTCGCATTAAGCTATATACCTATTATGTAATCACATATATACTATATATACATATATATACAATCACATACACTCATACATATATATATATATATATATATGTAAATATATATAAGTATGTGTATGTGATGTATTGTCCATGCATTAAGAGGCAAATGGCACTCCATGTTATCGTACTTGTTATTAGTATGTGTGTCTAGGATTGTTTATAACAAAATATTTTTCGATTATTATTATGTTTATGATTTTGTTGACACTTTGCCTATGACGAGAGAGAAGTGAAGTAGTAAAATGAAAGAAGAAGATTATATACACATATGATGATGATGATGATGATGATGATGAGATGAGTTTGAGAAACGATGAATAATAAAAACCAAATGATTCTTTGACTAAAAACGCTTGTGATGTTCTTTTTATTTCAATTCCTACCAAAAAAAAAAAAAAAAAAAAAAAAACAATACGAATCCTCCAACCAAAGAAAAATAAAAACAAAAAATAAACCCACCGAGCACTCACTTTGTACCACTCTGTACGTTGCCCAAAATGTTATTTATAACCGTTCCGCATATCAAAAAAAAAAAAAAAAAAACTAAACAACTCTCTTCCCGGTCCCGGTTCATCCTGCGTTCAAATTGGTTGACCAGAAAAACCAGAAAAAATCTAGAAATTTGATCAAATTAAAAATTGTGATGGACTCAATTTTAGTTTAGTTTAGTTCTATTGCAAAACTTCTTATGTCGCTTCTTTCATTATTTCCAATTGAAATTCGCTTATTTATGTTACTCTTATTGTTATTGTTATTGTTATCGTAAATTGTATTGTATTGTTGTATTGTTGGTTTCCTTATAAGCGTTATCGTTATCGTTATCGTTGTGTGAACCTCTTAAAGTGCAAGCGTTTTTAATCAAAGATGGCCAAAACCCGCGCGTTTTTATTGTTTCTGTTGTTTCTCGAAAGCCAAGTCAAAAGCAAAAGCCAAGTCAAAAAGAAAGAAAAAGAAAAAAGCATAAGATCTCAAGGCCAAAATGCAAAAGAGCAAACTCAATTCTTCAAATCCAGTCAAAGACAAGAACAATTTATGCACAAGTCGAACAAATTGATCGAACATAATTATCGAGAATTTTGATCGAAATTAACAATGAGCCCATCACAAATTTTAATTTGCAAGCAACGTCGGGCAGCTGCAGCTCTGTGTGTGTTTGGATGTGGTGTGTGGTGGGTCTTGGTGGTGGATGTGGGTCTGGGCATAATCTGAGGTCGAGGGTTGTCAAGGGGTTGCACATTCTAACCAAGCGATACCTTCCCCCTCCTCGGGGGAACAAAACGCGCCTTTTGCAGCCGCGGAACACAAGCCATGGCCATGCCGTGGAGCAAATCGAGCTGCTGATTGATGAGAAATGTCGCATCCTCAACAAGACGGGCACGCCAAAATCAAGTGCCTTGCACTTGGCCAACTGGATGAAGGGCCAACTGGACAAGCAACAGCAACAGGCCCGTCTCGTGGCCATTGCACGATCCCAGGAAAATGTGGGTGCCGATGATGAACAGTTGATCTTCAACAGCGACAGCGAACAGGATGAGCGCATCATCTATTGGACTCGCCAGCAGCTAGAGAAGCGCACCAAGGAGCTTAACCTGGCCAAAGAGAACGGCTGCCTCTCGGCCAAGCCCAATTTTGGGGGCAAACGTCTGAGTGGAGTCGAGGAGCTGAGCATGAGCGCCACCTCTGACATCTACTCCGAGGCGGAGGTTGTCCCCAGTCAGATTAGTCAATCGCATAGCACCACATCGGATAGTCAGGTGAGTCTAGATTTATGCTATCTACGATAAATGCTAGAGATGGACGTGAAGGGTAGATTATCTACTACTGTAGAGAACGATAATAAATCGGAATAATTTCTGAGTTGAGGTGAGAGACAGTAGAATATTCAACAAAGATAATGTTATAATGTGCTAATACTCTCCAGCGATTTTTAAAGATTTTCTTTTATGTAGTCTTCTGTTTGAAATCTTTTCAATTTATTCCATATCAAAGAGAGTTAATATAGAGGGAAATGCTATTCCAAAATCATCTTTCATCAATGCCATATTCTAAGAGAAAAATAAATGACACACTCTCTCCCATTAGTCTTATAAAGACTTCTATGACGAACTTTATTGTACTCCACATATTTCATGTTCTAAGAGGAACGAATAAAGCAAATTGTCTCCTTAAAATCTGCGACAATTGCAATGAGCTTGCTTCCTCTTCATCTGCTTCCTCTTCATCATAAATGAAATTAAAATTAACGACTTTTATAAACACTATTGAAGACCTTCCTTATTCTGTTCCATCTATTCCATATTATGTTATGAAATGGTCTAACTAAAGGTTCTCCTAAGTGTCTCAATTTTATAAACTATCATTATTTATGAAAGCGAAGTTTTTTCTTTAAATCTAACACAACCTGGAAGCCAATCAGATAAATAATTGTGGTACAAAATGGATCATGTTCCTACTCTGATCAGCTTACAACACTTTCTCATATATCTATGCGAAAAAGAATTAAAATTTACAGAACTTACAAATCCTCCACATATTTTGAATAATTTACTTTCATGGGTGGAAAATAGTTAATATAAAACTGTATATCTTTAAGTTAAAAGTTAAATTCGCTAGCCAATATCTTCTTTTTAAAGATTTACACATTTAAAGTAATATAGACTTTCAATACATTTGAGTATAAAAGAATGTTGAAATATAAAAACGTGCTTAAATTACGAAAAGAGCTTAACTGCTCAAAGTCAATGAAATGTTTGAAAATATGCTAGATAAAATATTCAAATAAAACTTCAATAATCATCTTTCTTAACAGTCATTCAATTGAGTTTAAGCCAGTGGTGCCCAACATCAGAATTCGCGTGGCCTAAGCTAATAATTCTACTTGCGTCGTCTTCGACACACGAATACTGTGAAGTAAAGTTGTACTTTCTAGTTCAATTCACTGAACTAGTTCAGTAGTTCATTTTCTACTGAACGAACTAATCTTCCATTTGAGTCATTCGAGTCTTTCGTTCGTTCTCGTTCACTCTAGTTCTTTCGTTCTCGTTCGCATCTAGTTCACTCTCGTTCGTTCTCGTTCAATCTCGCTTATTATAGTTCATTGTAGTCATTTGAGTCCCTTATCGTTCGATCGAGTCATTTGATTCTCTTTATCGTTTTTCGTAACTTCGATTTGGAGTCTAGTAGCCGTACATGTCTGGTTTAAATTTTATTTATTCATATTTATGTATATTTTGTCTGTTATTTACTATATTTACTATGAATATTAGAATGTGTTTTAAATTCATAAGGCAAAATACTACACCAAATTATTTTGAATTCATTTTCTTTATCAGTTAAATAAATTTAAGAAAATATTCAAGTTTCTTTCTTCTATTTTTTACTCTCAATATATTCAGTTTCAAATTCATCGTTTTTAACTTATTAAATATGAAGATAAGCATTTATAAAATTAACAACATTATTTAAGTCTTATTCTATTTATATTATATATTATTGTTATAAGGAATTGAATTGAAAGAAAGAGTCAATCGAACGAGAGAATCATTTCAGAGTGAACGAGAATGGGACTCAATTGAGGGGAATGAACTACAATGAATTGAACGAGATTAAAGGACTAAAATGACTCGAATGAACGACAGTCAGGGATTTAGTTCACTCGTTTACTCTGAAGAGTCACTTTAGTGTGAAGTACTTTGTTCATTTTACGTAGCGAGTGTTCGGCTGTTTGTCGTCGTGCAATGCGGGCATTCGGCTATTGTCACGAAGACTTCGTGTTTAGGTGCCGCGCACAAAAGTTCAGCGTGTGATTTAATGTAAAAGACGATAGAATGAAATTGAATTGAGACCGATTTACGATAGACTTATCTTATTTATGTACATACATAATTGTAGCGTGGTATTGAGAACATGATAACAGGGTATAATATAGGGCAGCACGTCCATCTCTGACCTTGTGTTTGTTGTGTAGATCGTATTGCTAGAGCTGTTGTTGGTATTTTTTGTTGGCGCCTAGATCACAGTACGCTCGAGTCCCATCGTGCTCGACAAGTTGGCGGTGTGTCGCCATTGCCACAAGAACTGCCAGCAGAGTGCAGCGGGCGGCGGCGGAGGTCGTGGAGGGGCAGCCACAGCTGGTGGCGCCTCCTCGCTGCTGTGCAACTCACTGAAGGTGCAGCACAGTCAATCCTCGCCGAATCGCTGCTGCAAACTCAATGGCATTGGCGTGGCAGCGGGCACAGGAGCGGGTGCTGGTGCCGTCACTGGTGATGGAACTGGTGACGGAACTGGCACCGCCACCGGCAGCGTGACGAGCATGTCCAGCAGCACCATCACCGGAGAGCTGTCCTCCAAGGTAGTCGCTAGCAGCAGTCGTCGGGAGACCGGCGACACGGAAAGCGATGTGGCCCAATTAATCACGGATGAACTGTCCCTGTCCCAATCAGAGGCGACAGACGACAGCGTCGGCGCCATGCCCAACAGCAGCAGCAGCAGCGCCGTTGCCGTCATCGTCGCCGACGCCCAGCTACGAGTTCTAGAACAGCCCTCGAAATCGGGACTGGCCAATGGTCACTGTTCAGCCTCCGTTTCAGCATCTGCATCTGCATCAGCCTCAGTCTCAGCCTCCGCATCAGCTTCAGCTTCAGTGTCAGCGTCTGCAACGGGATCGCCAAAGATTCTGCCACAACCGCCGCCACGTCGCACACGTATCGTGGCACATCCGAGCCAGGAGCCGATGCGTCCGCGTGCCAATCAGCAGGTGAAGGCCATTGTCACCATTACGGAAACTGCACGCGTCATGCGCCAGAGCGATCGGTTCAACGAGTCAACGCAGGTTGCAGGTTCGAACCCCGCTTCGACTTCTGGCTCTCCTGCCAAATATGCTGCCTGCCATTGTCGCTGTGCGCCGGAGGATTTCACTCAATCGCAACTGGCGCCGGATAAAATGGAGCAGCAGACCTGCAAGCTGCTGGAGTCGCCCAAGCAGAAGGCAACCGCTGTGCAGCGACAGGAGGATGATCAGTTGTCCCTCATGCTCATCGGACTTGCACAGTTTGCGCCGGCAGTCAAGCTGTGTGGCCAGGAGACTCGAGCTGCTCTGGGCAAGGAAGCGAATCCAACGATTGCCGTGGTGCCGCCCACACCGGATGCGGTGCTGACCAAAACCACCACGCATGTATGGGACAATAGTGGGGGGACGAGTGGTGTAAGTGGTGTAGGATCCGAACAAATTACCACGGCAACCACATCGACAACGACGGCCAAACAGCCAAGGCAGGCGATCATTGAGAACATACCGGAAGATTCCTGCGATGAGTCGCCGCTGGAGGAGGAACCACCCTACAGACCGATGAGCAACGCCCTGCGGCGCTTCGGCACCATGTCCAGTCTAGAGAAGCTACCCTCCGACGAGCAGGACGACGATCTGGAAGCCTACACACAGAACGGACTCAATGAGCAGCACGAGGCGCAAAACGACGACGCCAACGATGCCGACGTCGATGACGAGGATGACATTGATCTCGACATCGATGCTGATGATGAGGATGCGGATGCGGATGCGGATGCAGATGTGGACGCTGATGCTGATGATGCCATTGCGGATAAAGCGCTGGCCCAGAATCTGCACGAGTTGGCGGGCTGCTCCAGTGGCAACATCGGTGTGACACTAACCAATGGCGATGTCCTGGCCAGCGGAGCGTGGACGAATCGAGCTGGCGCCTTTGTCAGCGACAAGATGTCCTTCTTCGAGGAGTCCCGGGCATTTATCGACAAGTATCTGGGACGCTGGAATGCGAACGATCAGCCGTCGGGACAGGGACAATCGAACCAAACGACATCCGAGACGGACGAGCAGATGGATGAATGCACTTCGGGCGCCACGTCCGGGGAGGAGGTGTGGGGCACGCCCACCAGCGGGGGCGACAACGATGACATGCAATTGATCAACTCGGAGAATACGCATTCGGTAAGTGTCCAGAGGGAAAAATGCAGTCCTTAAACAAATATCAAATGACCTCGAATTAAGTATTTTCCATTATTAAAACCCATATTTGATACAGGTACGAAAAATAGCAAATCAATTCATTAACAAAATTTCAAGTAATCCGTAAACAAGTGAAAAGAATGTTGAATCAACTAAACATTTAGATATGCTAGAAATGAGAAATGAAGTACAAATAATTCTCATATAAGAGAAAAGCAGCTTGAATCAAGTAAAAATTTAGATTTGCTAAAAATAAGTACGCAACTCGATTTTAAAACGATTAGGAATTCCCTTAAACGAGTATAAATATTCTTAAATCAACTACAATTAATCTTTATATAAGAGATAGAAATCTTTAAGCAAGTAAAAATCGGGAGCGTCTTTTCACAGCGAATACTCAAACGTCAAATCATAAAATAAGTTAGAATATTATTAATTTTTGAGATTCTTACAATTTTTACTGACTAACACATAATCTTGTATCTTCAATCAAGATATAATCTAGATTTAATAAAAATATTCATTGTTTTCATTTCAAAATACTCACAGTACAAAAATTGGTAAAATCTTGTGGCAAAAATTTTTAGAAGAATTCCCAAACGATTCTGATATGAGAATCAGTTTGATGGGCACTGAACAATCAATAATATATTAAACGGAATCATCATTTCTGTAGTCCTCAGTCTTCACCAGCCAACCATTGACCAGTTTTAGAGTTTAAAGGACTTGATTCAAGTTTCAATTGTACTTAAGGCAAGAATGAACGGATAATATTAACTAAGTTTTGAACTTATATCGATATAATGATATAATATCGATCTGCATGGCATTAGTAATTTTAATGTTAGCGTGAAGTAAAGTATAATAAGTATGTGGAGTTTTAACTTCGAATATATTAGATTTATTCGATATTCATAACCACCTCTGAATTTATCACTTCCCTAGTCACCCACCAAGTCGAGCACCTCGTTGAATGATGATGACGATACGGAACTGATGATGGATGAGCTGCTGATGGCGCCTCCCATGACGGCCAGCACCATAAGAGGATTACTGCCACGGTATGTAAAGACTAGACAAAGTTCCTAGATAGATTCTAGCTAGAACCATTAGACTAGTCCAATTAAAAACGAAAACAGAATTGAAAATAAAGTTAAAACCAAAACTTAAGCAAAAGCAAATGAAAAAAAAAAAATTAAAAAGAAAGATCTATGGCTTTTTAAAACTAAAGTATATAGTTATATATATATATGAATATTTCTTCTTCTTTTATGTGTTCTTTTGGATATCTTCGTAGTTTTTACAGGTGTTTCTTTCGTTCTTTCGTAACTCTATCCACACGTAAATACCGACAATCATTTGAATTCAATTCGCTGTCCATTGTATCGAGTCTAGTCTAGAATACAATTTACTACTACTTATATAACATCATCTTGGGATAGCTTAGATCATATGTATATCTTTTGTTAGAGAGCTCAGTCGGTACTGGAACCATTAGACAGACCTACGGACAGCTCGTACTCCCAATCAAATCATATACGTATAGTCATTAATATACTAGTTCGTATAAATATTCATACTATATAGCATACTATATATTTATATATTTAATATGTTAGTCTCTGATCATCTCTGTAGTGTATATCATAGCTAAGTATAATGCTAAAGACATATCTACATCTATCTATATCGTATATTTAACATTGCTCAAATCAAAATTTATATCATTTATGCCATTAACACAACAACAACAACAACAACAACACGCTCTAAATTACAAATAAAAAACCAAAACAAAAACAAATACAAAAACCAAAAAAAAACCAAACAATTCGTTACATCCCATATCGTATATCGTATATATCGAAACTTGTAATGCTTAGACGCCGTCTTGAGCCGCTGTTTGAGGAGGAAACCGAAAGCGATGAAGAGAAAACCCAACAGGACAGCGATGACATCAAAAAGGTGGGTCGTATTTAGAACAAATCAAGAACAATTCAAGAAATACCCTACAATTCGGCCAGCACAACTTTCCTATCACAGCACGGTTAATGCTCTACTACTTTCTACTTTCTGTCGTCCGGCATGGCAACACTGGTCGCATGGCAACACTGTCGCTGTGTCAACTCTATTCTCCCAAATTAGTTCGGCATAGCCGAAGATGCAATTCTCACGCAGTGACCTCTCTAAATCAAAAATAAAAATGATCATCAATCAAGTTTTCCGATTTTAAAGATCCGTAACCTCAAAATTAATCATTACATCATTACGAATCTTAGAGAATTCATATATTTATATATAAAATTTAAAAATGTTGCCCATACAGTGTGATGCATGCCTTGTTGTCAATCAGTCAAACAGTCCATCAATCAGAAGCTACTTTGATTGATTTATTCATTTTATTGATTTTTTTGTTTTCTTCGTCTTTTTTTCATATGCTTCAACAACAACCAAATCAACAACAACAACAATAATTATAAAATGCGTCACCAATGCCTCATCATCATCACGTTCAATCATCATCAATCAATCATACACATACTGCATCAACTTACTTTTACTGTGTAAACTGTACTTCAAATTTGTTTGTCGAAACTTGCTTAAATCATGATTAAAACTTGTAATTGATTGTTACTAATATTATTGTTACTATATATAATGTTGATTGCTAACACTATGTATGTGTGTATATGCGTGTGTTGGTGTGTGTGTGTATATATATATATATATATTTAAATATATATACATATATATATATATATATATATATATAGAAAGTCGTAGTGAAATTAGTGAAACTTTAGCCCAACCTGCAATACTGCGAGCTCATAAACATCACACGCCAGGACAGAGACGCACAGCCGACGCAAATCGATTGACAATGATATGAAATTAAATTACAAATCGATATCGTTATCGTTATCGGTATCGGTATCGGTATCGACTATCAAAATTCAATACAAAATCAACGAACGACCAATGAATGCAACAAACAACAAATTAACAACTTAACTGATCAATCAAGCGAACAATCAAACAATCAAACAATCAATCAACCACTCATAAACCATATGAACAGCAAGCAGGAGGCTTTATCAAAACCAGAATTGATTAGTTGAATTCTATTCCCAACAATTGGTAGGGGGAAGCAACGACAAATGGCCACTACCTAGAGGATTTGGCTGGAAGTTCAAGCGACGAGGCAGCCCCCTCAGTGGACAATCCCCAGGAGTCGGAGATCGATTCGAGGGCGGAGGAGGCGGAGTCGGTGTCGGTGTCGGTGTCGGAGGCGGACCTGGATGCGGAGCCACACTCCAGCGAGGATCGTCTGCAACCGAATCTGGCTACCACAGCATTGGGTCCACGTCCACTGTCAAAACCTTTGACTACTACCAGGCTATTGCCAACCACAGCCATCACGAGCCCAATTCCCTTTCAGACTCCCGTCCCGACTCCAGTTGTACCACTGCCACCACCAGTGGCCTCATCCTGCGAGTATCTACTCGAACAGCGGCCATCTGTGATCGCAGCAACGACATCATCCATGCCCACAACAACGATGACTACCACGACGACGATGGCGACGAGGATGACGACGACGACGACGACGACGACGATGATGACGATGACGACGAGGACGACGAGTACGGCGATGCCAATTATGCCGTGTACGGCCAACAACCGTTCACCAGTGAGGACGCCGAGTCGAGTTCCCTCATCGATTACTACAACAACCAGCAGCGGGAGCGACACTACCAACAGCGCCGTCAGAGCCATCGTCAAGCCACCGAGATTTATACCACCTCCGCCGCCGCCTCGTCGTCTTCTGCTCACGCAGACAAATCTAAGCGCTGCAGCGGTCAAAGCGGTAAGACTGACATTCAATCTGATAACAATTGACCTTCAATTCAATCGCTATTTCATTCAATTTATCACAAACAAGTCCCTGTTTAATTTTTATGGTACGAATAAAATTCCCTCCACTTCAGTTTCCTTAAAAAAGAGTACAATTTTTAATTTTTTAGACCCTTTACTTTAAACAAGCTGATCAGTCGAGCGGGCGCGACAGTAGGATACCCAGTGCAGGTCTTAATACAAAAGTATTTTGAGAAAACTAGCTATAAAAGTGCTCATTTTATCAGCCTTTTCCAATTGTAGGCGAAGGGGGGGTGGCATCGCTTTAACATTGCTTATGTTATGGTAATTTTTCTCATTTTAAAACAAACGGGGCTTGATATCGAAAATTTAAAATAAACTTGATCTGCGTATGGTATTCAGGAGCCTACATTCCAAATTTGAAGTCTCTAGCTCTTATAGTTGCTGAGATCCACGCGTTCATACAGACGGACGGACGGACAGACAGACGGACGGACGGACAGACGGACAGACAGACGGACAGGTGTCAATCGACTTGGCTATTGATACTGATCAAGAATATATATACTTTATAGGGTCGGAGATGCTTCCTTCTGCCTGTTACAAACATTCACAAATTCATTATACCCTTTTCTGCCCATTTTTAATGGGCACAGGGTATAAAAAGTATAAGTTTGTCACAAAAAACAACTGAACTGCGTAACAGGTTTAAGGAAGTCTGTCAGACCCCATAGAGTATATATATTTTTGATCGGCATGAATAGCCGAGTTGTTATAGTAATGTTCGTCTGTCCGTCCGTTCGTCTATCCGTCTGTCCTCCTGTACGAACACGTAGATCTCAGAGACTATAAGAACTAGAGTAACCAAATTTGGTGACAATACTTCAGAGGACTCCACAAAGTTCAAGTTTGTCTTAGAATTTTGCCACGCCCCCTTCCGAATTCCAAAATCGTTAAGCCCGAATAACACGAGTAATTTAAAAGATACAAGTTCCAATTTTGGCATAATGATCAGTTTAATTTAATTGCGATGTGCACTGAAAATTTCACCGCAATCGGACAATAAACACCAGGGAATTGAAGCAAACAAATTTTGGAATATATAAAGGTTGGAGGCAGTAACTTGAGGCAAGGAAACTGGTAACTTACCAGATAATCGACTATGGCGCAATGGTTAGAGTGTCGAACTCTCGCGGAGTTGTTCTAGAGTTCGACACTAACCAGAGGCAAACTTTTTTTTAAAGTTATTTTTCTTGTGTGAAAGCCTACTTTTTTGACATTTTTCCTCGGGTTTTACAAAAAAATGTTTTGATGCAAAAAGATTCTCCAAACAATTCTAAAAGTGACTGAAAAAAGAAATTTTCAAAAATCTCTTCGCAAATATTTTTTATGATTTTCTTAATGGGGTGACCTCAAAATAATTTTGTATGAAAAGGAGAAAAAAGAGCGAAAAACAGTAATTTTTAGCAATTTTCAAAAAATCATAAAAAAATATAAGCGAAAAGATTTTTAAAATAAACTTTTTGCAGTCACTATTAGAATTGTTTGGAGAAACTTTATGCATCAAAACATTTTTAAAAATTTTAAATCTAAGACCCGATGACAAAATTTCGAAAAGTAGACTTTTACAAAAATTCTAAAATTTCAATGTTTACTTAATGGGTTAAGGAATGTTATGTATCATTCAAAAGGAATTTAAACAACCTTTCCATTGATGCCAAAATATACATGAAGTAAGTTCAAATTTTGAGTAGACTTAACTTTAAGTTTCGTCAAAATATATATGCCCACCAGTGTACAATTAATTTCTTCTTCACAAATATATATTTTTTTATTTTATACTTATGTATTTCTAAAGGGAAATTTGGATAGTTTGTTGGTCTTAATCCGCTTCAAGCAATTTCAGAAATAATTCCTCAAAAGTGTCATTTATTGATAAGGTAGTTTATGTTTCTATCTGAACTTTCAGTTAAAAGGCATAAATGAAAATTTCCACTAAATTCCATCACTAGGCTGATAAAACATATGAAAAACTGTTTTTACTTATAATTTTACTTAGTAAAATGTACGTGTTACAGCGAAATCCGAAGGTTCATTTCATTGGGATGAATGTATGCTGGGTTCAAGGAGGATTTCGTAAATTAGTTTTTCATTTAAAAATCATTTGATTTTGGCATTTTTTTTAGTTTTTCCAAGGTGAAAAATGAATGGAAAACAGTTCAATGACTCTGACTCTTTGTACAATCCACATAAAGCTCATTTAAAAATCTACTCCAAAGTTCATTTGAGAAGTCATACAACGTTTTAAGGTTGTACTCGTATATATTGATGTATAATATTGTCAATAATATTATAAAAATAACACCTTAGTTATTTCGCATTATGGATTTCATGTAATCACTTAGCGAAGTATTAAACCGCTTTCAATTTGTCTTACTTCAAATCAATAAGATATACTCAAAACAAGCCGATCAGTCGAGCGAGCGCGACAGTAGGATAGCCTGTGCAGATCTTCAAAGAAAAGTATTTTCTTTATAATGGGATTTAAATATATCGCTTGAAGTCGATTTTGCTTGCATCGAGAGTAGGTAGCTTGCAATAGTCTGGCAACATTGGATTGCGGATATTGATTGTTTATGTTTAGAGCCACAGAAGACGAAAGGCAAATCAAACATACATGAACAAACGCGTCTTTTCGTTCATTATATCGTCGGGCGGCGCAGCGACTGCGCTGCTACTGCGCTGCAACGCATCTGCATAAATTTGTTTCTTGAATAACTTCTGAGTTCAATATCCGATCGTACTGAAATTTGTAGCACAAATTGAGAGTAGGATACTTGCCATGTGTGCCAAATCTCAAGTCTCTAGCTATAAAACTGCTCGTGTTATCAGCTTTTTCGAGTTGTGGGCGAAGGGGGCGTGGCATCGCGATGAAATTTTCAGGACACATTAAGCCTAAGATTTTTATCATGTGTGCCAAATCTCAAGTCTCCAGCTTTAACATTGCTTATGTTATGGGGATTTTTCTAATTTTAAAACCAACGGGACATGATATCGAAAATTGAAAATAAACTTGATCTGCGTATGGTATTTAGGAACCTACATTCCAAATTTGAAGTCTCTAGCTCTTATAGTTGCTGAGATCCACGCGTTCATACAGACGGACAGACAGACGGACAGACGGACAGACAGACGGACAGGTGTCAATCGACTTGGCTATTGATACTGATTAAGAATATATATACTTTATAGGGTCGGAGATGCTTCCTTCTGCCTGTTACATACATTCACACAAATTCATTATAGCCTTTTTTGCCCATTTTTAATGGGCACAGGCTATAAAAAATAAATCGCCACGAATTTGAGGCGACTTCAGAAATAACGCTCAACTGAGTTTGAGGTGAGTTCGATTCTAGCTTTTTACTCAGGCTCAGGGAATAAAACCGATATCGAAACCGGAAGCGTCAACTAATATTAACTTTTTTAGATATATTAACGAAACCGGAACCTAAACGGAAAGAAATTCTTTTTCTAGAATATAAAATCAAAGTGTTTAAAGGTAACCAACTAAACTGTCAACTGTTTTCCTCCCATTGCAGCAGCCACCTCAAAGAAAATCTGGCGCTACTGCTGACAGTGGCTGCTCGGCGGTTGTCGTCGACGCCGCCAACGCTTCGCCCACAATCGGTACCGGGTCAAGGACAACGCCTGCGAGTACCAGAACCTCTGCACCGTCAGTGGCGTCGGGGGCGACGTCGGCGGTGGGACCAGGCCCAAAACGGCCATCGTCAACGATAATCGAGACCTGCCTGTTGGGGGCCGCAGCACCGCGCGCCTCAGTCACTTCATCAGCAACAGTCTCGAGGACGGCAAAGCCGAGCCGAGCGAACATATTACAGAGCAGCCCAGCTGTAGTGGCGCCTCCGCAGCAGCAGCAGCAGCAGGCGCCGCCGGTAGAGAAGACGGAGAAGGAAGACAAGGCAGCCGTGCAACGTTCGGAAGTCGCTGCCCCAGCGCCGCACGTTGGTTGCGGCTTAAGTCCAAGGCTGGAAATGCGCTTAGCACTCAACCACGACATCCTCGGGGACGAGGACTTGATCTGCTACGAGCCTGGTCCAGATCTAACAACTATTCTGGGGTATGTCGACAGCCTTTTGTAACGTGACAACCTGCTATCACTAAAGAGTGATATGCACGAGGTAAAACTCTAGTGACGAAAGCTTGTTCAAGCCCCCAAAATTTCTGATATCAAATTTGGTGACGAACGATCTTAAATTTAATACGTTAACGTTATTAACTATTCTATTGGGTCTAGCTTTTTGCACCTAAAACTAATTGTTTGCGCTGTGCCGAAAGTTTGACAAAGATAGGCAAATATCTACATATATCTCGAAAAATATCTGAGCGATCGGTGATATTGGCGTGCCATATTAAAACTAGAAGAACTACCTGTCGACAGTGATAGCTAGTGACCTGCAGCCCAGCAGACGGCTGTCTGTCAGTCCGTCCGTCTGCCTACAAAATATACCCTGTGGGGGTTTATTAAGTTTGTTAAAATTTATGTAACCGGCAGAAGGAAGCGTGTCCGACCCCATAAAGTATACATATTCTTGATCAGCATCAATAGTCAAGTCGATATAGCCATATCCGTCGGTCCGTCGGTCCGTCTGTCCGTCTGTCCGTCAGTCCGTCTGTCCTTTCGTATGAACGAATGAATCTCAGAGATGGTAAGAGCTATAAGCTTGAAATTTGTCTCCTAGCACTGCTAATAGTTGAAGGCAGATCAAGTTTATAAATTCTTTTGGCTGCCACGCCCCCTTCGCCCACAAATTAAGAAAGAGCTTATAACAAAAGCAGTTTTGTAGCTAGAAACTTGAGTCTTGGCACACATCTTGGGTATCTTGGGGTTGATGTGTTCAGAAAATTTCATCGCAATGCCACGCCCCTTCGCCCACAAATTGGGAAATAATCCTGGGGAAACAGGTTGAGCAATGATAGCCGAAAACAGATTATTTAATGTGAAAATTCGTTCAGTTTATATGACCGTAGACCATAAAGTGTGAGCTCTGGTCCTAATCCTTTTCATTCTGATTGACAGGCACGACCTCTCCACATTTCATCGTCTGACGGGTCGCGATTTATTGAGTCGTTCAGCCACGAATCGGGTGCAGCCAAAAGAGGCTGTCATATCGTACTCTCAACATCGCAACTCCAAGATGGACACGCCGACGGTGAATCGGCGTCCACGTCCCGCGGTCTCCGCGGTCTCCGGTGCCGGGACGCGGAGTCGCAGCAGCAGCAGCCATTGCAGTCGCAGTCCAAGCGTCGTTGGTTCAGTTCGTGCCGTCGACGATCGACAACGCCCGCATCTAAATCTAAATACATGGAACAATTCTGCATCTGCGGCTCGAATCGGCGGCGGGAGCGGAAACGCCGGCGACAACAGCACAAATTGCAGCAACAACAGCGGAGGGAACAAATTAGGAGATCTGGAAATCTTAGCGAGACGAGAGAAGATATATTGCATGTCTCAATTGAGGAGTGGCTGTCAAGTCAAGGCGATATCCGAGACAACAACGAGAATGGCAACAACAACAACAACGACAATGACAACGACAACAACAACAACAACAACAACAACAACGACGACGACGACGACGATGGGAACGAGACGCGATTGTTCCTTGCCAACGAACCGAGCAGCAGCAGCAGCATCTCTGACGAGGACGATGAGTACTACTTCGATGGATGCAGTGGCAGCCACAACCACAACAGCAACAACAACAACAACAACAACAACGACTGAAGCGTGCCTCGAAACGGAAGCGGGAAAATCCAACCGTCTGTGAGTATAACGAGTACGATTCCCCATTACAACTTTTTAACAAATAATACTAAGAATTAAGGCTGCAATACTGTAAAAAAAACATTTGAAGAAGGTTCGGTTTTGATGTTCTGAAACAAACAAGCACAAGATTTTGGTTCGGTTCGTGAACCGGTTTCTGGAACCGTTGAACCTCGTTTTGAATTTTATACAATGTTAAGTTTAATTTTTCAATTGTTTTCCAATATTCATTGATTTGTAAACCCTTTCTTACTTAAAATAATGTATTATTATTATTATTTGTCCACTATTTTTTAAATAAAGCTAAAATAAAATTATAGATAGTAAAATACAAAAAAAAATGTATGGAATATATGTAATTTTTATTTATCCGAACCGAACCATTAGTTTTATTGAAAGTGATCCGGTTCGGATTCGGATTCGGGCTCGAGGGGTGATGATCTAGTACGGGAAACTAAAAAAGCCCAAGGCGATCTATTTCTAGCCTTGCTACAAATTCCATTATTGAGTATACAAAAACTTAAAGACAACTTGTAATTAGGATATATAGAAATTGGAAAACTCAAATTTTATATAATATTAATAGAAAATTTAAATTAGAAAAATATTATTGGAATGACAGAAGTTTGTTTAATCCGAAATTAAAGAATAACACGATTTCAGATTGAACAATCTGGTTTCTTCTTAATTTATTGCTTAAGCTCCAGAAATACTCTGAAAAAGGAATCCGAATTGAGTATGTACTGTAATCTTAGATTAGCAAAAATAGTGAGCATCTCTACTGAAAAGGAATCGTACCATGAAATAAAAATAATTATTTTAATATACATAAGGTTCTTATCATAATTATAAGACACATCAATAATTTGTATTCGTTCCCTCGTAAAATCGTTGTCGTTTAGAATTTTACAAAAACAACTAGTCGGAAAGGCTACAGTCGCAGTCGACTATGAGAGACCCTTTACTTATTCTTCTAAATGGAATTAAGAGTAACACTAATAGTTCCCCCCCCCCCCCATAACGCGTTGTAACGTCAATTTGCTCTTCTTCTTTCTTTAGTCCGACACAGAGTAATATTGAGTTTTGAATAACTCCCAAGTTTATTGTCCGATCGTTATGAAATTTTCAGGATACATTAGAACCCCGATGCTTGTCCTGTGTGCCAAAATTCAAGGCTCCAGTTTTAAAATTAACCATTATATATCCGATCGCAATGCAATTTTCAGGATACGTTAGGACCCTGATACCCGTCCTGTGTTCCAAAATTCAGGACTCTAGCTTTAATATTTTTCGTTTTATGGGATTTCAAAAATTTTGTTCTCGATTTACGGAGGCGGAAGGGGGCGTGTCAAAATTTTAGGATAAACTTGATCTGCTTACCCCATAGACGAACCACCATATCAAAATTGGTGAGTCTAGCTCTTATAGTCTCTGAGATCTAGGCGCTCATACAGACAGACGGACAGACGGACATGGCTATATCGACTCGGCTGGTGATACTGATCAAGTATATACATACTTTATGGGGTCTGCCGGACTTCCTTCGACCTGTTACGCACATTATTTTTTTGACAAACTTAATAGACCCGTTTTGCTGCGCGGATCGATTTTGCTCTTAAGAACTTGGAAACAAACTGGGGCTCAGTAATGATAAATGTTACATTGTTCTCTTGCATAAGTCTAATCGTTTCATTTTTGAAAATGGTTATTTTTTCTGATGAGAAAAAGTTGAATCTCGATGGACCAAATGGTTTTCGCCCTTACTGGCGCGATTTGAGAAAGGAACCTCTATATTTCTCAAAGAGAACTTGTGTGGGGAGCCTTTAACAAGCTCGGAACGTTAAACCTGCAGTTCAACAGCTTTTGAATGAATAGCTCTGGGTATATACGGGTGCTCGACAATAGTTTGCTTCCCTATTTAAATGAAAATAGGGAAAATCCTTATGTTTTCATGCAAGATAACGCCCCAAATACATTCAAGTCGCCAGACAAAAACGTTTCAAATCGATCGATGGACTGGCCAGCATGCTCACCGGATCTAAATCCAATTAAAAATGTCTGGGGATACATACTAGCAAGGCGTGTGTATAAGGAAAACCAAAAGATACGAAAATGTTAATGAGCTTAGAACATCTGTTTTAAGGGAATGGAGTCAGCTTGAGCCGGAAATTTTGATAAAACTGGCAGATTGAAGATGAAGAAGAGAATGTTTGATGTTGGCATGTGCCGAGGGATCTTCGATAGATCGCGAAACTATCGAAATTTAATAATTTAAATAGTTATTATTCCAATAGTACCTAAACCAGACGTGTCTTATAGTTTTGATATGGTTGAAAAATACACTTTTTGTTAATTTTTTAAGAATAAGTAACAACACCTAACATTTTAAAATAAAATGTGTTGAAACACTTTACAATTCGTTATGAAGTAATGTTGATGTGTTTTTAAACCCTTTACTTTAAAAAAAAATTAAGAAAGGGTCTATTAAGTTTGTCAACATGTGCGTAACAGGTCGAAGGAAGTCCGGCAGACACCATAAAGTATATATATTCTTGATCACTATCACCAGCCGAGTCGATATAGCCATGTCCGTCTGTCCGTCTGTCCGTCCGTCCGTCTGTCCGTCTGTCTGTATGAGCGCCTAGATCTCAGAGACTATAAGAGCTAGAGTCACCAAATTTGGTATGGTGGTTCGTCTATGGGATAAGCAGATCAAGTTTATCTTAAAATTTTGACACGCCCCCATCCGCTTCCGTAAATCGAGAACAAAATTCATGAAATCCCATAAAACGAAAAATATTAAAGCTAGAGTCCTGAATTTTGGAACACAGGACGGGTATTAGGATCCTAACGTATCCTGAAAATTTCATCGCGATCAGATAATAATCTCGGAAGTTATTCAAAACTCAATATTACTCAGTGTCGGACCAAAGGAAGAAGAAGAGCATATTGACGTTACAACGCGTTATGGGAACTATTAGTGTTACTCTTATTTCCATTTAGAAGAATAAGCAAAGGATCTCTTAGGCCGCACGCACACTGGGAGCTGAAAGCGGAGCTGACAGCTGAGCTTATAAGCAAGCTTATCAGCGCCGAAAAACAAACGCACTACTTGTATGAAAGCGCGCACACTGCTCAGCTAAGCTTTCAGTGTGCGCGCTTTTATACAAGTAGTGCGTTTGTTTTTCAGCGCTGATAAGCTTGCTTATAAGCTCAGCTGCCAGCTCCGCTTTCAGCTCCCAGTGTGCGTGCGGCCTTATAGTCGACTTCGACTGTAGCCTTTCCGACTGGTTTGTTTTTTAGTTAGCGGTCGTAACATTAAAAAACTTTAAGAAAAACGAAGTGTCTTATAATTTTGATCAGAACCTTATATAATTGACAATCGTCTGTGTATTGCGAGGACGGGAGGACGTCTCATCCGCTGTCCGCTGTCCACTGTCCGCTGTCCGCAGATCAAAAAGCAGCGTTTTTTTCGCGTCGCTGTCGTCGTCGTAGTAGGCGTCGCCGTCGTCGGTGTTTCAAGTTTTAATGTTATCTCCTGAAAATCTGAAATTGTTCTAATGCCAAATGAATTAAAGCTGCAAACACAACTACAAAACAACAAAACAACAACTAAGAAAATTAAAGTGAAGAGAGAGAGAGAGAGAGAGTAAGAGAGTGTGTGTGCGCAAGGCAAGAAAAAGAGAAGAGAGCTTTCAAGTGAGCAGCAGCCGCTCTCGACGCAATGTCGAGCAGCGATGAGGTGCAGATAAGCAGCGTCATTGACGCCAATGGACAGTCGCCGCCGCTGCACGGCAATAGCCTGGGCAGCCATTTCGAGTCGCACGATGAGGAGTCGATCAAAGGTCACTTTGGTTGGGCGCAAATCGGCATTGTGCCGATACCCTACATCTACAGGCAGTCGGAAAAGTATTGCTCGGTGCGCATGATCGAATTGAAGCTGGTCGGCAAGTACCAGAGTTGCCTGCATCCGGATATTTACAGTAGCTGCGCATGCGTGCCTGCCTATTACAACATCACGGATGCGGAGGCGCGTCTATTCATTGAGATCAATCACAAGCACTGCGACGGCGAATTTGGTCATGACATCTTCACGCAAAGGGACCTTGTGATGCGATTGAGCGATGCCACCAACTTCTATCATTTCCTGGACATATGCTATCGCAATTTGCAGCATCAGCAGCAGCAGCAGCAGCAGCATCGCAAGTTGCAGCATCAGCAGCACCATCATCATCAGTAGCAGCAACAGTAACAGCAACACTATCAGCAACACTACCAGCAACAATCAGCCCACAACAATACATAAGAACTGTTGTAATCCCACAACCAACACCCGCAACCTCGCCCACAAGCCCATACGCACCCGTTGTAAGAGCTGCGTGCAACACAGCCAGCAACAACACCAGCGACACGTCAGCAGCAGCAGCAGCAACAGCAGCAACAACAGCAGCAGCAACAGCAACAGCAGCAGCAACAGCAGCTGCAACAGCAACAGCAGCAGCAACAGCAGCAGCAACACCCACAACAACAGGAGCAGCAACAGCAGCAGCAGCTGCAACAGCAACAGCAGCAACAACAGCAGCAGCAACAGCAACAGCAGCAGCAACATCCACAACAACAGGAGCAACGTCAGCAAAAGAAGCGACAACATGCAGTGAATTTCCTTAAATATATCTAAACATACAGTAAAATGTTCAATAAAGAGGCTTCTTTACAGTGAAATTCTTGTTGTTCAATATAGTGAACTTCTCTATAGTAGTGTTCTACTCAATAGTAAATAGTCAATAGATTAACTTCTCTATAGCTTCTCGCGAAAAACTCCACCACCCCTACAGTTGTTTGGATAGAAAACTAATTGTGGGTCTGATCATTCCCTTTCATTATTATCTACTATTATCTCGCCTCATTGCATTGCAATGGAATAAATAAAGCTGTGTGAGTTATGAGTGTTTTAATTTGTTATCAGCGCTTAAAGTTTCCTATTTATAGTAGATACAGATTTGTTTTATATCTTGTAAGAGTGTCGTGTATCTCATAGTTATTTGCTGTTTGTCGTTATCGAGTTATATCCAGGGAATATTCATATTTATGTATATATCGTTATATTTTGTAATTTAATTTGCTATATATATCGATTGAGCGGCTGTTAGATGATTACGAATAGCGAGAATTTCACTGTCGAGCACACTCAACATGCTTGCTCTTTACACATTGTTGCAGCATCAACTTTATCAAGCGCCGCAACTCTGAGATAACCGCCAGCAGCAGCAGCAACAGCAGCAGCAATCCCTACAACAATTCCGACAGCACGTGCAACGAGCAGCCGCCGATGATGTTGCAATTGCATCCGAGTCATAGTCAGAGCAGCCAGCTCCTGAGGCAGCAGTCACCGGATGTCGCGGACATGGCACAAATGTCACCGCGCAAGGACAACGTAAGTGAAAATTACCATACCCCATTTTTTCTATTTTTCTATTCGCCCAATTTCTCATCTAACTATCTCTGCTAACTTCAGGACAAACCCTCGCTAAATCGCCGCCTGTGGAAGCAAATCACGAAACGAAGACGCACCAACTCCGTATCCCAGATTGTCGCTGGCTAAGGCATCATTCTCAATCTCAATCTCTATTTCTATCTACTTCTCTTTTTCCCACTCGCTCTTGCACTCGCACACTCGCTCTTTCTCCTTGTGTATCTTGTATTCGCATCTGTGTTTAGCTAGAGATACATCTGTGAATGTATCTGTATTCACCTGTGTGATATTTGCCAGCGTAGTGCTTTCATTAGTTTAGTTTAGTTAAAAGAATGCGATGGAATCGATAAGGTTCCCTAATCAAAGGCCGTTTACATTGTACTGCAGTGTAAATTCAACGTGTTTTCTTTAGTCTACATAAAGTAAATAATGCAGCATTTCTAAAAGAAAGAGAAGCAAAAAAAAACCTATATCATTTAAATGTGCTTATAGTTTGGATTGATCAACATAAGTGACTGTACTACACAGCATTGCAGTTTTAACCTGTTTCCACTGCAAATACATTACAAGCAAGCTACAGCAACTAAGTTGATTAAATTACAGTAACTACACAGAAACAAAAATCACTCTAAAATTCAAGCTTAAACTTTCGAATACATTTATTTAATTAAGACTACGAGTATACTCGTGGCATTGACTCTGCTTAAAAAATTAATTAATTAAAACCGAAAATATAAGGATATACAGACGAACTTCTCTATTACGAACTTCTCTGTGCAACGAAGTTTTGTTTATAGCGAAATAATTTTCAGCCAACTGTAATTTCGTTTAATATTCAGTTTGTTTTGCTTCCCTCATAACGAATGTATTTGTTGGAAGTGCCAAATTATAAACTTGCATCAGTTCTCAGTTTTCAGACAAAGCAAGAAAAAACAAATTTGCCTGCCAGTTTGGATATCCTTCGAATACTTAGTCTTTCAACAATTTTGAAACAGAAACCAGAACTTTAAAAAAAGGCAGACGTTGAATTAGGTCTAAACGTAAAAGGATTCACACATGTCTTAAAGAAGATGTTGTTTAGGTCCTGCTGATTTGGACAGTAGCTACACGTAAAAGAAATCTTCCTCTATCCAGAACACATACGAGAGAGTTGTTTAATTACGTTACTTACATAGAGACACAACTTTTTTCAAACAATTCTATATAAGAAAGTTTTTTTTTGTCCCCTTGAGATTCGCTTTTTTAGAAGTTCGACTGTTACAAAACTGAGAGCAAAGGGAAAATCCGTATTTAATTAAAGTATTTCTTACTCAGTTGGGTATTAATTTTATACCGAAATTCCGGATTATGTGTTTCTGAGTAGACATTAACTTCTATTTGCTTCTTTTCTTCTTTACTGCCTTTTATTTACTAAAGCTTTTTTACTATAATGCAGTAAATGAATACTGCTGCAGTTGCATATCTAAAAACGAAGTGAAAAACTTACTTTATAAATAAATACACATGGTTCAGATAGGGCTATAATTTGCCTTAGTATTTTAAATAACAGCTTCAATGCGTTTCCACTTCTTTGCAACAATTTCTGATATGTTTGCGAACAGTTAAATACGAGTATCTCTGACAAATGAGGAGCCTATTTAGTATATGAATTTTGATACATTTAAAGTTTTTATACGCTTTACAGTCAGTAATTCTCAGTTCATAACTCATTTACTACAAAAATCAAGTGCAGCATTTTTGATATGCCAAAACAATTGTAATTGTTTCGATCTGTCTGTTGTAGTATATCCTACAAATTCTGCATATCAAATTGTATATCTTTCCACTACTTTGGACATAATCTATCTCTTGTTCTCATAGTAAAATCACACCATTATCGAATAATGCAGCTTTATAATGTTTCCACTGCACTGCAATAAATTCCAACATTACAATTTACTAGTATAAGTTGTTTTGTTCATTGCATTATTCATGTGTTTAGTAAATCACATTCAACGTGTTTCCACTGTGTCCCGTTGCTGCAGTTAGTGTGAACGGCCTGTAAATTGATTAAACTGGTATTTAGATACTTTAATTGAGCAAACTTACATCAAAAACTCTATGAAAACAAAAAAAGAAAAACAAAGAAAAAACAACAATTTAAGCTTATGCTAAGTTTTTTGATACTTATAAACTTTGTAGCTAGTGAAACCCATAAACGAATGCTAATGATAACAAAGTTGATAATGATGGTACGTCCAATTGCGTCCAAGTCCAATGAGACTCCTGCCAATCAGCTGCGAGTTAACAAGTTGCTAACCAGCGCACTTTAAACTACTTACTTGCTCGTACAATAGCCAGGCCAAGATCGAAAAAGCCAAAAAGTAAACTAGACTCAAAACAGACTAGAAACATTTTAAAGAGAACAAAAATAATTAATAAAGCCAAAAGAATAAAGGGACAACGAATGTGAACAGCCTGAAACTTTGAAACTTTGTTAACTCTTTAATTACATACTTACAAAATTATTTAGCAACAACAAAAAGAAGTAGAACAACATTGGTGTCGGATTAGGGGTAGGACGCACACACACACACACACACACACACACACACACACACACACACACACACACACACACACACACACACACACACACACACACACACACACACACACACACACACACACACACACACACACACACACACACACACACACACACACACACACACACACACACACACACACACACACACACACACACACACACACACACACACACACACACACACACACACACACACACACACACACACACACACACACACACACACACACACACACACACACACACACACACACACACACACACACACACACACACACACACAATACAGCCAAAAAAAAAAAAAAGAAATGAAGATGAAGAAAAGAAATGCATATGAAATATGCTTGGACTATTTTTTAAGAAGACACACAAACACAAATAAAAATTGATAAAAAATTGATAAAAAATTGATAAAAAATGAAAATGATATCGCATTCGGCAGAAAGTCAAATTAGTTTAGGATTCACACTGGATTAGCCAGTGTAGACTTGGGGGCTTTTGAATTTGATTATTTTTTTCAATTAACAATGAAATTGCCTTACATATAAAAACATGAACTATTTATTGTATTTGTAGCTTAAAACACAAAACTTTATACATTTTATGGCATTTTGCAATTGTCATTTGTCCACTAAAGATATAATAAATAAAAAAAAATGAAAACTTATAATACTTACATATAATAATAAAAAAGAAAACTTCAAGTGAAAGGTAAAAAAAGAAGTATTCGTAGTTGCAGACAAAAATCAAAAACAAAAGAAAAGAAAAGTTTTAAGAATTCGATTTTTTTTTGTCTTTTAGTATTTAATAAAATGGATCTTATGTCACAGTTATACAGTTATTCGTATCTGATGGATTATGATGATAAGCTGATGATATTTATAGAAATTTACGATATGTGTACGAGTATGTATGTGCATTTTGTAGTTTATTTCACATTGAAATTGTTGAAAGCTAACAAATTATATGAAATTAATAACAAAAGTAAATAACAAACAAACAAACAAACAATGATCAAGTACATTTATCAGCTTTAATAGAAATTCTAATAAAAATTACATATGTAGCTATATAATTGATACACACACACACATGCATACATAGATACATTACATATATAGAATATATATATATATATATATATATATATACATACATTTGAATAGCATGTACAATATCGAACTATTAGGCATTTATCACTTTTAATCATTATACAAAAAAAAAAAAAAAAAGAAAAAAAACGACAACAACTGCGTCAAATGCATTGAATTTAAATTGTGAATGTGAGGCCCGTTTACAGTTACAGTCTACAGTCTACAGTCTACAGTTTATAGAGCCGTCAACTCAATACCCTCAAACTGCGGGGAAGACGACTTTCAAATATTATAAGTTATTGCGTATCTTTTTAAGATTCTCCACAGATTGAAATACATATAAAATACTTTGTAAAATCAAATAAAACAAATTTTGAAATTGAAATACAGTTCAAGATATATACACACAACTATCTAGGATGGAATATTTATTCATACGAGTATATATAATTTCATTATTTGATTTCTTTTTTATTATTAGTACATTAGATTGTAAAATAATAAAACTTAGCAAATGAATTTTGCTCTTGAAATTCAATACTAAATTCAATTATTTGAGAAAACCAAAAGAAAACTTAACACAAACAATAAATTCAAAATAAATTCAAATCAAAAATTAAACAAACAAACAATAAAAATGGTGTTGCAATTACCTTTCAGCTGAAACGTTTAAGGACATGGCACAAAGAAGAATGCATGATTATGCGATTTTAATTATGCTATTGTCTAAGTAAGTATTGACTTCTAGAAGTAGTAGAGCAACGTTTAAGAACACTGTGCAAAGAAGAATCGGCAGCCGGAGAGTCCAACTGCCGTCGAAACCGACTATGAGAGACCCTGCACTTATTTTGCAAAACATTCTCGACTATTCCTATGGCAGCTACATATATGCTATAGTAGTTCGATCTTATTCATATCGAAATCTGGTGAGTTTGTTCCGGATATCTTGGAAAATTAAAATCGATTGATGCATTGGCAGCTAATTAATAAACTTTTTTTAAAGTAAAGAGTATTTAATGCTCTCAAAGTAGTGAAAGTAAAATTAAAAGAGAGAGACTGAGAGAGAGATAGAGAGAGACAACCCTTGTCGAAGGCAATGGGAACAATAAACACTTTTTGTGCACATATTTTTTGTTGTTTCCGTTGATCGATTGTTTACCCCCTTGTCACTCATGTGCAGCAGTAATCATCATATCCGTTTTCGCATGCAATCAAAAAAAAAAAAAAAAAAAAAAACAAATATCTATGGACTTAAATACATGATTCTGAATGCACATCGCATCACTGACTTTCAAATAGTAACAATAACAGTGGCAAAAACACACAATCAACTAAGAGATATGCACGACTACGAGTTACCCTGTAACAAATACTTTTATACCCTTGCAGAGGGTATTATAATTATGTCCTGAAATGTGTAACGCTTGATAGAAGACATGTCCGACCCTATAAAGTATATACATATATTCTTGATCAGCATCAACAGCTGAGTCGATATAGCCATGTCCGTCTGTCCGTCGGTCGGTCTGTCTGTCTGTCCGTCTGTCTGTCCGTCAGTCTGTCTGTCTGTCTGTTCGTCTGTCTGTTCGTCTGTCTGTGCGTTGGTGTGCCTATTTCAATGCAAACTAGTCTCTCAGATTTAGAGCTAACTGGATAAAACTTGATACAGGTCCGTATTTATGCTGCAGGTAGTTGATATGTTGGAACCGGCAGGATCGGATCACTATATCATATAGCTGCCATAGGAACTATCGGTCGAAAACATACTTTTGTATGACAAACTAATTTGTTCTTCGACGTACTTCAACCAAACTGACTGATTATGCATCTGGTCAAGTTTTAAATCGATTTGGTTTAAATCGGATTACAATATTATCTAGTTGCCATAGGAACGATCGGTTGAAAAGTGCATCAGGATTCTGCAAGGGTATGAAATCTTAACAATGAAGACTGGCTCAGGGCACCCTACTATCGCTCGCGGCCCCGACTCTCCGACTTGTTAGACCCTTTACTTTTAAAAAAAAAAAGTAAAAAAGGGTCTATTAAGTTTGTCAAAATGTGCGTAACAGGTCCAAGGAAGTCCGGCAGACCCCATACAGTATATATATTCTTGATCAGTATCACCAGTCGAGTCGATATAGCCATGTCCGTCTGTCTGTCTGTCCGTCTGTCTGTATGAGCGCCTAGATCTCAGAGACTATAAGAGCTAGAGTCACCAAATTTGGTATGGTGTTCGTCTATGGGCTAAGCAGATTAAGTTTACCCTAAAATTTTGACACGCCCCCTTCCGCCTCCGTAAATCGAGAACAAAATTTTTGAAATCCCATAAAACGAAAAATGTTAATGCTAGAATTTTGGCACACAGTACGGGTATCAGGGTCCTAACGTATCCTAAAAATTTCATCGAGATCGGATAATAATCTCGGAAGTTATGCAAAACTCAATAATACTCAGTGTCGGACCAAAGGAAGAAGAAGAGCAAATTGACGTTACAACGCATTATGGGGAACTATTAGTGTTACTCTTATTTCCATTTTGAAGAATAAGTAAAGGGTCTCTCATAGTCGACTTTGACTGTAGCCTTTCCGACTGGTTTTTCTTTATTATTAATCTATCTGAGATGAGATGAGCCTTAGATGTAACTTACACAGAGAGAAAAAAGATCGAAGCATTAGGTTTGAAAGACCTTGATTCTTAAAACCCATAATTCATGACAAGTTAGTTTCAATTACAGAAAATGAACATGCAAATTCAATAGCAAAGTAGAGAAAATATGCATAGTATAAGAGAAAATAATACTTGAAACAAGTACAACTCCAGATTTGCTAGAAGTGAGTACGAAAAATATGAATAAAATTATGATAACAAAAATACACTCAGAAAAATATCCGCTAAATCGCTCTGAAAATTTATTATTCGCCTTTAAGAAGATAAATTTCTTAAATATCTGATTGTTCTTTTCTTATTTTAAAAATAAAATATTTATCAAAATTAAGGGTTATTTTAACATACTATTTAATAAAGATTAAAACGTCAAGTCATTATATTTTTAAGAAAATAGTGACATTTTTCATATTTCAGAAATTATGTTTCTTAAAATAACTTTTGAGGAATTATTTTTAAAGTAAAGATATAAATTTCTTAAAATTCGAATTTTTTCCAACTTCAATTTAAAAAAAAATAAATTTTGCCTAAGTTTAACTTAACTTAAGAACAAACTACTTATTCCAAGTACGTTTTGTACTCAAATTTAAGCTTGAAAATACTAAATTAATAAAATACCTTAATGTTGAAATCAAATAAATCGTATTTGCCATAATATTGAATTTAATCCTAGTGAGAAATCAAGTTTGAAATGTGTGTTGTCTTTTTCGCTCTGTGTATTATTAAGGACACTGATCACGAATAGAAAAGATAATTGTGTTTATTACATGTATTTTGCACAATTGAATTTAACCCACTTTACACATTTTTTGCTCACGGGGTATGCAAAAAAAAAACAAAAAAGAAAAGAAAAACAAATTAATTGTCAAGCCCAACCCCAGGCGAGGCTTCAGCCCAGACTGCAGCCTAGACCTCAGCTGCAGTCGCGGTCGCGGTCGCCGTTGCCGTCATTACAGTCAGAGTGCCGTTTGGTGCGTTGAGAGTGAAATGCACTTTTGAAGCGTGCCGAAAAGAGAGTGGACAGAGGGCGCTCTCTTTTGGGTGACGCTCAGCTGCTGCTGTCGCAGTAGCTGCCACTGCTGTGCGGTTTGAGAGCGTGGCGCCGCTGTCACCGTCGCTGCCGGAATCGCAGCTGGTGCTACTGAGCTTTGGCCGGCTCTAAGCTTCGGCCGCTCAGCTGTGCGCGCTCAGTGTGAAAACGAGTTTCGTGGCGAACGGTCGATCAGCGCCAGTCGTTGCCGCAGTCGCAGTCCGTGGCCCTAAAGAATTTCGACGCAGCCTCTCACTGTATGTGTCTGTATGCGTATGCGTTTGCGTATGTGTGTGCCTGTGTCTGTGTGTTGCGCCTGTGCATTGTTTATTTACATACATTACATGTTTTCCATTTGGCGTTTTAATTGGGCAGCGAGTGCAATTGTGTGTACCGAGTGTGGGCAGCCGCTTAGTAAATATTAGTTTCTTTTTTTATTTTTTTTTTTGTATTTTTTTTGTGCTTTCCCAAAAAAAAATCAAATAAAAGAAGGAGAAAAACTGCACTTGTGTATGTGTGTGTGTGTATGTGCGTGCGTATTTAGCTGCATGTGAACTAACAGGAAACAACGAGCAATTAAACAAACGACGCTGTCGCTGTCGCTGTCGCAGTCACAGTCACCGTCGCAGTTGCCGTCGCCGTCGCAGTCGCAGTCGCAGTTAGAACCATGGAGCCCAAGACTCGCTAATTGAGGTCGTCGCTAGGTAAGTTGTGATCTAGCTTATTGTTGTTGTTGTTGTTGTTGTTGTTGCTGCTTCCGTTTGCAGTGGCAACATTGAAATTCACTTACAGCACCAACAACTGAGATCGCAAAGTGCGCTTCACTTACATAGAAACAAAGATATAAAGATGCAAAGATGCAAAGATACATAGATACATAGATACAAAGATAGGTAGATATATGTTGGATCTCTGCACCACGTACAATATACAAACGGTAAATAATGCCGGTGGTCACACTCGCTTTCCGCCCGTAACTCCCCAAGCTACAAAAAAAAAAAAAAAAAAAAAAAAAAAATTGCAGCAAGCACAGTGGCACAAATGCCATTAGCAAGGGCCTCAAATAAAAATGAATATAAATCAATTGTAAGTATCAAATTTCAACCAGTAAACAGCAAGCAGAAGTGTTAGTTACACTGTGCGAAAAAGTTGTCAACTGATATTCAATTGCAAATATAAAAAAAAAATTAATTTAATTAAAAAAAATTTAATTCTGGAACTCTAGACTAAAGTAAGAGATTATTATTAATAATTATTTTATAATTTGCCAACTTCCCACATTTGCATTATTTATTAATACTTTGATAAATAATATTTTTAATATTGCAAATTTGCAAATATAAAATTAAGAGGAATATAAATTTAATTCTGGAATAATTAATAATTATTTTATAATTTTAAAATTTGCTACATTTCTATTATTTATTATTCATGTTTTATGCTTTTAACTTATTGAAATTCAATGTAATTACATAAAATACAGTTTGTTATACTTTAGCCATTGTTTCTTATAAGTTTATTAAGTATTCTCTCACAAACCAAAAAATGACACGTCACATGTCTGCTGTTTTGGCACCACTGTGCATGGCAAATGCGGCAAATCAAAATGACAGATAGACGCTCCAACTGCAGCTGTGTTTAGTATGTATATAAAGCGTTTGTAGCTGCCGCTGCAATACGTTGCAACAACGCCAGTGAAAGCAGCGTCAAATCTGCGTCTTCTACAAATGTATCTCTATCTGTATCTGTATCTGTATTTGTATCTGTAGCTGTTGCTGTTGCTGTAGCTGTATTAACAGCTGTATCTGTATCTCTATTTCTATTGCCACAACTGTTGCTAGCTGAGAACTCGGCTGCTGGCATTCCATCAACAACATCATCTGAAAACCATCAACTATAATAATTATCTAACTATCTGGCCGCATAACTATCTATCCATCTATCCATCTATCTATCTATCTATCTATCTGTCTTTTGCTGGCACTGAAGCTGTGATTATTATGATGCTTCACAAAGCCGCAACGGAAACGCGCCACTTGCTTTCAGATCGTTTTGGTTTTTATATTTTGTCGTTTTGTATCTATCAGTCGATCAGCTGACTTGAGGTCAAAGCACAGCTGCTAAATGCATATTAAGCACAAATCTAAGCCACCAAAAGATACAGAAAGATACCCGCTACAGTTGTAGTAAGTAGATACACAGACATGTGGATATGTGTCTGTTTCCTTTACGAAATAATTCACAACAAGTTTCAGCTTGAAACGGCAAGTGCAAAATTTGTTGCGAAAATTGATTAACATCAAACTGGTTGGCGCCCCTCGCTGCCCTCCAGTTTAACTACACCCTCTAAGATGGTTAAATTTTTGTATAAAATTGCTGCTCAACTGTTTATTTTTTGTTTTTTGTTACTTCTTTTAATTGAATCTCATGGTATAAAAAAATCAAACGCAACGCAAACAAAATAAAATAAATGAAAAAAAAAAATCGCCGACAAAACAATAATGATGATGATTATGATAGGGAGCTGTTGATGGGAGATGATCATTGAAAGTTGAAAACTTGCGACTGTAAATTCGGGAATGGTTAAAAGATTGTTGCTGCTGCTGCTGCTGCTGTTGATTTTGTTTTTGGCAAAACATTTCACTGGACAACAAACTGAACTGAACTGAACTGATAAACTGGTTTGTTGTCAGTTTTTTGAATTTGATTTGTTTTTTTTTTTTTCTTCTTATACATTTGCATTGCCACGCAAAAGCGCTTCAAATTGTTGCTGTTGTTGTTGCTGTTGTTTTAAAGTGTATTTCTTCATCTGCTTCTTGTTTTTTGTCAACAACAATTTCAATAACAATACAAGATGATTCTCCGGGCATGCTCATAAAACTGCTCAAGGTATTTGACCCAAGACATCATCATCAAAATGAGAACGACGCAAAAAGCTCACAATATGCACACGAAGTTTAACGAGTTTAAGATCGTGCAATACAATCCCAACCTCAACCCTCAACCCTAACCCTCAACCCTCAACCCTCAACCCTTACCCCTTCTCAGTTTATTCTGGGGAAAAAGTGTCAGCAGCAGCAGCAGCAGCTGTCTAAAGGCTTAAGATCCGGGAATTCTTTAGCTTTTAAGTCTCGAATTGTATGAATTTCAGAGTTCCCATAGAATCGTTGATGTGTCTACCTAAGTGTGTGTGTGTCTGTCTCTTTCTCTCTCTCTCTCTCTCTCTCTCTGTGTGTGTGTGTAACTCTATTCTTGTCGAGGGCTAGAAACCCATTCTGATACCCCATTCACCGCATTTCCCATTCACATCAAACTCAACTCAACTTAACTCAGGTTCCACGTTCACTCACTTTCATCTGTCCACATGCAGTCCAAGACCTTTCTAATTTAAATGAGTCGTTGTTGTTTCAGTTACTGCTGTTGTTGTTGTTGTTGTTGTTGTTGTTGTTGTGTGATAACACTTGGTTTTTCAACTCACTCCAATTGGCAAACATCCGCTAATTGATTGGGTTTTCCTTCCATAAATGCAAATAGTACAATGTGATTGTCTTAAAACCTAACAACTAACTCAATAACCATATTCATCATCTTCAACATTATTACACTGATCTTTGCTCATTGTAAGTACTACTATGTAATCTAAACGCCAGATGGATTCAATATAAAATCTGTCTAAACATTAAAGAAAACATTCAAAGCAAACAGCAGTTGATTCATTTTTTTTTTCATAATCAGTTTATTTAATTGTTTTCCGTGTTCGTTGTCGTTGCCGGAGCGTCCTCTATGATTAGTTTTACTATTAATAATCTATAATCTTTATAAGTATGATAAATTATTGCTTGTGTTTTCTTAACACTTTACTCTAAATCAATTAGTTAGAAAAATGGTAATACTTTGATGTGATTTAATGTGTGAATGTTCTACAAGAACACAGTCTATGGATTGTTGATCAACATGCAATCAAAGATGTATAACGTTTATTTACCTAAATATATACTAAAATACTCTATCCTCACTTTAGATTCTTAAAAATTCCTTATAGATATATGTTGCAGTTATATTATTTGATAATTTATTTGTATTTGTATCCTAAAGATCTATCTAGATCACTTAGACTTCTGTCTCCCTTTGCGGCATAATTGTTGTAGCTATTGAATACAAATTACAGATAACACACATATAATCATTTTTACAATATTTAAGGGGACAAAGAGTGTTCAGATGAGTTTTTATTATAAGAATATTATTGATATTTCTATCTTTTCAAGAGATAAATAAGCTTTTACATACTAGTATGTCTTCCTAGGGGAAAAATGTTCAGAATACGCCCTTTATGATTGGTTCTACTATTCCATATGTATTGCAATATATTTCTAGTATATATAGTACAATAATAATAGATGTATATATATATAATTAGTATGACAACTCCCTTTATGATTGATTTTCATAATAAATAACTGCAATAGTTACATTAACTGATTTATATCAGATCTCTATAAAGAAAACATTATTTGTTGTAGATACAATATACATACCAATGTATATCATATGTGGGCACCTCTCAGGGTACTTGAACTTCTCGTCTCGACTCTCTTCTTCTGCCTTCTGCCTGCCACAAACAATGGAACCCCACAGCGGTGACGATACGAGCAACTTTGCGACTGTTCTTTGGTTCTTTAGTTCTTTGGATATGCTTCTGCATTGTCTAGAACCACACAATGCTTATACTATACCATACATAATAATTAGAATCATGCATAGTTCTGACTCTTCTGTAACCGTGTGTGTGTGTGTGTGTGTGTGTGTGTGTGTGTGTGTGTGTGTGTGTGTGTGAGTTCGCTGACTAACTGACTGACTGACTGTGACTATAACCGTAGCTACCGGACTGCAAAACTGAGCTCGAAGCTCAGAGCACTACAAACTTGCTCATAATCACATGCCGCAGTCACAGCAGAAGAGTCAGCGCATACACTGAAAAAAAAGTCGAATGTATACGAGTGCTTAGTGTAAAAAGTAAACTAAATGAAAGGTAGACTCAAATTTAGTGTATTAACAAATAATTGTTTTTAGTAATATTTTTAATTTCTGTATTTATATTAAATGTTTATAATTTAAATGAAAAACTAGTGACGAAAGCATATTCAAGCACCAAAATTACTAATATCACTGATAATATAAAACTAGCTATGAAACTGCTCTTGTTATGAGCTTTTTCCAATTGTGGGCAAAGGGGGCGTGGCATCGCAATGAAATTTTTTTGGCTCACTATGCCCAAGTTTCTTATCATGTATGCCAATGTGTCTCAAGTCTCTAGCTTCAACATTGCTTATGTCATGGTGATTTTTCTAATTTTAAAACAAACGGAGCTTGATATCGAAAATTGAAAATAAGCTTGATCTGAGTATAGTACTCAGGAACCTACATTCCAAATTTGAAGTCTCTAGCTCTTATAGTTGCTGAGATCCACGCGTTCATACAGACGGACAGACAGACGGACAGACGGACGGACAGACGGACGGACAGACGAACGGACAAACGGACAGACAGACGGACAGGTGTCAATCGAGTCGGCTATTGATACTGATCAAGAATATGTATACTTTATAGAATCGGAGATGCTTCCTTCTGCCTGTTACATACATTCACATAAATTCATTATACCCATTATACACAGGGTATAATAAGAGTTCGAAGAAGAATTGAGATGTAATTATTATTATTATATAATTTGATTTATTTAGATAAAAGTATAGAAGTTGCAATTGATTTTATAATACAAATATATCCTATTTCCAGGATTCCCCATCTGTAAATTGTATATCTGAAATTAAAACAATTAAATTTTAAAAAGTATTAATCGTTGATTACAAAACTGTTTTGGTTGCAAAATAAAGGTACAATAACATTATTTCGATTGGTAATTTTTAACAGTATTTTAATATTTACGAGAAATTGTTTACAATTTAATCGATTGAATTAAATCTCAAATAAAGTCATAAAGTATATATATCAAAAAAAAAAAATTCAATTTTATTGTTACTTGAGCAAAGTTTAGTAGATATTTGTCAGCTTCAATGCGAAGTATTCATTATGCTCAACTATTTTGTACAGTGTATCAAGCTTGGCCTTTCTTTGGGCTCATTAAACATGGCTGCGTTAGTTCTGAGCAATTATGGCATAGACTGAAAGAATCAAAGAATTAAAAGAACCTAAAACCAAATACAGTGAAAACACGAAATGAACAAATGAATCCAATGTTTATAGAAGTTGTTGTAATTATTTGTTTTTGCCAAAACGTAAAATAAAGAATCCAAAAACGTTACAAAATTGATTGCCGACAAAGCTGCGATTGCTGTAATGTCTGATTTCAGATTTCTGATTTCCAATGTCCGATGTCCGATGTCCGATGATGCCATTAATCACAGCTCAGCAAATTGAATTCTGTGCATGTATCGTCCAAGCAAAAGTCGACAAATTAACGTGTTTTTAATTGGTCAGTCAACTGGGAGCACTAAAAGTAACAGCTAAAAGCTAAAAACGCCAACAGCCAACAGCCAACAGCAAGCAGCAAACAGTCAACAAAACTCGAAGCATGCCACGATGGCAACACAGAGGCAACAATGGGGCAATTGTCATGTGAAGTCATTGAACTCCCCATTCCAATGCGCCGAGCTGTGTATGTGCCAAGTTAATTATGATAAAACTCTAAACGGGAATGGATCTCATCTGGCATGGATCACACGATGATTGGGCAACTTTTTTTTTTTATTTTTGTAGAAGAATCGTCTCTTGATTATGAAATATTCGTACTCGTTATTAATTCATAAACGAAGTGGTTTGAAGCGTTCCCAATTGCAACATGACCTTGACAAGGGCACACATGCACACTTATGAACGTGTTTACCAAAAACCAGTTAGAGATGTTTTCCCCCTCTTCAACCCCCCCCCCCTCACCGTTTTGCCACCATTCCATTCAAAAAGTGTCGCTGATATTTAAGACGCTCTGGCAACGCATCAAAGATTTCCATTTGACACTGTCAAATGTTGGCCGAGCCACGTGCCGACTTCATCGGGAAAGTCTTCCCCTCCCTTCCCCTCGCTTCCCTTCCCTTTTCTTTCCACCGAAAGGCATATGTATTTACTACGCATCAGCTGACCGAACAACTTTTCCCCCTTCAACAATTCATTCAATCGATTTCATTTTGTAATTCTCTTCAATTTCAACTTCATTCAATTGTGTTGCGTACGAAAGCGTGAAAACGCAGTCAACCATCAGCGGATCGGCAATCAGTTCGACTTTCGGGGGGAAAATGGATTATACGAGTAGGCGGAAAATATAGAAAACTTCGGCTAAACAATAACACAACAAATCGCAGTTAGATAAATGTTGTTGTTCCAGTAATTAGTGATTTTATAATCATAACAAGCCGATCAGTCGAGCGGGCGCGACAGTAGGATACCCTGTGCAGGTCTTAAAACAAAAGATTTTTTTGAGAAAACTAGCTATAAAAGTGTGGGCGAAAGGGGCGTGGCATCGCGATGAAATTTTCAGGACACATTAAGCCCAAGCTTTTTATCATGTGTGTCAAATCTCAAGTCTCTAGCTTTAACCTTGCTTATGTTATGGTGATTTTTCTAATTTAAAAACAAACGGGGCTTGATCTCGAAAATTGAAAATAAACTTGATCTGCGTATGGTATTCAGGAACCTACATTCCAAATTTGAAGTCTCTAGCTCTTATAGTTGCTGAGATTTACGCGCTCATACAGACGGACGGACGGACAGACGGACAGACGAACGGACAGACAGAAAGACGGACGGAAAGACGGACAGGTGTCAATCGAGTCGACTATTGATACTGATCAAGAATATATATACTTTATAGGGTCGCAGATGCTTCCTTCTGAATGTTACATACACTCCCAAAAATGCTTTATACCCTTATTTGCCCATTTTTAATGGGCACAATTTGATTGCGATCTGTTAAATGTCATTTAGTTTAAATGATCTTGCCAAACAATTAAAGACAATTATCGCTAGATCTTTAGAATTGCTAGAGTCTTAAATAAGTATGTAGTATATAAATCTAGGGTCTTTCGATTAGTGTATAGATTATAGTTTAAATGATCTTAATGATCGTATAGTTGGGGAGTGTATTTCAGAAAACCAGTTAAAACAATTATAAACATATAAATATATAAATAGTACAAATTCGTGCATAACTTAGACTTTCAATCAAACAATTCAGAACTGCTACATTTCCCAATTGAAGGTGTTAATTTTTAAAGAAATCACATATCACACATATCGATTCATTTTAGACATACGATCCTTGATAATGCGGTCAATTGAAGAAAAACAACTTTCATTGCAAAGTTTTTCTCAAAATAGAATTTCAGTGGTCAGTTAACTTAGAAATGAAATAAATATACTGGCATAAGGAATCAATATTTGAGAATCTAACACAAAGAAGAAATTAGCTAAGTAGAAGATAGAATATAAGAAGAATAGAGAGATAAATAGAGAGTTCGAGCTTATGTTTGATTAATTTTTATTTGCTTTGCTCTGATGGAGCAAAAGGCATTGAATAATTGATTTAATCTCACAAGTTCTTAATTATTTAAAGCTCACTTTGAAGCACTCTCCAACACTGACAACACGCTGGTAACATTGATTGGGGCAACACTTGAATGTCGTAAATGCTCTTCAAATCACTGAGTTCACATTAAAGGCCCATTTAAACAGAGTTATAACTGAGCTATGTCTATCTGCCCTATGCTAGGGATTTTTATGATTGTTTTTATACTCTTTTTTTTTATATACATATATATTTTTGTATATGTTTGATGTTTTATGTTTTTTTTACTTTGGTGCTCTGCGAGCCGTGGCGATTGTTGTTTGTGGATTTCTTTTATTGCTCGCTTGCATAATTTTTTTTTTTTTTTTTTTTTGTGGTTTTTAGTCTGGGGCTTTGCTGTTTTGTCTGCCATTTGATTTGTATTATTACTTAATTGCTTTGAACCTGAAAACTGCTAAAAACTATACGAAATCAAATAAATAAACGCAAAAACAACAACACCCATTTATTGTATCACTCTCTGGCCATATGGAAATGAGTCAAAATATTTACATAAATTGTCTGTGTAAATTCTTGCTTTTTTTTTTGTATTTACCTCTTAGCCTCTTTCTACATACTAGAAAAACGACACACGCGCCGCAAAACACCAAAAACAAAAAAAAAAAAGCCCAAAAAAAAATTGCTTACAATTCCAGTTGACTTCATTGTCACCAAAATGCTGACATTGAAAATTGGACAGAAAGCAGCTGGAACGAATAATATAAACGTGAAAAAAGAGGGAGAGATACATTTAGATAGAAGAAGAAGAAGACGTAAATGATATGGAAGTAGTAGTAGTAGTAAGTGAAATAGAGGGGAAGAAAATCATTTGTTGCTGAAATGTGAGCAGCATTCGCATTGAGGCAAATGGGTCACTGCGACGAGTGGTACGAGTTTGAGTTTGAGTTTGAGTTCGAATACGAATACGAATACGAGTACTACGTTCATGTTGGGCAAGGGCCACTCGAAACGTGCGTGAAATACCCGACAGATGTGCCACAAATAAAAAGCCAAAACCAAAACATTGCGATCGCCGTGATCATTGTATAATCCCAGTTGAATACGTGACACGTTTGGCAATCAGCGAACCAGGAATTCAGCAAATACTAGTAGTAGAACAAAATCATTGTTGGCAATACTTCAGTAACAGAATGTACATACGTAGTAGTATTTGTCTATTAAAAATCTTGATAAAATCAAGTGAAATTTCAAGACTTTATAATACATTTATTAACGTACGCTTTGCGAGTACTTAACCCACATAATGTACGAGGTTGAGAGTTGTGTTTAAAGACATTGCTAATATGATCTTTATATAAATTTAATTGTAATATTTCTATAGATGATTTGTCTTTGTGCTTTGTCTGGCAGCTCAAATGGTGTAAGCAATTGGAGCATTCGGCAGGTAAATCAATCAGTAAGCGTTCGTTTATTTCTTATACATCAGTTATCAGTAACTGCGGATACCTTTTTATACAAATCAGCCTTCTACATGCTATTATCTTAGACCCTTTACTTTAAAAAAGTAAAAAGGGTCTATTAAGTTCGTCAAAATGTGCGTAAAAGGACGAAGGAAGTCCGGCAGACCCCATAAAGTAGATATATTCTTGATCAGCATCGAGTCATGTACGTCTGTCCGTCTGTCCGTCATGTCCATCTGTCCGTCTGTCTATATGAGCGCCTAGATCTCAGAGACTATAAGAGCTAGAGTCACCAAATTTGGTGTGGTGGTTCGTCTATGAGCTAAGTAGATCAAGCTTATGTTAAAAATTTGACACGCCCCCTTCCGCCTCCGTAAATCGAAAACAATATTTTTGCAATCCCATAAATCGAAAAATATTTCAGCTAGAGTCCTGAATTTCGGCCCACAGGACGTGTATCAGGGTCTTAATGTATCCTGAAAATTTTATTGCGATCGGAAGTTATTCAAAAAAAACTTAAAATCCCATATAATGGTTAATTTTAAAACTGGAGCCTTGAATTATGGCACACAGGACAAGCATTGGGGTCTTAACGTATCCTGAAAATTTCATGGCGATCTGATAATAAACTCGAAAGTTATTCAAAACTCAATATTACTCAGTGTCAGACCAAAGGAAGAAGAAGAAGAGCATATTGACGTTACAACGAGTTATGGGGAACTATTAGTGTTAATCTTATTTCCATTTTGTCGACTTCGACTGTAGCCTTTCCGACTGGTGTTAGTTTAATCAGCCTACTATTCCTTTTTAAAGTTTGCACAAAATCTATATTCGTTGTTCGTATAAAGCAATCGATATCATTTAACACACAAAATTTCACGTATTTGATTGTTGAAAATTTGCTGCTGAATGCAAAAATTGGTAATCAGTATGTTTGGTGATTAAAATTACCTGCTGAATGTCCCCAATATTTTTTCTAACAATGCTTGTTATTTATGAGATTAACGCATTAAAAACAAATTTATTTAGAGTTGAAACTAATGGATTGTTGTGGCAGCTTTATTGTTTTTCAATCGATTAACTTGAAATTTGGTACCAAAGATTTATGTTGAAAATAAATCAACACGTCTCTAATGCATTTCGTAAAAGCCACACCCCAGAGTGGGAAATCGATAGCATATTAATGTGTGCCTGAAACTGATTTTCAATGCTCTCATTGTAAACTCTTCAATAATTTTCAATTAAAATACATGTTTAAGGTTGATAAATGCGGACATTCTGTTAAATGTCGCCTTGAAAGATTCGAAAAAAACAATATATATTTATTTATTTGTTTATGAAAAGTTGTGCTAATTAGATAGTTAAGTTAAAAAACCTTGTTAAAGATAAACAGCTAAAGGAAGAATGCCAGATTTAATATTATATATATTAAAGGAATTCTCTTAATTGTTTCATTGTTTGTAATTTTAAGTTTACTCAAATATATTCGTATCCTCCCGCTTATATTGACTTAAATACTTCTGGCAAAAACATATCTATTGAGTTCAACTTGAGGCTGTTAGATTGTTGGCCAAGTTCCCGCTGAGGACGTGCAAAAAATAAAAAAATAAATTTAGGACGCACCCTGTCAGTTGTAGTATTGTATAACGTTATGTTTAGTTAGAGGATCGTGTCGTCTGTTAATGAGCACTACTTTTATATACACAACAAAAAGTAAAATACGATAACGATACGATACTTTACGATAATACATACTTACGATACAGAGACGATACGTGACATGGCTGAGTTATGTATAAAATAAGAGACTTTAGCTATTGCTTTATATAAGTTGAGCTGGGAGACTTTGCGAATTCCATTAGCCGAATTGCCGAAACGGCTCAAATCATGCGGCTTGCTTGCGTGTTGCAAGTGCTTCCTGCTTCACAAGCATGCAACACGCACTGGACACTAGAGTGAGAGAAAGACACACAGACAGAGAGAGAGAGAGAGAGAGAGATGAGGAGAGAGAGAGCGACTTGTTTGGTCACTACTCGATACTTGGATACTCGATTTTGGGGCAGCAGAAAGTAAAACTTGCAACTCGCCTTCAAAGTTGTTGCAGCTGTTTTTTTTTTTATTTTTTTTATTTTCTTTTGGGGTCCGTGCCTCTCCACCAGCTGCAGGTGACATACTTTTTTCGGCAACATGTCCTAAAATAATTTTACTTTTTCCTCGCTTAGCAACTGGTTTGCAGACGACGTTTGCCTGGCCACTTTCTCTGCCCTGGCCAAAATGCAACAACATGCGACAACAACATGCGACAACAACAACAACAACAACAACAAGAATAATCAACATAAATTCTCTGCAGGTTTTTCTAGTTAGCATTTAGCACTTTTTGTGGGGGTCCAATTCAAGGTCAACCAGCTGTCAGGCCTCACAATTACTCACCTCGTCTCAGTCACAGTCTCAGTCTCAGTCTCTGTCTCTGTCTCTACTCAATGAATGGCCTGGCTAAGAACAGCTGACAGTTCCCATACGTATGCATACACTCAAAGACAGCAAGCAGTTAATTTCTGAATAACAAATGCCCTATATGTACCTATAACGTATAATGAATCCGTGTCCGGCCAGTCAATGACATTTGGCTTTGTATTCACAATCCATTCACCTCCCAATGGATGTCCAACTCACACTCGAACTCGCAGTCAAACTTGCAGTGCAGCTTGAGATGATGTTTCTTCAGGCGAGTCCGAGTTCGAGTCTGTAATGGGATATCAAATAGTATCAGGTGTATGTGGCAAGTTGTTCCCGTTGTTGTTGTTGCTTTACCAACAACAGTTGGTAATCGATACAAGAGGGTCAACAGAGCGCAGCTCGTGGTTGCATTTCTTTCATACTCGCAGTTCCGTCTAAAATCACAAAATGTCACAATATGCGCCTTTCTTTCGCTAAGCATTTGATCAGTTTCAGCAAATTTCACAAGTGTTAGCTACAAATTTCGCCCCCAAAGGAAGGAACATGTTTGAAAAATTAGTTGATATTTACATCTTATAAATAAAATAATACACATTTCACATATTTGTCATGTAAAGGAATATTTTTGCATAGTTCAAGCTTGTTTGGGAGAAATATTAAGAAGATAAAATCGATTGATTGTTTATGTTTCCCAATTGTCGGCGAAGGGGGCGTGGCATCGCGATGAAATTTTCAGGACACATTAAGCCCAAGCTTTTTATCATGTGTGCCAAATCTCAAGTCTCTAGTTTGAACATTGCTTATGTTATGGTGATTTTTCTAATTTTAAAACAATCGTGGCTTGATATCGAAAATTTAAAATAAACTTGATCTGCGTATGGTATTCAAGAACCAACATTCCAAATTTGAAGTCTCTAGCTCTTATAGTTGCTGAGATCCACGCGTTCATACAGACGGACGGACGGACAGACTGATAGACGGACGAACCGACGGACAGACAGACGGACAGGTGTCAATCGACTTGGCTATTGATACTGATCAAGAATATATATACTTTATAGGGTCGGAGATGCTTCCTTCTGCCTGTTACATACATTCACACAAATTCATTATACCCTCTTTTGCCCATTTTTAATGGGCACAGGGTATAAAATTAAAAAAAAAAACTCTACAAGAAACGCTCAACGATAAATGTTATAGAAACTTTTGGCCGAAGTCACCCCCCTGTGTGGAAAATAGTATGTAGTTCAAGGTTGTGAAACAGAATAAATTTAATTGTTGTTTAAATGTTGAAATTGTGTAACATTTGTTTGCAAAGCTCTAAATACAAATTTAAACGATAAAGAACACTAAATGTACCCCCTGGTGGTGGTAAGTGGGTGACTCAAGGTCATGCATGGTCGATAACAAAAGTTAAATGATAATTGCTGTAGAAGTTTTTATATTATTACCCCCTGGGTGGTAAATTGAGAGTCTTAATGTTGAAATATTGAGCTAAAATATGCAATCGATATTAAATTTATGGACAAGAAATTGTATAAGATTTTATTTTAATAATTGCCCCTTTTTTGGTGAAAATATGGTGGAAAACTTTTTAGTTAAATTTGTTGATATTTTGCAATATTAAAAAATGCTTCGATTAGTTTCCAAATGAACATCAACAATGATTAAATGAACTGCAAAACGATTAACTTGGCATTAAATTCACCCTTGGAGGGAGAATGATTTGTGAAAATAAACGACAAATAATGCTGAGTTCATCAAGTTATTTATATACATATATTCCATTATCATTCTAGCAAGATTCATTTATTCTTCTCACTTGAATTAACCAGGGCTGACTATCACAATACTTACTGTCTGTCTGGGTTGTCCTTAGTAAACTAAAGTTAGGTTATGTCAGCATAACAATTGCTGCACAGTGGGTCAGGTTAATCAACCCTGGATCGGTCTGCATCTAGCATATTAATGCTAATTGCTGTTTGGTATGCAATCAAGCGATTGCCACCTGGCTGCCCATTCAGTTGTCCATATTCATTGATGAAGTTGAGCTTGTGCCCCACCCACTCACACACACACACACACACACACACAGACATACACAGACAGAAAAGGCAAACAATTGCAGCAGAATTTCATATCTGGCTGATTGGCTTAAGCCAAGGTGAGCCACATTTGGTCTGGCCAACTGCAGGCAGCCAAAATGACCAAATCGTAAAATGAATTAGGCTGCATTTTTTATTTTTCATTTAGGTATTTCTTGTTTTTATTGGGGAGGCAGAGTCGGAAGGGGGAAGTTGCATTTGACATGCCCAACAGCCCAACAGACAAGCAGGCGCAGTTGCAGATACAAAACAAAAACAAAAACAACAACCAGTCGGAAAGGCAACAGTCGATGTCGACTATGAGAGACCCTTTACTTATTCATCAAAATGGAAATAAGAGTAACACTAATAGTTCCCCAGAACGCGTTGTAACGTCAATATGCTCTTCTTCTTCCTTTGGCCCGACACTGACTAAAATTAAGTCTTGAATAATTTCCGAGTTTATTATCTGATCGCCATGAATTTTCATTTTCAGGATACATTAAGACCCTGATACACGTCCTGTGTGCCAAAATTCAGGAGTCTAGCTTTAATATTTTTCGATATATGGGATTGCAAACATATTGTTTTCGATTTACGGAGGCGGAAGAGGGCGTGTCAAAATTTTAACATAAACTTGATCTGCTTAGTCCATAGACAAAGCACCATACCAAATTTGGTGACTCTAGCTCTTATAGTCTCTGAGATCTAGGCGCTCATACAGACAGACGGACGGACGGACAGACGGATGGACAGACGGACATGGCTATATCGACTCAGCTGTTGATGCTGATCATGAATATATATACTTTATGGGGTCTGCCGCACTTCCTTCGACCTGTTACGCACCTTTTTTTTTGACAAACTTAATAGACCCGTTTTACTTTTTTAAAGTAATGGGTCGAAAAACACAGTTTTTATTTAAATTAATAAACATACTGGAAAAATGGAGAAGTTTCCACATGAGTAGCCTGATTTAAACCAAACCAAATCTAATCTAAATGTATAAAATATGATTTTATATACATATATACGAGCATATTAATATTTATATTTATATTTTATTTTATTAATATTTTATTGTACCAAACTAAGTTTTAATATAATAAAAAGATAATTATTGAATTATATTGGGCTCTTCTTCAATGCGTAACACAGTGCGTGATAAAATTGTTATACTCTCTGCAAGTGTAAAATAGTATAATAAAAACACAAAACCGATGCAGATGCAGATACAAGATACAGAGATACATTTGAAAATTTACGCTGTATGTATTTCTAAGGCTTGAACGGCAATTGTTTAACTGGCAACCGGTTAAAAGCGAGTGCAAGTGTGAGTGTGAGTGTGAGTGCGAGTGCGCATACCCATACGAGTACCCATACGAGTACCCATACGAGTACTCAGACTTGTAATTGTAATTAAAAAGCGCGGCCAGGCAAAGCCAAGTCATAAACAAGGCAAGTCAACAGCGATCAGCATCAGCATCATCATCATCATCATCATCATTATCATCATCATTATCATCGTCTTCTGTGTGGGACTCGCCGACTGCAATTTGGAATTGGAATTCGAATTGGATTTGGAATTGGAATGGATCGGTTTTGGGCTCTGATTGGATGAGCGCGCGGCACTTGTCGACGATTTCCTGTCATTAGTTTTGCGCCATCTCAAGGTTGTTTGGCAAGCCCAGCAGCCGCGGCCATGAGCATCTCAAAGATACTTGTACTTACTTGCAGTTTCGCATATGTATCTGTATCTGTATCTTTTGCGACTGCGTTGGCGCTGCCCGGTTTCTGGTTTTCCACTCGCAATTAAGGCGACGCGCTAAACGTCTTTTCAAATGAAATGCAAGCCAGTTATTATCCAAGTAAGTGCATAAGAAAGCCCCCAAGTGGCAAGTGGCAAGTGGCAAGTGGCAACAACATTTCATTTCTCTTCACTTTCTTCCATGGCAACATGCAACAAAGCAAGCAAGCCAACTTGCAACCAGCCAGTTCAAAAAAAATAATAAAAAACCGGCACCTTTAGTTATTTCTTTTTTGTTGCTGTTGTGGCACATTGCAATGTGGAAAATGTGCGCGCTCTAACAAATTTATGAGCGCCACTTGAACGCTGCAATTGCAACACAGCCAACTGCAACCAGCAGCAACCACTGCCACCAGCTGCCACCAGCTGCTGCTGCTGCTGCTGCCAAGTGTGGACCTGATCCCAAGCTCTATCTTGTTTTTTTATTTTTTTTGGGAGGCTGTGACAGGTTGCCCCCGGTTGTCGTCGATTGGGCGACATACCATGTGGCATGCCGCATGTGGCAAACGGAATTCGGAATTCAATGTTCGACACTCGCAGCTGGGCAGCATTTTGAGTGCGAAAGGGAGACAACGATACGGAGAAAGAGAGAGAAAGAGTCATCGTTGTGTTGACAGATGGGAGCTTAACTTTTTCAATATGTAATTGTTTTGATCTATCGTTCAATCGCATGATGTGCGTAATAACTTTAATTGAAATGAAATCGAAAACTTAATATAAGACAGAGAGACAGAGAGAGCTAGAGCGAGAGCGAGAGAGACAGTCAAAGAAGAAGTAGAAAGAGAGAGAGAGGGAGAGAGAGATGCTCTTGTCTTAAGTAACTGCAAATGTTATGCCAAAACATTGCCGATCTTTCAACCTAAAAAGCTTTAAAGCTTCTTAGAAATGTGCTTTCTAACCTTCAGAAACTTTTAAAGAGAAATCAAGGTTTTAAGCCGAATTCCAACATTCAACGGAAACCAGAGACGAATTGCAACTCAAAACCCGAAAGAGAGTTTGGATTAATCTTAAAATTGTACATACATATATTAATCTATATATTTCTAAGTTGATTAATAAAGTTACAAGCAACAGAGATCGATGTAAAAGTTATGTCACTTTTTTTGCTAGAAACGACAAAGCATTTATAATAAAAATCCCATTAAGTACTATACTTAATCTATTTGCATATTAAAACTAATGCAACTTAAGCTGATCTTTAGAAATGATCAAACAAGTTCAAGTTCCATTTTGAGCAACTGTGCAAAGTGCCATTGATAGGGCTGATTCAAAGCCCACTTATGATACCAATCTAACGATATTAATCTAAATACTTTGGCAAACACACACACACACACACACACACATAGACACACACGTACAGAGTTGCAGTTGACCGTAATTGAAACTGAAACGCATGCAACTGTCATGCAAACGCTTTGCCGCTACACTGAAAGAAACAGACAATAAACATTCAAATATTAGTATGGCGTTGAGTAACATACCGGGAAACTTAAAAAAAACAAGTGTTAGGAAAGTTTTGTCGCTAACATTTGTATTTCTAAGTAAAAAGAGAATACAATTTAATATATAAAATAAATTTAAGAAAACCAATAAAATGTATATATATGTATAGCCGTGTTTCCAACTTAGAGATACTCAATTCTCACTTTAGATATATATTAAATACTATCTGTGAGTTTTAAACTCTAATGGAATTCAAATTACTGCATTCTCTTAAGCGCTGACGTTACTTAAAAACTTAAAGCAGTCCATAACCAACGATATATTTATCCGATCTTTATCAAATTAAGTAGGAGAATAGATAATCATAAAAGAAAACACTCACTCATTGTTGTGTTCTTTTTTTGCAATTTGAGATTGCACTGTGACAGTAAATTTGAAGTTTCTAGCTCTAATAGTATACGTTTTTTATTGAGTTGTGAGGACGGAAACTAACTTGATCTGCTTCACACACATAAAAGTCTGATTGATCGAGCTCTAACAGTCTCTGAGATCTAAGTGTTAATATAGACGAACAGACAGACAGACGGACAGACGGACAGACAGACAGACAGACAGACAGACACACAGACAGACAGACGGATGTGGCTATATAAACTTGGCTGTTGATGTTGATCAATTATGGTGTCGGAGATGCCTCCTTCCACCTGTTAAGCACATTGCAACGAATACAATTTACTCTACGCGTAACAATTACAAATGTGAATTGAAATTTTAAGATATTTTCTCAATAAATAAATACAAATGAAATTCGAATTTTGCTATGCTTAAATCACAGTTCAATTTGATAAGATTAGTACATAAATATTAGCTTATTGAACAAATATATAAAAGTTGTATGTTTTCGATTTGAGTAAACATGTTTCAGCCTCAATTCTCGATATGAATGCACTTACTATTTGCACTGCACTTTTGTTTTTTTTATCAGTGTAGGGCGGAGCGCAGGGGACTGAGGCCTGGGCCTGGGCCTGGGCCTGGGTCTGGTCTGCAATTGACCCAATTCCCTGCAGTTGATGTTGTTGTTGATACTTTTTTTTTTTTTTCATTTGATTCTCGTATTTTTCTTCTTGCCTGCCTTTTTTTTTTTTTTTTGTTGAGTTTTTGCTATTGTATGCCGCACTGGGAGGCGAGTCATTAAGGCTGACATCGATGTGATTGTCAGCGGCAAAGGGTGGCGGGAGTAAAGGCAAGTGGCAAGTGGCAAGTGGGAAGGGGTGAGTGGGGTGAGTGCGGTGTGGGGAGTGGGCTACTAGGGCGCATACTTAACGCTGGCATTGATTGAAGTCTAAGTACGATAGAGAGAATTCTCTGCTAACGGATCTAACACTCGTCTCAACGCTTATGTGGAGCAGCAGCCAATGGGGCAAGCTACTATGTATGTTGCAAGTACACAAGTTGCCGCAGTCGAGGCGTGTCACAGAAAATATTTAAGCAAGATTTTTGCCCATTCAACGGATGCAAAGAGAAAAAAAAAAAGAAAAAGTAAAACTTTTGGAGGCTGAGACGACTTCGACATGAAATGTAGAAATCTTTCTTACTTACTTGCTTGCTGTTGTGAGTGGCAAGAACAGCAACAACAACAACAACAACAAGAACAACAACAGCAGCAACAACAACAACTGAGAGCCAATGATCATAACTATCATTACGCTGATCATATGGTTTTATTGTCGAATTTGCCGTCGTGAAACTTGTTTATGTTGTTTTTGCTGGTTCTTTTTCTTTTTCTTTTTTTTTTTTTGTAGCTCGGAATGAGTTTGTGCCACTTTTTTTCAAGTTGCGCATAAAAAAAAAATAAAATAACAAAAAACGAAAAAAAAGAAAAAAGAATTTCCGTTAACGGGGTCAGAAGCACGAGTACAAAACTCTTAGCCAATGAATCGCATTTTGGCCAGTGAAATGTTCGCTCGATTTGTTGACTCTTTGCATATTTGTAGACGAACTGTTAACAATTTACCACACCCCCCTCCCCCTCCCCCTCCCACCACCAGTTATACCTATGTCTTAGCCCAACAACACCCACCGAAGCGATTTTCAATGTTCTATGGTTAAGGTTGAGGTTATCAGTGCACGAAACGTGCCAAAGTAAACAATATCAAAGCAAAGACAAGGACAGGCCAAATAACAAATGTAAACATCGAAAATTGATAAACAAATGGTGGGGTGGGGGGTGGGGGGTGGGGGTCAGTCCTTGGTGCTATCATCATCATCCATTTTTCGAATGGTTGCTGATAGTAGTAAGTGAAAACAGTTGCCAACTTGTAACTCGTCTCTTGGCATCGATTTGCGTCGTTAATATGTGGGTTAAACAAGCGTTAAGTGATTTAGATATCGACTAGTCGATAACTCCACCCAAACACTCGATCAGTTATCAAACATACAATTTGGTAATACCCCAAACTGTGGCTTCGTGACTTCCATGACATGCGTGAAACAATCTATTGTTGTAATCTATTAATGAGACATTTCCTTAGGCGTTATCTGATTAATGGACTACTTTCCTACTGGACTAATTTATCGATTTTATAAAACACTCTATGTTAGCTTAGATAATATGTTCTATGAAGCACTAAGCCATGTTTGCAGTCAATAGTCAAATTGTGTATTGCATAATTAATGTGATTTTAAGAAACTCACAATTTGAATAAATGGAAGGAAAAAGGGATTAACTTTGAATTCATTTCAGCGATTTCGACGGCTAAAAGAAAAGAACTGTATTTACAGATTTGATTTACATATAATTTGTTTTATCTTTCCTGATAATTTCATATGAATCACAGCTTTAATAAAAAAGTTAGTTAACAAAATATCTTAGCAACTCGCAGCGTAGAACAGAAAAAGTAAAACTGACGCCATCTAGCGATCGAAGTTTTAAGCATGTAAGAAAAAATATGTGACAGGATTTTAAAGGTTAGATTTTATTAGTACTAATAGAGTTAGAAATAATATTATTAGTGAAATTGGTAGAATCTTTAGCAGTAGTAGTAATAAAATTGGTAGAAATATAACTATGGTATTAACTATTGTAGTAATAGTAGTATTATAAATTGTAGTAGTAGTAGTAGCAATTGTACTAATAGTTATAAGATTATTAGATATTGTTAGCATAAGCATTTGATAGACTTAGTAGTAATTGTAATAATATTTGTAGTAGGCGTTGTTCTTACATTAGAACTAGTTGAAATTATTGTAGTAGAAGAAATTATTTAATTGTAGTGGAACAAAATTGGTAGAAAAGTTGTGGTAGTGGTAATACTTGAAGTAGTAGTAGTAAGTAGTAGAAGTTATAATATAATTTTGTTGAAGTACTAGTAATATAATACTGGCAGTAGTAGCAATAAATATTAGTATTAGTATAATAGGAGTAGTGGCGGTAGTAGTATATTAGTAGTAGAAGTAAATAATAGTGGTAGTATAAAAGTAAATAGTAGAAGTAGAAGAGCAAATAATAGAATTAACAATAGTAGTAGTAGTAGAACAAATAGTAGTAATAAATAGTAGTGGAACAAGTGATATAAGTAAATAGTCATAATATGGGTAGTATAACAAAAGTAGTAGGAGAATAAGTAGTATAATTAAAAATAAGTAGTATTGGTATTATAACAGTAGTAGTAGAAAAAGTAGTATAAGTAAATAGTAGATCAAATAGTAGTAATAAATAAAAGTAGTAGTAGATTAAATAGTAGTATAAGCATATATAAGTATTAGTTGTGAAACAAGTAGTATAGGTAAATAGTAGTAGAAGTATAATATTAGTAGTAGTAAATAGTAGTAAAAGTATTATATAAGTAGTAGTAAATAGTAGTAGAAGTAAATAGTAGTAGTAGTATAACAGTAGTAGTAAATAATAGTAGTAGTAAATAATAGTAGTAGTATAGTAGTAATAGTAGTAAATAATAGTAGTAGTATAGCAGTAGTAGTAGTAGTAATTAGTAGTAGTAGTATAATATTAGTAGTAGTAAATAATAGTAGTAGTATAGTAGTAGAAGTAGTAGTAGTAGTAAAAAATAGTAGCAGTATAGTAGTTGTAGTAGTAATAAATAGTAGTAGTATAGTAGTAGTAGTAGTAAATAATAGTAGTAGTAGTAGGACTTGCAATAAAAGTAGTAGTTGTACTTGTAATAATACAAGTAGTAGCAATGGTAGTATAATAGTAGTATAAAAGTAGTAGTTGTACTTGTAATAATACGAGTAGTAGCATTGGTAGTATAATAGTAGTATAATAATAGTATAAAAGTAGTAGTTGTACTTGTAATAATACAATTAGTAGCAATGGTAGTATAATAGTAGTATAATAATAGGATAAAAGTAGTAGTTGTACTTGTAATAATACAAGTATTAGCAATGGTTGTATAACACTATTAGTAGTAGTAGTATAGTATAATTACTTGTACTAGTAGTAGTAGTAGTAGTACTTGAAGTTGTAGAAATGTTTAGAATTTCTTATATTAGTAAATGTTGTAATTATAGTAATAGTATAAATGATATAATAACAGTAGTAAATGGTAAGAAAGTAGAGGTAGTAGTAATAGTATTATACTAGCAGTAGTATTATTAGTTGAGTGAAATTACTTGTTGTACTTGTACTACTATTTAGTGGTAGTACCAGTAATAGTAAGAAGTACTAGTACTTGTAGTTGTAGTAGTAGTTGTGCTACAATAATAGTGCATAGTTTGTTATGACAGTAAATCTCCTACTTTAGTGGTAGCTCTTCAAATTTGTTTTCAATTTAACCTTAAGTACTCTCCACTCTGCCCACACATAACTGTAAAAGTGTGCTTTAAATGAAGCTGTAACTATTTTTAGTAGTTTTCAGCCCACACAGTCGAGATTTTGGGCTTAGAATTAGTGACGCTCAAAATTACGAGTAATTAAATAAATATGTGAAATCCAAGCCCAAAGCCCAAAGCTCGAAGCCCGAAGATTGACTGACAGTTAAACGTCGATTGTCTTGTGGCGCGCCCTGCGACAATGCCCATCTTTGGGGGCAACAGCTTGGAAATTGGTGCGTGGCAGCAATTAATAAAGATGGTAGAGGCGCAGATGATGTCATAAGTGTGATAGAATGTGTGTGTGTGTGAGTGTGTGTGTGTGTGACTAGGCGAGGCGGCCTCCTTAGCCAATGCTAATCGATAGACTGGGCGATAAAAATGGTCACGCATGTGCCAAGACACTCCTGACTCCAACTCCCATGCAAAAGCTTGCTGCTGCAGCACTAGGAGCGCACCCAGAGCCAAAAGTTACCCACACCAGCCATCAAAAAGCTGAAGGTCGCCAGCGTCGTCGTCGCAGTCGCTGTCGCTGTCACAGTCAGAACGGAAAGCTTGCGCAATTTGACTGAAGCAGCAAACGCAGTAGCTATCGCAGTCGCAGTCGCAGTAGCTGGCACAGCGCAGCGCAGCAAACGACGACGCGCCGTCACCTGTCTTATGCAACGCACAGTGCTTGAATATTCTCAGTTCAGTTGGCCCAACTATCGCGACAAGTGAAGATAGCACACGGTAAATGTTAAACGCTAAACGGAACAAAGCTACAACAGTCAGCAGTCGGCTACAAAATCTGTCAATCGTTGACTGCACTTCGTTATTTTTTTTCCTTTTACCCTGCGCCGGCGCCAGTTGCTCTCATTGCTGTTGCTATTGTTTTTGTTGTGGTGATAAGATAAAACCGCAGCAGCAAAACTGCTGTAAACGTGTGAGAGCGCAAGTGCGAGTGAGCTTGTGAGAGCGCACACAGCTGAGCGCTGTTGGTCTATCCTGCATTGCTGTTGTTGTTTTTGCTGGAGCTGCTGCTGCCGCTGCCGTCTGGCGCTATTATTAGAGAGTTACCGTTGCTTTATTATTGCCTGCTACTATTATTATTCGCATGTGTGTAAGTGTGAGTAAGCTGCTCTTAGTATTGGTGTTGTATTCGTGTTCTGTGCATATTTTGCGCGTTTTTTGTTTTCAGTTTTGTTAACGTCGTCGTCGCTGCCGCCTCGCAACGCTGCTGTCAAAGCAAAGACAGAAGAAAACAGAAAACAAAGCAAAAGCAACAACGACAGCAACAGCAACAAAAAGCCAAAAGCAAATACGCCGCTAGTCGCAGTTAGTACGCAGTTCTAAGTACTTTTCAAGTTTACTTTAATGCGGGTTATATGTACTATATATAATCATGTGACTCTGTATGTGTGTGTGTGCCCATGTTGTGGGTGTTTATATTTGTTTATTGACAACGTGCAAATTGTTAAACACAAACTGCATAAGAAAAAACAAAACAACAACTGCAATAGCTGTGCAACAATGCAAGCATTTAAAAAAAAATTATAAACAAATAAAGAAAATAAACACAAAGAAAAGTGGCACGCGAAGTTCTAGCAATAAAAAAAAAAACAAACACAAGTGCTTATAAAAAAGATGACCCTCAAGGGGCCGTCACATACATAAACACATACATGCATAAGTGGAGAGTGGAGCGTAGAGCGTGGAGCGTGTAGCGTGGAGAGAGGAGAGAGTAACAGCGACAGATGATAGAGAAACACACACACTCACACAAAGAGAGAGAGAGATAGAGTTGTTGTTGTTGTTGTTGACATCGCGACAGACAATTGTCATTTTGACAGCTTCCACAATGATGAATGACTACCAATAATAACAATAACAATAACAATAAAGTGGAACAGATTTTGTGGCCAATCAGTGAGAGTTGAAGAATTGCACAAAATCCCATCCCCCCCCGCTCCCCAACCCGCTCAAACTTGTAAATTTTACTTTTTGTAATATTGTTATTTTTATGGTTTGTTTTTTTCTTATGTTGAAAGTGCACTTTGGTTTCCAAATCAATCGAAATCAGGAATTCGCTGAACACCATAAAAATGCAGTGGTAACCGTTTTGGTAAGGGCAACAACTGTATCCTCATTTCGACCGGTTTCAAATTCCGTTTCCGTTTCGTAATTTGCGGAAACCAAATTGATTGCCACAAAATCATAAAATTGAACGTTTTTAAAAGTTCATTTCAGTTATTTTTGTAATTGTCACATCAATTTGAATAAATGTTCATTTTGTTTTTGATTTTCGCACTAAAAATATATATAGACTACTATTCAATGTACAGTTAGTCCAGTAATTGTTTTGACCAAAAACAAAATGCACATATTTAATTTTCTAAAAATAAACATATATTTGTATTCATATTTTATTATAGTTGCTTCTGGCTCTTAAAACAAGTTAAAACAGACTAAAATCAAATATGCTAATTTTGTTTTAACTTAGAGTATAATTCAAGTTTAAATTGGATTTATTTTCTTTCAGTATTCTGAAAAGTATACTACAAAATGAAGTACTAAAATCAACATCTATCATATAGTGATGATTATTCATCCCAATTATCTCTGTAAGCATTTCCTCTAGCTGTTGATTCACGCATTTGAAAAGTTATCAAGCTTTTTTGTATTCGGTTACGCAATTCACGAATTCCCAAGAAGCCAACTCATTTAATTAACTGGATACAAATGGCCCAGAGAGTTTAACACCTGACTGACGTAGTTTATTTGTGTGACCCACTCTCCAAATTGAAAAACGAGTTGGAAACAATGTGCTAAATGCTTTGGCATCCATTCAATTCCTAATCAAGTGCCTCGAATTGCGGCACAAATTGAAAGAAAGAAACTAAAAACTTAGATAAAAGGCCCCTGTTGAATGTTGTTATTATTTAGCATAAGTTCCAGAGAGTGTTTGTATTAGTCATGGTTCAGCTGATAACTTGGCGTTTCTATCTATCTGAGTATTATTTTGCAGATAAAGCAAACAATATTAGTACTATAGAAGAGGGCGCCCACTTTTGTTGTTTCCACTTTTCCACAGGTGTCTGTATCTTTGGCTCGTTTATCAGCCCCCGTTTCCCATTAAGTAGTAGTAGTTGCCTGGCTTTGTCGATCCCAGAATTTGCATAGTCGTCTGGTTGACTCGAACTCTAAACTAGTAGTTGACTGAGAAGACTGCACAATAAAACACAATGATGAGCACCAATAAAAATTCCCTCACGTTGTTGCCGTGTGATATCATCGCTTAACTTTGGATCAATCCTCAGTTTCAGTCTCTCAGCCCCGTCTCAACCTCAGTCTCAAATGCAATGCCAATGCCAATGTCGCATTCATTGCAAAATATCTGAAAACAATCGAAAAAAAATGTAAATATATTTACACACATCTATCTAAATATAAAGTGTGCGTATTGCCACATAAAATTCCCAATATAATTCCCGTATACAATTCCAAAGCTGTGATTAATCATCTCACGTCTGAGCCTTTGTTTTCTAGTACCCTGTAGACAACATTAGACGGGTATTATAAGCTTAATGGGAATGTCAAGTTTAAAGATATTTTGATACTTAAAACAATCTAGACTGAAGGTAAAATGACTATTAAATTCATATATTTAGGCCATTTCCTTTAATCTCATATATATTGTACAATTATTGGGTTATCTCATTAATAAGTACAGGTTAACATGCAGTCAATCATGCTCGTGTGTTGCCTTTTCACTTGTTTGTTTTTGTGAAATTTTTGTGGTTTTGACTCGATTGGCATATGTTTGTACTTCTGATTCGCCTTATTAGCGTAAAGCGGTATTTTGGGGGGCGCCCCAAATGGATGCATGTAATTGTTTAGGTACACATAAATAATGCATAACGGTAGAAAGTTGCCAATTTTGCAAAGAGCTGCAAAGTTGATTAGCCCCAACGGTAACTTGTTGCGTCAACAACAATTGCGCCCTTTATACACACACACATAAGTATCTTTATTCATAAAGAGGGATATTTATAGAATAACCACTTAAAATGCCAAAAGTATCTTGAAAACTTTCAGATTACGAACATATGTATGTATGAACTCATCATCAAAGCTAACGATGATTATGCGCTTATAAATGGAATATCTAATGAGATACTACGTGACTAAGAAGTTAATCGAATAGCTTTGGGATTTTCTTACATATTTATATACGATTTGTAATCGTTATTATGTAGAACTGTTTGTGTGAAGGGAAGTGATGATTCCAGATATAATAATCATATGTTTATACGTAAATCCTTTCTTATATCTTAAATATCTTTCTTATAGTTTAAACAACTTTAATACGAACTTCTCTCTCTCTCTCGATCTTCGCTTTAAGCTGAATAGAAAAGTGTTGTTCAATCATTAGTATATGTATATAGTAAACTATCTGTAACTAGAACAGATTATTTACCGACAACTCAACATTTGAATTGCTTTCGATTGTCTGAATGACTCGATAGTTTATGATGACAGCTTCTAGTGGCAAATACTATATAAAATGCTATCTATATACAATCAGAAGTTGCAGTTAATGTATAAGTAAGTTACTTTCGTCAGATAAAAGCAACTTTTGACCAGATTGATTATATAGATACAGAATACGTGTGGCATATATGTTGTCGGTACGTGACGAGTAGAAAGCTTGATAGATAGACAGACTGAGATACAAACCTTCTAAATTAATACACATTGATGTGAATGTGTTCATCAAAGTTTTGTTAGCGCAAATGTAAATAAATTAAATTAATTTCTTAATACAAATATATTTAGTTTTAAAAGTAAAGTAGCGAAATCATAAATGATATTTAAATGTAATTTAAACATATTAAATGACTGTATGTCAATATTGTTTGGAATATATCGTATAGTAAATTTAAATACGTTCACATTTTATTAATTTAAATTCGTTATGTGAATATTCGAATAAATTAAATAAATGAATCATCAATTTAAATATGTTCACATCTAGTTATTAATATCGTATGAATATTATTGAAAACACAAATAACTAAATTAAATATGATCACATCTAATAATAAATATCATAATAAATTTCATAAACTTTTAACCTTGACCCAAAGTTATTGTTTATTTATATATTATGTTTTTTTTAATTTGATTTATTTATGGAAATCAAATATTTCGAAATTTAACATAATTCAAATCATAATCATAATGTTATTTATATTTAAATTTTGCTTTAAATTCAAAATCAATTTTATTTTTTATTGAGAACTGCGCTCTTTATTGTTTATTTAATTAGCTACAGAGTTTATATTGTTTTTGTTGTTTTGTCAACCTTTAAAATTTCCTATATGGCTGTTTCCCTCTCTGTCCACATTTCCCCTTCCAATAGCACAGACATGTGATCAACTATTTAAAGCGCGTTCAGTTGTGATTTTGTTTTATTTATTTTTTATTTTGGCAAAAACAATAACAACTTGTTTAAAGAACGTGATGATTTAAAAAAAAAAAAAAAAAATTGTAGCGACGACGCGTCGTCGCCTTGTCGCTTGATAGTCGAGGAATTTATACTTACTCATGTTTATTTCCAGTTTAACTAACTGACTATAAAAGCCAACACTCTATGTACCCCTCCCCCTCTCACACACACACATAGACGGGGTCTTAATAGCCAAGAGTGTTAAAAAAGAACAACAAATTGATAAGCAAAAATACGAAAAGAAAAAAAAATAAAAAATTCTATGCGATTTTGTTGGCAATGCTTGAACAGGGCCGGGTTCCATTTCTCAAGGCATTATAATACAACAAAAAAACAGCAATAGCTACAAAAAGAGTTAACGACAAAATAGCAAAACAGTGAGTAAAATTTAATTAGCCAAGCTAATAGCCAGGCTAATTAGTGTGGCAGCTCGTTAAAAAAAAGCAAAGCGCCAAATCGATTTACAGACGCTTCACTTGAAAAGCGCTGCAAAAGAGGAAGGTGGGGAGTGGGGAGTGACCAGGAGGAGTCATTGCAACGGGGTGGGGCAAGCAATGTTGCACTGTTGAAGCAAAAGTCGGGCACGTGTCTCAATTACGCTATCTATATATAGATAATTGTTCTTGTTATTGTTGTTGTTATCGATGTAGTTGTTGTTGTTGTTGTTGTTATAACTGCTGCAATTGCGTGTAATTTGCATGGCCAATGAACACACTCACACACACACACATGGTCTGGTGTATCATTTGAACTATGCCATTATGCAATCAAAAAACCCCTCTAACTTTACCCCCTTATCAGTGTCTACCACGGCTTTCCCTTTGCCCCGCATTGTGTGCAAATTGAACGCACGCGACATTAAACGCGTCCAAAACCGCGAGGCTGTGTCGCGCGCGTCTTGTGACGCGTTTTCTTGGCGTTACTTATCGCTAAGAGGGCCTAAACACAAATAGAAGCACATAATCTTGCCATAATGCGATATATCCAGGTCATTTTGTATGTGTGCATGTGTGTGTATGTGTGTATGTGGGTGTGTGTGTGTGTATGTGTCTATGTGAGTGTTTCGCTGTTTGTAGTTATTGACGACAATCGGCGTTAAGCTTAGCGCAAATAGCAACAAATTTAACAGGTTAATTGTAAATAGAGATGAAAGCGTGTCACGACTATCGGCTGCAAATTTGATACAATTTGTAATAAGTTAAAAATTAATGTAACTAGCAGTAAATTGAATTAATCAAATGTTGTTAGACGTGGAATGACTCACGTAAATATCGAATAACCTATACTTATTGTCAATGGAGATGGTAGTATAGCTCGTGACACGACTATCGACACTAATATTAATGCAACTTACAGTAAATTTATTAAAATTAAGTGTTATTAGAGATGACTGCAATAAGAATGACTCAACTATCGGCAGAGTAATTTAACGTAAATATCGAAAAACCTATAATTGACAGTGGAGCTGGTAATTAAAGAGTTTAACTCTTATTAGAGATCATAAAAAATTATATGTATATAATAAGATGGTATATTAGTCATGCCATCTCAAGTAGATACATAAAAATCTTCTATCTAATCTATAAAAAACAATAGGAAATAAAAAAACAGCGTGACGTTCACAGATAACTGCAAATAAAAAGCGAAAACATTCCAAGAGTATATTCTAAGACAGTCAACAAACAATATCGAACTAAATGTTGATTTAAAATGAATTTGTTTAAGCTAATACTCGATATACAAAGATGTAACCGACATTTAATTATAGAAAAGTTCAACTTAGTATAACAAACAGCTTTTGTCTGGCGCTCAACTTTAGAGTCCCTCTCTAAAAACAATTCTAAAGAACTTTACGATTATTTTATGTACATCCAATAAATAAATAACATGCAAATTGCGAGCACTTAATATTTAACACAGCCTTTTTATGGCGAATATTTGAAAGTTATATTTTAAAGTTTATCATAAATTTATTGTTTTGCTATGGTAATTCATCTTTATGGGTATTTCAGCTGTCTAATTGCGAGCCTTACGATAAGAATTTCCGCCAAGAATGCGAGTAAAACTATTGAAACATTTTCTCATTTTCCCATTTCAAAGTTAACTTGAACTTACATTGAATCATGCTATGAATGTGTGTATGAGTGTGTGTTTTGAGCTATTATACCCAGTGCCAAAGGTATAATAGGCTTGCAGGCAGATATATATCTGTATAAAGAAACAAATCTCATAATTGGTTAGAGTTAAAGGCACCAAATTTAGATAATAAATTTGGAAGTTATTCAACAAACAATTTCACATAGCATCGAGCCAAGGGAAGATGAAATAATGTTTGTGTGGGTTTTAGTGTAGGGTATCTCGCTGTCGTTCACTCTCGACTGGAGTGTACTCACCTGTTTTTTATGTACTGTCTGCTTGATAAGAGACCATTCATTACACAAGGAATGCTTATTGAAGCCACCACCTTGGGTACGATTCTCTAGGCTCACAGTTATCATCATGGATGGGAATTTTATCAGCTCGTTCGCTCTCGTTGCTTTTTGATAAGGCGGTTCGTCTTTGCTGTTGGTGTTGGTATTGCCTCGTATTTTCAGTAATCGTAATCAGCATTCGAATGCTTTTCACTTGCAGATTTCGCAGCGCACAAATCACACGCCATTTTGTAGTATGCTTCAGAAATATTACGAAACATTCTAGAGAGGGGCGTTCAATTGATCAACAAACAACAAACAAGAAGAAGAGTCAACGGACAGAAGGACAAAAGCTAAACGAAGACAGAGGAAAACGTAAACACTTTCAGCGAGAGAACGAGACGAACAGAGAGAGAGAGAGAGAGAGAGAGAGAAAGAGCGAGTCACAGAGAGTGAAAGAGATAGAGAGCGAGCGTGCCACGCCCTAAACATGAGCAGCATGAAGGGCGGCTTCTCTACACTAAATCGTTGGTTTGGCCGCAAAAAGGGTAAGTACTTCCCATCTTCCCATCTCCCCAAATCTCAATTTCTCAATTAATCGAATGTATCGATAATAAATCGCAGACAAATCGAGCGTTGGCGGCGCTGCTTCAAATGGCAAACTATCGAAGTCAACAACACAGCTGCATCATCTGTCCACGGACACGAACATGCACATCAATGAGGCTAGTCAGCTGGATTACAATCGGATAACCCCCCTGCCCGTCGCCACCAGCAATGCCCCCTTCGAGCAGACCTTCCGGATCACCGTCCTTCTGCCCAAGGATCAGCTCTATGTGGCACGTCTGGGCGCCCGTGTGCCACTCAGCAAACTGTTATCCTTGGTCTGCGACAACAAACAATTGGATGCCGACAAATACGAGTTCAGAAATCCAGGTAAATACCGAAGTTTAATAGTTATCGATTAGAGTGATTCGTATGTTATTGTAAGTGGAGTTTGTAGGTTATGTGCTAATTAATGTAAGTACAGTCTTCAGAAAGTCTCTAATTCGAATAGATATCGAATAGAGTTATCGATAGGTTAGTGTAAATGTAGTTCTATGTCGATTAATGTGTTTAGAAAAGTCTATAATTATAATATTTATCAAATAGAGTTATCGATTGGTGTCGATTAATGAGTTTTAACATCCAGAAAGATCTTAAATTCCTATAGTGTTTGAATACAGTTATCGATAGGCTTATAAACGAGTTTAGTTTGACGATAATAATTTGAATAATTTGAGTTTAGAAATCCAAGAAAATCTCTAATTATTTTAGTTATCGATTGGAGCTATCGATAGATTAAAGCACGTGAATTTTGTCGGCTTTTTGCTGATAAATATGTATTTAGGAATCCAGGAAAATCTCTTATTCTTATAGTTATCGAAAATAGATTTCTAGTTCTTACCGTAATCGATGAGAGTTATCGATTGATATAATTAATGTTAATAAAAATTACATCATGAATTTAAATACATTTGAAGACCGTAGGCAGAAGTTATTTTATCATTTCTATAAATTTTTCGATTACTATCGATAATTGAATGCTATAATGAAAAATATCGGGTTTTGTTTTCGATTATCGATTACGGAAAATCTTGCATATCTTAACCGATTTTTAGTATATTTCAATTACTTTAATTCAATAAGAATTTTCTATTCAATTGCAATGATAATATGTATTTATAGTAGATTCGTTTACTGTTTCCTCATAAATACTAATCCCTGATCTTTCGTTGTTGCATTATCATAAAATACTTACCGTATTGTCGATTTATTATAATCGATATTCGATTGAATGATCTGATTATACTTTATATTTATTTACAATCGAGTTACTTAACGATCTTTGATTGATAAACGTATAGTTTAAGATAAGTACGTCGCCTTCACCAGTAAAGGATCAAAAGATCAATAGCTTAAAGATATCAAATGATTTAAACGATAATATCTAAATATTTATAAACTGACCAATTTATTTAACGAAATAACGCTGATTTTAAACAGTGTTCAACAAGATCTAAAAAATATTTGGTGTGCGGAGCTCCATAAATACGAATCTATTGGGATTCGGGGGCGGGAGCATGAACGGAGTCGAAGTCGGAGTTAACATTCCCCTCGACTGCAGCCTGACAACGGGCAGCAAGATTTCCGTAGGGTTGACCGTTCAGCAGACAGATAAGAATGATGGTCAGATCGCCAGTCAAGTGATAGACATTATCGTGGGACAGGCAATATTTCATGAGCTCATCGCAGATGTCCTTCGGCTGCATTCCCAGTCCAATGCGGTGGCGACAGAACTGCAGCACATCCATCTCTCCCATGGCGCCCCAGACGCCATCGCAGGCCAAGACCACGAACTCCCAATTCTCGGTCAGCTCAAAACTCTCCACATCCGGATACGCTGTAAATATTTCATCCAGCGGCTTTTCGTGGGCGAGCTTGACTTCAAAATCACCTAGGATGCGATAGAGACGCGGCTTGTCCGCCGTCGGCTTATGCTCCACAGAGAGCAACTCCACCTGACCGCCAACACTGGCAATGGCACGAGAGTTGCCTGCATTTCCGCAGTACAGTCTGCCCTCCTTAAAGAGAACAACGACGGCTGTGGAGCCCACAAAGGATTCTCCAGACTCATTCTGCAGCATCTCACCATCGATGTCCAGAAAGCTCTGCGGAAAAATCAATATTAGACAGGAAGGAAATGTTGTCATCGGCACATCCAATATTTAACACACTTGCAGGTCACTGTAGATTTGTAGACCCTGTAGTTTAAAAAAAAAAAAAAATAATCCATGACTTTATTAAGTTTGTCAAAAAAAAAAGAACGTAACAGGCAAAAGGAAGTATGGCAGAGTCGATATAGACATGTCTGTCTGTCCGCGGAAACAAAAGTATCTCAGAGATGTTAGGTGCTAGAAACTAGAAATTGACATACACGAACTCCTTATAAGTTCGTCGGAAAACAGGTTATAAGAAAAGAAATTTAATGGCTATTGACTTAAGATTCAGCAGACCTAGTCTCAATGTATGCTAGACCAGGATATTTTACTGCGGCAAGCACTCGACTGTTTCGCTCAACAATTTGTCAAAACTGAAGACTTTAAAGGAGTATTGTGACACAATTTAATAGCTCTAGCTCCAATAGTCTCTGAGATCTAGGTGTTCATGCGGACAGTCGGCAAATGGACTGACGGACATGGTTATACAGAGACAACAATATAATATACATATACTATGTTACTAGGCCTGTTACACATCTTGGCACAAACCTATCAACCCTTTGAACCCTTTAGGTATCCAGACTCAAGAGTCACCTGCTTTAAGGCCCTGCCAATGTCATTGCCCGTGGTATATTCCGGCTGTTGGACAATGATTTCGTGTAGATGCTTTGCGGCATATTGAGCGACCATATCGCCGCCATGTGGATCGAAGACCCCGTAGAAGGATGCCGTCGGATCCTCCTTGAGGGACATAAGACAGGTGTGCATATCGCGCCTTCCTTGTTGCCACTCGCGCACACAACAATCGCCCACGAGGAACTTGTCAGTGTGACACGACGTTGCCTCCGCTTGGGTTGAGATCGTAGACAACTTATTCTCCATTGCGGTTGTATATATATATTATACTACATATAGTATGTATATAATATAGTAACTGGTTTTATTCCATAAGCCTTTGGAGCTGTTTTGCGAGCTAAAAGAAATTCCAGAAATACATTTTCATCTTCTACAATATACGCATATTTTTTTACTTACCGTGGTAATGCACTTATTTTATTATCTTTATGTAAATTTAGACTAAACTATATATAAATTCTAAATGTTGTTTTGTTCGTATGCCAAAATCTTTTTAATATACCTGAAACTCTTGAATATTGCTGAGCCTGCTTTAGTTTTGATGCTTTAGCATTGCAAAAACCTTTTTCAAATTCGCATAAATACACGGTGTTGATTGCAAATGTTCAACAATTCGTAAGAATTTCAACGATTGCCTCCAAGGCTTTTATCATTAGTTTATCGATAGTCTCATCGACTTTCTCGATCACTATCGAAGGTCTGCATATAATAATATATCGATGGCAAATAAAGCTCTATCGATAATTTGACAATTGGAATTGAACCATGTTTAATTAGTTTGGAATCATTTTATATACATAAATTCCTAGTAATTCAGGAAAATAGACTTAAATTCTTATAAATTGGTTTTTTTTTTAACATTTTTGAACTCCAAACTTAAAATTACGGGTTGAAAACATCAACATGAACCAATTGGAATCAATTGAGAACTATACTGTACCAAGTTTGAATAAAGAAACTTTATATTTATGAACCACATTTCAAACAATTCCCAAACTGGTTTATTGACTATTAAAATCAATGTTGCCAACTTCTGACAAGCAAAGAAAAAGAACGGCAAAAGATAGATTTTTGAGATGCTCACTCTTTTAAAAAGCTAAATTTTACGGTATTAAAATTGTGGCAAGACAGCTAAATACTTATGTGTCGATTAAACCAATAATCCAATTAACAGATATATTTATATTATTTATGTAACAACTGAAAGTTTACAGATCAATTATGTATATATTTGTGTTAAGTTAAAAATAGCGGGAAAAAAGCAAAATACATTTTTAAAAAGCCAGAATTGCTGCCCGCTGTTTTAGATTTCTTTTCGCAATGGAACTTTTAAATAAGACCGATTTGACGGGAATAAAGCTGTTGTGGCGGGACAAGTAAAAACTTAAGTTAAATTCGATCAAATTGATAATCCGATTCACAGATTTATCGATATTAGGAGTGCAAATTAAGTTTACATTTGAACATTTAAATACATATATATTTTTGAAGCGGTAAATAAAGTGTTATAAAATCCAGAACTTCAGTTGTCAGCTATTTTCGATTTCTTACCGCAATGAAGTTTTTAAATATGCCCGATTTGACGGGAATAAAGCTGTTGCGACAACACTGATCAACGTACTAATCTATTTATCTCTCTCTCTCTCTGTCTTTCTATTTCTTTCTCGATTTCGCAGTGGATGCTAGTCAGGTGTACAGCTGTGAGTCGACAATTGGGGCCGTGGGCCTCTCGGAGATACGTTTGTGCCACAAGTCCGAGTCCTACGACAGCTTCAACGCGGACTCGATGCTCAAGTTTCAGCGCACGGTCGCCGCACGGGATTCGCTGAGCAGCAGCTCAGACTTTAGCAGCAGTCGACATTCGCAGTCTAAGCTGACGGCGAAGACGCCGAGTCCTTATAGTTCGAGTAACTCCCTTAACTCCATGGACTCCACGGGCATGAATTATACGCGGACGCCGGTGGTGCCGCCAAAGGCGCTTGCCCCGCCGCCCCGCAAGAAGCGTGTAGCGCCACGCCCACCCAGTCAGTTGGCAATACCGGAGCAGTCGGTGCCACAGTTTCCAACGGGGCGGGGAGGAGAAACAGGCACAGAGCCCGCCTATGCGGTAATTGTAAAGCGTCCACAATTATGCATGTCTACGCCCAATTTGGCTAGTACGCCGGAACTGGAGACGGAGCGGGAGCTGGTGAACGAACTGGATTGCAATGGCAACAGCGCCAAGACGCCAGACGCTGCAGACAATGGACATTACGCAACGCTGGAGATCAAGTCAAGCGGCGGATTGGACAAAGGATTGCCGGAGCCAACGCCGCGCAAGCGTTTGGTCCAAGTGAAGAAGAAGACGGCACCAGCACCGCCGCCAGATGGGCAGGCCATGTGCGCGGACAGCATCTCGTTGGCCTCCACGACGGCGTCCCTGACAGAAATGGCGCCACAGCCGGCACCGAGAATTACCACGCCCAATCCGACGCCGACGCCCACGCAGGCGGAGCAACTGCAGCTGCAGACGTCGCCGCCGCCGCCGCTGCCTGTGAGTGCGGCGCCGCTGCTGACAAGCAATTCAAACGTATCCAAGGTGCTGCTGAATCGCACGCCAACTCCTGAGCCTCGTTCTCTGAGCAGCAACGAGGAGGTGGAGGAGGATGAGGACAACAACGATGCTGCCTCCAAGCAGGCAGATTCTGGCATTGGCGAGAACGTAAACTCCACGTCGCCCTCGCCGGAGCCGCACAAGGCACAGCTGGAGTCCAGCTCGGAGGATGAGGAGGCCATCAAGGTGTATAACTTCAAGACCAGCCGTGAGATGTCGCTGAAGACACAAGAAGCGGAGGAATTGCCGTTGCCCAAGGCCACAACGCTGGCGGAACTCACAGTGCTGACAAAGGCGGATGCAGATGGGGAGGAGGGTGAGGAGGAAGGCAACTCGGAGCAGCCAACGCCGAACAGTGCCAGCGAGCTGACCTCGCTTTCCTCCTGGAACTACGCAGGCCCCATTTCACCGCCACCCGATTTTTCCGATATTGGCTCGAAGGACCGAGGCAATGCAGCGAGTTCGCCGTTAGACGAGATCGTGGACGAGCTGTCGTCGATCATCCAGCAGCAGCGACTGGACACATTGATTCGTCAAGCGCCACAGCAGCCGCAAATTGAGGCCGCCAAGCCAAATCGCTTGGCGAACTTTAGCATTGCAGCAATTGGAAATGGCGGCACCACAAAATCGGGCAGCTCCAACAGTAGCAGCACGGCCACAACGCCAACACCGACGACTCCGGCGAGCATTGTTCGTGCCGATTCCTTTCAGGGATTGCGATTGCGCAGCTCCTCGCAGCTGTCGCTGAATAAGCTGGAGATTGGAGGTGGAAGCGGAGGTCTGCACGCCAGACGCTCCTCCAGCGAGCTGAGCATTGCAGAGTCACCGTCGCTGCAGAGCCTGGAGCTGATCAAGACCATTCTAAGCAACTCCAGAAAGAACAGTCTGGCGGACAGTCCGGATAGTCCACAGTTAGTTGCAGTGCAGGATCAACTGCAGGCGATTGTCAAACCAAAGAAGAGCTCATCCCCAGTGTCAAGTCTCGCTGCAGCGCCTGTGTTTATCACTCCAGCTGCTGCTCCTGTTTTCCCTACTGTGCCTGTACCTGCTCCCGTTGCCTCCGTCCGAGCTAGTCCAGCGGAGGAACCATCCGCACAGCAGACGGCGCAATCAGTTTCTCCTGCATCCACAGCGACACCCTTGTTCTCCACCCCTCCTGCCAGTCCTATTTCCTCACTGACCAGGAAAGTCATACCTGCTCCTGCTTCTCCTCCAACTCCAACTCGAGCTCCTGTTTCAGCTCCTACTCTTTCACCCTCCCCTACTGCTTCTGCCTCAACCACTCCTGCTCTTTCTCCCGCTCCTTCACCAGTTGCTGCTCCCACTTCCTCTCCAGCGCCTGCTCCCGCAGCCAAGCCGCTGCCTCCGACCTATCGTTACTCCGGTCCACCCAGCATCAATTTTGCCACTTGGAGCGAACGTCCCAAATCACAGGTGGCCATTAAAAATGAAGGAGATTACATATTTGGAGGTGCCAGCACAGCAAAGCAACAAGTTGCAGCGCCTGCCAAGCTGACCATTGAGGTGGCTTCGCCCATATTGCGAATGGGCATTCCACGCAAGGAATACCATGTGCCCATCACGGTTAAACCGTTAAGGGATGCGAGTGAGGAGCGTGAAAGGGCGCAGGAGCAGCGGGAGCAGCTGCAGAAGGAGGAGTTGTCAACGAGGGAGCTACTGAGAGAACCTGTGAAGGAAATACAGAGGGAAGCACAAAGGGAACCCTTCAGGGAAAGTCAGAGGGAACCTTTAAGGGAAACACCAAGGGAATCCCTTAGGGAAACAATGAAGGAATCACAAAGGGAACCTGAAAGGGAACCCTTTAGGGAAACAGTGCGGGAACCTCAAAAGGAAACATTTAGAGAAACACAAAGGGAATCCTTGAGGGAAGCAGTAAGGGAACCTCAAAGCGAACTCTTTAGGCAAACACTTAAGGAACCACAAAGGGCACCCTTAAGGGAAACCCAAAGAGAATCCCTGAGGGAACCCTTGAGGGATCTTGTCAAGCCCTCAACGCTGCCACGTCCAGCGAAGAGCAATCGGTACACGTTGCCCGCACAAGCACACAACACGAACACATGCTCGACAGGGACAACGACCACAATGTTGAATGCCACATCAAGCAATTCGCTGCCACGTCCCGTATCCACGCTGGAGAGGAAGACATTGCAAGCGGAGCCTGTGGCGGCGCCATTCGGACAGAATACGCTGCGACGCACGGGCTTCAAGGAGCGCATGCTGGCCAAGGAACTAGAGGAGAAGGAACAGGCGTTGCGGGTGCGCGTCTCTGTGAATGGCATGGCCACGCCCACAGCCGCAGCAACGCCCACAGTTACAGCTACAACAACAACAACAGCAGTAGAGACAAAGTCAACGATCATCAGGAGCAGCAAGCTAGAGCTGAAGTTGCAACAACAACCAGAGATGGCAGCTGCTGTGGCAACTCCTGTGGCAGCTCCTGTGGCAACTCCTGTGGCAGCTCCTGTGGCAGCTCCTGTGGCAACTCCTGTAGCAACCTCTGTGGCAACTGCCACGTTGCAAATGAAGCTGAAACCGCAACAAACAGAGATGGAAACTCCCATGTTGCAAGTGAAACTGCGACCGACCAGCCAAATGGCAGCTGCAGTTACAACTTCCTCCACGCCCCCTCCGCCACCAGTGGCACCACCCGCCCCCGCTCCCGTCAAGGCGAAGCCCATGCGAAATGTGGGCGTAGCAGCGCCAGATCCGCGCACGCAGCTCTTGGATGCGATACGCAACTTCAAGCGGGACGAGCTCAACAGAGCCTAAATAAGGTAGAAGAAGCAGAAAGCGGAAACGGAAGTGGAAGTGGAGACGCAAACGAAATGCACAAAGCGAATGCGCAAATTTTTAAGTTTTATTTTTTTTATCGATTTATTTTTTTTTTCTGTCAACTGTAAATAATTAACAATTGTTGTTATACATGAAATATTAGTAACAATTTGCTGCTTGGCGCGCTTAAACAATTTAAACATATATAAATATATATACAAACTTATTTTTTTTAACTATTATTAATTTTTTTGTTATGAACTTTGTTTTTTTTTTAATGAAAGAAAAAAACTTTGTTTTAGTCGTAAGGTCACAAGAACCCAAAACAAAAAAAAGAGAAACAAATGAATAACCACAAACAAAGCGAAAAAAAATGTAATGAGAAGAAAGAAAGAGCAAATTTCTATTATAAATACGTCATATGCTTATATCATATTTTGTATGTTATAGTGAATTATAGTAACCAATTTTCTAACCAATGGGACTGGTCTACTTAGTCGTGTCAAAACAAAACAAAAAAAAAACATAAAGTAATTCTATGTTAAAAGAAACAGAAAAAACATGTAATTAACTAATAGCACAAAAAAAGCAAAGCGAGCGATTAGCGAACGAATAGAAGGCGTTTATATAGCGCTAATAAATTATTATAAATACTTACACACACACACACACACACATATATGTATTGTGCGCTGTAATTAGTTGCATATTGTATTGATACATTAATAAATAAAATGCAAATAAACTGACAAAACGTGCAGCGTTCACCATTTAAAAATTTTAAAATGCCGCCAAAGTAGCCTATCGATATTTGAAGCAAAGATTATCGGCGAATAGCAAATATCGAAAGTAGAAGGTTATGCAATGGCAGTTTAACTATCGCAATAAATACGTCACAGCTGTTGACGAAGAATCATATGTTCGACCAGATTACAAAAACTTTTTTTTAATTAATTTTATAAATGTCATTTATGACAACGAATGGCGAATTTATGATATCTGTTTATTAATTGTCTCCAAGTTTCTGTTTACCATTGTAAAGTCTACCAACTCTTGCTGTCAACTGGTTAAGTACGCTGCTTTTTAAAAATAACATGAGCCCGCAAATAATAATTAAATTAGCGTTATTGTGAACAATTCAAAATGACTAAAAAAGTCAATACTGACGTCATGTTTGAGTATCGTATTGAAGTAATGCATATCGATAACTGAGCAATGCGATTGACATTTGCCTGGTTGATGTGAACGTGCTCTCGATATATCGATAGACATTGTATAATTGCATTTGTTGTGTTGAAATCAAAAGCAGGAAAACGAGAGCCTTTCGACCAAATGGCGCAAATCCTGTTGAGAAACATCACGAGAGCCAGCAATGTGACCATGCTGGCCAACACGACGGGATCCAGCCCATTGGCAGCAGTCAACGCAACCGTCACGGCCAACGCCAATCGGCAGCTCCACACAACGCCGGCGTGCTGTGAGATACGAAAATTGGCCCGACTGCGAGTCGTGGATAACAGTGATCTGGGCAAGCGTGCGATGGCCGAAGGTCGTCCACCCCGCTGCATACATGTGTACAACAAACGTGGCGTTGGTCTCATTGGCGACAAAGTGTTGGTTGCCATCAAGGGACAGATGAAGAAGGGAATTCTCGTCGGCCTCAAGCAGAAGCAGCGACTGAATCAGCCCCAATTCGATAGCAACAATCTGGTGTTGATCGATGACACTGGCAGTCCGCTGGGCACACGCATCCATGTCCCAATACCAACGGTGCTGCGTACCATCCTCAAGGAGAAGACGTTATCGAAGGGCGCCGATTATACGAAGGTGCTGGCAATTGCCAGTCGTTACGTTTAGTTTGACAGATTTATGCAGAAAATAAAGAAAACACGTTTATTGTTATAGTAATAAGTAGTATATTTTTGTTTTGTTTATAATGTAATTTCTCGATCAGCTAGTTTAGTAGATGCCTAACATATGTGTGTGTGTGTGTGTGTGTTGAATGAATGTGTGAGTGTGCATGTGTGTGTGTCTGTGTATATATTATTAAATGTATGTACATATGCGCGATTCAGTTGTATATAGTTTACAGTAATAGTTGTTGTTGATAACAGAAATGCACATTGAAGTTGCTCCAGGAGCACTTGCGACAGAAAGAGAGCGGTTCAGGCAACACAAACTAGTCGGTTGTCTCGCTCTAATCCGCTACGACAACGCTCTCCGTCTCGCTCTGACTTGTTTGCTTTTTGCGTGAGGGGAAAAAAGGAACAAGAAATTTGAAAAGCATCTCCCTTATCAATGAGGTAAGTACAGGTACAGCCTCCTCCACCGCCTCCTCCGTTTACTCCTCATCACCACATGCTCCTCTGTATCTTTTAGATATTGCCGGCGCTATTGTAGAACTGAAAGTTATTGTAGTTCACCGGAGTCTTGGGACTGGGGCACATATAGAGAAAATCATCGTTTTGTAGCTGGGATTGGGTTAAATGTGGCTCGCTGGCGCTACGATGTATCTTGGGCAGCGTGCGCAGCATATTCTCCAGCATGTTCAACAGCGGCCGGAACAGTGGCCGCTCCTTGGGATTGTACTTGATGCAATCTTCGGCGAGGCGTTTCAACGCTTGCGGCGCATCCGAACGCACCTGACTCATGTCCGGACGCAACAGACCACGTCCGACCATAAACAGTATCTGATCCTTGTTGCTAATATTGCGATATGGCAGACACTCGGCCAGCAGTTCGTACATGACAATGCCAAAGGCGTAGACGTCCGATTGAAACGAATAGGGATTCAGTTCCTGCATGCGTATCACTTCCGGTGCCATCCATAGAATGCTTCCCGTCGGCTGATTCGCCTGCTTCTCGCCGGACCAACGTGTCTTCGCCGTGGCCAGACCGAAATCGCCAATCTTCACAGACAGATCCTCGTGCAGGAAAATGTTGTTCGTCTTGAGATCCCTATGGAGTAGAGACAGAAGCAAGTGATCAATTGTGGAATGTTGTGATAATCTCTTCATAATCTTGACACTATGGTCCCAAAATAATTTATATAAATACATGAAAATGTACAGACTTTAAAGTTATGAAAGATTGACAATATCCATACGTTTCTAATTTTATAAAGTAACTAACTATAATAATAAACTGAAACATGAATCGCTTACTGAAACGGTTAATTCGGTAATGAAAAGGACTTCTCTTTCTATTCCAGTTTCGGTTATGGCTACCAATTTCAATCGGTTACTACCGGTTAATGGTTTCGGTTGGAATTCCTGCTGGAAAGTTTATTTTCAACACGCGAAAGATTTGTAATCATTGCAGAGTACAGTATTTAATTTTTGACTTGTCGCTTCTATTTATTACAGCTATTGTAGTTCTATTTAGATTTTAGTAAGGTTACATATCAACAGAGTTACGTTCAATATGCGTGGTAAGCAACACAATCTTGCTACTACCGCAGAAATAACATACACACATACTAACATATACACCAAAAACATAGGCAATATTTGCCCTCTTACTGTAACTGAAGAGGCAACTGACTGATGGTTAATAAACTCAGTTACGGCAACTACAACAATACACACAAAGGCGAGCTCTTTCAACTTTCAAGCGTTCTTTCTATATTGTTCCCTTAAAATTCTCAACTGGTTCAAGCAGCGTTGTTCATAGAGAACATGCTTGGATCGTTGGGTAAGTTACATAGCACAAATGTTGCTGATGAGGGAGATTGGAATCTCCTGAAACAACTGTATATCTAGGCTTGGTATCCTTGCCCTTTGTCTAGTTCTTTTTGTGTTTATATGTATAATATGTATATGTCATATCGACAATAAATTTACCTCGGCTAGCACTCAAATTAATGAAGCAAAAAAGTTCACTAAATATAACAGAAATATACCATTTTTTAATGGAAATCGTTTTTGTTCTTGTTAAAAAAATGTCTACAGTATTTAAAAGCACAATCTGTAAATTGTGGTTGCAATATTTAAAAAAGCATTAAGCATTACACCTCAATTCTTTATTTTATGACAAAAATATGATATATTTGTTCGCGTTTATGTAAATTTCCTATGCATGTGAATAATCTGTGAGATGCGTTCCGATTTCACAGACATTTTGCACACTTATGTTTAATTTTCAAGCGATCGTTTCTTTAGCAGCTATTGTGATCCGATCCAGACGGTTTCAACATAGATATAAGCCCTACCTGCACCAAGTTAAAGTTCCAGTTAAGTTCAAAGCTGAGAGACAAGTCTGCATAGAAACAGACGGAAAAGGTTTTATTTGACTTATTTTCTTTTTAACCTTAACCTTCGTACGAACTTCTCGTTCCCGATCTTGGATATGTCCAAATGTATTATATATATTATATATTAATTAAGCAGACTTTTTTAAATCAATTCATAATAACTTTGTTAAATTTTACAGCTGAATTTTAGAGTTGCTTTTAATTAGCATACTTTGAGCTATTCCAAAGTTGCCACCATATAAAAAAGTCGTTTTTTAATCTCCCTAAGATGTCTACTTTTAAAATATCAACGAATATTCAGCATTCGCATGCATAAAATATTTGAAATTGCCATCTCTTGATGTTGATTGAATCTCTCACCTGTGTATAATATTCTTGGCGTGCAGATAGTCCATGCCCTGTGCCACCTGCCTGCCAATGTCGATGAGCGTGTTGAGCTTGAACTTCGTCTCGCTGACATGGACATGCTTGTAGAGACTGCTGCCCTCGCACCATTGGGTGACAATGGCCAGAGATGGCTTCGATACACAGCCCATGAACAGTAGAATGTTGCAGTGACGTGTCTTCTTCAACATGGCCACCTCGTTCTTGAATGCCTGCAGCTGTGCTGGACTCGGTGTCTTCACTTTCAGCGTCTTCACGGCCACGGAACCATGCCAATGGGCACGATAGACGGTGCCAAAGGAACCCGAGCCAATTAATGGACCAATCAGTATTTCCTCTGCTTGAATATTCTGCGAATAAAAGAAGATGAAATCTTTAGCATGCTTAGTTGTTGAGCTAAGAACACTTACCCAGTTCTCCTCGGAGTTCTTGGCATCACGGGACAACAGATTCTTGTTGCTTTCATCCGCGGAGCGAGCTCGGGGTCGATTATGCTTCAATGTGCTGGTGGGCGAAGATTGCGTCGAATTGGAGTGATCCGTACAGGGATGCTGTCAGTAAACAGAAAGAAAAAAGAAACGGTTAAGAAGGATGTTTAAAATAAAAGATATTTCTTGATGTTTATTATAACTACTAGGTAATGAGACTCTGAACTTATTCTGTAAGAATGCAAATGAAAAATTAAAGTAAAAATATTGTTAGTAAAATAATATATATAGAAAATGAAAACGCCTTAAGCGGGAATCCAGGTGAACGAGCAGACAAATTGTCTTCAGTTAATATAGTACAGTTCGTTGGAAAGTTTCAACTTGAGGGCGTGCCACAATAATCTAAAACAACCTTAGGATAAACAGGAAAATAAAAATAACATAAATTATATTTAAAAGATATATATACATATCTAATAATAGGAAAACTTCGGAAGCGGGAATCAAATCGGGCGAATGATCTCTCTCTCTCTCTCTGGACCAATTCTTGTTTACAGTTGTCTGTCTGCTGCGGCGTATTTGCTCATGCATGTATATGTATATACAGGTACACTTTATAGGATCGGAGATACTTTCTTTCTATCCCTTTTCTGTGTCTCTTTTCTTTTCACTGCGGAAATGCCCATAACTAGGATTATCTTCTCACTCATCCAGTTAATTATTATTTTAATTTGTTGTTCAACTCGTGACTGCGTTCCCTATAAAAAAAAACAAGAATTAATGACACTTACCGGCAATGGCGGCCTCGATTGCATCATGAGACTGAGCTGCGTGTCCGTTGCGAGCGGTCGAATGTTGTTGATGCACACGTTGGGCGCCGAGTTGGAACGATCGTCCTGACTGATGCGGGGCGGACGACCCTGTCGGTTGGCAGAAGGTTTAGAGCTGCTCAGTGTAGCTGCTGTTGTTGTGGTTGTGATGCTGCTGCCGCTGCTGCTGCATCGTCGGCTACTCACATTGAAGCGAACGGCGTTGCCGCGACCCGACACGGGAAGACCCACCGAATTCTCCGGATACGAGGACAACAGACGCTCATAGTAGCTATCAACGGAGAAGGGCTGGCACAACAACGGCACCCAGCCGACACATCTCTGATGGAACCGAAAGTTGCACTGACTGCAATAGAAGCCCGTAAAGAGCAGACGTCGACATCCCTCGCAGAAGACCAGGGAGAAGAATGTCTTGCGTATAAACTGGTGTTTAATGTGCGGACCCAGCGGAAACTTGTCCAACAGCCGCACATAGATCTCCTCCACGTGGAGCGTGCCAATGTCCGTGTTCCACGGTATGATATGTCGTCCGCTGTGCGGTGTTGTGCTCACCTCGCACATCGACGGCTCCAGCTGGCGTAGCTTTAGCGCCTTCATTAGTGCATCGCAGAGTCGTGTGCCGGCGACAACCTCGACAGATGTACGCTGTTGATTGGGTAAATGTGCGCGGAGCAGAACTTTTGGTTGTCGGGTCAATGTGCCACATTGACTAGCCGATCCCGATCCCGGACCCGTCCCAGTGCCCATTGAACCAAAGCCTGAGCTGGATATTAGACTGTCGCTTAGTTCATGGACATGTCGCGCCATTTGACGCTGTTGTTGCAAAATTTGCGTTTGATTTTGATAGTGCGGTTGATCCGTGTGATCCTGCTGCTGTTGTTGAGCTTCGCTCTGACTCTGACACTCCTCGTCCTGCTGCAATGCATTCAATTGCTCCATCAGCTCGTGTTCCTTGGCCTCCAGCACATGCAGTTTGGAGGTCAGTTCTTGGTATTCTACAATATGATAATAATGAAAGTGTTAAAATTGAGCAGAGCTCGTTTGTCAATTGGTTTTCGCCCACCTGTTAAGTACATGGCTGGTGGCTCCTGCAGATTGGCGAACTTGGCATTGAGCGCATCGATGTTCTCCCGCGTCACATGCTTAACCAGCTGCACATTGTGGAGCTCATCGGCGAGTGGATCGTAGGGTTCGCTGTCGCTTTCTGTGGATGATTCGCTCGACATGTTGTTGTCTTGTAGCAAGCAGCTTCTTGTCCTGCTACGGGTTTAACAAAAAAAAAAAAAAGAAAAAGAAAACAACAACAACTCTGCTCTACTACAGCTGCCTGACCATGACCCTGAACTTTGTTTTTGCTGTTTGTCGTTTGCTGTTTGCCGTTTTGCTGTTTGCTGTTTGTCGTTTGCCGTTTGCAGTTTGCAGTTGTTGCTGTTATTGCGAATGCTATTTTTGCTTTGCTTCTTCGTTTATGCTTGTTTGTTTGCGCTTGCGTTTAACAGTTTTTGCTCGCTTGACACTGGATACCACCCACGTCCGTGTCCACTTGTTCTAGTATCACAATCACGTCCAGGCACAGCAGAGAGTCCAAGGCTGCTGCTGGCAGCCAGCGGCTGCATTTTTTTCACTCGCCCAAAGACTTTTAATTGATTAAAACGCGACCCGCGATTGCTGTTTTTATTTCTACTCTAATGGCAGCCAGTGTGGCCAGATTGTGAATTGACTGCCGTGATTTCTGCTGATTGACAGGGACGATTATCGATAAGTATTTACTTTCCAATCTAGACTATGGGTGGCGCATATCAGTTTGCCAAACAGGCAACAGATGACGCCACCAATCTGTTGGCAACTTTATGCAATTTCATTAGTCTATCGATAACACGAAGTTACCAGTTGAGTGTGTGGTCTAACGACCGCTCACTTCATATAAACACATTCAACAATTATAGCATTAATAAACATTAGTTTTGTAACCATAAATACTACACTGTGACAGCCCTGTCTTTCATCTGTAGTTCAGAAGTTGTACCAATATCAACTGATGATTCAGCCCTGGTGTCGATCGCAGCCAACTTCACTTCAACCAATTGGCGCGTCATTTGAAAATATCAATCGATGAAAGTATTTGATAATTTAATATAAATTATTAAAAAAATACAATATACCCATTCAATAAAAATCAATTTTAATTATTACTTTTAAATTGATTTAATAAATGTAAAATTTACTTATTATTGTTCATGACTATAGTAAAAATCAATAAAAATTACTTTTTAAAGTCACAATTTGTAAAGGTTTTTTTTTGTTTTCTATAGTCACAAATAATTCCTAAATAAGATTGCTACATAATATTGCTTAAATAACTATTAAAAGTGTTTTTTTTACTTAAAACTCATGTTTTGTTTGTTTTTGAACTTATAGATAAATTGAATTGCATGACAAAATTATAATATAAATACAATAATTGGCGTGTGTTCATGATGATGATGATGATGATGATGATGGGCTTATAAAAATCTCTTGGCACGTTGCAATATCTGAAGGCGTCGCTCTTCGCTGCTTTGATTGAGGCTTAAAAGACGCTCGGTGCGATCCAATAAAGCGTTGCATTCGGCCATCGTCGAACTGAGACGTTGTCGTTTTGTGGCTGGCAGATTTTCGGTTTCTCTTGCTCGTTGCTGTTGTTGTTGTTGTGTCGGCTGATGTTGCAGTTGTTGTTGTTGTTGTTGGAGTTGCTGTTGTTGTTGGAGTTGCTGTTGTTGTTGCTGATCTGCAGTTCGATCAAAACGTTCCATGGTCCGCTCCAGTTTGTCCAGCTGCCCGTTGCGATCGGTTAATGTTTTGCGCATCTGTCGCTGCTCTTGCGCTTGGCACTTGTCAAGCACATCCTGGGCATGACTTAGCACCTGCTCAAAGCTAAGCTCCTGCTGCTGCTGCAGCTCCACTTCCACTTCCTCCTTCTCCTTCTGTTCCTCCTGCTGCATCTCATCAGCTTCATCTGTCACTGCAGCTGCCTCATCTGGTGGCTGCCACTCGTAATACCAATGCGTCTCGTAGCAACTGCGCATTGTGAGGCGTCTGTAGACGAGCGCGTTGGGCACATTGTTTTGCTTAGTACGCAGCACAAACTGCAGACGTTCCTTGGCAAAGATCTCCACCACTTCCAGATAGTTAATCTCGCCGCTGCGCAGTTGCAGCTGCAACGTTTGTATCGCTCGCAGTGCCACCGTTTCCACCTGTGCCTCGTCCTGACTTTGCTGCGCGTAATTCAACAGCCACTCGCAGAAATCGTGTTGTTGTTGATCCAGCAACGTCGCTGCCGGCAGCGGCAACATCTCGGGCAATTTGATCTGTTCCAGTAGCTGTACAATCTTGGCACGATTCTCGCTCAGTTGCCAATTGTCGATGAAATATTCAAGGCGATTTGGCGGCGTCGCTTGCGGCGCCACCGCCTCGACAAACGAACGCAGTTCGTCTGGCAATTGTGGATGATTATCCAGGGATTCGCCAGCCACAAGCTGCAGGCGACGCACTGCCTCATTGTAGAGCTGGACACAAAACTGCGGCGACTGGCGACAACGTCTGCCAATTGCCACATCCTGCTGGACGGCGCGTTGCAGTCGCTGAAAGAGTTCGTCGCCCAGATGCAACAGCAGCAATTCGCGCAGATCCGATTGCTGCAACAGGCCGCGACTGCGATGCGGCTGCTTGGCCAGAAACTGTACGGCACACTGCAACATGGCCACAAGCTGCAGCTTCTGTTTGCCCGTCGACACTGCGCGACAATTGAAGATGCGATATGTGCGTATGTTGTCCAATTGCAGCTGATGTTGCAGCTGCAACTGTTGCTGCGGCGACAGACGCTGCTGCATGATAAGTGCCACATAGTAGCAGTTGCTGCTCCGGCAGAGCAGCTGCAATCGCTGGCGTGTCTCCTGCGGCTGTGAGGCATCCACATAACAAACGATGCCATCCGCATTTGCCAATTGTTGCAGTTGTCGCCGCTGCTGCTGCTGCTGCCCCGGCAATCCCTTCAACTTGTGCACACACAATGCAACGCCTTGTGACAATCCCAGTATGTATGCCGCCGCCTTTGAGTCTGTCGCCGCCTGCTTGCCGCCTTCCTTTGGCTGCTGCAACAGTCCACGATCCAATGCATGCTCCATTACATCGCCCACTTCGCCCGCCGGCAGCGACAACAACAACTTGTAGTAGCGTCGTGCCCCCGGCGTCGCTGGCGTCTCCTGCGTCTGCAGCGACTGGGCGAGCAGCTCCCACAGGTCCAGCTTGAGCCAGCACTGCTCCTCCATGCCCGCCAGCAGCTGCCGATAATCGCAGGCCGCTCCCTGACGATAGCGTCGTATCATGCGCAGCGGCTGCTCCGCCGCCCGCATGTCCAGCAGCTGCTGACTGGACTCGCCGCCAAAGCTCAACGGCAGGCAGGCGAACAGAGCGTCCTTCTGCTGCTGCACGCGTCGATAGCTGCGCCAGCGTCGCCAATAGTGTCGCATCAGTCCCAGTTCGTAGTCGGCGCGTAATAGCTGCCGGCTGACCAGCTCCTTAATCTCGCCGTCCAACAGACCATTGTAGATGGTCAATGAGCTGCGATGCAGTTGCAATTCCTGGCCGCAAATGCGCTTAAACTCTTGGCTGAGCAGTTCGTGCAACAGCTGCTCGCACTGTGCCACACGAGCGGCCTCCTGACGCTGCAAGCGCTGACGTTTGGCTTCTGCTGCAACCTCTTGCTGACGCTGTTGCTCTTGCCTGGCCAACTGTTGCTGTTGCTGCTGTTGTTGCTGTTGTCGCTGTCGCTCTTGTCGCGCCCGTTCCAACTGTGCCGCCTTCGCTTTCTGCAGCTCCAGCAGCTCCAGTTCTCGCTGCTTGGCCGCCGCAATTGCCTGCTGCAGTGCCGCCAATTTGGCCTCCTCGGCCGCCTTCTGTCGACGCTGTTGTTCCGCCAATGCCAGCGTTTCCATTGGCTTTGCCGCCGTCGCCGCTGCTGCTGCAAAGCTGAAGTTGTTGCTGGACTTTGTCTCGAATATGTTGCCACTAAACGCGGCATTGTCCTGTTGTTGTCCCACTGTTGCCGCAAAGCCGAATCCTTTGTTGACCACTGACGTCGTCGATGGCGGCGGCGGTGGCGTCGTTGATTTGATCTTGGGCGATATAGGCGCCGAGAAAAGCGGCACCTTGAACAGATTACTGTCCTCTGTGTTTGTTGTCAACTCTGTTGTTGTTGCTGTGGCTGCAACTGTTGCTGCTGCCTCCACAGTTGTTGGCTCCTCCTCCACTTCCACGCTGTTGGGCAACTGATCCTTGGCCGTCCAGGCGCTGCTCTTCAGATAACCCTGCTCGTCAAAGCTGTTGTGTGGCCGATGATTCTGAAAGAGCGACTTGGGCGGTAACGATTCACCGCAGATGCATTCGCCTACGCTCTGCTGACGCTTCGATTCCACCAGCTGCACCAGAGAGACAGAGAGAGAGAGAGAGCAAACAATCAATTAGAAAGGAAGAAAAAGTTCACAGTACATCAAGGAGGTTTCACTATCAGAATGACGACAAACAACAATACGTAGTATATCAAAGTTTGGAAACAAAAATTGGGAAAGCAAAATAACCAATAAGTTTAATTAGGAAATCCAGATAAAGAAGATGAAGATAACATGTCGGAGAGTCGGGGCAGGAGCGATAGTCGGGCGGGGGCGATAGTCGGGGCAGGAGCGATAGTCGGGAGCGGGAGCGATAGTAGGGAACCATATGCTACAGGCGATGGCGACTATAAGTTACCCTTTACTTGTAAAACTCTCGACTATCCCTTATTTGCATAGGCGGTGCCACGCCCATCCCTTCCAACCTCATTTTCTATTGATAATATAAGCGCAATGCAAAAGACTAAATTGATATATCTTGTTTAGTTCTTCAGGTTTTAATTAATTCTCTAAAATGGCAAATACCCGTCAGTTATTATTAGCTTATTCCAAGCTAGATCTAGCATATTTGAATATGGAATAACTTAAAAAATTTGCAAATAGCTTATAGCCATAAATCGAGCATATTTTATAGTTCATATGGCATATTCTAGCAATGGTATTCGTGACTTCTACGAATATCGGAGCATGTTCTTTAATTGCGATTGTTACATGAACTTTATTCATATGATCGTGAATTTGTTTTCTAATTGATGGTGACATTGATATAACGAGTCATCGCTAAGTTCTTCAATTTGGAATTGTGAAAGTAGCGAATTTAAGAAATGGCTACGAAAGGAGGAAATTTTTCCATCTGCTCTGGCGAATCTTGCTACTCCTACAACTTGCCACAGAAATTTTATAGTATAATACAAATAATAAAAACCAGTCGGATAGGCTACAGTCGAAGTCGACTATGAGAGACCCTTCACTTATTCTTCTAAATGGAAATAAGAGTAACACTAATAGTTCCCCATAACGCGTTGTAGCGTCAATATGCTCTTCTTCTTCCTTTGGTCCGACTCTGAGTAATATTGAGTTTGAATAACTTCCGAGATTATTATCCGATCGCGATGAAATTTTAAGCATACGTTAGGACCCTGATACCCGTCCTGTGTGCCAAAATTCAGGACTCTAGCTTTAATATTTGTCGTTTTATGGGATTTCAAAAATTTTGTTTTCGATTTACGGAGGCGGAAGGGGGCGTGTCAACATTTTAAGATAAACTTGATCTGCTTAGCCCATAGACGAACCACCATACCAAATTTGGTGACTCTAGCTCTTATAGTCTCTTAGATCTAGGCGCTTATACAGACAGACGGACAGACGGACATGACTCGGCTGTTGATGCTGATCAAGAATATATCTACTTTATGGGGTCTGCCGGACTTCCTTCGACCTGTTACGCACATTTTGACAAACTTAATAGACCATTTTTTACTTTTTTTTTTAAAAGTAAAGGGTCTAAAAAACGATAAATATCTAAATGAACATGAAAATAATAAATTGGGCGATTTATTGACTAATTTCATTTAAATAAATACCTAATAATATTGTATGTTTTCTTGCATTTGGATATAGCTTGTTTTTCAGCATATTTTTAGCTTATTTTATTCTTAGAATCTAGCTTATCCGACAACACTGTGTCCGACACGGTTTTGAGTAATTTCCGAGTTTTTTTTATCCAATTGCGATGAAATTATTAGGATTCATTGGGACATCCATGCTTGTCCTGTTTGACAAAACTCAAGATTTCAATAATTCTCGCTTTATAGGATTTCAAAAAAATAGTTTTTGATGATTTCTAAAAGAAACTGGATATTTGTGGAGGCCTCAGGAGCATTATAATCAAATTTGCTAACTCAAGCTCTTGTAGTCTCTGAAATCTAGGCTTTATACAGAAGGACAGGGACGGGAGGACAGCCTGACGGAAGGACAGCCGAACATGGCTATCTTGATTATATCGGCTATTGATGCTGACCAAGAAAATATATATACATCGGCTGTCCTTAATAGCCTCTGACACGCCTCCTTTAATGCGTTATTCATAAATACATAAATTGTTATTAATTTTTGGTGACAAAACTTCAAATGGAGCTTTGTAAAATTATTTCAATTAGGCGGCTTATTGGCTTTGTAGGATACAGATACAGATGGCGTTGTGTGTCGATAATTGCATTGCAATCGGATGATAAACACCAATGATTTTAGACATTAAAAACAAAACTGCAAACTGACTATAGCTGGTTTTCTGTAGGCTCATTAGCTTAGTAGATAGCCTAAGCCCGCTTCAGGAGTTATTACCAACATTATGTGATATATATCCTAAGCCAATTTGGTCTAAATTGAAATCACAATTGGATAAAGACCGATTGATATGTTTTATATGCAAAATGGTTTGTTGTCTCTCAAAGTTTATGAATCAAACTCACAGATTGTGTATTTTGATATTGTTTTATGTATTCTAATCAAGTTAAACTTAAATCCGACTACCATATCATAAAGCTGGCATAAGAATAGTCAGTCGAAAATTGAATACAATGTATAAACCAAGAAGGACACTCTGACCGACTGGTTCTTCTTTTCAGAATAGTAAATTGATTCAATTAAATATGTTTTGTCGAGAAATTTGATATCAGCAATTTGGGGGCTTGAATATGCATTCGTCACTAGACTTTTACCTCGTGTAGAGGTGTTTTCCGTTAATGGGATAAATAATTATAAAAAATTTGTGTAGAAAAATACATGAAAACGATATTATATTTAAAAACAAGTCCGAAAACTTGTTAAGTGGAAGAAAGATTCTCTTTGCGGCTTGAATATGCATTTCTCACTAGACTTTTACCTCGTGAAGAGGTTTTTTTCGTTAATGGGATAAATAATTATAAAGAATTTTGTGTATGAAAACGATATTATATTTAAAAACAAGTCCGAAAACTTGTTGAGTGGAAGATAGATTCTTTTTGGGGGCTTGAATATGCATTCGTCACTAGACTTTTACCTCGTGTAGAGGTTTTTTTCGATAATGGGATAAATAATTATAAAGAATTTGTGTAGAAAAAGACATGAAAACTATATTATATTCAAAAACAACTTTAAAAACTTGATTGAGCGAAGTGGCAGGAAAATTCTCTTCTAGTACTCACATCGATTTGACGGTGCAGCTTGTAATGCTCCGGCGGATGAATCCTAATGGAGGTGTAGAACACTCTGCCCGACTCGTTCACATTGAGGTCACAGCTCTCGAGAAACTCATCGGCCTCCGTGTCGTTGGGAAAGACGAGCATCTGGCGAATGTAGCTGACGGGCAGCGAGGAGTACTCGTATTTGCGGGGCGCTCGATAGGCGGAGAGCAAACGCTGCAGGGCGAGAATACGCAGGCGGGTGAAATAGCTGATCAGGATGCAGGCCTCCAGATATGTTGTCTCCGGTTCGCGCAGCAATTGAAAGAAACGCACAAAGTTCGTATCCTGCAGCGCCAGATAGAATTGTATGGCTCGACGGATTTGCGGGCAACTTTGCAGCTCCACGGGCAACTGGCCAATGTCCCAGAGGAAATTGGCATCCGCCAGATTGAGCAGCACAATATAACTACGGAATTCCGCCTCCCGCGGACACTGGACGCCCTTCAATCGCAGATCGTGATACATATACTTTAAGGTCTGCAGACATTTCGTTAAATTCTCCGCATTGATTTTCGTATCGAAGACACTGGGATCCTCGGCCACCAGACGGGCGGCGCAATGGATGTGAAAGCGAGCACATTGCTCCACCAGCTTGACGGCTCCGAGCGAACAGAGCTCCTGTTGTGTTATCTCCTTGCGTATGGAGCGTGTGCGATCCCAAACGAAATGAAACCAATCGCCCAAATGCGAATCTGTCTGCTCGCCCACATCCATGATCTGGTGCATCAGATAGCACATGGTCATATGCAGCGACGCCTCGTCCCGCAGCTCGTGCGGCAGCGGCGTCTCCTGGTCGGCACTGCTGCGCGAATATTGCTTCAGTGCCAGCTCGTGGGCGATGAGATGATCCGAGTGCGGCTGCAGCTCGTAGAAGGCAACCTGACGTTGAAATTCTCGAAGTACACGCTCCTTCTCCGGACACATGTCCGGACAGTGACCCTGCAGGCGTTCCGTGTCAGCGGCGCCGCGTCTCTGCTTCAAACGCATCAGTTTGTCGCGTGCGTCGAGCACACGATACTTTTCTTCGCTGCTGTACGCCGGTTTGCGCAGCACAGACTCCAGTTCCTGTTTGGCGGCCTTGAACTGGGCCGGAGCACGCTGTCGATCTCGTTCACGTTCACGTTCCCGATCACGTTCTCTTTCCCGCTCCCGCTCCCGTTCACGCTCACGTTCCCTTTCGCGCTCCACATTTCCAGCTGCATTCGGTTTGATGCTTGCCGCTTTGATGGCGCCGGCAAATGACTTGCTGGCGGAAAATTCACTCTGCCAGCCAACGCTGATTGCACTCAGCTCGGCTTGGACATCGGGATCCGCCCATTCTTCGGTTCGCGGAGCGGGCGCGTTCTCATTGTCGGCATAGCACATTTCGAACTCGTGGCCATTGTAGACGTTGCCTCCCTCCAGCGCTGCCGCTGCCTCCGCTTCGCTGGCATAGCTGACGGTGCATGTCATGCGGCGCGGTCGCAGCACAAAATTAATCAAATTGCCAAAGCGTCCGAAATGTGTGCGCGCCACAAATTTGTCAAGAAAAAGTTCCGGTATATTTGTGCATCTGTTAAAATATACATTTTTCTTTTTGCTTAACTACACACATAAACACACACATACTTACAGTAATGTCTTGTAGTTGTAAGCACCTGTTGAGCGGGTTTCTGTCATTTTACTGTAACGTTTGTTATTTTATAATTTCATTATTAACAATACATGAGTTGACAACAAAATTCGGTTAACTCGCTTTTTTGCTATTCACATTTGATGCGGTGTATCAATCGTTGGGATTTATTCGCTAATTGCGTGCGGCCACATTGCATTTTTAGCTAGCTGTGATGCCAACTGATCGCCACTGAAACGCGTACAAAGTGACAAAAAACCGCGAAAATAAGTCCGGAATATAAGAATATGGTATTTTTTATTAAATTCTTGACTTTTAACTACATTTAAATTAGTCAGCATTTTCGCTGGCACTTGTTTTCGATTCTTTCCCGCCGTTTAATTTTATAAATACCCAGATTTGACGGAATAGAAGCTGCTGTGACAACACTGGGTTTCATTTTAGTCCATTCGATAACATTTAAAATTCGATAATTCTTGCTGGTCACATCTTTTCGAAACTGGTTTCCTTGACATAAAAAAGGCGGGAATACGTTTAATGCGCCAACTGAATAGAAAATATAAACTTAACAACAATAATTAGATACGAAAAATGTAAAGTCTAATTGGGACAGTGATTGATAAATTGATTAATAGAATCAAAGTACTTATTGACAATTTTTCATTCACAAATGGGGTTTTTTTTAATAGCAACTAAACATCAATATTATAAGCCAAAACCGGTTTGCCTTATGTTGTAATATCAATCACACTAAATATATAAGTCTTGTAATTGGTTACACATTATTATTATTAATTAATTTAAAATTGTTCGATATAACGGAAGAAGTATCGAGTTACAATATTATCGGGCGAGTTATTGAAATATCGTCTTGAAGTAGCCGATAGTGTTGGCGCAGCGATTCATCGATAGTTACAGAAATCGTTAGTTGTTGTTGGCATTTGACGCGAAGACAGCGTTCGCAGCGCAGCGCGATGTTCAACGCTAAGGAATTTTGTTTTTTTTTTTTGTTGTTTTTGAAATAACACGTTAAGAGCAACTAAATGAAAATTGTATAGAATCGTGAACGAATCAAGTGCAAATACATGCCTATATAGCTTACTGCAAGTTCAGGCCTAACAAACGTGAAAGAGTTAACAGCAAAACGACGCTAAGCGAAGATAACCACGAAACGAAGTTGCGAACGACGAAAAATGATCGAACGGAATATGTGTGCCACCAGTTGGTAAAAGAGACAAATTAACATTAAATAAAAGCTAAACGCTTAAAGCTGCTAAAAACGCGAATCAAGCGTACATTTTTTGCAACAAAAAAAAATTGCAATTGCAATTGCAGTTGCAGTTGTTGTTGCTGTTTTCGGGGTGCAGCTTGTGTTATTGTTGTTGTCTAACGTGTTTTTGCGTTTGGTTACGACGTTTCCGATGATCTTGGCCTGTTGTTCGCCTGTTTTTTTTTGTGCTGCTTGTTGTTGTTATTGTAACTTGTTTTATGTATGACGATTGCGCGTGTGATTCATACAACAACAATAATAACAGTTACCAGCAGTGAATGCAGTGAAATATGCTAAATAAATAAACACAACAAAAGCAACGGCAAAAACGCAAAGCAACTGAAAGAGCGAAACGAGTGCGTTGACGAGTGCATCCTGCATTGAGAGCGCGAGAGATAAACTCGATAAGAAAGAAATACAAAAACAAAAGTAGAATAAAACAATACACATCGGCGCTCTTTCACACAGGCATAGGAACATACACAGCACACACACACACACACGCACGCGCGCACTCACACGCGATAGTTCTGACCGTTGGTGGTAGGTGAAAAAAAAACATATTTTTTTCATCGTGTGTACAGCTGCTGTCAAGTGCGCAGCCGCAGCCGCAGCAGCGACGCCAAAGTCCTTTAAGCGTGTGTAGTGCAGGCCATCTCTCTCTCACCAATGCTGCACACCTAAGCTAGACGAATAGCAATAGCGCATACATCCACACATACATACAAAACGAATGAATGCAGCTGCTGGGATACCTTGAGGAGCAGCAAGAAGATGATGCCAAAGCCGAATGCCAGCAACAGACAAAAGCAACAACGACAACAACAACGTGCATTACACGCATACGAATATCTAAATTAACAAGAAAACAACAACGAAATAATATAACAATACATTCCCCGATCAAGTGCATTATTAATATAATTAATTAAATTAATATTAAATTGAAATTGTGTATAGAAAGTGTTAAATCGAAACTATGAAGGTTACCGTTTGTTTTGGCGATATTCGCATTTTGGTGCCCTGCGGCTCAGGTGAGCTTCTCGTCAGGGATTTGATCAGCGAGGCCACGCGACGCTACAAAAAGGCAGCCGGCAAGGTAAGCGTACATACCTTACACTCCCCTTCTCACCACATTGCCCCGTCTCACCACACTACACCACACCCCACCCCACCTCAACTCACCCAACACCCGGCGCTCCTCGAAGCGTGCGAGCGGAAATGCTGCACTTGAGCGTCAGTTGTTTTTGTTATAATTACTATAACAACAAAAGTGAACCCCGAAAAGAGCCGAAAGTGAAGCAGAATAAATGTATGCATGTGTGTGTGTATGTATGTGTGTGTACTTGTAATTGTTATCGCCCACAGAAAGATGGTAAAGCAGATCGGAATGTGAGCGTCTAGGTAAAATATTTGAATAATGATAAACGGCGGCGGCCCAATAAATAACGTTCCAAAATAAGAAAAAAAGGGAAAAACGACTAAGCAAGCAAATGAATCCAAATATCAACACGAAAGACAATATTTAGTTACGTCTTAACGAAGTTTGAATACCCTAAGTATTGGAATTGTTAGAGGAAACTAACAAAATGTGAATTTAAATCAAATGAATACTAAAACTGTCTGTTTATGGGAATATTTTAAGAGGGTATTTCATTTAACGAATTATGAATTTCTCACTTATTGGAATTATTAGACGTTTGCGTAGGAAACACTCTCGTATATTGAAATTTATTATATTTTATTAAAGTTGTGTATTTTGGTCTGTTTCGAATGTTTTCTTCTTCTTCTTCAATATTCCCATATATAGTCTCATTGCCTGATCGAATATAAAATTGTTACATTTTTGCATAGAAAACCCGTATACCTCTTTGGAGAGCGTCATCGAAATAAAATAAAGATAGATATGTAAATGCTCAAGAAATGATAACTACAACAAACAAAATCGAAAAGACGAAATGAAAGACAGTAAGCCAGAAAGAGGCAAAGCACAGAAACACACATGAAGAAGACCACAGAATACGAATAAAAAAAAAAAAAAAAATGTAAAATAAAAGGGAGAAGGTAAATAAATACCTTTAAAACCAAAGACGGGGGCCAAGCGCATTGTGAACTCATTTGAACCCGAGAAGAGCAGCTGTAACGTCAGGGGCAGCGAATGAAGGGTCCAGCCTTATAGCTATAGAGACGACAGGTACAACGTTGTAATGCAGCAGTAGAAGAGGAGTGGGAGAAAGAAGAAGAAGACGAATGTGATATGGGATCGGTTGGGGTTGGGTTAAGGGTTCCGGGCATTTGAATGCAGTTCAACGTCTTGTAATTAATCAAAAACAAAACGAAAACAACCTAAAATGCATTATGTATGTATATATATAGAATTTTCAACCTATCCCAGGGGAAAATTAAAGAAATCAAATCAATTTCATTATGATAATCATCATCATGCTGATGATGATAACTTTTGAGCTGATTAAGTCATTATAAAGATGTTGGTGTTTGGAATTTCCGGTCGAGAAAGAGTTAGAAATGAATGCAATATCTTTTGTGCAACGTGTGAATTTTGGCATCACACTCTCAATTGTATTTTTTTTTTTTTTAAGTCGGCATCAAATGGAAACTGTGTCAGCTGCAAAAGATAAGACAACGCTTTCCATTTCGCGATCACGTGTGTCTGTTGGCCAGTTGAACAGACCCAGACCCAGACCCAGACCTATAGCTACAACTCCGCAGCCAACTTGCTAATTATGCAATTTAATGCTTCAACGGCACACAAATTGCAACATCAACAAAAAAAACACACTCACACACAGAGAAAACAACAACAACAATAACCATAAGACGTAGAAGTAGAGACTCTAGCTCTGATTTCAAATTCTCGCACATGGAATAATAATAATGCCGCTAGCAACAGTTGCTTCCCCCTTTTTTTTGGCATCAACGGATTCGCTTTCGCAGCTGTCGTGTCTCACATGGAATTTGGTACACTCTCTATGCGAGTTGATCGAACCATTGTAACTGGGCCAATTGTGCAGACATTGCTATGAAGTCCGGTATGCAACATCTGCAACATCTGAGTACAACTCATTAGCGTTACAAAACTTTAGTAGAGTTTAAATTGGATAAAATTAGATATACATTTATAAAAATATAAATAGTAGAGCAACAAATTTGATAGTTAGTAAAACAGAAAAGCAAGAATTAGATTTATTTTGACACTGGCTCAATAAGTATTTTGTAATTAATGCTAGAAATAATGATAAAAACAATGTGGCGTAATTGGCAATTAATAGTATAGTAAGAAACTGTTACACTGTTAAGCTGGAATGAAGTATAGAATTGAAGAGAAGTTCGTACTGCCGTAATACACAAAATAATAAGTACCCCGTGTCATCAGAATTATCATTAAATTGATGATGAAATTACTAGAAGTACTAACAAACTGTTGACATATACATAAATGCAATAAATGTGTAATTAGACTAAACTAAAAAATAAGTTATTAATGCACAAAATAATGCAGAAAACAATGCGGTCACAATTCACATTTGATGAACTATAAACTAATAAATTGGTTACATCACAACAGTTGCAACTGGAAGCTGTTTAAACATTTAATGTAAAATACAATGACTTGCAAATTAATAATCAGCATTACAAAGAGCATTATGATAAAGTAATGAGAGCAGTAATGAAAATATAACTAATAAATGGCTTATCAATGCAAAAAGTAATACAAATAGTAACGATGAATCAAGAGAGAAATAGCTAAATTGTAAAAGTAAGAAATTTTTTTATTTATGAATGCAATTATGTAATGTAAATGTCATTAGAAATATCATTAAATTGATAAATGTACTAGAAGTACTAACAAACTGTTGACATTAAGAAATGCAATAAATGTTCAATCAATTATTAATACTATTAAAATGTTTAGATTACAAGCGTATTAACTGGAACTTTGCATTACATGTAATGTAAAAAACAATAAATTACAAATTAATGACTTAAGAAGTGTTAAAAAAGAAAAAGTTCCCCTAAAGTTTTGTCATAATGCAAGAATTAATAAAGACCAAATAACATGACAATTATTATTATATCGATAAAAGTACGGGAAGTACTAACAAATTGATGACATAAATAATTGCAATAACTGTTTAATCAATTATTCTTTAGTCTCTCCAATTCAGTTGGGCTGTTTAGTGGGCGTTTTTATCGCCTTATCGCCAGCGCCCAACTGCCAACTGGTCAACAGAGCAAATGAACAACTGGGCAACTGGTAACTGGGCGTGCCATTCTTCTCATTTGTTTTGTTTTGTTGTTTGTTTTCATTTTGGCACAGCGAGAGAACCGTCTGGGAATAGCAATCTGGACACTGACCGTCGTCAGCTGAAAGATTCATTGAGCATTCTGCGCTTGTCGTTGACTAAAAACCGAAAAACCTGTTTTCTTTGCTCAATTTGTAAATTATTCAGTCATAATAAAATAAGAGAACAGCAAAAGGAGAAAAATATATATGTACATATATGTATGTACATACATACATATGTATGTATATATATTTAACGTTGGCGACGCTGGCGCAAAAAATATTTTTGCAGTTAAAAATTTGAAAATTTTGCTCACGCTAATTGTAGAGCATTTTAAGTGCGCTCTAATTGGCCCCAAACACTTAATAATTAGAATGGAAAACACCTCAACACCTGTACGATACAGCACAAAACAACAACTATGGCATTCCACACTGAATACCATAGTAACAACAATAACAACAACGGCGACAATAACAAACAACGAATGACATTGACGACAAATGCCTTATGCAATAATCCAATAACTAGATATTTACATATCTACATTGTCTCAAGGAATTCTAGAAAAGAATTCTTTAAGAATATTCAAGGACCTTGACTAATACTTTTGATTAATTGAATCTCAATTACTTATTTGTTTGAATCACTTAAGTGAATACTTTTCGCATTAGTCCACTAAATAGTTCTTTCGTGGAATTCTAGGTAAAACTTATAAACTTATATCGTGTATATATTTTGCATCTCAGAAGAGACTGAGTTGTTGTTGAGTTAAATTAAACCACCAACTTCTTGTAGATACATAAAAATCGAGAAAACAGACTGCAATTTTTATAAACATTGTATACATATGCACTCCAAATTTAAAAACTTCCAGATATTTTATAATAGCATATCATTACAAATAGATTCGGGTGAGAATAGAATTTCTATTCATCTATATTCAATTCAATCTTTAATTTAGCTGCTTAAGATGTTCCTATAGCGAAGAAATTTCTATCAAAATTCTCTGAAGTATATTTTGGAAGGGGATCAAGTCGATTACATTGAATGTACTATATCGTATTCACAGTATTGTTGATAATTATCGGTCATCAGCTACTATAATGATATAAACATTTTCATATATGTACATAACCGGAAATCTAAACTGGTTTTAGCCAAACACCGTTCCGCTCTTAGCCGTCGCGATGTTTTGCCAATTGGCAGCTACAAAAGCAAGTGCAAAGCTGTGCGAAACATTGAGTGAAAACATTGAACATTGAATATAATTATAAATATAATTCTAAGATTAATTAAGCTTGGCGAATTGTTGATTTGAATCAAAGTTATAAAAAGATCTTAAACTTGTAGAACTGTAGATACTGTAGATAGTCGATAAATTCTTTACTTTCTTTACTTGTTATAACTAATATTAGTAGTAGTAGTATATTCTCGATATGTTTCAATGAAGATTGGCATTTGAAATGTTGCATATAAAATAGAAAATCGTATCTTCTTAACTTGTAGTATAAATAATAAACTGAACTTTTTCGATCTTTCACATTGCTTTTATAATTAGTACGATAATAATTAAATTGAAAAGAACTTTCTTTCTTTTATCAAATGCCGACAAAATTGATGTCGCAAATTTATAAAATAAAAGATTAATAATATTAATTAATAATAATAATTCTTATAAACTTTAACATCAATAAATTCGTTCGAATGTCATTAACGATTCCAATTACAAGGAAATTCCAATTTGCCAATGTTCTAATTCCCAAGTTAACACTGTACAGCCAAGGGGGCCTGAGTATACATAAATCTCACTGACTGTGCGGAACCCTTACCAAAGTTCTCTTCAAGGCTTTCTTTTGCTGTTAACCTCAAAATTCCGAAGCGTTTGGCTCAGAATGCAAGCCAATTATAGCTATGGGTCTAATGCCATAATGGTCTACCATTTAATACCCTCTCGTCCCTCACGCCCTGTCCCCCTTGTGCAACAGAATGAGAACACAAGAAATATATATGTACATATAAGCATGACAATGCTGAAACTGAACGACTCGATGATACCCTGGAACTTGATTAATATGTTATACATATATATTTTGTATTTATGGTAAATTTTCCTATGTTCGCTATGTGCATTAAACTATTATTTTCAATTCAAATCAAATAACTTTTATTATAATTTACACTGAAAATAAGACTTATATTATGAATATTATAGTTCATAGTTCTTCTTAAAATTAAGAATTGGAATTAATTTTGAAAATCCAGACCTGTTTCTAAGTAACTCAATCTATAAATAGAATATCTGAGATTTTTTCATTTATCTAAAAAGATTTGCGTTTTCTGGTTTCAACTTATATTAAAATATAGTTACAATTCTAGCTATGAAATATAGTTGGGTTGTAAATTGAAATGCATATTGACTGGAGTGTAGTATTGACTTACGAGTTTGTAGGGTATAAAAAAATCAATTGCGTTTTAATTTTTGCGCCCACCTTGACACAACACGGACTCCGTCTACGTCTCGGCAAAGGCAGCTTTTGGTAAACTCACGAGGGTTGACTGTATGTTGTATGTTTTGTCGTTGTTGTCATGACAACAACGGGCCAACATATGGCATATATAGGTAAATATCAAGTATACGAATATAAAAGTATACATATATCTATTATATTTGAGTATTTACATGGAGCTGCGTCTGCGTCATGACAGTTACCCATAATTGTTGTCATATAATGTCTACAATAGTAGATACTGGTAATCGTATTGGTATTTATCAATATCGTATATACTATGTACATACTATACGTGTTACGATTGCATTGTTGTGGGCTGCTTTTGGGTTGATTCATGCGCTTGACCAAATTAGGCGCGAAATTCAATTGAATTATTGTCTCAGTTAAAGACACTGTCTCAGTCTCAGTCTCAGTCATAGTCTCAGCTCTTAATTGAAGTTGGCTTTTTTTCGGTGGCTTTGTAATTGAAAATAATTTTCAACATCAATTGCTCGCCCACAGGTCCACATCGAGATAATTTAATTCCCGATCAAAACGCCCACACAGTGGCCAGAAGTCTTTAACTTTTAACAGAACTCATTTCCACTGCACTGCATTTTTGAAATGCAGTAAAACAATTGCTTAATCACTTATAAAAAGAAGTTAAAATGCAAGTTGTACTGCCAGTAAGTAGAAAATATTATAAAAGAGTTTTTTTTTAAAAGAAAATAGCTTATCTTGCTTTTATAACATTATGATAACGACCAGAGCAATGAGTTACAAAAAAACAAACCCGGAAAAATGATTTACATCAATGAGAAAAATACACAATAAATATTATTGGGTGGGATATACTCGAATAAGTTCAATTGTTATTTCCCAATTTATGTATTATTCAGAAAAATTATGAAATAAATAAGAAATTTAAATTTGTATCTTGAAATAATAATAAAATTTTTATTGGCAATTTTTGGTAATTGCAATTGTTGTTTATAATGAAAACTGAATAATAACTTATTATAATACAAATTGGGTAGACTAGTTAAATTATGAATTCTAAACAAAAATTGAAATTCATTTATTATTTGACAGTTATAACTTGTCAAAAATTGTATTAAACTATAAATCTGTCATCTATAGTATAGACTGTATATTTAGCAGGTTAAAATTAACGTGAACATGAGAAAGTTGTAACTAAATAGGAAAAAAGTTTGAATCTCGAATAAAAAATGTTGATAGTTGACAACACATAAGTTGGTATTAGTATTTAACATTGGTTTGAAAGATATATAGAGACTATAGCTTGGTTTTGGGACAATAATGTAACTGAATAAAATAAACCATTTTAATTTGCATAACTAATGTTGTAAGTCTAGATGAAAATCATATGGCAGCTGTAGGTGAACTATAAATAAATATATTAAACTGTTGGTTATAGTTAGGGTTAATATAAGAAAACAGCATTTGTTGTCAGGTGTCAAAAATAAACTAAATAAGAGAAGCTTTTAGTATGTTGAATTGACAATCTGTTGTCAGATTGAAATACATCAGCTAAAGATGTATTTAAAACTAAATATCGACTAAATATTTAACTGCAAGTTTAAGTTAAGCTAAAGCAAACAAAAGTTACATACTAAAGCGTTTTTCTCACCTACTATTACCAAATGTTGACTGTAGCTGATATGCCTCGAGAATAGTGTAAACGTTCAGTGCTACTGAAAACTGTGTTGGCCCCAATAAAGTATTGTTGGCTGCATTTAGGAATTCTGACTGCCGATTGAGCGTGGTTATCTATTTGCCTGGCCAGACACACGACTGCACGATGTTCTTGCAGTTTGTGGTTGCATTGAGGGGAAGACTTTAGGTGGTGTGGGTTTAGGGGGGAGGTGGGTGGTTGGCAGCACGTCTCTCCCGGTATCTTCTACAATTACAACAATACTTTTATTGCCGCACTAATTGAGTATCTATTTTGGTCACGCACACGTGTGTCGTCTACCTTCTCGACATTCTTGTTCTGTTTGTTACTCGATTGTTGTTTGTTTTGTGCACACACACACACACACACAAACACACACCCAGAATGTGAGTGCAGTGCAGGACTCGAATTTGGTTTTGCCGAAAACGGGGAAAAAAGAAACTGACTTCGAGTGCCTGACACATTAATTAAATGAACTTCCTGCCGACGAGGCAAAAACATTTAAACTGCACCCTGTTCCCTTTGCGTGTCAGGCGCCGTTACAGTTGTTGTTGTTGTTGTTGCACGTAATGCAGCTCAAATAACATGAACAACAACAACTACGGCTACTGCAATACGTTGCCCTGGCAATATATCATTAAAATATAACAAAATGAGGAATATTTACGGCCTAATGACAATCAAAACGCAACGGAAGCGCCACGCCAGTTCTTGCCACAAACTCATCCCCCTTCCCCCTTCCTCCCTTCCCCCCCCCCCCCCCTTACATATGACGCACCACCCATTGTAATGACAACAAAAGCGTAAATAATAAACCAACTGCATCAATATTCATTATTCTCAGACATCTAATTAATTTGTTCGCTTTTGCTTGTTATTTTCCCATTTTCTCACTTTTTGGGTTCACTTTAATCAATTGAGCTGTTAGCTTTTTACCTTCCCGAGTGTCGAATGTCGAGTTCAAGGTAAAGCTGACTTGCCTACTACTCCCTTTCTACTTCTACTCCCTTTCCTAACATTGTTGCTTTGTCTACTTCTACTTCTTCTTCTTCTTCTGTGATGTTGCTACGCATCGTTGGTTTAGACCGCAGCGGTGACTGCCAGAGTTCCAGATATGCTCCATTGAGGTGCATTGGGTCAAGTGCATGATTGAGTGAATGTCAATTGTTCGGCGAAGGTGAAGTTCAAATTTTTGTCGTAAACACATAAAAAAAAGAAAAGTTTTACTAATGAAAATACAGTCAAATCATTTTATACGAAACTAAAGGGGGGGATTGATATTTGATGAAGATAGTTCACATTAAATATCAATCAATTAATGTAAGTAAGGTTTCAGCTCAAATACTTTAATGCATATGATATACATACATATATTTATTTGATGAAGAAACCTGACTGTACTTCAAAGATGTGTCGGCTAAAATTGGACATGAAAATATATTAAAATATGAAGACATCATCTTTAAAAGAATAGATATATGTATATATTGATGTTTTTCACATCATTACCTTAACTTACTTTGGCATAGTTACAACTTTTATAAATCTTTTGTTTCAGACATTTGTTTAATTTAACTAATATTAGACTTTGCTTGTGTTTCTCTCAATTATTATCGATTAATTGGTAGTAAAAAATCGAGTTAAAAAGCGTCAAAATTAGTTAATGCGAAAATGGATTCATAGATTTCTCGTACTTTACCAATTCTCTTTTAGATATATATTTAATAAAATTCGCAGCCAGTTTCCTTCAACTCTTTCTAAAACAAACACACATATAAGGTAGATTCTTAAATAAATAGGAAACACATAAAAATTCTAAACAAATTTAATATTTCTTGTCAGCATTTTTGTTGTTAAATAAAATTAACTCGAAATGAAGTTTTTATTGTTTTTCACAGCAGAGTTGATATTTTTAAAGATCATATATCATGATATACGAGTTTTATTGAGTTAAATAATTGAGAAAACGCATAACTAGAATTAAATACAACACGAAGTAAGTTCAGTGCAGAAGATGTTGTTTTCAATGAAGATCGTATATGAATTTGTTATTATCTCTAACTAAACCGGTCATGATTTTTTTTTTACCCACATGTCTTATCAGAATATTTGAAATCTATTTAATTTAAGTAGATTTACATTCCTGTACAATTTTCTTCCACTCACACACAAAAGCGGTTTATTCATAGTATATTATGTGATGAATTCGGTATTCATAGAGCAAATGATTCTTTTGCGGAGAATTACTCATTCGATATCGCGCAACCATATTAAGTTTATTTTTAAATACTTAATTATACTAATTAATATTTTTGTGTTAGCGTATTTCCGTTTTAAATTCAATCTAAACGATAATAAAGTTGGTCTTAATTATTAAACTGGTCTGAAATATTCTTAGCCATGAAATCTACAACTTTTGCATATCAGAAAATGTCGTTACACATATTTTTCTTTTAATTTGTATTATTACTTTTTTTATACCCTGTGGGGGTATATTAAGTTTGTTAAAAATATGTAACGGGCAGAAGGAAGCATGGCCGACCCCATAAAGTATATATATTCTTGATCAGCATCAATAGCCGAGTCGATATAGCCATGTCCGTCTGTCCGTCTGTCCGTCGGTCTGTCGGTCTGTCGGTCCGTCCGTATGAACGAAAGGATCTCAGAGATGGTAAGAGCTAGAAGCTTGAACTTGGTGTCCCAGCACTGGTAATTTTTGCAGGCAGATCAAGTTTATCTTTTTTTTTGGATGCCACGCCCTCTTTGCCCACAAACTAAGCAAGAAAAAAGTATGAAACAAGCAGTTTTGTAGCTCTAAACCCTCATAACAAGAGCAATATAACAGCTAAAGACTTCACATTTAGCACACATAATAAATATCTTGTGGTCAATATGTCCAGAAAATATTATCACGATGCCACGCCCCCCTCGCCTACAATTCGGAAAAGCTTATAACAAGAGCAATATTACAGTTAGAGACTTCAGACTTGGGACACATGATGAATATTTTGTGGTCGATGTGTCCAGAAAATTGTATCGCGATGCCATGCCCCCTTCACCCACAAATTAAGTAAAACCTCATAAAGCAAGCAGTTTTGTCACTCAAAAACCTCATAACAAAAGCACTTTTGTAGCTGGAGACTTGAGATTTGGCACACATGATGAATATTTTGTGGTTGATGTGTCCAGAAAAATGTATCACGATGCCACGCCCCCTTCACCCACAAATTAAGTAAAACCTCATAAAGCAAGCAGTTTTGTCACTCAAAAACCTCATAACAAAAGCAGTTTTGTAGCTGGAGACTTGAGATTTGGCACACATGATGAATATTTTGTGGTTGATGTGTCCAGAAAAATGTATCACGATGCCACGCCCCCTTCACCCACAAATTAAGTAAAACCTCATAAAGCAAGCAGTTTTGTCACTCAAAAACCTCATAACAAAAGCAGTTTTGTAGCTGGAGACTTGAGATTTGGCACACATGATGAATATTTTGTGGTTGATGTGTCCAGAAAAATTTATCACGATGCCACGCCCCCTTTGCCCACAAAAATTAAAAAACGAATTACTAGAGAATTTCATCTGGAGTGAATTTAAGCGGGTTCCTGTAAACCCACAGGGTATATTACGGTCGGGGTCCCGACTGTTCGGCTTGTTTACTTTTTACTTGTTGTTGGTTTTTTATCGCTGAAACGTGCGCGACGTTGCGACTGAATTGCTCCAGGTTTCGATATTGTGAATATTTTGCAACTGAGGTTTTGAATTTCGTTAACGATTTGTTGCTGTTGTTGTTGTTGTTGTTGCTGTTGCTGCAAATGCAATGCAAATGCAATGTGGAGTGCATTCCATTGGCTCGGAAATGGAATTGGTTAGATGGAGCTACCGATGCAGACGCAGAGTCGTCACCGAAGCAACAACAGTTAATGTGTTTATGACGTTACGTTGATGTGGATGTTGACGTTGACGTTGATCGTGATGATGGGCTGCCTGCCTGTTTGTCGGTTGTTGTTTGACTACGGTATGTTGACCCAGCCAACCCTTTCGCCATCAGTGTTGCCGTTTCCTTTTTAAAAAATAATAATAATACAACAGATTACCACTGAAAAACCTACCAAACTTGTTTTCAACGTAATGTAATCATTTTAAATCTTAATTTCCATGTGTTGCTAAGGGCATTTTTTTTAATGTAATCTAAGTCTTCTTCATCCTACTGAACACTTATGATGATGACTTATTGATTTCACGATATTTAGTAAAAAAAAGACCCGTTGCCAAAAGTTCGCAGGAGTTGTCTCTAGGAAAAAATAAAACTAGATAAAGAATAATCTCACCAAAACAAAACAACACTCGGTGGGTCAATTCAATTTGTAGCCACTAGCAAGCTAAAAAAGCTGAAGAAAAAACGACTAAACCACCAAAATGGCAACACTGTTCGCCATGCACATTCCCCGACTCTCTATCTGGCAAATGCGATCAGGCGGTGCGACTTTATAGCTCGTACCGTACATAGGTAAAGGTAAAGTGCCACTCGTAGCGTGCCAATTTCGCGCTTACTCATGCTGCCGGTGCCCTGTCACAACTACAACAACAACAACAACAACAAGTACAAGTACAACTACAATTACAGCAACAACAATTTGAGCTGAGAAAAATGCTTTGTCCAAAACGTGTACGTGTACGTGTCTGAACCAAAAAACAGACTATATGAAACTGCACTCAGTTGACCACAAAGATGCACGCCCATTGCACGCTCCATTCCCCCCACAGCAGCAGGAAGTGAATACTGACCTGTCGAACTGTCGCATTGCCGATCTGACAAGCATTTTGTCACAAAAAAAAAAAAAAAGTATATATGGTCTATAAAAAGTGTGTTCCATATTTAAATGACTCATGTGGCCTAAAGCAGACTTAAGCAATATTTTGAGAGCTTCCGGAAATATAAAAAAAAAATGAAGATAAAAACTGAACCATTCAAATGGATTATTATGAGATGGTTTCAAATGAATCCCAGCTCAAAGAGTTCCGACAATTGCAAAAAAGACAATACATAATTTGTGGGAAACAGATTTTAATTTCGCAAGGAATTCTGTGTCAAGGAAGTTATTTCAAAAATGGTATCAATAAAGTGGATAATTATGAGAGTTTTTTTTAAAATTAAATTCAACACATCTCGGCAATTGCAAATGCTATAAGATAAATTGAAAAATTTAAATTATGTAGAGCATTTAATCTATAGAAAAGACTTATTCCAAAAGAAACATTTTTCCAATAAAGTAATAGTTAGATATTATTTAATCTGATCAAATATTTTGAAGAACTCCAGAAATACTCAAAATATAATATAAGACTAATTGGAAATTTAATACTTATAGTTTTTATGTATATAAGATATATAATTTAGACAGATTCAATTTATATTTGATAACTTTTAATGGACGTTCCGGAAATGGAATCACATAAATAAATTATGCCAAATAAGTAATTATATCAAAATATGTACGCGTTGTTTAAATTAACGGCTTATTCTGTATATAGTATAAAATAATATAAATGTTTGTTGTTCTTGTTGTTGTTGCCATTATTGATGTTGTATTTATTTACATTATGTTGATACACAGCATCCAGAATTTTTGAGGGTACGTTGACTCACAGTTTCACATAATAATAAGCAATTTATTTGGTACGAATGCGACCGTATAGGTATTTATCCAGGTGTTTCCTCTAAAACGTGAAATTTAATGCATGAATCATTCGTTAAAGCCAAGCGACAACAACAACAACAACGACAACATCAACGGACGCCTTGTAGTTGGCACAGCGCAAGAGAGTGGGAGTGGAGAGAAAGAGATAGAAATATAAATAGAAAGAGAGCGAGAGAGAGCGCGTAAACTATACAGCGGGAGTATGAGAATGTGATAGCGAAATAAAGAGAGAGCGAGAGCAACTGCCAGTGTTGTCAAACGACTTGCGGCGAAGAATGTTGAAGGCCACAAAAGGTCGTAAAATGTTCGGATTTTGCTTCGTTTATTTTGTTGTTGTTGTTGCTGCTGCTGCTGTCTTCATGCCGCAAACGGCGGCGTGCATATTGAAGCCAACGGCGGCATCGACTTGGCTTCGACTTTGGCATCGCCTTACATTAATTTTATATGTTTTTTATTATAATTTTTCATTTTGTACACTCACGAAATGAACTAAAGGCAGACAGCGTTGATTCCTTAAAGGTAACACATATAACTTCTTGATCCAGACAGCGATTTAACATGTCCGTTTTTCTCTTAATACCCTGTACTAAATACAGGGTGTTAATAAGTATCTTGTGTAGAATCTTAACAGAGGTAACTTCAAATAAATTTATATAACTCTTGAATCAGAAAATAGTATAGGATATTGACAAAGAAACTCATAAATTAGATTGCCTCCTAATATTCTGTATATTAAGTATTTTATTTAGTAGTTGCAATTACTTAAACAAATTATATTTAATTTCATGATGTTAGCAATGATTTTGTATGTTAAAATAATGTCTGAATGTTTCTTAGTTTTTTTCTTGATACCCTGTACTCTTTTTAGAAGTTTAACAGAAGTATAGAGTGAATTTTCTTTTTAAGAGAATTGTTAGTTCTAACAAAAATATAAGTCTATCATCGATAGAGGCTATAAGTATAAAAGTAAATGCAAATTCGTTAACTGGAAAAGATACTACATATGTATGTATATAGATTTGCTGTCTGAAGTGGGATCATAGTAGAATTTGCGTTTAAATTGCCGCATTGAAGTTCTATTTATATCATAACGATGCCTAATCAATGTCATTTTCTATTTATTATAATTTAAATATCTATCCAAAAGTAGTTTACTCTATTTTGAAAGAGTATTTACTATTCGAAGTGTCTTGCATAACTTTTGTTGTGGTTTATTTTAGCGGCAGTGTTTTTTTTTTGCAGTGTTTGTTTCGCTGTTCGTCGTTTTACCAGCTTTATTTTTATTTATTTATTTATTTTGCGTCTTTACATTTTTTGCGTAGGCGCTGCACGTGCGAGCGACAACAACAACAACAATTGGCAACCAACTGGGCTGGAGGCACGCCCAAGACGCAACTCTGGGTAATTGCGCAGATAGCGTGTGTTGTTCTTGTACTTGTTGTCTGTTGTTGTCTGTGCATGTTTAATTAATTAAATAATACATACATAGATAAATAAATAATTGACATTTTTGTGGCATGCGCAGAACAAAAGACTTAAGCGACAAACTTGACGCGGCACCCTAAAAATGTCGCACAAATGTCGGCCGTTTGGGGCGTGGTCCGACTGCTTCGTTTCAATTGAATGCCGCTGAACTTTGCTATGCCACACACACACACACACACACGCACACACCTGCAGAAAAGACACCCACATAAGCGACGCCTTCGAATTCTGGCCTTGAAATTGCTGTGCAATAACAACAACAACAACAATTATAATTTGCGCTTGCCTTGTAATTTTTTAATTTTAAAGTTTAATCATTTTATTTAAATTTGTTTTTGTACAATATACTTACTATATAATTGTGGTTCGGTACTTGAACCGGTTCTTTATAAAATTGCTTAAGTTGTACTATTTAAAGTTGACTTTTATTTACTTGCATGGAACATGTTTTGTTGCGGCTTAAAGTTGGTTATTAAATAGGGTTCATAAACTGGTTCATAAGCTGCAACTACTTAAAGCTACAAAATGTGATATTTTGAATGATTTTTAGTTTCAATATTCTAATCTGAAGGGGATTGTTGTGTTCGGTCCTCTAAATCAGAATTCTCCTTCGTATCAAGTCACTTGGCGTTCGAAACTTTGTTAATTATTTATTTATTATTATTGTTCTTATACTTCAAATGAAGTTAACTAAAGAATTCTTAGTAAATCAAATCTTTGCAAGACAGTTGACAATACATTTAAAAAATAAAAACATACGCTTTGGGAATTTGGTGGCCTTTCCCCCTCTGTCCCGTCTTTTCTTCAGCTTTTAATTTCACTTTAAAAAGCCGAAAAAATACACACACCATAAATAAAAGTAAAATTAATTGCTTATATAGAAAACTTAAACTTTTTCCGCCAAGAGACACCCATAACTGAGACAGTTGTCCTCATTGTTGTTGTTGTTATTATTATTATTATTGTTGTTGTTGTTGTTGTTATGGTTGCGTATGCGTAAAAATGCGATTTCGGATGTTTTTCTTTTTATAATTTTTTTTTTTTTTACTTAAAAGTTTTGATGTTGTTTCTTTTAATTTTGCTGTCGTCTTTGTGTTTGTGTTTATTGTTATTTATGTTTTGTGTTTTATGCTTGCTTTTAGTTTAGGGTTGCCATGCCGCAGGGTTGCGTCGACTGCGCATCTTTTTCTCTTTTAAAACGCAGCTTAACAAACTGTAAACATGTGTAATCTAATATGATGTCACTTCCCTTATAAAACCTTTTCTTTTGCAATAGATATTACGCCCCAACGGACAAGTCAAAGTCGCGCTTCCCATTCGATAATGTGGTAATCTTATAGCATAAAGTTGCAGTCCTAGGGAAAATAATTTAAACAAAAAAAGAAGAGAGAAAAAACTTGTTGTCAATGCCGAACTTAAGGCAATTCCACGAATTTACCTGTCTGTCAATCTGTCTTTTATCTATTGTCGAACCATTGCCAGTTCCTGCCTCGCTCATAAACTGACAGTTTTATGAGTCTCTGTCTCTCTTTCTCTCTCTCTCTCTCTCTCACTCGACCTGTCCTTAATGCCACACGAAATTTTCTTCCTCTAATTTCTTTTTAATGAACTGTCGTCCCGTCATTCCGAGGTACGTTTTAATGTCTTGTGTATTCTTAGAAATATAACAAACCCAAGCGGTTTCTTCATCTCTCATTTTGAAAATGATCAATGATTGGCATTACATGTTCGTAATCTTATTAAGTACTCGCACTCCTCCCTGCTTCCCTTTTTCCCATTTTCCTCCTCTTGTTGTTTTCGGCCGGATCTTTTTTATTGTTCTGTAAAAAAAAGCTATTGAAATTTAAGTGGCAGTTGTCATCCTTTGTTAAAGGTTTTTGTGAAAGGTTTTTCTACTTTAAGGCAAGGCATTTAGCATTGTGACGCTTTCTACAATACAGTGAACACTCTGCACTCTGAAAGCGCTATATTTATGTATAATTCTATTGAATTTAAGTGATCAATTGAAGATAAGCTCAACATTTGGGCATATAAACTTAATAGTCTCAGATCGACTATGAAAGATCTTTAGTGTTCTATCCAAGTGAGCAGATATCTTTAATCTAACTTTGTGAACTCAACAGAGTTGCACTTATGGAATACACACTGTAGTCTCTATACAATTACATTGTCTGAGAGGCTTTTACTGTGCTCGTTCTGCACTTTTGTCACATGGTTAAAATATCATTTACTCATCTTACGGTTCGGTTAAGTTTACTGTCCAGTTCTTAAGACTCTCTTTGTCTGTCCCACTGTCAGTTGTGCAAAGGTAAACAATAAATTATATTGTTTTTGGCGCTCATCTTCCACTATATACTCCCCACTATGCCACTCCTTTCCCCCGTTAAAGCCTCCCCCACATGAATAAAAGGTGTTTTCTTTGTTCTGAACTGCGTGTGTCTGGAATCTGAAACCGATTTCGAATCCGGTTGCCAACATTTAATACCTCTTCATACATTCGTCTGGATGTTTATTATATGTATGTATGTATATGTATCGTATGTGTGTGTGTATAATAATAATTATAATAATAATCATGATAATCATTTTCTCTTTGCGTTATTGTTGTTTTCTTCTTTTATTTTTTTGTTATATTTATTGAGGTTTGCATTTCACAAACGGATGACAAACTTCGTATCGCATTGATGAAGCTGTGTGTAAGCTAACCTTTTTCTTTGATTGATTGATTGCTTAGCTAACTGATTGATTGATCGATTGATAGATTGATTAATCTGGTTCGCCTTGAAAACGCAACAGTGTTTCCGTCAAGTCGTAGACTCCACCTGTTGCCATCACTTTCACTCGTTGTCTCGTCGTCTTGTTGTCTCTTTTTGCATAACACACACACACTCTCCACAAATAGGCGGAATGAGCTTTTACAATGAACTTTGCTGACCCGCTGAAGTCTTAACGTTGTTGGCATTGCGGAAACTCACAGATGACGCCAAATAAAAACTCGATTGCGCAATATCCGATTGGTTTGTCCCTTGTTTCCCTCTACTTCGTCTTCGTCATCTTCTTGTCTTAGTATTTGCTATTGTTGTTCGCTAGATGGCGCTGCGCTTATACCAAAAGCCTCTTAACAATTTGAGACACTTTGTTGTCTGTGGGTCAGCAGCACGCTTCAATGCCTTTGAAGCCCAACAAATGGAATATCGCCGAGTCATCTCTCTGGATCAGACGCTAAGTCATGGCCAGGATATGCTTCAGAATTAGAGACAGAATTGAGATCTGACTACTTGAGCATAAATCATCTATGAAAATCCATAGAAAAGAGGGAGAATTGATTGAGAAATTGAATTCTTTGTTTGATCACTTCAAAACATTTTATTAAATTTGAAGTGAAGATCGTTAAAGAATCTTATAAGTACAGCCTTCCTTACCATTCCTAGTTTCAACATAGATATACAAATTAAATACCAGACGATCATAAAAATATTTAATTTGCTTTATAAACAGTTAGCAATTATTAATTATAGATATTATAATCTCTACAGCAGTTATCGATCAATCGATCTATCGATATTTAATTAAAAATATATATAGAAAAACTTCTGGTGGATGAATGTTTGTTATAGACAAGAATGACTGTAATATCAAAATCAAGTTAATGTAATATGCTGAATGACTCGAAAGACCAAAATTAAAATTACATGTAATTTTATAGAAATAAAATCTATGATAAATCAATGTTGGTTATAGAGAAGTATTGGACGGACTCATTACTAGAGCTCAATCTAATAATATTTTGTTTGTTTGCCTAGAGGAAATTCTGTTTGTAATTTAATTATAAATAAATATTTTAGTTTTTAAACATAAAATATATACCGATGTTTAAAGTCAGAGATAAGTTCGTTATTTTTCTAAGTTTTTTCTTTAAATCGTTTAAAGCTATTGAAGTTTGAATGTAAACATGATTTGCACTTTGTGTTATTAGCCGATTATTGGGGCCAGCTCAAACTATTCATATCCCAAGTGAAGTCCCTGTGTATAAACCAATGTTGCCTGTTGCTGATTGTTGTTGTTGTTGTTTTTGTTGCCACGTCTCATTTCACTCGACGCTCTTGACTGCCTTGTTTGGCTTCCTCCTGCTGCTGCCACAAGTTGCTTCAAGTTGCCTTTGTTGCACGCCTAAGTGGATTTGTTGTCGCTGCGTGCGTTCGCCTTCCATGCGCTTTATTAGCCACCGTGCACCAGTTGGCGGCGTCTCTTGGCGTGTTTCGCGTTACATTTTCATGGCAACCAAATAAGACAGACACTCAACGACAGATAGACAGTTGGACAGACAGAAAGACAGACAGTCAGACGGATAGATAGACAGACAGATGGACAGAGACAGACGAAAATGTTTTCTAATGTCAAAGACACGATCAATTACAAGCGGCTTAGTCGTCGGCTCGTGACGTTATCGTCTTGTGGTACAGCATTGTGTATGGAGTGGGGGTGGTGCTAGTGGTGCCTAGCCCCCAATATGTCGTAGTTAAATCACATTCGAACCGCCAGTCGACGTGATAAGCATTGCATTCTGAGTTGAAGGAATCGGTATGCGATTCCAATGAAAATCAATTGGAATTACTATTTGTTTATACGATTGTGCTCTGAATAATGAGTAAAGTAACCCTTAGCAGACGATCAATATGCCAATACATAAATCTATCAGCTAAGAAGCGAAACATCAGTTACCAACTGACTGAATTTATTGATTTTTCTATTCTAAAATATCTAAAGAATGATCAGAAGTATGTTTAGCATATCAATATCAAAGGTTTGTCGGCTTTAATACGTTGGGAATTAGAAGAATTGAATTAATATTAATAATAACAAAGTTTCTTTGAAAATTCCTTTTCATCATACGTTTATTTCTTAAGAAAAGTTTCTAAACTATGCCAACTCTATAAAATGCATCACTGGCGTCATCTGGAGTTCGTAGTTGGTAGTTTAGTTAAAAGCTAGTAACTCGTAATCGAGCATAGTTTTTATGCGTGATTTAAGCAATCTCTTACTGTTGTCTCGAAAACTATCGGCTTTACTATCGTTAACATTTTTGTCAAGCTGCTTTTTATTGTAATTTTAAATAACTACAAATATGTTATATTTAATATTCAGGAATGGAATATTTAGTAAGTGTGCCAAATATTCTATTAGCGGCCTATAAAGATTAACAACTAACCAGAATTGTGTTTCTGCGTCAGCGATAGTCCTATCAAAAGTTCCAATTAGATAAGAATAGAGAATTATTAACTTCTACCTACCCCAATAACCAAAAACGTTGATTAAACAAATGTCTGACATAAATATTTCCTTCTTTCTCTCTTATCATTGCAGGTAAGCACAACAATTCTTGTTTTTTTTCGGGTCACGATTGCTTATCAGCTTTCAAATGGAAAACGGAAAACAGAAAATTCGGAAATCCAATATCGCAGAGCAGTCAGCGACAATGATAAGAAGAAAATGAAAAATGGAATGGGATGGGTAATAAATATGATGTGATATGTTGATGACCCAGTTGAATGTTATGTGTAAGTGGCCAGAAGGCGTGTTGCCAATTTGATAAATGAAATGCAGAGTCAAAGCTGACACATGCCAGGGGTGCAGTGAATCGTAAGGACAGCAACTATAAATCTGGCTGAATACTGAGCTGGTTACACCCAATTCCAGCTACATACATACATAAGTTTTTATCGATTCGTATCTAGTTACTTGGATGTGTTTGCCACAATTTGTTTGTTTTATTTCTTTTATTTGAACGTATCTTATCGTTGTTAGCTGGAAAATGCTGCCGTCAAATCGATGCATGTTGCAAGTAGTAACAACAAATATTTGGGTAAATGGGCCAAACAACAACAAGAACAACATAAACAGTGGGACGACAATCTAAAATAATAAATAATTCATATCGCTTTTCGGCTTTGTTTTTAGCTTTCGCAGCTTTCGTCCAAAAGCTCAGCAAACATCATTTCCGCTGTACACACTTAAAGCACGTACTGCAACCACTGCAGCTTGTGCTTTAGCCAAGACACGCACCTGCGGTAAAAGCAGCGCAACTGCATGCATCAGCTGTCGCCGACATGCGATAGATGGCGCCATTCGATCGGGTTGAGAAATTGTAATAAAAAAAATAGATTAAAAGATATTTATTTATTAGAAAACTAGATTGAATTTCTTGTCAAATTTCAGCATTACAGTTTTCATTATTTATGTATTTCACAAATACAAAAATTAATATTTTAACAGGAAATATAAGAAATAATAAACTATAAACAAACAATGTCTAATGCATTAAGATAGATGAATACAACAATGAATTTCATTTGCATTAAAAGTATTCTTTAGTCTATTTCTTAGCCTTTTATTTTTTATATAGTATGTCTGTCTCTCTCACGCGTAATGAAAGCGCTCAATGATAATGATAATGCAGTAATAATGCCATGTCGTAATGTTATTAAACAGACAGCCACTCATTAGACATTTATTTACTATAATAATGTGCCGATTACATACGATTACAATATCTACTATGTGTAATATAGTTAATTATCTTCAAGTATTCAATTCTTTGTTAATAGTATATATATATACATATTATCAGTTAGATAATCGTTATCGATAGTTAGTTAATGTGTGTGATTTGATTCAAATTATTTTTTGGGGGAAAAACCAAATGGAAAATGTTTGTTCCACTTGTTGTGCTGACTTTCGAGTGCTTGTTGTTGTTGTTGTTGTTGTTGTTATTGTTACTCATAGTATTCACACGCCAACAACGAATGCCGCAATGAGAGCAAAACTTCTTCACACGCACATCATCGTATGCCATTAGACATCTGTGCACTCTGTGGCGACATCTGGCGACAGATAGAAACTAGAAAAAATTGCGCTTGCAACATTTTATTATTTTCGTTAACTTTTATTGTTGTTGTTAATGCGGCGACCTTGAGGCCATTGATGTCAAAGCGCAACGATGCGAGACATCCACATGTTGTTGCATTGAAAATTGTCTCTCCTCTCAGTTGTGGCTTAAAGCGGCTAAAATCAACATCTAACCCAGCTAACAAAAATGCAAAAACGGCACCAAAATCAAAACAAAAAAAAAGAGCATTGAATACAACGAAAAAAAAATTAGGTGAAATGGTGAATGAACTTGCCCGCCTTTTGTTTTAGTTTAGGCCAACACAGACGCAGCCGCAGACGCCTTTTAAGCCACAAAACGGCAATTGGCAAGCGGTAAGCGGCTAAAATGGACCAGTCAAACCGCTTGGCCAGCGACTCAAACACGCGACTCCAAAACGAGACCAGCTCTGATCACAAAAGCAATAGAAATCAGCTGAGTGGCAGTTGAAAAAGAGACGGAAAGAGCGAGAGAGAGAGAGAGAGAAAGAGGGAGAGATCTATAGATTGATAGGGAGTGAAAGAGATACATAGAGGCATCAGGCTTAGATTAAGCCAAATAATAAAAATCATTTTCATTTACATTTCCAAATTGTCCAGTACTTGCAGTGCACAAACTATAGTGTGTGCTCGACTGGCAAATACCCTGCTTTTGCTATGAAACTTTTATAGTACAAGGAATGCTGACATTATAACATGTATAAGCTGTAAACATTATGTCATTATCTTTAAAGTTGCGATTGTTATGAGTGTTCGGTTTCTCAAGTTTCTAAGATCTTGAGATTCGAAATGAACTTCTATTAATATATAATATTAAAATATTAATTCTTGGCATGGCATCTAAATTAAAAAATACACTTAACCTGGTGACGAGAAACCAACATACCAATTTTTAAGTTCTAGTTCTTAAAGTTGCTGAGATCGACGTGTTCATACAGACGGACGGACAGACAGACAGACGGACGGACGGACGGACAGACAGACGGACGGACAGACAGACGGACGGACGGACAGGTGTCACTCGACTCGGCTTTTGATACAGATCAAGAATATATATACTTTATTGGGTCGGACACATAAATTTGCACAAATTCATTATACCCTTTTTTTGCAGCTTTTTTAAGGGGTACAAGGAATAATAATATTCCCACACGTCTTTTATTTATTTGAGGTTAGTGTAAAGTTTACTTATTGCCGTATAATAAAATATCATCCTTTGCAGAACTTGAGTAGATGTTCATCTGTACAAATGTATCTTAAATAGAATTGTAGTTCCAGAATACAAATAAATTGGTATATGTATATACAGACGAGCTTCTAACTCGAATCAACCATTGTGCAAAGAAAGAGTTCGACTTACGAAGACTTCGGACTAATCTAATTCCTTTGATACCCTGTGTGGGTATATTAAGTTTGTTAAAAGTATGCAACAGATCTAAAGAAGTCTGGCAGACCCCACAAAGCATATATATTCTTGATATAGAAGTTTAAGCTTGGTCTCCCAGCACTGATAATATTTGCAGGCAGATCAAGTTTATCTTTAATTTTGGAAATCGGAAAACCTCATAACAAGACCAATTTTATAGCTAGAAATTTGAGATTTGGCACACATGATGAGTATCTTGTGGTCGATGAGTCTAGAAAATTTCATCTCGATGCCACGCCCTCTTCGTCCACAAATTAAAAAGTAACGAAAGTAAGAAGAGATTTAAAGAGGGCCACAGGGTATATTACGGTCGGGATCCCGACTGCTCGGCTTGTTCTTTGCTTTTTTTTGCTCATTAGTTGGTTTGTTGTTGTTTTTGTTTCGACCATTCGCTTCTCTCTCTCTCTCTTTCTCTCTCTCGATCGCTCTCTCACTCCATGTCTGGGATGGTGACACACGGCTTTTGTCTTTTAATAATAATGTCGAACGGAAGTCTTTGTGTGCTTTTAATGAGATTGCCAAGTGCTCAAGTCGCACAATCAAATTAACGGTTTTTCGCTCTTTTTTGTTTGGCCAAAAGCATTGGAGTTGGGGCAAAAACGTTTGTTTGCGTTTTGACGATCAGCTGATCGTTACAGTTTGAGAGTCATTGCTCGAGTATGTAAACTGAAGAGTCGAGTATAAAATCGAAAAATTGAACATCAATTCATTGATTTTTCATAGCAATTTTGCAAAATATTAGAGCATGTGATTTATGCAATTTTTAAGACTCATCATTTTCCCATGCATCTATTTCAACTGATTTACTTAATTCGTAGAACATAATTATTTATAATTAGTGACATTGTTGAATTCAATCAAATGCTTACATATTTGCTGGAAATATAGTGTATATACTTCTTTTTTCTAGTTATTTATTTAACGACAACTAAAAGCAGTCGTCACACAAAACAATTTAAAATATAGAACAAAAATAGAAAATAATAATATCAAATTAACAATGAAATTATTGTATATGCAATTTAATTATCAAGTTAATTCTTGGGATATTCAAACAAATATTTAATTGATGCAACATTTGTTGCAAGGATTGGGGAACACTTTATATGTACCAATATAGAAATTTCTATATATACTTTGTTAAATAATTTATCTTCAAATGTTTTCTCACTTTTCCTTAAGAAATGTGTTTTAAAAGTGTTGCCAGGTCAGCTTTTTTCCGGCTAGATCTGTCCTGTTTTAATCTACTTCATCCGTAAAAAATACCAAACATTCCCTATCCGGACATCTGTTCTGTTTTTAGGTTGATTTGCCCATTTTTGTATAAATAACAATATAAGTATAAAATAACAATGTTGCATTCCATTTCGCATAGTAAAATCATATGCAGTGATCGTCTAACATACAGAAGTCGCAACTGACCGACCATTTCTATGGGTATGTAATCCCTACTAGAGTTGTTCATCGTAGTTCAATTGAAGGTTTTAGTTCAGTAGTTCAATTTTTGATGAACTAACTAATCTTTCATCTAGTTCAGTGACTCAAGTCCCATTATAGTTCGTTCAGTGACTTGTACTGATAAAAAATAACGTTCCTATTTCTCACTAAGTAATGAAACTTACAAAGCACTTGATTTATTATAATTTGTAATTTTCCATTATATCTTAATTTCGAATTAAACAATATAGATTTAGTTCGTTTGTTCATTTTAGTGATTAGTTCAATTTATCTTAATCCAAACGATTTGATACAACTCTAATTCCTACCACATGCAATTTTCCAAACAAAAATTTTAGCGAATATATTTATGTATGTATGTATATATGAATATGTATATATTCATCACATGAACTCAAGCGCTAATGGGAAATATCAACTGCCAGAAAAATATTTAAAAAATGTAATATATATAATATATATTATATGGTGTCTGACACACTAACTTAGACCTATTACATAGTTTTAACAAACTTAATATATAATAATTGTCACAAATGCGACATATGCCAGTGAAGAAGACGCCTGGAAAGATGCAACTGAAGTCGAAGCCATAAACGAGTTGTCTCATAAAAAAACACAAGAAAAATTTCTTTGTTTTGTTTGCTGTCTTTTCTAACGAAAAATTTGGCCATTTCTTCATCTTTTTTGGCCGATTTCCTGTTCTGTGGCGAGGTGTTGGCAACACTGAATTGGTATTGCAATGCTGCCGTTTATTAATTAATATCGATTTATATTACTCGATTCATCGGCAAATCGAGTTAAAATCGATTTAAATCGCTTTTATATCGATGTATTTTATGATTACATCACACAGTAAACTAAAAAGTTGAATGTAAATAAAACTTTTATCGAATCATAATAATAATGTGAATATTGTTTGCTGCAAAAATGTGAGTACCCGATTGATTGGCATGAATGCATTCACACAGAACAAATTAATGTCTACAAATCCGAAAATTAAAATTGTCATCATTATGAAATGAAATGAATAGTTTTGTGTGTTGTGAATACACTCACTTACATATGTTTATCGTACTTCCCGTTGCGATTCAATTATAATTGTTGTGCACACACTCACACACACACACAACTGTGTGCAACTTTTACATTATTTATGCCATTAAAAATTACAATAACAAATTGAATATACAAGTATGTATAAATATTGTATATGAATACATATGCATGTTCGTTTGAATACATTTATTGTTAGCTCCTTTTGTTGTTGTTGTTGTTGTTGTTTGGTTTTTTGCGGTTCGGTTTTCTCTCATTAATTATGCCAACGATGCGGAGGCTTTTCATGGAAAAAGGAAGCTTTCCAGTTCGTTTAATTTCATTACGTTTACAGGCTAGAATTCATTTAAAGTTAACAGCAACAACAACAACAACGTTGCACTCGAAGGCCAATTCATTTTGATGTTGGCCCAAAGGGGAAGTGACTAAGGAAACGGTTGCCAACGTTTTGCAACGTTCTTGGCAATTATGCAACACCCATTCCCCCCCCCCCTCTTCATTCTCCTCTCTCTATTAGCATGCGCCGCCCTCGGCAATTGTTGTCTATACTATATACACATGTATCTGTAGAGTTGCCACCTGTTGCCACCATCCTGCGGTTGCAAGCAGATTTGCATGCTTCTTCCTCTGCTTCTTCTTCGGATTGCCTACAGTTTTTCTTTTTTACGAGCTGCTAAGGAAAGAGCATAAAATGGAAATGGAAGAGAAGTCAATGGATTTTGTCATTTGGTTTGTCGCTACGAAAATACTAGACTAGGAATTGAAGCGTGAGGAAAACTAAATGACAAAGAAATCAAAGTATGAATTCTAAAGCAAATACAAATTATTCAGCATTTATTTATATACTTAATGGAAATTATTTAAAACTTCAAATACAATTAGAAAATAAGATTATGAAATTAATAATTAAATTATATATTACATACAATTTTAAACTCAGAACTCAAGAAATGACAAGTTAAGTTATGAGCAACATGATAAACTTGTATATTTAATTCTCATTAAATAATAAGTTACTATTCAATTTATTAAAAAAAAAAATTAAATTAAATTAAAAAAATTATTTATAAATACATAAATTAAATATATATTATGTAAATGTTATTTTAAATTTGTATAACTAAAATATTGTATGTATATATATATATATATATAAATACCTGAACAATTAATATAAATTTTTGGTTCTTTGGGAATTTTTTGTATTTTCATATATATATATATAAATACATTCAAATTCAATTAGAAAAATGGCAAAATAACTATTATTTTAATAATTAAATAAGAGTTGCTCCTATTAGCATTGTTTCATAATTTGTTTAATTTCAACTAGTTAAAAATTAAGATTTTTCTTTTCGTTATTTGATAAAAATCAATAATTTGTTTTCTATAATTTATATGCTTAAAACTATAATCGTTACGTTTTCAGTTCTGATTTATTAAAATATTACAAGTTAAATTTAGAAAAGTTTCTTATATTCATGCCAAAGTAAAGCTATGAGTTCTTTACAAGTATACAAATGTCAGTGTTGCCAACTTGCTTTGTAATGCCGATAGGGCAACACTTTAAAATGTTGCCAACTGATCGATAAATTAGAAAGATCATCTTAATGATGATATATTACTACGAAGTTGGGAAGAAACAACAAAATTCAATAAGCTAAAGTTTGTCTTTAAACACACTATGCATTTAAAGGCTTAAATTAGGCAGAAATCATAAATTAAATTCAATTTGAAGCAATATGTTTCGATGGAACTTGAATGGCATAGATTTAACACTTTTGTTAGAGCATTAAATAGTCGGCTTGTCTTCGATTCGATTGTTATGTTGTGTGTGTTGTTGTTGAATCTGTTGTTTGTTGTTTTGCTGTTTTGTTGTTTTGCGTGCCTATTTGCGTTACGCTTGACAAACTGCTGTCGCTATCTATGCTTTGGCTTTGGCTTTGGCAACAGCAGCGCATTCGTCTGTTAGCTGGTCATTCATTGTTCTCCTCCGGGTTCTGGCCATTTCCAAACAGTCCAGTCAAATGCGCAAGTTTGAGAGCAACTGCATAAGCGAGTGCACGCAGTCAGTGCTGCCAAGTCAGTTTTTGTTTTGATAGAATTGTCTTCTTTAGAAATGAATTTGATGGGACTTAGACTCAGTGGCCAATTATGTTTGACATACTTATTAAATATGCACTTAATAATAATACAATAATTATATTTTATATCTTTGAAAAGTATAGTATAGTAATATTATAAAAAAATTGAATTAACAAAAAATTCTGTTTATTATTATATAAATCATTTATTGCCAATAATAATAATAATTTAAAATTTATCGAAAATACAATTTATAATTAAAAAATCGTTTCTTCCTATCAATATTATAAAAAATTATAAATTTAACGAAAATACAAATTATTCGTTAGTTTTCATTAATATTATAAATAATTCTATCGAAATAATATTATTATTATTTCAATAATATTATAATTAATTCTATCGAAATAATATTATTATTATTTCAATAATATTATAAATAATTTTAAATGCAACGATTTCCTTACGTTGGCAGCACTGGCGCACAGTTTTGCAGTCACTGCACGGCGCAGTTGCTGCCTTGCACTTGTCTTATGCCGGCAAATCCTCTCACTTAAGCTCGCTCTCTCACACACGCTCGCTCTCACACTCTCCATTCTGACGTTGTTTGTGTGTGTGTGTGTGCGCTGTTCACCTGTCGCTGCATGATCGTTGTCGCTCGCTGTGCTTTGACTTTAGTTTTAAAACGAAACGCGAGCGCAGCGCACTTCGCTCATTGCTTCGCTCGTTCACAAAGTCGCTGTCGCTGTCGTCGTCGCTGCCGTTGTTGTCGGCGTCGTCGTCGTCGTCGTCGCTGTTCGCAGTTTGTACGTACTTTTTATCGTTGTTGCGCTGGTTACGCAGTTTTTGTTTGTTGTTGTTATTGTTATTGTTGTTGTTGTTGACGGTTTGATTTAGTTGTTAGTTATTGTCATTTATTTAAACACAAGTGCGCGTAATTGTTGTAGCTTGTTTTTTACGTGTTTTGTATTTTTTTTGTGTGTTTGTGAGTGCCCAAAAAATAAAGCAGTCAAAATGCATTGCGAAAATATTTCAAGTGAACTTTTTTTTTTATCTTAACTTGTGACGTTATCTATGTGTACATAATTCATATGTACTGCCTATATACTCAGTTAAACATCTGTATTTATTTAGATGCAAATTAAATTGCAGATAACTTGAATTCCTGCTTAATTATATACTTACCTCTTATACGGATGTTTCCACAATGTGTATAAGACTGTGTAGTATAAGCATATACTACTATTGAGAGGCGTCTTCTATTTGTCTCTTCTTCATTGTCTTATTCTTGTACTTCTTAGTGTGTTTAGCTTCCCATGACGCGAGCAAGCGAATGCAGCAGGAAATGCTTAAGACGAGCTATGTGGGAGCGAAGCGACACGAAGAACTGTGGACGACAGAGAGTGAGAGGGAGAGGTAGAGGGAGAATGAGAGGGTGGGTTTTGGGGCAATGCAGCGAAAGGAAGAATTTCAAGTGCTGTCAGTTTCCCAGGCATTATCATTATGTTTCCTACCTTTTTTTTCTGTCGATGGCTTCTTCTTCTATAGTTTCTGTGTGGTTTTTCTACCTAAAAGAATTTTCAATTCACACACACATAGAGAAATCCTAATGCAGTTGCCTGCATTTTCAATTAAATGCGACAGTTAATAAATCTATTTGGGTCTCGGATTACGCAGGCAGTCGGGTTGCGGTATGTGGCATGTGTCATGTGGCAGGCAACAGGCAGCAGTAGCCTTGAGATTTGTTGGCCAAAGCGACTTTCACTAGTCAGGAATGCAACTAACAACAAGAACAACAACGACAAACATTCATACATATGAATAAAGTCAGTTGTTGTTGCAGTTCTTGCTCTTGTTTCATTTGTTGTTCTTGTTGTTCTTGTTGGCCTTGAAGGCTTGTCAATTGCCGTTGACCCACTGTGCAGCTCGCTGTATAAACGAACTATATTCTATAAAAGATCAAAATAAATTAATCGAATTGCCTGACAGCAGTTGAACTTAACTATGACGAACTAACGTGCATTACAGCGAATTAACACTGTAGTATATGTCTGTTTTTTATTATTCCAATTTTAAGTTTGGGCTAAGAATATTGTTTGATATTCATATAAATGATAAGTGCCACAAACAAGCCAACCAAAACTTACTTATACTTACCAAAGTCCAAGACTTACGCGATCAAATCTGTTAATGATTGGGGAAACATAAGGTTGCTAATATGGCTAATGTTTATAGTAGCTGATATACCCGCTTAAGTCTGCGGCTGGCAGGGTATTATAAGACGCCAGGCTGTTTTATTTCAGTAACTTTGTCGGTGTTTACTTAATCTAATCATTATCATTTGGCTCTCTCGTAGGTAAAATAACTAACCAAACTGACTAAATAAGTTGATAAAATATTTGTTGCTTATGTCACAGATATTTTCATTTGTGTGTGTGTGTGTGTGTGTGAGTTGTTGTGTTTTATTTGGGTTTTTCACAAGCAAAAAAAAATGGTTGTAAAGCTCTTAAGATTGTGAACAAAGAACCCAATGAGTGTGTGCGAAACCAGTGAATGAATAATTGCATTTACACATGAATATAAAGTGAATTAGATGATGATTAGTGTTGATTAGTGTTTGGCTTTAAATATTAAATATAAATACATTTTATTCAATGTGTGTACTCATAAATACTTTGAATACACTCTCTTCTTACCAATGAAGTGAATAAAAAGAGTGTTATTTGGCAAATAAACAAAGTCAGCCTTCACATGGGATATATATGCAATTTTGTCACTTGTTACACTCATAAATACTTTGAATACACTCATTTTTTACCAATAAAGTGAATAAATAGAGTGTTATTTGGCAAATAAACAAAGTTAGCTTTGACATTAGATATATATTCAATTTTCTCATTTGAAACACTCATGAATACTTTGAATACACTCACTTCTTGTTCCAATGAAGTGAATAAAAAGAGTGTTATTTGGCAAATAAACAAAGTCAGCTTTGACATGGGATATATATGCAATTTTCTCATTTGTTGCACTCATGAATACTTTGAATACACTCACTTCTTACCAATGAAGTGAATAAAACGAGTGTTATTTGGCAAATAAGCAAATTCAGCTTTGACATAGGTTATCTTTGCAATTTTCTCATTTGTTGCACTCATGAATACTTTGAATACACTCACTTCTTACCAATAAAGTGAATAAAACGAGTGTTATTTGGCAAATAAGCAAATTCAGCTTTGACATAGGTTATCTATGCAATTTTCTCATTTGTTGCACTCATGAATACTTTGAATACACTCATTTCTTACCAATGAAGTGAATATGGCATATTTATTAATTTTATTCATATGATATACTTATGAATACTTTGAATACACTCACTCTTTTATTATATCAATGAAGTGATTAACAAGTGTTTAGAGTCACCGTTGATAAGGCATCTGAATACATTTCATTCATTTCTTGTCTGACTCATAAATGCACTTTGAATACACTCATTGTAGGTTTTGATATCAATCAGCTTTAACAACTGCCCAATAAATACCTGGCCATTATTGTGCTTTCCGATAGAGGTTATTCATTCAGTGCATTTATGAATAACGTTCAAAAACCTATTCAGTTATTGTTAGTTTATTTGTTTGAATAGTTTTGAAGTGAATATTCACTTTGTCTTGAAACTAATTGAATTCAAATACATTTATGATTTGTGAGTGCATTTACCTTAATTGAAATCGCTACCGTTTTCTTCTTTACACCGAAATGATTACCAAAAATCCCTTTAGCCAAATATTGACTGAACACCGCTATGGAAATGGCAAAACAATTGGCAACGATTCAAGCCAATAAAACGAAACAAAACGAGTTTATAAATACAATCGGCGACAAATCGAGTAAACAAAGCATAAATACCAATGAAAACAAACAAACAAACACTTGAAATACACAGTTAAATGCTGAAGCGGTCAACTCGCGTCATCATCATTCAGTATCGCTTCTTCTTCCCTCGTAATTCCCCCCTTGTGGTTTCGATCCAACCGCTCTGATTAACTGTTGGTCAGCGCCTTGAAGCAGTTAATCATCGATTAAAATTGTGAACAAAATGTCACCTCTTGTCAACATCTGACGTCCAGTCTAAGAGACAGAGCGACAAAGCGACAGAGTGCCAGAGTGAGAGTGAAAGTGACAGTGAACTCAATTGACCTGTTGTACTGTCTTCCTTATACCCTGTAATGAACAGACTGTTATGGAGTAATAATCTATTCCACCAGTCTGAACAGCTAAAAATAGAATGGATAGGAATATATGAAGAAAAATAAGATGAACTATCAATAATAATGATAACCCCATTGAAATCTTGAATTATTTAATGAAACTAAGATTCCCTCAGGATTAAGATTTTCTCCGCTAAAGAATTGGACTTATAAAAACTTAGTTTTAGTTAGCTATTCACTGTAGGGTATTTAAAAGTCGTAGAGTATTAAAAAAACAGCTGCTGTTTCGTCAATTGCCCCAAAGGGCGCACATTTGTTTTTTTTTATTATTTTTGGTTAACTTTTTATTTCTTTTGTTGTTTTGTGGTGTTGTAGTTGTCGTTTCACTTTCGACTTGTGCACAGCATCTATAATTATAATTGGCCGCCGTTTCTTAGCTGTTTATGTTTTCTGTGGCAATTAAGCAAAAGCCTCGCATTTAAATCAATTAAATGTGTGTTACTCAATCAACAGCGCAGGTTCAATCAACTTTTCGGTGCCCCAAGTAGCCGACCGGTTCATATGTGTATATATGTACATGGGTATTACTACAGCTGCCTCCTCCCTACCCAAAAATAAAAAAAAATAAAAAAAAAGACCAAAGACCATTCTCCAAAACATCAACACACACAGAAACTACTCTCTGCCTTCATGTGCCTCGTTTTTCGGCAATCGCAATTACGAGTAAAGTTTGTAAGCGGCTTTTGTTGTTGTTTCCTTGTTTTTTTGGATTTTTTTTTTGCTATTGCTGTAACTTTAAGTGCACTTTATGGGTCTCCACTTAAATGACGACACGACCAAGTCAGAAAGAAAGAAGGAAAGAAAGTTATTTATACATACCGTGTTATTGTTGTTGCTGTTGTACAAATGGATAAAACGTTATGAGATAAGAAGTTAAATTTGTCAATCTGCTCATTAGACAAATAAACTTTACGCTACGCTTTGTCAATCATTCAATTCATCAATTTGGCAATTTGTTATGCCTTGTCTATGGATATTTATTATGATACCACATACCGCGTATGCCTTATTGTTTGTAATCTTTGATTTGTTTTCTTGGATTAAACATTGATAGATATACATATGTTTATAATTTAATGTCATCTTTGTATTATAACAATAGCGTAAAAAATCTGTGAAAGATGATGATGACAAACGAAATGTCGCTGCTCCTAAAATGACAGAGATTTTAGTTTTCGTACTTTATGAGATACAGAAATCATTCATATATATTTAATATGAATTCCTACAAAGCTTTGAGGTTTTTAAATACATTTTATACAATAAATAATTGTATTCTATGTATCTTATGACTTTTTGCTTAGTCTGCAAATGGCGTTAATTTAATTAAAAACATTTTAAGTTTAATCAATTCTCTCAACAAATATTTAGAAATTTATGGCCTGTATTTTTCGAAATGTTTTCTTCCTCAATTCAATATGAATTGATTTGTTTTGCATCTTTTTTCCCTAGTATATTAAGAAGTAGCTTAACCTTTTGACCTCGAACGAGTAAAATCAATGAAAGAGTGATTATTTGTCGACACGGATATAGGCCAGATTTGGCTCTGACTAGACATTGCCATACCAAAGTCCATATATAAAGTTTTGAGCGTTTCATTGATATTTTCACTAATGAAACTTCTTAAGCGCCTTTTGTGGAGAGATTGAGAAAGCGTCAATGAATCGACGCTGTGAAGCATTTAGTATCGTTCATTTAATGGAATCTATCATTGCTAATGATGCTCTTACACTTGAGTAAGTGAGGAGTTGAGTTCAGGGTAAGACTTCATTGATCGATTTATGGTGTTTATGTTTCTTGGCGAAACTTGTTTAGTCATCATCAGATGTAGCGGCAAACAAGTTGATCTGTTTGGTTCCTCTTCGTGATTAACTGCCATGTGCTTTACAAGTTCTTTACCATTTCTCTGTCTATCTCTCTTTCATTTCTCATATGACACCACCATATGTCTAGGCTGTCTGTCCACACCGGTCTTACCAGGTCGGTCTACCTGCTCTCTGTAGCAATTAAGTGCACTTTCATATCTGTTACTTATATTAAAAGTAAACGGGGGAAAAAGCAGAGCAAAAGTTGATGAGCCGCTAAGGTAGTTGGCCCCCGACACTATGTATGTACTATAGTATATGTATATGGTTTACTTCTTATGGGAACATCCATTCATTCCACTCCACGATTCATTCACTTCCATTACCCCATCACCCCAAGCTCTCTTCATTTTACAATTTTTGCCCTGTGATCGCAATTATGAGTGCGCTTTCTTGTCCATTGCATTTGTTGTGTTGTGTGTTTCTGTCATTTGTTACATTTTCACCGCTAGCAAAATGTTTTCTACACATTTTAATACCCTTTACTGAAGTTATTATAATATTTTTAGACGTCATTGCGTCGAAAATCATTTGGAAGTCTGAAAGTAGAGCTTAATTTGAATAGACATATTACTTAGATTTACTATTTACAAGTTCTAATAATTTATTTTGATATATACTGAAAGTAAAGCTAAATCCAAATATACATATTATTTAGACTTATTATTTACAGGTTCTAATAATTTATTTTGATATATATATGCGAATTTTGATAAATATCGAACGACTGACATCGTATAACTATCGTTTAATGAGATTTGCAAAGGGTATTATATCTTTGGCACTAGAAATACAACATAAATGTATTATGGTATTGTAGTATTGTTGTCAATGAGAGCGACCTCGAGGCGTCATTGTTTCATATGAAATAGCTTTCGAGTTAGCAATAACAAATGCCTTGGCGATAAAGATAAAAGCCCTGGGTAGGCCTCTGACTAACCTGTGAAAATCAGACCCACCCACTCGACTGATAATGTATAATGCATTGAAAAGACAATGGAACAAAGTAAACAAGATACAAAAACAAATACCCCGTTTGGCCATTAGAAAGCGTTGACATTAATCGACTTGGCTGATAAATTTACTTGTCTTTAACTGTATGCTTTCAACAATATGAAAATTATATAGACCCATATTCTACCCAATTTTGTTAGTCAGAGTTTGTGCTGATAACGCCTGACAACAACAACGTCATGTGTTCTCAGCAGTTTCTGTTTTGTATTCGAATAAATTGCGAAACGCAAATAAAATAAATACATATTTAAAAGAAAAAGTCAAGTTCAGGCGGGGAGAAACAGATGCTCTACAGATTGTCTGCTAATTATTTGTGTAAACATATTTATATCTTGTTAATCATATGCTAATCAGCTGATTAGCTGGGCACGTACATATGAGCATCCCATTTGGAGAGAGGCTTGTTATTACACCTCATTATTGATAGATACATGTGTGAGAGTTTTGGTATTTTACAGCTGTTCCTTTCACTTAGCCTCTCACGATCATATGCGAGGGTCAATCGATTGTAAAATTTGTAATATTTAGGATATTAACCTTTAAATTAAGTCAGCTTTGACATTTTTTTTTTTTTGTAAGTTTAAAGGGTTATTTGAACTATGTTTACAAATTATTTATTTACTTGTCGGCATGTTATGGAACAAGGAGAGGATTTTAAATTCTTTTCTCTTTATTTTTATTTAATTCAATTTGTTGACTATAGCATATCGTAAATATTAGATATAAGACATATATACTTAACAATATAGATTTCAGCAGTTTGCGGACTTTGTAATTTTAAACTAGTAAAAATAGAGAACTGACGTTTAAGACTTTGTCTAATCCAATTTATCTACAGTTTTTATTTATCTACTATTTTCAATGGAAAATAATTATGTTATAGAGTTTTGTAATTGCCATAATAGACTTGACTTGTAACTTGTTCTAACTGCATGAGCGACCCTCGTGTATTCGCATTCGTATTCGCACTAACATTCACTCCGCACTCGAAACTTGCACTCATAGCTAACTATAACGTTTTTCGAATCAACAAACAAGAAACGTGGCCGTTGCATGCCTTTTGCTACACTTCATTATGTGTATAGTGTGTGTTGTGTTGTGTGTGTGTGTGTGTGTGTGTGTATTTCAACTGCCCTCCCCTGCTGCATAATGACAACATGTAATTTGGCCTTTCTTTTTGCTGGCTTGCATATTTCTTGGTCGCCGTTGTCGTTGTTGTTATTGTTGTTGGGGGATTTCTTTTTAGATTTCTTCTTCTTTCCGTTGTTGGCAGATTGGAACACAGCTTCGACTTGGACTTGGACTTTGGCGTCGTGGGTTGTTAAGAGTCTGATTGCAAATTATGGCTAGAGCTGAGAGGGGAAGAGAGTTAGTTGAAGGCAAAGGAGTCTAGTCTTAAGGGTGTGGGCGTGGCCAAAAGCCAGTTGCATGCTGTTATTATTTTGCTGTGTTTCCCTCTCTGTCTGTCTCTTTTATACCAATATCACAATATTCGCAGTTTATATGGCATGTGGCCAAAGCATTTTATGCTAATTTACGAGTACACTCACATCTTTTTCTGCTTTGCGCATGCAATTTTTAATTAATTTTTCGAGCGCTCCATAAAAGGGTACTCCAAGGAGTGTTGGGGGTACTTATGTACTTGAGTGAGTCTATTGTCAGTTCATTATAATATAAATCCATTCGTTATACTTGTATTTATTATTGACGTTGTTGTGCTTGTTGTTGTTGCTGGTATAATTCTGCAGTTTCTATGCATGCGGCACACTCGAGAAAGGAATGTGGAATGAAGGATCATTTTTTGTATGTTTTCTGTTTCCTTTAATTAATATTTCATGTGTGTTCCTCGGAGATTGTATAAGGATAGAATTGAGAATAGAGAAGTTACCGACGACTACTCAATGAATACCAAATGAATCATGCATCAGTTCTATTGAGTCACTGAATACGTGCAAATTGTTTTCGTATCGAAACGAATAGTTTGAATACCTAAATCGAACTTGAACCTATTCAATGAGTATTGCTACCTGTTGTTCTCAATTACAATATTGTGAATGGTTTTTTTCTCCCTTTTTTTTATGTGAATGAATAGACTACTATTTTGTGTAAGGTATTTCTATTACAAAATGTTTTAATTGAGTTTGATGTGTGTGCTTGTATGAGTAGATTTAGAATTGACATTGTAATTAATTGTCGATATACCCTGTAATAGCCGCAACAAATGGGGTATAGTAGGCACAGAGCAGAGATTGTTAAATTGTATTGAATATATGAATTGACGTTGATTGTTCAGTTGTATTACTCTCCGCTATATGTTATACTGAATTTTTATACTGAATTGTTATACTGTAGATGTTGATAACTGATGTGATCAGTTTAAGTCACATAGGCAACTAGTGGAATGTTGTAATAAACTGTTATACAAAAGTGTTACACAAAATTTGTATAGTAAAGTGTTATACAAAGTTGTTATACACCACTATTATACAAAAATTTTATACAAATGTGTTATATAAAAGTGTTATACAAAGCTGTTATACATAACTGTTATACAAAACTGTTATACATAACTGTTATATTCGCCAGCTATACATATTTTATGTTTATGTTAGGCCACCCTAAACTTTTCTCAACATTTTTTGTTTGGGATTTGACGGTTATACACATGTTTATATATACATATATGTATGTACGTATGTGTGCTCTACTCTGTAATGTCATTAAATCAACCCATAAACTCTTATATTTTGTAATGTAATGTAATGCGGAACTGTTTAGCAGGATTATTTTAAATTGATTGACTATCTTGCAGACATAACTGTTATACTGACAATCATTTGTTATATACAAGAGTATTTCTACTGTGGCTTATAGTACATATCTCTGCTTTCAGTTCTCTCTGTTCTTTCTGTAGCCTCTTTTCTTTACTTTTCACGAAAATTGGGCAAAATAATTTGTGTACTCGTATGTATACATAAGTGGTAATATATATATATGTACATATGTATGTATATGTACTCATATGTTTGTAATACTTACCTTAATTGGCACCGTTTTTTTAATGTTGTTGTTTCTTTTTTCATTGCCTGCTGTTTACGTCGAAAATTTCTAGTAAGCAAATATATCGCAAGCGTCTCCTCTTTTTCCCTCTGGCCATCGCATCGAGAGGTTGAAGCTGTTGTTGTGAGTTGTTTATGCCTCAGTGCGTCTACTTCGCACTCGAAATGGGTGTCTATTGTTGTTGTAGCTATTGTAGTTGTTGTTTTAGTAGCTGCCGCTGCCGCTGCTGTTGCTGTTGCTGCTGCTGCTGTGCGTCAACGCCAGCGTCAACGTCGCCTTTATTACAGGTGTGTCTGAACAAGTGCATAATCAATGTGAATTTGTGTGCGAAATGAGTTCAAGTTGTTGCTTTTTCTAGTATCCGCCCCCAGTGCCCCTCTTCCTTATCCGCTTCTATTGTCAGTTGATTTATATATCGTTACATACTTATATGTATATATATAAAATATATATATATATATATATACATACATACTATATATATTTTTTTGAATGCAAAAGGTGCACGAACAGCGGCAACGAATGCAATTCATGGAAATTGTGGGAAATCAGGCAAGAAAGAGGAAAACAATAGCAATGATATGGGGGGGAAATTGCAATCCTAACTCGAATGTGATCGTTAGAGATCATAAATGATTATGCACATATTGGTTATAAGATAATTTGAATATCTCTGGCTGAAAATCTATATCCCTTAAAGTAGTTAACATTTATGACTGAAGTGGGCGAAAATTAGTATTAACTCTGTGGAAAATGAGAAATGCTGTTAATCTGAAAAATAAAATAAATAAATAGTGAAGTCAGTTAACAATACTTTTCCAGAGAATCAGAGACTCTAAAATTTGCAGCTACTATATTATTTCGTTTGTTTCGGCAGCTGTAAACACATTATTTAATAAATAAATTGATTGATTTATATATTTATAAATATATTGTGGAAATTCTAGACTTTTGTTTCGGGTAAATTGTCAGGTTATAATGAAAGTTCTCTGATTTCTGTTTGGATTGTTGTTGTAGTACTTTTCTTTGCCACACATTGACTGACTGATTGAATGACTGGCGGATTGACTGACTGATTGACTGATAAACTCAATTGGCTACTGCATTGATAAGCGTGGCGTGTTGCATTCGATAAGGCGACTTCAATTGCATCATCGATAAGAAAAAAAAAGCGTGCGCGTGCCTCTTCAACAGCAATGATAACAACAACAAAATCAACAACAATTATAGTATATGATTAATAATAAAATGAGTTTATAATTATCTGTGTGTGTGTGTGTGTGTGTTTTTGTATTTAGAGCTCTGCAAAAAAACGGTGCAATGTTCCTCGGCGATCAGTTGTCCTGCGTCTTCAGAATGAGCAGCGAATTTATGACTTTTGCTCAAGTGTGAAAATGTTAACTAACTTTAACTAACACTAATAATATCAACATTAATAATAATAATAATAATAATAATTGCGCACAATTGTGTGCTAACAAAAATACAAATAAAAACCAAACCAAACCAAAGACAATAAAAAGAGAGAGAGAGAGAAATATAGAATGTTTGACGTGCCGCCAAAGTGTCCAGCGTTGGCAAACAAATTGAGCGGCCTCTTTGGGTGGCGCCACACCTACAAGGTGGCCGCCAAGCATGAGGGCATACCCCATGGTACCCTGCACAAATCATATTCATTGACGCTGCCCAAACGGCCGCCATCGCCGAGCTACGACTGCGTGAAGGTAACCCTAAATCCAAAACTCAACTCGTAACTAATTAAATTTGGAAAACAAAATCAAATTCAAATTCAACTCTCATGAATGTGATAAGACACGCCCACATATACCAATATACGCCCACACAGTTCGCTCCACATACGTATGCAAATGTTTATGATATACGATCGTTGTCTGCCCATTGACGCATAATATCCATTGACAAATGACCATAAAGAAACAATCAACGATTGAGATATGCCACAGACATGACAACAAACCGCAGCCACAGTGGGCTCAAGTGTTAACTGTTGTGGTTAAAAAACAAAATGATTAAAAATACAGTAAAAGTATATAAATATACACCTTGAGTACTTAGAACTTTTAGTTTTAATTAATTAATGCATTAATAGATATTATTATTGTAAAGAAATTGCATAAATTAAATAATAGAATAATAAATAAATAAATAGCGAAATAAATATTTGCATATGTATTATCTTTATAATATATATTATGGTAGTAACTAAGTCGAATTCTATAATCAGATTTTAAATTATCGATACGTATGCGTTGCGTAATGGCAATAACTGTTATCGTTTAATTATTTGATAATGCCAGTGAGATTTATTTCTATCGATAACAAAGATATAATAATAATTAACTATTGTTTGTTATCGTTATTAGTTTACGACATCGTTGAAGCATAAATGATTTTTAAATAAATCAGCAACTATAATGCAAATCACTAGTTAGTCAAAATTAACGAACCGTTTTTCTATCACTTTTTGCACAACTTGAACCACTGTTCGCATACAAACCACATGCAAAAATGTTAATAATTACTAAAAAAAAAAAAAAAAGAAATAAATAAATAAAAATAAAATCAATTTGTGGCAACAACAATAGAATGCAATGCCAGTCAGTGGACGCTCTTTGACCCATAAATCCAAGAACAGCAATAACAACAGAGAGAGACAATAACAAAAGCTAATAGCAACAATTCTGTTCATTGTGTGTGGCAAAAAAAAAAACATAATAATAACAATAATAAAAATGCCGCCGAAAACTAGAAAACAACCTTCCAAATTGTTGCGCTAAGTTGAGGTTCCAGTTCTCCAGTTCAGTTCAGGGAGCGAAGCGCACGCTCCGTTGCCTCCATGACTGGTTTCAGGCCATGATGCAATTGTTGCTGTTGCTGTTGTTGTTGGCCAGTTTTCGGCATTTGGCATTTGTGTGTTGGAACTCAATGGAATGCCAAGCAGGCAGCAATGACAGCTATGCCAACTTGATTCGTTTGCCTTTTAACGTTTGTCCATTGCCGTTGGAGGCTGGAGGTCGTTTCTTCAACCGTCTACGACTGCAACTACGTACGTTAGAGTTAGTTTCTCATGCCAAGAGGGCTTAGAGCTTAGAGCCAAATAAGTTGTAAAGCCAGCCAGCTGGGCTGTGTCAATGACTAAGCGACACGGCCAATTGGGCAATTGTTTCAGGGCCCGGAAGCGCAATATTGAGTTGCAAGCGTCTTCGCAGACTTTTCTATAAATCAATCGGCATGCATATCGCTGTGTTTTAAAATTTCCGCACTGATAATGCAAAATAGAGGAGCTGTCTTTTTGAAACTCCTAAGATTCATGTACATAATCTGAATTCAGTTGTATTCATATAAATTGAACTCTAATTATATTATCTACACGAATTTTGCTTAAGCAAATTTTAAATGAACTGATAAATACTAAATCAAGAAACTAGGCGAACTACTTATACATTGAACCAGTTCTTTTGTAAATGATTATTGCACTTCGATTCCTAATTGCAATTCTATTAACACTTCTATCTGTTTTCCCTTGTGATTTCAGGAAGCCGGCTCCTGGGTGGCCGTACATCATCTGCAGACACAGTCGGGCATTTTGGACCCCGATGATTGTGTGCGCGACGTGGCCGATGACCGGGAACAGATACTCGCCCACTTTGAGGACTCTGGCCCCGATCCGGGTGTGCCGCAGGGCGGCGGTGATGGCGCCTCGGGGAGTTCATCGGTGGGAACTGGATCACCGGACATATTTCGTGATCCGACAAACACAGAGGCGCCCACACGGGATCTGTCCACGCCACACATTGAGGTAACCAGCACCACGTCGGGGCCAATGGCTGGCCTGGGAGTTGGTCTGATGGTGCGTCGCAGCAGCGATCCCAATCTGTTGGCCTCCCTTAAGGCGGAGGGTGGCAACAAACGCTGGTCCGCGGCGGCGCCACACTATGCCGGAGGAGATTCGCCGGAGCGCCTGCTGCTGGACAAAGCGGGTGGCCAACTGTCGCCACAGTGGGAGGAGGAGGACGATACTGCGGCACAGCTAAAGGAACAGTTACTGCAACAGCAGCAGTTGCAACAACAGCCGCCACATGCCACGGCAACTGGCGGTCATCAGCCATTTGCTCGCTCCGGCCGGCTGTCCATGCAGTTCCTGGGCGATGGCAATGGCTACAAGTGGATGGAGGCGGCCGAAAAGCTGCAGCAACAACAACAACCGATGCCGACGTCTCTGCCGAATAGCGCCTATTCGAGTAAGTCGCTTCCTCGGGAGAGTAAGCGCAAGGAGCCGCTGGGTCAGGCCTATGAGTCCATACGGGAGAAGGACGGCGAGATGCTGCTCATTATCAATGAGTACGGCAGTCCGTTGGGCTTGACAGCGATGCCGGACAAGGAGCACGGCGGAGGACTGCTCGTCCAGCACGTGGAGCCGGGCAGTCGGGCGGAGCGTGGACGTTTGCGACGCGAGGATCGCATCTTGGAGATCAATGGCATTAAGCTGATTGGCCTCAGCGAGTCGCAGGTTCAGGAGCAACTGCGTCGTGCTCTGGAGTCGTCGGAACTGAGAGTGCGCGTCTTGCGCGGCGATCAGCAGCGTCGTCAGCAGCAACGACGCGACTCCAAGGTGGCCGAAATGGTTGAGGTGGCCACCGTATCGCCAACCCGCAAACCACATGCCGCTCCCGTTGGCACCTCACTGCAGGTGGCAAACACCCGAAAGCTGGGTCGCAAAATCGAGATACTGCTGAAGAAGGGACCCAACGGATTGGGCTTCTCGGTGACTACGCGGGACAATCCCGCTGGCGGACATTGCCCGATCTACATCAAGAACATCTTGCCTCGCGGCGCTGCCATCGAGGACGGACGCCTCAAGCCCGGCGATCGTCTGCTCGAAGTCGATGGCACCCCGATGACCGGCAAGACCCAAACGGACGTGGTGGCCATACTCCGTGGCATGCCCGCCGGCGCCACAGTGCGCATTGTCGTCTCCAGGCAGCAGGAACTCGCTGAAATGCCCGTCGGTGTAAGTTGTTCACGCTTCAATTTATTTATGTATTTATACTCGTAACTAGTAGAGTAAATGAGTATGTAACAGGGAGAAGGAGTAATCTCCGTCCCCATAATGTATATACACATATTCTTGTTCAGCAACACCGTAGTCAGCCGTCTGTCCGTCCGTCCGTCTGTTTGAACACCCAGATTTTAGAGACAGTAAGAGTAAAGAGCAACCAAATTTGGCATACAAACTTATATGATTGTGAGGAGCAGATCCAGCCACGCTTTAGCCACGTTCCTTTCCGTTCCCACAATGCAATGCAAAAACGTCTAGCATCTACACTATCTGAGCTAAGAGTTGATGAACAGACGGTTTATATCCCCACGGACATCACAGTGTTTCCAACAACTTGCCACGTAAATCGCAAAATAAACACAACACGAACAGTTTTAAAGATACCAAACACTCTTTGGAGGTGAACGTTTTCTTTTATAATTATGGCTTATGTTTGTAGCTAACACAAGCGCCTAAAAGAATGCAGTAATTGTATACCGTTGGAATTTAAAATTCAATTATAAAATTAATACACATTTAAACTGAATATCGGGGACTCGGCAGTAGCATTCTGACTGATTTATTATTATTAATATTATTATTAGTTATTCATGAATAAATTAATTTAGAATTTAAAAGTAACACAACATACAATATCAAATTAAATTGATATCTAATAACGAAATCGCGGCTTTGAAGTTTTGATGGCATTATAAGATTTTATTGAATAGAAGAAATATTAAGTAATAATTATATTATTTAAAGAAAAATTAAAATAAATAAGAAAGATATTTTCAGTAACAATTTAAAAATAAAATAGTGTTATATTAATTCAATTAAAATAGCTTGAAGATTTTTATACAAAAAATCGTTCCTAGGACAGCTATGTTATAGAGTATTTAAATTAAAATTTAATTTAATCAGGATGTACAAGACACTACCAAACACACAATCTGTTAGTTTGCTTGAGAAAGAGATTGATGCAAAGCTGAGGGACAGACGAACTTGGCTATATTGACTAGGCTGTTGAACTTGATCAAGAATATATAATTACATATAATATACTTTCCGGGGGCCAGCCATGTCTCTTCCTAGACCTTGCACATTGCGTGACAAAATTGTAATACAAAGGGTACCAACAAGTGTAATATAAAGCTGTTATGTTGAAGACTGATGCTTCGTAATTTTATTCGTATTATTACTCGGGCATAATCTGAAATTTGCACATGATCTTGCAGTACTAGGATAATATCCCAATAAAATAAATAAAATAATTTAAATATATATATTAAACTAATTTAATCTAACTAAACACGTGACTGGGATAATAACTTGAATAAGTTGAAGATGCTGAATAAAATAAATATATAATATTAATAAAACTAAATTAAATTAATATAGTACATACATGTTCAGCTAATGCCAAGTTTTTAAGTTAATGTTGTAGTGCTAATTTGCTGAATTAAATAAATAAATAAAAATAAAATAAGTGACTAAACCTAAAATGTAACGCTTTAGCTAATTCCATGTTTATTTTTCAACCATTGCAGCCGGAGCCTGTGGAGAAGGTAGTGTCAGTGCCACCAGCGTCTGTTTCCGCTTCCGCTGCTGCTGTCACTTCCGCATCCGTTTCCATTCCTGTGCAAAAGTCGAGCAGCGCCCGTTCGCTATTCCAGCAGCAGCAACAACAACAGCAGGCACATCTCAATGAATCTCAGCACTTTATTGATGCGGGCAGCGAGTCGGCGGCCTCCAATGTGAGTAACATCAACACTGATGCTCAACTTTAACATGCTAATTCCTCCGTATGTTTTCCATTTATAGGACAGCCTTCCTCCCTCCAGCAGCAGCTGGCATTCGCGGGAGGAGTTGACACTGCACATTCCCGTCCATGACACGGAGAAGGCCGGCCTTGGGGTCAGTGTAAAGGGCAAGACGTGCTCCAATCTAAATGCCTCGACAGCCAGCGGTGGCAGCGGGGGCATGAAGCACGATGGTGATCTTGGGATCTTTGTGAAGAATGTCATCCATGGCGGCGCTGCATCGCGCGATGGTCGCCTGCGCATGAATGACCAGCTGTTGAGCGTGAATGGCGTCTCGCTGCGTGGCCAGAACAATGCCGAGGCCATGGAGACGCTGCGTCGTGCTATGGTCAATAATCCGGGCAAACATCCCGGCACCATTACCCTGCTAGTCGGTCGCAAAATACTGCGATCCGCCAGCACCAGTGACATTTTGGAGCATAGCCATAGTCACAGCAACAGCAGCAATAGCAACAGTAGCAACAGCAACGGCAACGGCAGCAATACTAATTGCAACAATAATAACAACAACAGCAGCTCCAATGCCAGCGATAATTCCGGTGCCACGGTCATCTATTTGAGCCCGGAAAAACGTGAACCGCGTGGCAGCGGGAACGGACCTGGCAGCGCCGGCAGCGATATGAATAGGTAAGAAATTGACTACAATAAATAGTAAAAAAAGAACAAAGAAAATTAATGTATATACAGTATAATTTGCTTAGCTGCCTCGATACTTAGCTGCATCGTCAAGATAGCTGCCTGATATATAAATTTTTCTGCATCATGATCTCTTTAGTATGAAAATAATTACGTTTGGTGCATCCAACTTAGCAGCCTTTTGCACTTAAGCGCCTCATATCGGCAGTATTTATGTATGGTTTCCTATGAAAATCATGTAAGTTTGCTGCGCCATCTATTGAGAAAGAAGCAAATTTTCGTAAATAATTAGAATGCAGTGTGGCAACTCGTGCAATTTGAATTTCTGCGGCTGTCCGTTTTTTCCTTGATGTTTTGATCGTGACTTTCGCTCTATACATACATTTTCAATTGTGAAATGGTACAAGATGTTAAAATCGAAGGGCGTAACTGGTTTAACAATCAAATATGTCCAAAAATAAAATTAAGTTAACTGCATTTTTAAGATAGCTGCCTCGAAGTTGTGTGCAAAGTACTCGAGGCAGCTAAGCAAATTATACTGTATATACATGAAATCCTTGTACATGTAATCGACTCCCTTGTGCCAATTTCATTTATCTGTTCCTTCTCGATCTTCTCGTAACTTTAACCCACTCACTTTTATCTTATGTACTGCGAACTACGTTTTGCATTAATTGTTCTGAGTACTCAGTGATGATTGTGACAGATTTTGTAAAGTATTCAACTCAAACTCTTATTTTTTGACTATTAAGAATCTTTTTTAAAGAGTATTAGCTAATATTAATTGAATGAAATCGAATATATACACTTTATATAAGTATATACAATTTATAATCAAGATCGCAACTAATTTTTCTGTGTAGATCGGCATTAGGGTATATTTAAGGCTCAATATATATCGGTTACTAATCTTTTCCTAATTGTTTTTGCAGATGGAGCAATCCCGTTTTAGATCGTCTAACCGGAGGCATTTGCTCCACAAACTCTGCGCAGTCGTCACATCAACAGCAGCAACAACAATCGCAGCTACAGACGCAACAATCGCAAGCTCAGTCGCAGTCGCAGTCACTGTCGCAGCGTCGCCTGCCACCGCCGCCTCTAGGTGGCAACAATGCGGCGTTGCGCAATGAAAGCTACTACATGGCCACCAATGACAACTGGTCGCCGGCGCAGCTGCAGCTGCTCAATGGACATGGCAATACGGCTCTGCTCATTGAGGACGATGCGGAACCCATGTCACCGTAAGTTAACAAGCTCCAACTCCCTCGGGGAATACTTGACTATGTTTAATGGTTAGATTACTAAATGGTGTAATCGACTGACTCCCTTATGCCAATTTTATTTTAAATGTTCCTTCTCGAACTTCTCGTAACTTCAACCCACTAACTTTTATTTTATGTACTGCCAATTACGTGTTGTATTAATTGTTTCGAATACCCACAGATGATTGTGACAAATTTTGTAAAGTATTCAACTCAGAGTGTTATTACTAAAGCTTTTTATGAAAGTACACTGAGCTTATTAGACCTATCTTTCCTAAAAATGCGCAGAATTTGCCAGGTGGTGCTTTTCCTTTACAAACTCCTTTCGGGTGATATTGATTCTTGTTTTCTTGTTAGCCTTATTGATATAAATGTTCTCCATCATTCTATTCTATAAACAATTAATCTAATATTTGATATTCTCTCTGCTTGCAGCACGCTGCCGGTGCGAGGACACGATGGTCAACACTGCAACGCGAGCAGCGCGAACACATCGCAAGCTAGCGCCGGCATGGGGCAAGTTGGGACAGCAGCGCCCGGAGGGGCAGGCGGCAATTTCGATGCCACGTACTCGTCGCAGCTGAGTCTGGAGACAAATAACTCGGGTGTGGAGCATTTCTCGCGCGACGCCCTGGGACGTCGCAGCATCTCGGAGAAGCATCACGCCGCGCTGGATGCACGCGAGACGGGAACTTATCAGCGCAACAAGAAATTGCGCGAGGAGCGGGAACGCGAGCGTCGCATTCAGCTAACCAAATCGGCGGTATACGGTGGCTCCATTGAGTCGCTGACAGCTCGGATTGCCAGTGCGAATGCCCAGATGGCAGCAGCAGCGGCGGGCTATAAGCACGCCAAGACGAGCTCGCACATCGAGCAGCGGGAACAGCTGCGAGAGCAACAGTTGCTGGCCGCCGAGGCGGAGGCGCGTGATCAGCTGGGGGACTTGGGACCGTCGCTGGGCTTGAAGAAATCCTCGTCACTGGAATCGCTGCAAACCATGGTCCAGGAACTGCAAATGTCCGACGAGCCGCGTGCTCATCATGCGTTGCGTGCGCCGCGTGGACGCGGACGTGAAGATAGTTTACGTGCCGCAGTTGTCAGCGAACCGGATGCGAACAGTAAGCAACAACAGTAGTTGGGGAAGTCTCTCAATTGATCCTTTAGCTAATGCCAATTAATTTTTTTAGAGCCACGCAAGACCTGGCTACTCGAGGAGGGAGATCACGAGGGCGGCTTCAATTCACAGCGCAACGGACCCTTCCAAAGTTCCCTCAACGATGGCAAACATGGCAGCAAGTCGCGTGCCAAGAAGCCAAGTATATTACGCGGCATTGGATACATGTTTCGCTTTGGCAAGAATCGCAAGGATGGCGTCGTTCCCGTCGACACCTATGCCACATCCACACTGGCTTCCTCAACTGCACCGATATCTGTCCAACAGCAGCAGCAGCAACAGCAGCAACAACAAATTCCAGCTGCTGCTTTGGCCGCCCTGGAGCGTAATGGAAAACCGCCAGCTTATCAGCCACCTCCACCTCTGCCAGCTCCAAATGCCACTGGTGGTGGCGGCGGTGGTGTTAGCGTTGGTGGTGCAGCTGTCAATGGTGCAACAGCTGCCAACGGTGGCATTCATCAGAATGATATATTCAATCATCGCTATCAGCATTATGCCAACTATGAAGATCTGCATCAGCATCAGATTAGGTGAGAGTCTAATCTCCCCCAACTCACAACTCACACAACATGTCATTATCTGTTCAACTAACTGTTATTAAGTGGTGTTGGTTATCATTCAACTAACCTTAACTGGGTGTATACTAGTCGGGTATTTATACTCAAAGAACTAAGCTCAAACTGCGTATGTACGTGTATAGTATAGAATAAGAGTTTATAGAACTAGCAAACAATTCTCAGATAAATTTTCTGCTCTTGCAGAATGATTTCTGATTTTATTTAGATTACTTCTTGATTTCTTCGGGGACGACACATGTATTTCTTATGTATACGATCTATGATAATAGATAACGCAATATGTTTCTTTATATTAGTAGATCTTTTAATACTTATATTGTTGTTCTTTGTTTAAAGACCAAAAACAAGACTAATACTAAAAAAGATAATGGAACTGTAGAAGATAGTGAAGAATTATCAAAGAAAAATAACTAATGAAATTAGTTCGTAAATTAGAAACACTTCTTGAAATTATGTATTTAGATCTATTGATACTTCCACTGTTGTGATTTTTTGAGAGACTAATAACTAACAGTAAAACTTATGTTCATCTTAGTAAAGAGATTATGGAGCTCTTGAACACGTATCCCAGATAAAGGTTCATTTAGTATAAAATTAATAAAAATAATCATATTGAAAAAAATTAACTTACAGGAGACATTTATAGGATTCCTCCATACATTTAATAATATCAGTAAACTTAGATTTCCTGTATCATCAGCTTTTGAAAGAAGATTAAGTTGCGTAAACTCAAATTCATGTATTCTTTTGCTTGTATTATAGATGTTACAGAAAACAGAAGGATTATTATATTATAATTAATATATGTATATAATGAGAGAGAATGAGAATAGAAAGAAAATTAGAAAACAAAAAGGCAGCTTTTCAAAACCTGAATGGATCTGTAGAAATATCTGAAATATGCAGAAGAGATCTATGATGTTCATAAACTATATACTCTATTGCACATAATATTGTATTGGGAGCTTAGTACGGTTTAACTTAACAACACTATTTGAAGTGTGTACATGTATTATTTATGTTTTGTATGTGTGTCTGTATGTATTATTAACCCGTCACTCTATTTCATGTCTCTTTCTTTTTCTAATCTGTGTACCATATGTATGTATCTCTTTTACACACTTGTTTACACACACAAACACTCGCATCACTATCATCTGATTACATTAACCAACACTGGACAGCGATGATGGCGTTCAAGAGGCGCTTTCAGAGTCGACGCTCGAATGCATGCGGCAACAGGTGATCAGGCAACGCATCAAAGTCGAGGCCGAAAGGTAACACACACACACACACACGCACGCACACACACACTCACACACACACACTAACACATAGTTGGCTTGTTGGTTTTATAAGTAGTTGGTTATGAGTTTAAAACAATAAATCTGAAAAAAAATTATGTGGATGCATGGAAAATTGATAATAATAAATTTGATATAATATTATAATTTAAATATGAATTTAAATAACATAGCATAATTCATACTTTTATTTTGTATTAAGTTCTGCTATGAATTTTAAATAATAGTTAATATTTATTTATTATATTATAACTTAAATGTTTATTAAATAAATGGAGAGTTATTTCTTCATATTTTAATAAAGTGAAATAACTTTCCTATTTACAATACAGATTAGAAACGTATAATATAATAAATAAATATATAAAGATAAATATAGAAATATTTGTATATTACAATTTTGCTATATCCCTCACTTAAGTACTTGCTGCTGCCTCCCTCATTCTCACAAACACATACTCATTTGTACTATACGCTTTTGCAGTCGACGCCATCAACATTACCATTCGCAGCGCAGCGCTCGTTCGCAGGACATCAGCATGCATTCATCTTCCAGCCAACAGCAGCCACCATTGCCACTGCCACCATCAGCGGCAGCTGTGGCAGCAGCAGCAGCAGCGGCAGCGGCACATCAACAGCAGCAGCAGCAACAGCAACAGTCGAATGGTGGCATGCGTCCAATGAGCAGCTACTATGAGTACGATACCGTGCAACAGCAGCGTGTGGGCAGCATTAAGCACAGCCACAATCACAGCCATAATCATAGCCATGGTCTGCACAATGGCAACACGGCGTCGCCGATTAGCGTGAATGTGGCACAACCGCACTGGAAGGCAGCGGCACTCAATGGCTTCTCGCCGCCATCGTTGAACAGTAGCGCGCGCAGTCGTGGACCGTTTGTCACACAAGTCACCATACGGGAGCAGAGTGGCATGCCACAGCAGCAGCATCAGCAGCCCACCTATCAGACCGTGCAGAAGGCACAGTCGCAGTCGCAGTATGGCAGTGCTGCAGGTGCACAGCCGCATGCCTCGAAGGTGTGACTATAGGTGCTGGCGCATGCGCGCGCCACACGTGACGTCCTCGTGGAGAGTCCACACAGCCGGCACTCGGAACTGAGCGAAGTAGAGGTTTTCTACTATGCTACCGAATGCTAAAAGGCAGGCATGTGGCATGGCAACACGGGGCACGCAACGCAAGTGAGACGCAAGCGGCCGGCAAAGCAATTTGTTTGATAAACAATATTTTTTTTTTGTTTTTGTTTTAAATAATAAAATATATTTGAACCCATTTGACAAGGGCAAAACCCACACAGACACACGCATATGCTTATAGTTAAGCTCATTAACAAAAAAATACATTACAAAAATAAAAGTATTCCATGTAAAGCGCATTGATAATTCAAAATAAATAAGTGCGCTTAATTTAAGTTTAACTGAATTGTATTAATCGTTTAAGTCGAAGTCAAAGACCATGTAAATACTTACAATTCAATTTAAGTTTAGAGTGAATCAATGAAAATGCGAAAACAAATTCAGTTTATACGAAAAAATCAAGTCTCAAACATAAATCAAGACATTTGCTTAAATAAATAATAATCTATATATATATATATATATATATAAATAAATATTCATTTTGTTTGTAAAAAGAAAATGTTTTAAGAGAATTACAACTACTTAATATGTCACTGGAAAAACATAATTTAAGCCAAAACCATGCTGTAAATAACTTAACAGGCATAACTATCTATATATCATCTATATATTTACATACCATTTATATTTATATATATCTATATAAAATTATATATATAACTATTTTTTTTGTCTAGCTTTAAAGCAGTCGCCATTTTGTGTGCAAAAGTGAAAAATTGCAAAGTAAAACTTAAAGTCCAATTAATTAATTTTTTTTCTTAAATTCATCTTTAGGCAATAAGATATAATTATTAAATTTAAGTTTGTATTAGACATAAGCCCAGCTAAAGCTAATTAAACTGGGTGTTTAAACAAGACGCGACTTCGGATTAGATCGTATTAATCATATAATATATGATACACATAGTATATATTGTAATATTTGTGTATTATTTAGTATTTTGTATATTGCAAAATTATGTTGCGAATTAAATCTTTAAGTTTCCATATTCATATAAAGAGTTTTGAGTTTTTCTGTTGCAAATGATAATTTCGCATAGTTTTTGAATTTCGTTGTGGATAATAAACTCGGAAGTTATTCAAGAAATAACTTAACACAGCTTCTGGCCAAAGAAAACGAGAACACTGATGTTACAACCCATAAGTGCAGTGTGTGCGTGTCTATGAGTTGGAGAATAAGTACAGGATCTCGGACAGTCGGGGACTGCAGTTTTTTCGACTTGATTTTTTTTTTGCAAAATTTGTAAACATATCAAAAAATATATATCGAATTTATTAACAAAATAATAATTGGTAAAACGACTTAAAGTGAGTTCATCTACTTATCCACAACTGACTTACATCGTCTAAACTAATAGTTGTATGTTAGAGGCCTTTAATACCTATAAAAATACATCTACTCAAAATTAAAGTCTAGTGACGAAAGAATATTCATGCCCTAAAATTTCTGATATCAAATTTTGCGACGAAATATAATTAATTTAATATATAAACTATTCTAAAGTAAAACAGGGTGTACAAAAATGGTTTTACTAAAAAGTCCCAACGATTCCATGTGATTCATTAAAGTTTGCCACAACATGTTTGACAGTGTTTTAGGAAGTCTCTTGTATTTAAATAAATGCAAGTCTTAAGATTCATTTAATCTTAAAGCATTGAATGCATTTTATGTAAGTGTTAAATTATATTAGGCTCAAAAAAAAATAAGGATAAATTGCTGTACAGTATAATCCCACAAATGAACCTCTAGATAACGTTAAAGTCTAGTGACGAAAGCTTGTTCATGCGCCAATATTTTTGATATCTAAATTTTACTAAATATCACCAACGGCTCCGGCTTCATCTGCTGATATTCATTAAAGTTAGCCACACCTCTCTATATCTCATGATCTAGGTGAGTTACCGAAAGTCTTGGTCTGCACCCTTCGTGATGTTTCGTCACTAGCGTGAAGTACTGTTCGATACCTCCGCGATACCTGCATAAGTGTGTTTTTTAAATACATTAATTTATTTATCTGCTAAATGCTGATTTATTTCGACACGCATTTCGATAACGCTGAACTTTGAACGCGACGTTTTGTTGAAGTTTTTGATTTCTTGCAATCGGTTGACTTCTTTAAGTGCATCAATTTCTTTGATAACTTTGGTGACAGCTTTGAACTTTGCGTTGCGATTGACATTGAAGCGCCCATTAAACGCTTTACCAGTTTCTTAGCCTTCCGTTCACTCAATCTAGGCGTTGTTGTCGCCGTTGTTGATGCTGCTGCTGGCGATCGTGTCTTGGGCGGGACAACTGGTGTCAGTAGGGTAAAGTTCTTCAGGGACTCCTTGTTGGGCGTCTTGGCCCAGCGTTCACTGTTGCGGAAGATAACAAAAGATATATTATTATATACTCAATGCTTACAGTGAAGAAATATGCAGAATTTGCATTCAAATAGCAATGTGAACAATTGAAAAATTATTATTTTTTAAACACATATGTATGTATTTATTGAAATCAATTTTCGAATAAATTCTTTGTTCATAACAAATTTGTTTCAGTATTTCAAAATGCTTTCAACTACTTCACTTACATTTAAAATGCTTTAAAAAGAACTCCATATCGATGCAAAGAAATAGTTGGTAATTTAAAAATTCTTTGCATTAAATTTCGAAATTTCTAACGATTATTTTGATTAGTGTATTAGTGTAAACTTACTCGGGCATTCCACTGGGCGGTATGACAACATCTAAGACATTATCAATGAGTCGCGTCTTTAATGTACAGTCATTTTTGGTGGTTGAATGTATTGATGGGGACGTGTTGATTTCGATAAGCCAAGGTTTTAAATTGTTGTCGATAATAATGTCATAGCCATAGACCTCAAAGCAATGACGATCATTTGCCATCACTGGAGCCACAGCGTCCAGAGAGTGACGTATAGTTTCCTTAATGCGTCGATAGAGTTGCTCGGATACTCCTTCCCCTCGAATGCTATCCAAATAGAGGCAGAGATTCTGCATCGACCATTTGCCACCATGTATAGTATTATACTCTTTCTGCAAATACAAATCAGTTATGTAGTATTCTCTTACAAAACGATTTGATTGTAGAACTTACATTATTCTTTTGTATGCTAACATTGGTGAGATGCATGAAAACATTATCGATCTCGGTTTGATCGTATCTCTGGGTACAAAAGCGACAGAAGCCCTCGTTATATAGATACGCCTTGATGGGATTGAATGTAGTGACCAATACGTAGAGCCGCAGATCAAACTTCTTGCCACCGATAAGCAGTGGATTATCGATATACTTGGAGATGACACAGGTATCGCGATGAAAATGCGGATAGAAGGTGCGAGCCTCGTAGGCAAATCTCTTCAGCTTGGACAATTTGTTGATCAAATAGATGCCAACACCTTGAGACTTATCCGAGGGTTTTACGATCCAAGTGCTGGCCGGATTTTTATGAAATTGCTCTACAAACAGATTGTAATCGGAGGGCAAAACAAATGTCATCGGAATTATATCCAAATGCAAATAGCGTGTGCCACCAATTCCCAATTTTGTATTCATCGGCAATTGGTCGGCCAGTGCATCGCCTTTGCGTTCCAAATCCTTGCGATAGCGTTTTATGTTCTTTATCAGCAGATCCTTGCGTGACAACTCCATCGAATTGGGAAAGTGATTGATCATTCTGTGATATCAAATTTAAGACAACAACAATAATTGCTAACTGGTCTTAGTATTATTTTTAAGAAGTAGTATATTCGATCTCGTCGAACTAGTTTTTTTTTAATCGATCAATAGGTCTGTGAGAAATGATCGAAACTCAATTTGCTTATCAGTCAATCAAATAAAAAAGTAGGGCTACCGAGGAAAATATAGTATTTAGTACTTGAATTGCATGCCACAATCAGAGATGCAGTCAGTCAATCAATTAGTCAATCTATCAGTATCTCAGTTAGTCAAACTGTCAGTCTGCCAATCAATCAGTCAATCTATCGTTGTGTTCAAAGGACAAAAATACATATTTCTATAAGAGATAACAAGAGTTGGTCAGTCAATCAATCAAAGAATAGTTCTGCCATCAAGGACAAATATGCAGATTGATATAAAATATAACAGGAGTTGATCATACAATCAATGAGTCAGTCAATCAGTCAGTCAATCAGTCAGTCAATCAGTCAGTCAATCAGTCAGTCAATCAGTCAGTCAATCAGTCACTCAATCAGTCAGTCAATCAGTCAGTCAATCAGTCAGTCAGTCAGTCAGTCAGTCAATCAGTCAGTCAATCAGTCAGTCAATCAGTCAGTCAATCAGTCAGTCAATCAGTCAGTCAATCAGTCAGTCAATCAGTCTGTCAATCAGTCAGTCAATCAGTCAGTCAATCAGTCAGTCAATCATTAAATCATTCTGCCATCATGGGAAATGATACAAATTTATAAAAGAGATAACAAGAGTTGATCAGTCAATCACTTAGTCAGTAATTCAAAGAATTTTTCTGCCATCAAAGATAAATATACATACTGATATTAAAGGTAAAAGGAGTTGATTAGTGAATGAATTAGTCAGTTAGTCAATGAGTCAATATAGATACTCAAGATAGAAAGTCAGTTAGTCAGTCAGTCAATCAATCAATCATTCTGACAGCCAATGCAAAGACACACTGATACACTGATAGAAACTCATGCAAGAGTTAATCAGTCAATCAATCAATCAGTCATTCATGGATACTCACTGATCGGATCGCATGCGATAGGGATGATCGACTCCAAAGATGTATCGACAGTTCTGGGAGCATGCCCAATACAGATTCCATTCCCCATCGAAGGCTGGCACCTTTTGCCAGCCCCGTTTCTGGAAATTGTTAATCAGCGCCGTCTTATCACAGTCTGTGCTATAGAATACACAATTTCGTTCCTTGCGCGGCCAGGGTCGATCTTTCGATACTAAACCAAAGATCTGTACAGGCAACTTTGATTTACTGCTGCTGGTATTGTTGCTGCTGCTCATACTACTACTCTTCTTTGACTTCTTGAATCGACCTTTCATCTTAATACTGAGAATTTGCACTTCGAATAGAATTTGGAATTTCGTGTACAGGATGGATCAAAAGAAGTGTCATTAACTCCGTAACTAAGAATTTGTGCTATTTAATTCCAGATGGAGCATGTGTCCTAACTAATACATAAATATCAGTTGTTTATTAAACAATTTTATTTTGCTTTAGTTCAAGAAAATAATCGCCTGCTGCCTAAATATCGTTTATCAATAAACATGGAAAAGTTTTAACCAAAGATTTTATACGCTTATATCTTAAAGTAAATTAATTTAATAGACTTAAGAAAATTAACATTCAACTTTAACACAAGATAAGTATCTGAGTCACTTAGGGATATACATAGATTTGGGTGGAAACGTCCATTTTGATATTCGTCGGCGTTTTTCAAATAAACCTCAGGAGTTTTTGAAACCGTTTCGCGAACCGAACAGAAATCTTGTTATATAAATCGAACCACCGATTCGAACTTTCATAAAAATATTTGAAGTTTCCAAATATGTATGTTTATATCAGCATCTGATGGTTAAAGAATGTCTAGAGAAAACTTAATTGATATCAGTTAAAGGATCGATAAAATGTACTTAAGTTGTTTAAGTGATCTGTCGTAAGTGCCTGAAAACTAGGAATACGGCAGTCATCAGTGAATAACACATTGTTTGACTGATATATATATATTTTATTTGGATAATTATAAGACGAATTAAGGAAATCAGGCTGAAGCTAGAGGTTCTTTAAGATTAATACGAGCCGATACTAACAGATATATAAGTTGACAGAAACGCGCAACAAATAAACGTTAAGAAACATATGTATCACAAGATGGAAGCACGTCACTTAAAGATCAATGAAGATCAGGTAAATCAACATTGATATCTATTCAGTTTCTAACAATCAAGAACAGATGTTTGTTTCAATTAGATATAAGTAGGATATAGTTGAGTACAAAGACGCACAAATATACAAAAGAGACAGGTGCATTATTTAGAGTGGGATCGTGTGTGTCCAGCTGATCAAGTATTTGCATTATGGATGATCATTTGAAGTCATAATGCATACCATATATGTATGTATGTACCTATGTGTTTCTAACTGTGTGGATCTTATAGAAACTGAAAGTGTTAATTCCATTTAACGGCCATTAGCAATTACAATGGACGCATTCTCAAATACGAACTAAGGTTGTTCATGAGTCACATTGGAGCTTGGTGTTCCGGTTCGCGTATGGGATTTTGGGTTCTAAAGGGTAAACCACAAGTAAGTAAATTGACTTTGACATATTTAAAGCATTTCGTACTGAGGTTAGTTTGTTGGTTAGTTGGGTTAGTTGGCTCATCAAGCAAATTCACACGTTCGCCGCCAAGGCATGAGGAGATTTGGGGCAGCACTGGAGTGCGGGGGGGGGGGGCAGAACAATAACAATGCATTGTCTGTGCCCCTCAAGCGCTGGCCTATAAATACTCGCTGGCGGTCAGCAAAGTTCAACAGTCAGCCAACAGCCAGGTCTACAGTCAAGTGGACTCAACGCCATCATCCGAAAAAATCAGAAGCAGATCAGAAACAGGAACAGGAAGAACATTTTTGGATAGAACAGCAACAGCATGCAGATCTTTGGAATAACTCTGGCTATACTAACGGTGGTTGCTCTGGCGCCACCTGGTGAGGCGACCTTTGGCAAGCTGGGTCTGGTGCTGGGTGGTGCAGGTGGTGTTGGTGGTGGCGGCGGCTACGGCAGTGCCTATCCATATGCTGCAGCTGGCTACGGTGGCGGTGGTGGTTATGGCGGTGGCTACGGCGGTGGTTATGGCGGTGGTTATGGCGGTGGTTATGGCTATGGTGGTGGCTATGGATCTGGCTATGGCAACGAGAATGTTGTCAAGGTAATCAAGGTCTCAGTGCTGCCAGGTGGTGGCTATGGAGGTGGCTATGGAGGTGGCTATGGAGGTGGCTATGGAGGTGGCTATAGCGGTGGCTACGGCGGCGGTTATGGTGGTTTCGTTGGTGCCGCACCTGCCATTTCCACATCGGCTGTGGTTACGCCCGTGGTCACATCTGTGGCAGCGCCTGTCATAGCTGGCGGTGGTGCTGGCTATGTGGGTGGCATTGCCGGTGGTTTCGGTGGTGGTGCAGGCGCTGCACTGCCAGCTACCTATGGATTTGGCGCTGGCTATGGCGCCGGCGGTGGCTTTGGACTTGGCTTTGGTGGGCCCGCAGCTCTCGGCGGCGGCGGTTGGTGCTAGGCAATGCATACTGTACTCGAGACGAAAGCGAATTGTGGCTACAAAATGTAAACTTTTTTTTTTATTATTTGTAAATTTATAAATCGAAATGTAATTAAAAAAAAAAATAAAATAAAATTAAGCGCAAAAAAAATCGTGAAATAAAGCTAAAAATCATCAAGAAACAAATGTTTTCGTGAGCTAAAAAATAGAAAAAAACAGTGTATAAAATTAACCCCAAACAAAAACGAGCCTGAAATACAGTCAAAAAAATAAACATTGCAGTTTTATTTCTTTATATTTGACATTTTTTTAAATGTTTATTTTCGGTAATTGATGAGTGAAATTTCGTAATACTATGATTACCAAATTCCAAAGCTAACTCAGAGTGTTGACCTTCAAATAGTCGCCGAAGGGAGCCCAAAGGGGGGCAGGGTGTGAGAAATGAAATTGAGAGTATTACGAGAGTACAGACAGTTCATGTACAGAGCAAAGCACTGTGTGGACACATTCACTTAGCTCACAATAGTCAAATGGTAATGAGGTGCCAAAATGCCGTAACCAAACCCAAAATTCAAACTAAAAAAAAAAAAAAATAAACAATAATAATAATAGATGGCCCAAGTAAGAATGTATGTAGTACGCAAGTTGGATACAAATTGACTGCCAAGTCTAAGATTTTAAACCTGAAATTTGGAAATGTGTAAATTAGTTGTGATTTCATATTTGCCAAAGTCAATCAACCAATGACACAGCTGCCATAGAGAGAGAGAGCGAGAGAGAGAGAGAGAGAGAGCATCGTGTTGAAAGACAACGAAACAATTCGAATCAACTGAATTTCTACAACTGGAACTTCTCTGAATTTCACTAGTATAACTAGTAAGAACTTGGCAACACTGGACGACAGAGTTGCCACACTGTTGAACTGTCAGACGTTACTTGCAGTTGCAAATTGTCTGATATGAAATTGACATAATTGTTGAGAGAAAGTTAAGATAAACATTTAGTTCCGATTTGCATCAATTTTTTTTTAATTAATCTAGATCTAATTAGATTTATTTAGAACATTGCGAGGTGGCAGCTCTAACATTTAATTGCAATTTATTTGTAATTACTCTTGAACAAAATCAGTTAACTGCAAGGGGAGTGGAATAACATGTTTATATGATTGTTATGCCTATCGTTAAAGCTGATGTCAGAGTTTTCACACGACACCGACATTTTATTAAGAAAAAGTGTCGGTAAAAAACAGTCGTCTAAAACCAGCTTATTTTACTATCAATACTTGATAAATGCATTAATTTGCAAGGCGACAATACTGTAATATACCTTCTCTGGTACCGGACATTTATTGGACTGACTCGGTTATCTTCAAGATACAGGCTGGGGCAAAAGTAATCACCCTATTGGAAAACACTATAACTTTTGCATTTCGATTTTCACATTTGTGAAGTAAACAAATGCAGAATATCAACCGACTAGCCATGAGTTGGTTTAATCCGCAAGAACACGGAATAATTGTTTCCATTTTTTGCGCAATATTTGCTAAAGTTACTATAGTGTTTTCCAATAGGGGGATTACTGAACGATATTAAGGTTATGATTTTTCTTATAATTGTTAAGACCCTGAGCTCAGTAAAAGTTAGTAAATTAGGATTTCTTAATGTAGATTCGATTAAAAATATTTTTGGGAAAGTTCCTTTTATTTTTAATATTTGAGATATACAATAGATACTTATACACATCTTTATAATAACGAAAAGTTCGTTTATGTTCGTGTCGAGATTAGGGATCGATTTGATCATGAAATCTAACAAAAACAAGCCGAAGAATTGGGGCGGGAGCAATAGTAGGAGCGAATGCGATAGTAGGAGCGAAAGCGATAATAGTGAACAATATGCTACAGTCGAAGCCGACTATTATGAGAGATCCTTGACACCCCCATCTTGATCATATTTGGCCAATACATTAGGACTATAATATTACTCATATATGGTGATTTTGGTCCGGATATTCTTGAGAACCAAAATGTTGCTTATACAAGAGCTTATAAGAGTATTTTCAACGATTGTTGCAATGGGAGCTATATGATATAGGTTTTTGAATTTGATCACATTTTTCCAAAGTATTACTAGCATAATTACACGTCAAGCTTGCTAGTTTGTTCGGCATATCTTAGAATTTGGAGTATTGGGAAAAAAAAAGCTTGCAAGTTTGATCCGGATAGCTTAGAAAATGAAATATTACATATAAAGAAAAACCAGTCGGAAAGGCTTCAAAAAGGAAATAAGAGTACCGTTAATAGTACCCCATAGCGCGTAGTAACGTCAATATGCTCTTCTTCTTCCTTTGGTCCTACACTGAGTAATATTGAGTTTTGAATAACTTCCGAGTTTCTTATCCGACCGCGATGAAATTTAGAATACATTGGGACCCTGATGCTCGTCCTGTGTGCCAAAAATCAGGACTCTAGCTTTAATAGTTTTCGTTCTAAGGGATTTCAAAAATTTGTTTTTCGATTTACGTAGGCGGAAGGGGGCGTGTTTAACATAATTTTAACATAAGCTTGATCTGCGTAACCCATAGACGAACCACCATACCAAATTTGGTGACTCTAGCTCTTATAGTCTCTGAGATCTAGGCTCTCAAACAGACAGACGGACATGACGGACATGACGGACATGACTCCTCTGTTGATGCTGAACAAGAATATATATGTACTTTATGGGGTCTGCCGGCCTTCCTTCGACCTGTTACGCACATTATGACAAAACTTAATAGACCCATTTTGCTTTTTTTGAAGTAAAGGGTCTAAAAAAACCGGTGTCACACCCACGTATTTCAGTTCCATTTTCTATTGATAATTTAAGCCCAATGCAAAGAACTAGATCCAAATACTTTGTTTGTGTCTTGAGGTTTTAATTAATTCCCTTAAATGGATCTAGGCTCTCATACAGACGGACGGACAGTTGGACATGGTTATGTCGACTCGACTGTTGATGCTGATCAAGAATATTTGCACTTTATGGGGTCTGCCAGACTTTAATAGATCTGTTAGGCACATCATTTTTTTTTTGACAAACTTAATAGATCCTTATACCTTACTAAAATGTGAGAATGCTATAGTCGAATCTCCGACTATGAGATACCCGTTAACTAATTTATACATATATATCAATTTCATCGATGAATTTTAAACTTCAAACTTGCTAAAAACCTTAAACCGGTCATAGCTACCGTTAATTTATCCGATATTGATGCGATTATTTGGGATAATTGATAATAATTAAAGATAAAGAAAACCTTCACTACCAAAAAGAGCGTCATATTTGAACTGAAAGTGTTGTGGTTACTTGCATTTGCAAAAAGGGGCAAATATAGCAAAAGGGGCAAAAATTTAATTATGATTAAACTAACTTCTTAGTTAATTTCTGTACTATTAAGAATATTGCATTGCAACACTCTTATTCTAATGCCTAGCACAAATAGCTGATCTATCTTTAAGATTCATTCAAGCAAGTATGAATTGATTTCAGCACAAGTTCAACGACTTGTTTAAGCTTGGGTTAACCTAAAAGAAACTCGACACTCTTTACAGGGTATTAGTAACGTATTTATGGCAGTTCATACACGCTGTTCTTTTAGTCAAATTTAACTGGGCTATGTTTTGACTATGTAGACCTTATCTGGAATACGAAAAAAGAAACCAGTTGGTTCCTGCAAATCATAGAAAATTATGAAAATATCACGCCGGCGCATGTTGTAATATAATCTTTTGGCCCAATTTGCATACACGCTCTGGCCAAAAAAAAACGATCAGTCGACCGTATGTAATATTTAGCATAGTAAGAGATAACAAATAGCCACAACGCGCCCTTTTGATGCGGACGTGGGACTTGTTTTAGACTCGACTCGACTCGACTTGACTTGACTTAAGCTAAGAGTTGACTTGGGATTTATTTGTACATCATTTGCTCGCTCGGTTAGCACATCCATAGATATTCCCATTTCCATTACCATTACCATTACCATCCGTATGACTATGGATAGCCATAGTCACATTTGCCAGTAGCTACGTGTAGTCATGCACAAGATCTTGACTGAATGAATGGCAATACGAGCACCGGGTTGACTCAGAGTCTCAGTCTGACTCTATGTATTTGCCGGTATATAATGAACGTATAGACAACAGCGCCCATCTACGCATACACTGTACAAAAATACATATATAAATATACAAATACATACACATTTGGATAGCTATTTGCAATTAAGGCGAATATCTCAAGTGTACAACTTTTATTATAATTTTTATTAATTTTTTTATTACAATAAAAGTTTATTCAATATTTATTTTTATTACGCTATTGATAAATCGCTGTAACATTGATTTCAAACGCTTAATCTTAATTGGCCCGTTGCCATTGTGTGTCACTACACTGAGAACTTATTTTGTTTAAATAGGTAATATATATGAGAAATGTGTAATTTATTCTCTTATATTTAATATATAATAGGCACTTTATATTGTTTTATTAAAGCTAAAATTTCTTTATAAAAATATGAAATTGTTTTTTTTTGAATAATATAATATATAATATTATTGAGTTTGGAAACTATTATTAATAATATAAAAATAAATAAAGAGCTAATTTATATATGTATACAAACAATTTCCTTATTAAGAAAGTCTTACTAAATGTTTTTTCTAGTCATCAACTAAAATATACAATTTAATTTAATTTAATTACCAACGTTTTAACACATACAATTCTAGATTTAAGATTAGCGTAAATATTTAAAAAATCTGTTAATTCGTATAAATTAAAAATGACTATGAAAATACACTGAAATATAATTAAATTGCTATTTATATAATAATATTAATTAATCTTAAATTCTTAACTAACTAATAAATACGTAATTTTTATACAAAATTCAGTTTTTATTAAATTGATTTATTGCGGCAGTATTTTTTTTTCGAGTGTAGCGTCAATTTGGGATTTACCTGCGCTTCTTGCGAATCGTTTTTGACGGCTGACGGCAGACCAGGTTTATTTGCCCGAGAGAGGTGAGAAAATATTTCAGTTTATGGTTAAGTAGTTGAGTTGACAGACAGAGAGACAGATACGCCAAAAAATAAAAACGTATATAGATGGATAGCTAGATAAACACATAGATGGCTGGACGGATGGATGTGCGGACGGATGAGTGGATGGATGGATGGATGGATGGATGGATGTATAGATGGGGACGCGCCTTAGTTTTTGGCATTTCGGTGTGGCCCATAAGTAACTATTTATGAATTAAGCAAACAGCTTGACGAGACTCCAAAGTGTCGCTGCTGTTGTTGCTGCTGCTGCTGCTGCTTCTGTCGACGTCGTCGTCGTCGTCGTCGGGTCCAGTGTTAAGCAAAAGATTTGTATTATTAGAACTACACACATATATACACACACACACGCACACTGCTCTGGCGGCTGCTGTGTTGGCCTATAAATTTGTGCGTATCGCCATTTGGAAACATCAGTTGAGTTTTGTCCAGCCCAGGCAGCACACGATAACCACCACCCACATTCCCTCAGCGAAACACAAAGAAGACATAGAAGAGATGAAGCTGTTCGCTTGTACTGTTGTTGCGCTTTTGGCGCTCAGTGTGCCCGCCCAGGCTCTGCTTGGCGCCAAGTTGGCTCTGCTCAAGGCCATTGGCGGTGGCATTGGCGGTGGCAGCGGCGGCGGTGGCGGCGGCGGTGGTGGTTATGGCAGCGGTGGTTACTCCGGTGGATATAACCAGGGATACTACACACAGCAAAGCCGACCAGTATATAACAACTATGGAAGTGGATACGGCAGTGCAGGTGGTTACAGTGCCGGCTACAATGGTGGCTACAATGGTGGCTATAACGGTGGCTACAGCGGTAGTTATGGCGGCGGCTATGGCGGCGGCTATGGCGGTGGTTATGGCGGTGGTGAGCAGGTGATCAAGGTCATCAAGGTTGTCCAACAGCAGCCACAGAGCTATGTCCGTTCCAGCGGCGGCTATGGCGGTGGCTATGCCGGTGGTTACAGTGGTGCCAGCAGCTATGCCAGCTCCGGCAGCTACTCCAGCGCCGTTGCCGCTGCTCCAGTTGTCCAGCAGGCCGTGCCTGCTGTTACCTATACAGCACCAGCTCCCATCACTTACTCCGCACCAGCTCCAGCTCCCATCACATACTCCGCACCGGCTCCAGCTCCCATCACATACTCTGCACCGGCTCCAGCTCCTGTCACCTACTCAGTGCCCGCTCCAGCTCCTGTCACCTACTCAGTGCCCGCACCACAGCCGGTGGTGCGTGTTCAGCCAGCGCCAGCTCCTGTCACCTACTCCGTGCCCGCACCACAGCCCGCTCCGGTTCCAGTTAGCTACTCGGTGCCCGCACCACAGCCAGCAACACAGCAGTATGTGAAGACCATCAAGGTGATTGTCGATGAGGACAACAGCGGTGATAGCCATGTGCCAAGTCCTGTTTATGGTGCACCAGCTCCTGTTGTCAGCTCCTATTCGAGCGGTTCGTCGAGCAGCGGCTGGAATAACGGTGGCTGGAATAACGGTGGTGCCAACTACAACAATGGCGGCTGGAACAATGGCGGTGCCAACTCTAACAATGGTGGCTGGAACAATGGCGGCTGGAAGAGCGGTGGCATCTGGGAGAAACTCGCGACCGGCTGTTAAATGAAGGCTAATCTCCGGGTCCAACTTTACCTCAATCGCTGCCAATCGCCAAATTGATCACAGCAAATAACTGTGTCGATACGATATTGTTAACTACTTACGATCTACAAACTACGATCTACGATCAAATCTAATCTTAACTTACTTAACTATTTTTTTTTTTTTTAATAGTTCTTAAATACATACATCGTCGACAATTTTGTTCAAAAACTATTTGTTCTCTCCATTTCCCGCTGTCGCTGTGTAAATACCGAAAATAAAAAAAAACTCCTATTGTTTAAATGATAATTCTTTTTTTTTTGTCTATCAGACTGACCTTATTCGAGGGTTACATAATCGAGAACTTCAATCGTAAACGTTTGTTTTCAGTTGTTTTTTGTTTTTTGGGTATTTTATTTTCGTTTTCACCTTTTTTCAGTTTTTGGCTTTGGGCCATGGTCTGAGTTCGTTGTGTTCTACACACATGCAAATCAGTTATCACCTAGTTGCTAACTGTGATCTAATGTCGATGTTAACGAATCGACAATTTCAAAGGCGACGTTAATGAGAATTAACCTAGTACCATTTTTGTGTTTTTCCCAAAAAAAAACCAAAACTTTACCTTCACCTAGAGATGAGACAAGATACTGTAATAGTTCGTGACACAATGTTAGATATTATCGCTTATCAGTTTCCTTTTATAACGAATAGAGCTAACACATTTCCCAGAAGATACTTATATTATATTCTAAATGGTAAATAACTGAAATCGATATTATATTAATAACATATTGATGTTAATCGAAATATATTAACAGTGCCCTTCGTATGTCTTTCATTTGATCCATCAATCCATCACAAGCAAGAGTGTTATGTCATATCCACATATAAATATAACTAGAGTCCGCATAATGCGCTTTATTAAACTAAATGCTTAATGCAAAAACATGTTCAACAATTTCGATAATTATAACTTGAAACCTAATGTTTTAAATTGCGCATTCGTTCCATTAGTTTGTGTTCAGCCTTCTTCTCAATCGTCATATTAGGTAGCCTTGGTTTTTTGTTAGGTTTATCATTGTCATCGGGATTCTTACGTTTGCCATACTCAAGAATATATTGATTACCAGCTCCGTCCATTGTTTCGATGTTGATTGTATTCTACAAATGGTTAAACTTAGTATTTGTAATTTATTTGATTTTTCTAAAACCTATACTTACCTCTTTTGAAATAATCTTCTTAGTTTTTTTTTAAATATGTTTGTATGTTCCGTATTATAGGGAGTTCTGAATTAAAATGAGCATTTTGAAAATGAGTCCATATCAGTCGAAATCTATTATTGACATCTTAGTCAAGGGAGACTCTAATCAAACATGATGTGAGACTCAAAAACGAGTTCAGTAGGCTTCGAAAATTGCATATATTTACAATTAACTCCAAATTAGAACTACGTAGGCTGATTTACAAACATATGTATGAGTTTGGCCTTCGAAAGAGTTCACGACTTTAGCTATATAGTTATTGACTATGATTTGAAATAGAAAGAGATAGCAAACAGTTAAAGGGGTATTTACCAGTCAAGGTTTTTTATTTAATTTAATTTGATTAGAGTACCAAATTGAAATACATCAAATATACTTATATTTAAGTTACTTGTTCTTACTTATGTTCTAAACTTAAATTCCCAGGCTGTCGCGTGTAACGAGCAAGGTTTATTACTTCATAGTATCTTTGTTTTTTGTTTGGAGGGATGTCAACGTTAGCGGGCCCCCATGGGCGGTCAGCCAAAACGTACCACATCCGGTGATTTTGGCCATATAAATAACACAAGAAAGTGCCTTTAGTTGCAGTTGTTGGACTATACGATGGGCATACGGTTCGGCTACTTGATTTTATTTCTGCTGCTGCCTATGGTAACAGCAGGCAAAGCTGTGCAACACCCGCAGTATTTACAATATCCCGAAAAGTGGCAACTGGAACAACTAGAGTTGCAGCACGCACTCAGTGAGAGCAAACGTGCGGATAAAGGTGCGTATGCGTAATTTGAGAGTTTCAAACTGAATGACTCTCTTATTTTTTAGACAATGGTCCGTGGATACACATAAGTTCTGCTGTATTGGAGCTAGTGCCCGATAAGCAGACGCAGCTGTTGCTCCTGCAGGCGCATGAGGTAAGCAGCAGCACCACCGTGCCCCTGCACCACATCCAAGGGCACGTGGTGGCTCACGAACCGCGTCATGGCATCAGTGACAATCTGGATTTTGAGCAGCATATAAAGTCGCATGGACGCTAAAGAGAATTGCGATGGAAATTATAGAACCAAGAGCAGATATATTTTCATTAGAGTATATTGTTTATATACAGACATTGTGTATATTCCTTGTTATTAAAAAAAGGAATCCATAAACATCATTTAATGTGTTTGTCAACAAATATTTGATATATATTTAAATATTACAAGCACCAAATAATAACATTGCTAACAAAATAAACACTACATTTAAATAATCAGAATAATGGGGAAAATCTGAAATAAATATTTTAAATGTTTCAAAGAAATTACAATTGATTTTGGTTATTAGTTGAACTTTAAAACCCCTGTACAACCTATAGTATCGATGCTCTAAATATATATTTAGTGAGAACATCCACGTTTTAGCCTGAAAAAGGTTTTATTTACCATTAAAGTCACTTCAATGTCAGCGACAATAATCTTCTATATTTGAATAAATCAATAATTGTGAAAAAAATATGGTGAAACAAGTCGGAAAGGCTACAGTCGAAGTCGACTATGAGAAAGGAAGGAAGAGTAACCCTGATAGTACCCATAACGCGTTGTAACGTCAATATGCTCTTCTTCTTCCTTTGGTCCGACACAGAGTAATATTGAGTTTTGAATAACTTCCGAGTTTATCATCCGATCGCGATGAAATTTGCAGGATACATTGGGACCCTGATGCTTTGTTTTTCGTTTTATGGGATTTCAAAAATTTTGTTTCCGATTTACGGAGGCGGAAGGGGGCGTGTCAAAATTTTAACATAAACTTGATCTGCTTAGCCCATAGACGAACCAACATACCAAATTTGGTGACTCTAGCTCTTATAGTCTCTGAGATCTAGGCGCTCATACATACAGACGGACATGACGGACATGACGGACAGACGGACATGACTCGGCTGTTGATGCTGATCAAGAACATATATACTTTATGGGGTCTGCCGGACTTCCGTCGACCTGTTACGCACATTTTGACAAACTTAATAGACCCTATTTACTTTTTTTAAAGTAAAGGGTCTAAAAATAAATGTTATAAATCAGTGGTGGGCATTCCATAGCTCTTTCGGTCACATAAATAAATACCAAATTGGTTAAGAAATCTTGAGAGACAACAAACATTTATATATTAAACTTTAATTTTTGACTAATCGATCCTATAACAGCTATATGAGTTTTCGTTTAGCATTCGCAGTTCAGCTAAACGATAGTTTGTCCTCTTTCAGACTTTTTATAGCCTGTGCCCATTAAAAATGGGCAAAAAAGGCTATAATGAATTTGTGTGAATGTATGTAACAGGCAGAAGGAAGCATCTCCGACCATATAAAGTATATATAGTCTTAATCAGTATCAATAGCCGAGTCGATTGACACCTGTCCGTCTGTCTGTCCGTCTGTCAGTCTGTCCGTCTGTCCGTCCGTCCGTCTGTATAAACGCGTGGATCTCAGTAACTATAAGAGCTAGAGACTTCAAATTTGGAATGTAGGCTCCTGAATACCATACGCAGATCAAGTTTATTTTCAATTTTCGATATTAAGTCCCGTTGGTTTTAAAATTAGAAAAATCACCATAACATAAGCAATGTTAAAGCTAGAGACTTGAGATTTGGCACACATGATAGAAAGCTTGGGATTAATGATTCCTGAAAATTTCATGGCGATGCCACGCCTCCTTCGCCCAAAACACGAACAGGCTGAAAACAAGAGCAGTTTAATAGCTAGAGACTTGAGATTTGGCACACATGGCAAGTTTCCTACTCTCAATGTGTGCTACAAATTTCAGTACGATCGGATATCGAGCTCAGAAGTTATTCAAGAAACAAATTTATGCAGCGCAGCAGATGCGTCGCAGCGCAGTCGCAGCGCATTAGCAGCGCAGTCGCTGCGCCACTGCGACGATATAACGAACGAGAAGACGCGTTTGTTCATGTATGTTTGATTTGCCTTTCGTCTGCTGTGGCGCTAAACATAAACAATCAGCAGCTGCAGTCCAGTGTTGCCAGACTATCGCAAGCTACCGACTCTCGATGCAAGCAAAATCGACTTTAAGCGATATATTTAAATCCTATTACAGTATAATTTGCTTAGCTGCCTCGAGTACTTTGCACACAACTTCGAGGCAGCTATCTTAAAAATGCAGTTAACTTAATTTTATTTTTGGACATATTTGGTTGTTAAACCAGTTACGCCCTTCGATTTTAACATCTTGTACCATTTCACAATTGAAAATGTATGTATAGAGCGAAAGTCACGATCAAAATATCAAGGAAAAAAACGGACAGCCGCAGAAATTCAAATTGCACGAGTTGCCACACTGCATTCTAATTATTTACGAAAATTTGCTTCTTTCTCAATAGATGGCGCAGCAAACTTACATGATTTTCATAGGAAACCATACATAAATACTGCCGATATGAGGCGCTTAAGTGTAAAAGGCTGCTAAGTTGGATGCACCAAACGTAATTATTTTCATACTAAAGAGATCATGATGCAGAAAAATTTAAATATCAGGCAGCTATCTTGACGATGCAGCTAAGTATCGAGGCAGCTAAGCAAATTATACTGTATAATAAAAATACTTGTCCTTGAAGACCTGCACAGGGTTTGCTACTGTCGCGCGCGCTCGACTGATCGTCTTGTTAACACTAGCCGTTATAGTCATGTACTCAACTGCCATGTTTTCTTATGAGTTGTGACTGAATAACGAATGCAATGTTAATTAGATATCATACTGCTCGCTCAAGTTGAATTTTTGAAGAAGATGTTATATTCACTGAACCTCAGTGCCTTATTTATTTCACCACAATGAGAGCCTCAGAATTCGCGAGTGACGAAAGAGAAAGATTTGTATATTAACTGCGCCATTTCGTTTTGTGCGACTGTTAAATATGAAATACAAATAAAGAAAACCAATATACAACCATACAACCAGATAAATTCCTCATATTTTGCAATATTATGACATATATACTTTTTATACGATACACAAAACAAGGAACTCACTAAAGAGGCTGTGGTGAGTGGTTATATCACCTTTTTTATAAACTCACCTTTTGCTCGTTAATATGGAGAGCATTTAATAAATATTATACGAATACAAGTACGATAAACTTATGTGATTTATTGTAGAAAAAAAAGTTGTTTATATAAGATATATGATTGCGTATTAAAAAAAAAAAAATTATCTATGAGAACTGAGGGATGGGACGACTATCACAGTCCTAGTGCAGATCCAGCTGATGATGATTGTTTTCCAGCATATGAATTTGATGCTCCAACTCGAGCTGTTGCTCCACATGCTGCTCCTCGAGCTGGTGCTCCACCTGTTGCTGTTCATGCTCCTCCCGATCCTTGAACTCATAGAGCGTGCTATAGCTGAAGGCACCCTTGCCATGATCGATGCCAGGCACTGGCTGTTCATCATGATGATGCTCCAGCTCCAGCTCCAGCTCCGGTTCGTAGTGTTGTTCATGATGTTCGCTTGCCTCGGCGTATTCAACTCCCTCATCGCTGCTGCTGCCATAATCCGCCGGAAAACTGTGCTCACTCAGATGATCACCCAGGACGCCCAGGTGTTCGTGTTCGTGTTCGTGTTCCGAGTGCTCATGGCTGGCACCCAAATCCAGTTTGGACAATGCCTCGCCACCGCTCAAGGTGCCCGCATAGGTGCCCAACAATCCCGCCGCTGGGATGCCGCCAATGTAGCCCGCCTGTCCACACAGTGCCTGGGCCAGCAAAAGGATCAGTTTCAAACGCCAGGTGAACATTTCGATTGTAGATTGTGAATTGTAGATTGTGGACTGTGCAGCAGTTGCAAGTTTAGCTACCGACGCGGCGAAATGGTGCAAGTCGACTATTTTCTTTTCGGCAAGAGCTCTGGCATTTATACGCTGGCTTTTGGCACACATTTTCCTGCATTTTCCAGCCGCAACAGCAGCAGCAGCAGCAGCAGCAACAACGACAACGGCCACAGCAACAACATTTTTGAGCTGCGCTTTTGTTTGGCTTGGCTTGACTTGGCTTGGCTTGGGCCATCCATGTTGCAATGGACATCTGCCGACAACGACGACAGCAACGCGGCTGCAGCTGATAATTTTGCTGCACTTATTGTGCAGATTACGTATACGCCAGCGCGGACAGCACGGCCAACGATTGAGCCAGAGCCATAGCCAGAGCCAAAGCCAGAGCGAGAGTCGACTAGCTGACCATTGAATAGCTGCAATTATAAGAGGCGTCCGAAACCGACACCACCAGCACCGCCACCGCCACCGCAGCAGCTGTTGCAACGTGCGTATACGTAATATTTGTGGCAGTGGCTCCAGTTCTATGCCAGTCGAAACAGCCTTGCGTAATCACAAACGCTGTCTTTCATTTGAGCTCCATTTGTTTGTCTATATTGATCTTGTCAAGGCGCTATCGATGCGGAAGCAGCCAACACAACCTCCCATCTCCTTCTACTCCCTCTCATCCTCATCCTCATCCTCATTCTGCTCCCTCCACACCGACTCGAAGCTGGCACCAAGTAGCTCGCAGCTCGCAGCTCGCACGCAGACGCCAAGTGGCAACTAATTGGGTTGATCAACAAAACGGAAACGAGGGCCAACAAGTGTAGAATGGCCAAAATAAAAGACAGCGACGAGGGTTGCTCGATGAATGCTGAAACATTAGAAAACAACTGACAACTGAAAATTGGCAGTAGATTCATACATTAATTTGAACTGATTGAGCAACTGCAATCTATTCGACACGCATCTTAGCTGTGGCAACAACTCTCGGCTAGCAATTAAAATCGTTAGCCACCAGAGCGACAAAACAGATACAGATACATATACTACATAAATATAGAAATATAGATACATATACAACAATATAACAACAGATGGTAAGAGTTAACTGATGCGACTTACACGTTGCATACAGTCACAATTTGTGGCACCAATGCCAACGAAAGATTGCAAAAGACACAATCGTAGAAATAACAAATATAAGTAGATAAAGTAATACATTTACACACATAGACAAAAGTACATATGCTTCAGTAAATGTATCTTTGTCAAGCAATATGCCGATTTTTAAAGATTTTGACAAATAAAATATAATTTAATTTGTTGTCAACAATCATGCTTTCCATATCATAGATCATTTTGCTAACTTATTGATTGATTGATTGATTTTAAATTTCTATAAAAAATTCAAAGTTCCCATGAATCATTCAAATTATTTATGTACTGTGAGTATTTGCATGCCGATTGAACTGATTGAACGATCAAAAGCAAATCATTTAATTGAATCATTTCTTAAGCACTGCTTTGAATATTAATTAAATTCCATTTAGGTATAATTGTTTCTATCATATACTATAAAAAATATATACATACATTTGTTGAGAGGGAATACTTTGATCAAAATATACTTTAAAATATAAGATCGCTTAATATATACAGGCTGCAATTTAGATGCAAACGAATTCGATATTTTTAATAACGTTAAGTATTCAAAACAATTCATAAAAATAAATACCAGTTTATTGAGTTTTCTTAAAGATATTAACCTTAAAATATATGTAACTATATACAAATTATTAATTACAAATAAATGTCTATTAATTTTGTATACAAATAAAATATTTAAGAGTCTTCAAAGAAACATAGCAAATATATTTAAAATGTACTTAAAGCTGGTCTATAGACAGATAATTAATTTCTTTAATTGTATAATTAATAAAAATAATAAGTAAACAAAAAATATATGCAGAAATTCATTAATTCATTTAAAAATATAAAAGTCAATCGAATGAATAAACAACTGCATTAGAATACTCATTGAATGCATTTCAAAAAAAGCCCAGCTGTTAATACTAGTATTTCTCAATTAAATAAATGCATGCTGAACTCAAGTTATTCATAGTGTAAGAAAATGTAATGGTTCGAGTATTTCGAAAAACACTCACTGCATGCATGTACGGGTACTCGTATTCGTACTCGTACACGTCTAACAATTAGCTTACACTTTTATTCATCACAATTTTTGACACATTACCTGCCACAACTTTTCAGCTGTCCAACTTGCAAGCACTCACCGTTGCCAGTTGCTGTTAGCGTGTCAGCAGCAGCGGCACCAGCAGCAACAGCAGCAGCAACAACAACGACAACAGCAAACACAACAACTGCAACAACAGCAACACTAATAATATCAAGTCAAGCGGGGCAGTGGGGCGCCCCATAAAACTTTTGCGCACACAAATTACCAATGTAATAAGTTGTTACAGTTGTTGTTGTTGTAGTTGTTGTTGTTGCTACTGCTGTGGCTGTTGTTGTAAGTGATTGCTGCGCGTACTCCCACAACTACAACTACAACTACAACTACAATTACAAATGCAACAACGGACAACTTTGTTATTAATTCGCATTTTGTCGGCAGCATTTCCTAACGCAAATATTTTTTCTTGCCTTAACGCTTTTGTTTTTATGTACCCTGTAAGCAAAGAATAACACAACAGGGGTATAACCAAATTGTGAATATGTTTAAAACTACTCGTAATACTGTCTTAATATAGAAACTGATCCACTTCAATTCCCAAGATGAAATATGAAACTATATTGAAGCGCTGTAAAAGAAAATTAAAAATAATCTCTTCGCTAATATTTTTTACGATTTTTTGTAAGTTGCTAAAAATGACTATTTTAGCCACTTTTCCGTTTTCTTCATAAATAAATTTTTCTGTGATCATCATAAAAAATATAAGCGAAGAGTTTTTTTTAACATTTTTTTTTTTGCAGTCACTATTAGTTTTGTTTGGAGAAACTTTTTGGCATCAAAACATTTTATGATTTAACACGAGGAAAGAAGATTCAAAACTTTCACAAAAGTTCTAAATTTCAATGGGTATTTAATGGGTTAAGGAAAGTTTTGTATTATTCAATCGGAGTTTAAATGACCTTTTCATTGATGCCGAAATTATAAGTTGATTTAACTTTAAGTTTTGTCAAAATATATGCGCCAACTTGTGTAAGTATCTTTTGGTCAATGTGTCCAGACCGAATTTCACAATGATGCCAACCCCCTTTACCCAAAAATTGAAGAAAAAAGTTTTGCAAGGGACTTACATCGGGGATGAATTCGACACTGACCTCCACAGCCGCAATGGTATATAAATATTTTTTTAAAAATTATGTTGAAATGAAAAGAACTGCGGGAAAGATACGGATACTGAATAGAAACAGTCGAGCACACTTGACTGTAGTATATTGACTAGTTTTCACAAGCCTCGACTTTCCGGTATCTGTATATCGAAAATTATGTTATATTAGGTCAACTTTCAATTTCGGAACGATTTTGCGAAAATACATTTTTAATACTTTCCAGCCTGTTTTCCTTAATTTTGTTTACGGTATCTGTATATCGGAAATTATGTTATATTAGGCCAACTTTCAATTTCGGAACGATTTTGCGAAAATACATTTTTAATACCTTTTGCAATTTATACTTTCGAAAAAAGTTTTACGGATTGAATTGACTTGACATTGAGGTGGTTACTTGAAATCTGACTAGGTTAAGACAATTACATATTTACGTAATTATTACATATTTTATGAAATATTTTTATGTTTTTTCTCAGATATACTCGTAATATAATTAAATTTTTTTAATTTTTAAAATAAATACACATGTATCCTAAGAATTGTGATGTTATAAGTTCCGCAAGTAATCGTGAAATTTAATGGGATATTTACTACGACTTCCTATTTGACAGTTTCTGTTAATCTATGGAAATGGGAAATTCTGTGGGTAATCCGTAGAGAAATAAAGGGAAATTCTGGCAACATATTCGAATTGAAACTCGTAAAATAAAAGGGTTAACCGGAACAGACTTGAATACACAGGGTGGGGCAAAAGTAATCACTCTATTGGAAAACGCTATAACTTTTGCATGGGGCCAAATGTCAAATCGAAAAGCCATGAATCGGTGTTCTCCCCAAGAACGTGGAATAATTGTTTCAATTTTGTTGCGCAACATTTGCAAAAGTTATAGCGTTTTTTAATAGGGTGATTACTTTTGCCTCGTCCTGTAGTAACAGCATTTTATGTGGAATACTCTAGTGGCATCGCTTGAGAAAATTCATTTTTGTAAACAGGGTATCCGCAAGTCGACCAATTACAGCAGTTATAAATAGCATTGCTGCCTTTCTTCCCTTCTTCTTACTGAGTTGGGAGAATTTCAAAGAGCAATGTCTATATATATGGATAAAGTAAAGTTATATCTCAGTAGAGGGTATGCGCTGGTCCAACATTCTTAACTCTGGCATATCTTCATACCTGTATTTTTTTTGAGCCCCCACGCCCACTGGTCAGTGCGAAGTGGGAAATGATTGGTGATCAGTAGTGATAGGCTTAGAGGGTTGGGAAAGCGATTAGTAAACTTTTGTCGTTATGGATTTTGTTGGTTGTTGGGTTGTCAAACAGCTGGTCACGTGTTGTGACTCAATTGAAAGTGGAGCAGCTGATTAAGCACAATTCTTATGACTAGATATCGTTGGGCAAATAAACATCAATATGGAAACGTGCCATTTGCTGAAGATGCTCCAGGTTAATTGCTATATAAGGGTGTGTTGCAGTCGCAACTTTCAAGCAGAATGTCGCCCTTACTATTGCTGCTGCTGTTGCAGCTATCGTGGAATACGAAAGCTAGTGATGAATTGCCTGAATTCCCCGATGCAGAAGTAGCACCCATTGCATCCTCCAAGAGGAATCCGCTAGTTCAGCTGAGCTCGTTGCAAAATGAGCTTCGCAACTGGGACATCGGTTTACCTCAGGCTCTTACCTCCTCCCGGTTGTCCAGTATATGCAACACCATTATGGATCTGGCCGTTGTCCAGTCAAAGTACATTCCGGATATGTCGCGCATGAATTTTGTGCTGCAACAAAATGAATGCCGCAATGTGAGCATACCCCTTTCTCGGGCAATTGAGTTGTGGGATACGCCCGGATTCTCGCCGGAAAGACCAACTGTCATTTTTATCACCGGCTGGGGCTCAAGCATCAATAGGTCCAATGCTGGACCCGTGGCCAAAGCCTTCGCCTGTCGCAATGACACAAACTTTCTGGTAAGACCTCCTTCCGATCAAATTTTTAAATTATAAACAGACAATTGAGCACAAATTGAACTCAGCAGGAGATAAATATTTGAAATTAGTTTCATAATTTAAAATTTACATTTGCTGACAATTTTATATACAACAAATGTAAATGTTTTGAATTACTTAGTTTTGGAACCGTTTCTAGTTTTTTCGCCATAAATTAGATCAATATTTGTAATATTAAACTTAATGCAGTTAGTTAGCTCGCCAATTCACAGCTGGAACTGAACTTGTTAAGAATTTATTGACTATCGTTTCCTTATAGATTTTGGATGCAGCGAACTTTATACAGACATTCTACACGTGGTCGGCTCTCAATACGGAAGCCATTGGAAAGATCGTGGCGGAGGCGCTGCTCCCACTGGATCGCAACTATGTCACGAAGAATGTTCATCTGGTTGGACACAGTCTGGGGGCACAAATCGCGGGTGCTACGGGCAGGTATTTCAGGGAGTTGACGGGTAAGATGCTGTCTCGAGTGACGGGGCTGGATCCAGCCAATCCGTGTTTCTATGATGGCAGCAAACTTCCCGGTACGAGGTCAGGCGATGCCAAATATGTGGATATCATATACACCAATCCGGGTGTTGCAGGCACCAGAGAAGAGGTAGGCGATGGAAACTTTTATGTTGAGGGATTGCGACCCATCAAATCTGGATGTTCCGGTCTAAACGCAATTAGCTGCTCCCATGAGCGTGCCGTGGAATACTTCAGGGAATCCGTGTATCCTAACAATTTGCGCAACTTTAAAGGAAGATATTGTGCACTTTATGCGAATCTATGGACAGGAAATACCTGCAGTAACATTAGAACAGCCGTCATGGGCTATGCGGCCAATAGAAAAGGTCTCTACTACGTCGATGCTAACAGCGCCGAGCCCTATGGCACGGAGGCCAATCCGAATACCTTTACGGCTAGCAATAGTACTTGCGGTGCTTGCAACGTAGACATCTAATTGGGATTATTCATTAATTGAATATACTTAATCAAATTTATAAAAATTATATGAACTCAAGAGAGTGAACATTAAGGTAACTTTGTTTCATTTTAAATATTTTCAATACATTACAACTTTTAACTAATGGAGAATTAAATCACTGTAGTAGATTTTAAACATCATGTTTTAAATGTCTTGTGAAGGTCTCTGATAATTGTGTATGTGAAAATCATTTTGACGTACAAAATTCATAAATATCAAGACGGCCAGTCGAGCGCACATGACAGTAGAATACCCTGAGCAGGTCTTAAAAACGCATTTTGATTATAATGGAATTGTTTTTACTTATCTATATATATATATTAAATATATTAAATTGATCGCTCATTTCGACGTTGCTTGTGATAGTCTGGCAACACCAGAATGCGACTGTTGCTGCGAAAATTGCTTATTATTTTAATAGACAATCGGTCATATTAATTATTATACTTATTATAACCATTACTTTGAGTATTTAATGCTCGACAATAGTGCTGCAAAATATTAAAACAAAGTATATCCCTTATTTATGGGTCAATCGTGATGAAACTTGCAGCAAATTGTTCCATTTTGTTAAATTGTTAAGTTAAGCTGTGTTATCTTCAGAAATATGAATTTAAGCAATCGCTAATATTAATTTTACGTTAGCCAGTAGCATTCAGCTTTTCACACAATGTATAGCTTTCAGTGTAGTAGCTTTCAGCATTTTTTCATCGACACAATGTATAGCGCCACAGCGGCTGATAGCGCAAATCAGATTATCATATGAGCGCTCGCTTGCGCAAATGGCATTTTCATATGCATTTTCTCGCTCTGACCAACAATTAAGAAATAATTGATTTAAAGCAAATTTCTTAATAACTCCTTAAAACTTGCAGCAAATTGCTGAGCGTGTTATCTTAAAATTTGGAGCTGTAATAGTTTTTTTCGAACTGCGTGAACGGGGGTGAGATATCGAAAATTGAAATTAAACTTGTTCTGCGTATGGTATTTCAAATTTTAACTCTTTGGCTCTTATAGTTGCTGAGATTCACGAGTTCATACAGACGTACGGACAGACATACGGTCAGACGGACTGACGGACAGACATACGGTCAGACAGACGGTCAGACGGACGGACGGACAGGCGGACGGACGGACGGACGGACGGACAGGCGGACGGACGGACATGCGGACGGACGGACAGGCGAACGGACGGACAGGCGGACGGACAGGCGGACGGACAGGCGGACGGACAGGCGGACGGACAGGCGGACGGATGGACGGACGGACGGACTGACGGACGGACGGACGGGCGGACAGGCGGACGGACGGACGGACAGACGGACGGACGGGCGGACAGGCGGACAGGCGGACGGACGGGCGGACAGGCGGACGGACGAACGGACGGACGGACGGACGGACAGGCGGACGGAAAGACAGGCAGACGGACGGATGGACGACGGACAGGCGGACGGACGGACAGGCAGACGGACGGATGGACGACGGACAGGCAGGTGTAAATCGACTCGGCTATTTGTACTGATCTAGAATATATATGTGTACTTTATATGGCCGGAGATGCCTCCGTCTGCTTGTTACATATATTCACACAAATTATCAGATATATTATTAATAAATTATTTGTTTTATAAAATAAACGTATATGTAACCTATAATATGTCACGTTCTAAGTTCCGGAAGTAATCGAGAAAATGAATGAGATATTTAAGACGACTGCCTTTTTGTTGCCCTGTTTGCCCTTGTTAATCTGAAAAGCCTTCAAGCTTTCTATGGCGAGGGAAATTATGTGGGTAATCCACAAAGAAATTAAGGGAAATTCGGTCAACATATTCGAGTTGAAGCTCGAAAAATAGAAAGGAAAACCGGAATAGACAGCATTTTATGTACAATTTTTGAGTAACGTCGCTTGAGATACTTTATTTCTGTAAAGAGGGTATGCGTATGTCGACCAATGACATCAGTTATAAATAGCATTGCTGCCTTTCTTCCCTTCTTCTTACTGAGTTGGGAGAATTTCAAAGAGTAATGTCTATACATATGTATAAAGTATCTGCATTCTATTGGATAATATTTTATTGCAATCTTTAAATCTCAGTAGAGGGTATGCGCTGGTCCAACATTCTTAGCTCTGGCATATGTTTATACCTGTATTTTTTTTGAGCCCCCACGCCCACTGGTCAGTGCGAAGTGGGAAATGATTGGTGATCAGTAGTGATAGGTATAGAGGGTTGGGAAAGCGATTAGTAAACTTTTGTCGTTATGGATTTTGTTGGTTGTTGGATTGTCAAACAGCTGGTCACGTGTTGTGACTCAATTGAAAGTGGAGCAGCTGATTAAGCACAATTCTTATGACTAGATATCGTTGGGCAAATAAACATCAATATGGAAACGTGCCATTTGATGAAGATGCTCCAGGTTAATTGCTATATAAGGGTGTGTTGCAGTCTCAACTGTCAGGCAGAATGTCGCCCTTACTATTGCTGCTGCTGTTGCAGCTATCGTGGAATACTAAAGCAGAAGTAGCACCCATTGCATCCTCCAAGAGGAATCCGCTAGTTCAGCTGAACTCGTTGCAAAATGAGCTTCGCAACTGGGACATCGGTTTACCTCAGGCTCTTACCTCCTCCCGGTTGTCCAGTATATGCAACACCATTATGGATCTGGCCGTTGTCCAGTCAAAGTACATTCCGGATATGTCGCGCATGAATTTTGTGCTGCAACAAAATGAATGCCGCAATGTGAGCATACCCCTTACCCGGGCAATTGAGTTGTGGGATACGCCCGGATTCTCGCCGGAAAGACCCACTGTCATTTTTATCACCGGCTGGACTACAAGCATCAATAATAACAATGCTGGACCCGTGGCCAAAGCCTTCGCCTGTCGCAATGATACCAACTTTATGGTAAGACATCCTTTCTGTCAAATTGCTTAATTATTAACAGATAATTGAGCATAATTGGGCGTAGCATTGAACTCGGTAAGAGATGAGTATTTGAAATCTGCTTCATAATTTAAAATTTACATTTGCATACAACAAATGTGCATAATGAAAATAAAATGGGTAAAATCTAAAAAATTGACCTACTCATCGCCGTGAAATGAGGTTAAAACTTAGGTAAATAATAACGCAAATAACTCATTTGTAGAATCATGCCAGTTTCGATTTGATCCTTCTATAGAATAACAGGGAAAAGTAACTTATTTTGTATACCCTGTGTGGGTATATTAAGTTTGTTAAAAGTATGTAACAGGCAGAAGGATGTCTGGAAGATCAACATCAACAGCCGAGTCGATATAGCCATGTCCGTCTGTCCGTCCGTCCGTCTGTCCGTCCGTCTGTCCATATGAACGAAAGGATCTCAGAGATTGTAAGAGATATAAACTTGAACATGATCTCCCAGCACTTCCTTTGTTTGCAGACAAATCAAGTTTATTTTAAATATTTGATATCAAGCCCCGTTTGTTTTAAAATTAGAAAATTAGATTATTAATTCACCATCGTTCTTTTATAGATTTTGGATGCAGCGAACTTTATACAGACATTCTACACGTGGTCGGCTCTCAATACGGAAGCCATTGGAAAGATCGTGGCGGAGGCGCTGCTCCCACTGGATCGCAACTATGTCACGAAGAATGTTCATGTGGTTGGACATAGTCTGGGGGCACAAATCGCGGGTGCTACGGGCAGGTATTTCAGGGAGTTCACGGGTAAGATGCTGTCTCGAGTGACGGGGCTGGATCCAGCCAATCCGTGTTTCTATGATGGCAGCAAACTTCCCGGTACGAGGTCAGGCGATGCCAAATATGTGGATATCATATACACCAATCCGGGCTTTGCGGGCACCAGAGAAGAGGTAGGCGATGGAAACTTTTTTGTTGAGGGATTGAGACCCATCAAATCTGGATGTGTTGGTCTAGAAGCACTTAGCTGCTCCCATGGGCGTGCCGTGGAATACTTCGCGGAATCGGTGTATCCTAACAATATGCGCAACTTTAAAGGAAGATATTGTGCATTATATGCGAATCTATGGACAGGAAATACCTGCAGTAACATTAGAACAGCCGTCATGGGCTATGCGGCCAATAGAAAAGGTCTCTACTACGTCGATGCTAACAGCGCCGAGCCCTATGGCACGGAGGCCAATCCGAATACCCTTACGGCTAGCAACAGTACTTGCGGTGCTTGCAACGTAGACATCTAATTGGGATTATTCATTAATTGAATATACTTAATCAAATTTATGAAAATTATATGAACTCAAGAGAGTGAACATTAAGGTAACTTTGTTTGATTTTAATCATTTTCAGTACAGAACCACTTTCAACAGGCATATTCAAGATCTGTTTGTTGAATTTACGGTTCCCCAAATAATGTGTCATTCTATGTCGATTTGACCTCACAAATAAGTGAATCAAATTATATCTGAGTACTTAATGTTTTAATTAGATCGACGTTTCATTGTTGTGGTCTTATATGCATAATATGAATGTACTAAGGCGCGTGTTTTAAATGTCTTGTGAAGTTCTCTGAAATTTGTATGTGTGAAAATCAAGGCATTTAATCGATCGGATAATAAACTCGGAAGTAATTCAAACAAGGCAAACTTTCGGGATATCGACCGTAATATACCCTGTGGCAGTATAGGGCCTAGCTCAAGTTCGCTTCCCATGTAATTCTCTTGTAATTCGTATTTTTTTTTCAATTTGTAAGCAGAGTGGGCCTGGCATCGTAATGAAATTTTCTGGACACATCGACCCCAAGATACTTATCATGTGTGCCAAATCTAAAGCCTCTAGTTATACAACTGTTCGGGTTGTGAGCATTTCTTGATTTGTCGGCGAGGGGGGCGTGGCATCCAAAATTAAAGATAAACTTGATCTGTCGGACAGACGGATATGACTATTTCAAATCGGCTATTGATGCTGATCAAGAAAATATATATACTTTATGCGATCGGCCTTTTGGGAGGATTCTTTTGCCTGTTACATACTGTTAACAAATTGAATATACACCACAGGGTATAAAAATGAGTGTAGGTTCGCGTGTCTATAAGTTTTACAGAACAAGTACAGGGTCTCTTAGTGTCGGCTTCGACTGAAGCCCAGGGCACCCTACAATCGCACGTGCCCCAACTGAAGGGCTTGTTTATATTAATATCATTGAAATGTAATCAAATTCGTCTCTAAAAATCAGGAAACTGTGATCATTAACATCAAATATTTGTCAAATCATATAACTAATTGTTTTTATGGAAATTTCCATATTATGCACTCTTTAATGACCTTCAAATGTTTTATAAATTACTAGACAATTGATTGATACAGCTCGGTGAATACTCTTTAATGTGAAGAATGTTAAAATACTTTAAATATATGTATACAAAAACTATTCGGAAAGGCTACTTCCTTTTGCCGGTTACACACTTTTATTATTGACAAACTTGGTAATTTATGTAATTACATTTTCAAGTGTAGAGTAAGCTGTTGCGTAGGGTATCTGTATATTTATATATGTATTTATATGACTGTGTATTGTTTGGGAAATTTTTGTGACTGCGCTGATGTCAACCAGTTCTTTGTGACGTCTATTCAGGCTCTCGAATTGAATTTACAGTACGTCTGCAGCATAGTAATACCTCGATTAATATGACATGGTCGTAGTTAGCGAACATTTCGTGTATGGCTCAAAGTGTGTATGGTGGAAGCATACTCTAAGATTAGGGTAGGTGTTACGGACTTTGTGATAGACCTCGTCACTATTAATCTATAATTTGCGACGTAATCAGTAGATGTGTTGAGTCAATGAAAGTTGATATGGCTTATAAGGTGGAAAATTTGTGCTTGACAAAAACTGCAACTGTTTAGTTTCCGAATCAATCTGGCCTTTTCTGTTTATCACACTTGTTTTGCGAATTTCAATCAGAAAGTTTGACCGAATTTTCCGTAGATTTCCTGCGGATTATCCATCAAATTTCCCTTCTTCCTTTTAGTGCAATCGTTCAGAGTAAATCCTCTGTTTCTGTAGAAAGAATCATATAAGAGCTACAGTTTAAAAACAAATCTCTGATATGCACATACAATTTAAAAATCAAGCTTCATACTATGACAGTCGGCAAGACAAACACCTTTTTTGCAAAGTTGTCAGCTGCAATACAAGTTTTGAATTGAGAATTTTTGTCTTTACTTTTTGCAATACTTAGGACCACACAAAATATTATAACAAAATAAAATAATTTTTTCATTCATGGAAATTAATGGGAAATTTAGTAAACCTATCCCAATATGTGCACTTGTTAAGCTAAAAACTTTCCTGCACTAGTTGTAAGGGAGAAGGGAAATTTTCTGTGTAATCCGAGGGAAATTGAAGGGAGATTCGCAAGATAAACGTGTTAAACCGGTCTAGAGGAAAAACTGACCTTACATGTAAAGAAGGGAAGCGTATTTCCAGTTTCCAGAATTTGCGATTAATTAAAATATATAGACACAAACTAGATTTTCGTGAAGCTTCTAGATTACTAGCTAATTGTATATTTATCTAGTAAAAGGGTAGGGTATTTACAGTTCAGCATTTGGACAAGACAATAGATACTATTAATTTCTTTATAGATACAACTGAGAATTTCGTTAAGGCTAGTTATAAAATGAGCGGCTATCGTTGTTTGTTTTGTTTAAATATTTTTTGGTTTTTTTTTTTATTTTTTTGATTTTCTTTAGTTCTATTTTCGTTTCGGTTCGATGTTGATTCGGATTCGATTAGTATTTAAATAAGATGCAGATGAGAGTGGAGAGTGCAATGTGGAAAATGGAAAGGCCTCGGAGCAGGGGCGAAGACGATGACAGAGGCGAAGGCGAAGGCGATGGCAAGTGAGTGATAATGTAGAATCTAATTAAGAGACAAGTGCACCTTATCTGATCGCGTTGCTGCGCATAAAATACACCCATATGGTCACAGTTCGAGAATTGCCATATACTCACACTCGCACTGCCACTCACAATCGCATTCGCATTCACATTCACATTCGCATTCGGATTCGCACTCACACTCTCACTCGCAGTCCGCAAATTGTCTATATAGTGTGTATATTCAATGTATTCTTGAGGCCTATTGGGGGGGTTGTATAAATACTCGGGTCGCACAATTTCCGGCATTCACTGTGATTGCGACAGTTGTCTGGAATGGATCAGAGGCGGAAATTGATTGGACTATTGCAACTGCTGTTGCTGGCCACATTTGGCAATGGCCTTGAGTGGACTGTCACCGATGTGGTTGGCTCTTTAAAGAGTGTCGGCACCTCCATTATTGATCCCAAACTGCTGCCCACCCCAGAAAGTCTTCTCGAGGGCAGTAAACAGTTGCTGGTTGGTTTACCCTTCGAGTATGTCTCCTCATCCATCAACTATATATGTGAGTAGGCACTTGATAACCAACCAACCATATCTATCGTGGTAATAACATACTTATATATATATATCTACTACTCTTTAGGTTCCCAGGCGCTTGGTTCAAGTAAGATCAAGTCCAAATTTACGCCGGATATTACGAAGATGAACTTTCAACTGCGCACCGCCTGTGACCGGAAAACCTTTCCCCTGCTGGAGGCGGAAAAAATGTGGCACGCTCCATCATTTAATCCTCAGAAACGTGTTGTTATTCTGGCCACCGGCTGGACGACTCAAGTTAATGATACCGATACTGTTGATAAGTTCTCACAGGCCTACAATTGTCGGGGCGATGTTAACTTTGTGGTGAGTAAACTGAAAATTAGGCCAAATTTAAGGGGTATTATTAGAGTGCTGTTAGGGCAAAAAGAGGCAAGAAGTTTTGAAATAAAGAGACTTTTGCATTAGGGCTTAAAGCTGAAAAGTATATTTGAGAAACGAACCGTGAAATGTATCGGTTCAGCCAGCAAACAAACTTAAATTTCAATTTTACAAGATAAATCAATTATATACGGAATAATTTTCCAAGATAATTTAATTATATACGGAACAATTAATTAATTTTTAATTTTACAACTTTACGTAATTTTTTCTATATATTGTAGTACTTTCAAAGATCTCTTAACTGACTTTATAACTAAAATCTGATATTAATCAAAAGGTCAGTCTCTCCACATGGGAATGTTAGAGGAATTCCGATTGTTTTCGTCAATTTAGATCAAGTTTTTAAAACAAACTTGATCTTAGATCTAAAATATTTGTTATTTAATGGCATTTACTTCAATATTAGCTAAGTCAAAATGTTTAGCTGTTATCAGCCCTGCGACAAGGTCGAATCATCGTCATAATCAATGCCGATGCTCAGGTTTCACTTGATGATAACATTGCAACCTCATCAATGTTAATCTATAGCAATTAAATGCATTATTCTATACTTTGGACAAATTTACGATTGTCAATTATCTGTTAGTTGTTTATGTCGCAAGTAAAACCGCTTTTCTGATGTCCCCAAATTGAGAGTAAAAGTTGTAATTCGAGTTCTCAGTGAGTTGAATTAACGTTATTTTTTTTTTTTTTTTGTATTATGTAGTCTAAGCTGATTATCTGATTATGAAGATACATTTCTGATTAGTGTAATGATTGATGAGAAATTCTGCAACTTCTGCACAAATGACCTCGAGATCAATTTATCATCTGTGAAAAAAGATTTGTCAAAATCAGTGCCTCAAATTAATTATTAATACGTGTGTAGGTGCTTAAGAAGTCTGCCAGAGATCAATTGCATTACAAATTATTTGCATACAATAGTATTCCGTCATCGTTTCGACTTGTTCAATTTAGTAGGGAATTGTTCTACTCATGGAGGTGTGAGGTTTAATTTTGGCATCAATTTTTAGACCCTTTGAAATCAATCAAGGGACTTTTTTGGTTTGTCAAGAAGAGAATGTGCGTATTAAGTAGTAGTTAAAAGGTAGTCTGGCAATCCATGAAGAAGACATGTTCTTGATCAGCATCAAGAGCCGAATCGGTGTAGCCATGTTCGTCTGTCCGTCTGTCTGTATGATCACCTAGATCTGAGAGACCTTTAATAGTCTCTAGAGACACCAAATTTAGTATGTGGGTTTGTCTATGGACTTAGCATCAGCAAATTGTACTAAAATCTCTATCTCTTTGCACAATATATTCCTCTTTTAAATAATGCCACTTTTTTAGGCCTTGGATGCTGCTAGCTTTGTAGATACCCTGTACTCGTGGTCGGCCTTTAACACGGATGAAATTGGATTACATTTGGCCCATGGATTGGTCAAGCTCTTGGATGTGGTGGATGTGGAGAAAATTCATTTGATTGGACACAGTCTGGGGGCGCATATTGTGGGCGCGGCAGGTCGTTATATGCAGCAATTAACTGGGAAACTGGTTCCGAGAATAACGGGCTTGGATCCGGCAAAACCGTGCTTTAACGAGGGTGAAACTCTGTCTGGTTTGTTGCGTGGCGATGCCAAATTTGTGGATGTGATTCATAGCAATCCGGGAGTGCTGGGCAAACGTGATCCAGTGGGCGATGTTGACTTCTATCCCGGTGGGTTGGCAGCACTGCCCACTGGTTGTATAACGGTCACTTGTGCGCATTCCCGCGCCTGGGAATATTTCGAGGAGTCCATTTATCCGGGTAATGAGCAGAACTTCATGGCCATACGCTGCAATTCCATTCAAGGTGTGCGCAAAAATCATTGCGTTGGCGATAATTATCCCATGGGAATCGCAGCGCCCCATCACCTGAAGGGCAACTACTTCCTGGACATTAACGGTGCCAAGCCCTATGGCAAATTCAGTTCCGGTCCACGTTCCGCTCGTCTGGCAAGATGCGGAGAATGCGTTTGAGTTTGGAAGCGAGTAGTAGTAGTAGTAGCTCCTATTGTGTGACCAGAACCAAACTACCAATTCAGATCTGCTTTGACAATAGCAAAATATACCAATTAGTTACATTTTAAACACTAACTTATAATTAAGAAATAAATATATCCAAAGAGAAATAAAGGAAGCGCTTTAAACTTATTTCCCTCATAGATTTGGATAAAAAATAAATGATTGCTTCAGCAACTATGAATATGTACTTATAATATTATATGCTTATATGATTATTTTTTATTTCTTTTTGTAATTTTTGTGTCATTTTGCAAATTGTTTGGTTGGCCTGGTCTTGGAACGTAAGCCTCCAAATAATATTTACATGTTAAGCGTTGACAATTCAATTAATTTTTGTTTATAATGCCTAAACAAGTGTCAATTGCTCGACCGAAAGATGCCCTGTAAACTTTGTCTGCTCTATGATTACTTTGAGAAAATCTGTATTGTATGAAGATTTTTTCTTCGGTTATTATGGCAACACTTTAATACAAATCTTGTTGTCAACAGGGTAACCAAAGATTAAGTGGAAAAACAATTTTTTTGTTAAATAGAGGCCGCTACGCAGATTGCAACTTGTAGTGTCTAGGCGCCAGAGTACAGTGAAGCCCGCCAGTTGTGGTCAGGCATGAACTGCATGCATAAACGATAATTGACAAGGTCGACGAGGCCAGGAAGGGAATGTTGAGAGATTGTTGTAAGACGATCTGCGTGACAAAAGGAATGGATCCTGTTCATTAACATCACTTAAAAGACGATTTATTATCCGCAGAAGACAGCTGTATACAGAGATTTAAAAGTATTGAAAGTGCGATGACATTAGTTGATTCTAGGCTTAATCATGCCATTTTTATTAGCTCCAAAATTGCTAATATCAACTAATGTATAAAGTAAGCTAGTAAAATAATTATATAATTTTATTTCGGCTTCAAATTGACAGTAAAAATAATGTTCATATTTAAATGTATAAATTAAAATAAGAATTCAATCATTAGATTTTATTAGGTTCCAAATTGACTGTAATAATATTGTAAAGCAATAAATATATATACTTTTAATTGTATGAATAAATTAGAAATAGCTGATAGCTTTTACTGGGCTTAAAGGTTAGCTTTAAGGTTAGAAAGACGGAAGACGTTATCCAGTTAAAAGTTGCTTAATTGAAAGCTGTAAACAAAACTATACTCATTATATTAAATACAACAGTGAGGGAGATAAAACTTCTGAAATATATAAAAATATACAATAAATAATTTAATTTTAGAAATAAACTTTAAAAAAATATAAAACAAATAATAATAACATCATAAACGTTAAGATAGATAGAGTCATTAAAAAGGTATAAATGTTTACATACAAAGTTTTATTAGCTTACAAAATCAAGAAAATTAAATAAATTGCTATAAAGTTTAAAAACAGATCGCGAATTGAACCAAAATCATGCTCTATGGTTCGAACCACCGAACTGAACCTTCTTCAACATTTTGGAGGTACTTAATATACAAAATTTTACATTTTAAAAGAACCCACAAGTAAATGGCACGTTTTATATTTTGTTATATTCAATTTTGTTCGCATATCAATTCGGGATTAGCCCTTAAACTCTTGACTGTTTATATATTTTTGACGCTTTGACTTGGTGGCCACTGTGCCACAGTACCACAATGCCACCGAGTGCTACCGTGCCACACCGTGTTGGCCCCTCTCACCAGCAGAGTCAACATGACAAATGACTCACCCGTTGCGAGCTGAGCTGTCTGTCTGTCTGTCTGCCTGTCTGGTGGATATTAAGCTTAAGCTTAAGTCAAGTTTCCGCCGAGTCAACAGCGAGGCGAGGAAATGATCCATCAAGCGTGTGAGTTATGTGCAATTTGGCAACTTGGCAACTTGGCAACTTGGCATCATGCAGCGCAATGTGGTATGGATGAGGATGTGTGATGCAGAGGGATGGAGGGGGCTGGGTGATGAGCTTTTTGGTGCTTCTGGCATCTGCAGATGCCGTCAATGACGTGGCTGCTCGTAAAATGCTTGTAAACTAGTTGACCCTGGTCAAGAATCGTTCGTCGTTCAAAGTGGTTTAATAAACTGCAATTACCTCGTACGTCTTACAAGCTTTACTAGCTGGTTTTTGTTTATCAGCTGACCACAGCGAGGCCAGGGCAACCCCCCCGACCTGTAGTTAGTGCGATTTATTTTGTGGATTCTTGACTTGAGGAGCCGCCCCCTCTGCCCGGCGGTGATGCGATGCGTCTATGCAAATTGGAATAAATAGCGAACGTTGCGTGCTTTTTGAGATCATTCACAATTGTCGCATCACTTGAAACAGCACAGGCAACAAGCTCAAAGAGGATACTTAACAGGATCACAATAGCGAAAACCAACAAGATGAAATTGTTTATTATACTGAGCGCCTTGATTGCCTGCGCCTCTGCTGGACTTATACGCAGCAGCGGCTGGAGCTCGAATCCCTGGGGCAGCAGCAGCAGCGGCGGCAGCAGCGGCTGGAGCTCAAGTCCCTGGGTCAGCAGCAGCAGCAGCGGTTGGAGCTCGAATCCCTGGGGTAGCAGCAGCAGCAGTGGCTGGAGCTCGAATCCCTGGGGCAGCAGCGGTGGCTGGAACAGTGGCTGGTCCTCCTCCTCTCAGCCTAAGATAATAAAGGTTATCAAAATTGGAGGTGGTGGTGGTGGACATGGTGGAAGTGGCTGGAGCAATGGCGGTGGCTGGAGCAATGGCGGTGGTTGGTCCGATGGTAGCGGTTGGTCTGGTGGCAACGATGGCTGGAGCAATGGTTGGTCAGGTGCCAGCGGCTGGTAAGAAGGAATGCTGGCCAGGATCGCTGTTCACAATTTGCAAATTTTTATATATTTATATATATGTATGTATACATCTGCATATGTATAAGTGTGTATATATATACCATGTAGTATAAATATGTTTTTTTTTCCAATTTTTTTTTTCAATTTCAATTAAAAGTTATAAACAAATACAAATTGCATGTAAATGAAGCAACAGATCACATGATTTTTGCCTTAACTTGGCTGGGATGATTGACGAGCCGATTCTCTAGCCACGTTCGGCTTGCCATATTTCATAGTCGAGCAATTAAAAGAAAAACGCAACTACAGTGGCAGCTGGCTATAAATGAACTCTCGTTCTAGCTGTGTACATATATTCATTAAGAACTGAATGATACTTATTTAATACTCTTGATCTGATCGTTATAGTAGAACATAACTGTGTTGAATTTAAATAGACGTACATCTTGAATTGTTCGATGAGGCGTCTTGGTTGCCATCTACTATGTTTGCCTGGGAACGATAAAAAGATTGTTAGACGTTTTTTTATTTTGCGAAGGGGAGGGAGGGAGGGAGGGAGGCACGCAACAGCACTTGCCCGAACTTGACGCCGAGTCTTATTTATTATATGTTTGTTTTTGTGTGTTGTGTTCTCATTGATCTCGAAATTCACATAAATGCATTTTTGAATTATGACCCATAACAATTAAAATACTAACTTGACTCTATAATTATTGCCATTACTTTGTGCATTCACAATCTTTAGTCAGAGGAGAGACTCGGCTCATCAATGCGAGTTTAAAAGTCGCACAGTGTGACCAGATGCTGTCATAACTTCTACAATTCAATTGTATGTTTATGCTCATCGTTTTAATATGCTATGATAATGAGAAGAATCTTCAAGCGGTCCATGTGAACAAGCCATAAAGGCAACCTTCTAAACAACAAGCTTTCCGGTTTGAATCGCCCGGACGGAGAAGTTAATGCGACTCGCTTAAGATACACTACCCGAAGACTACCTAGATTATAGTTTATAATTATAAAGCATAGTTAGTGTAATTGATTTCTATTAATTTAAGTGAGTTTATCGAAGAGATAATCTGTAAATTATTTCTCTTCCTTCTGCTATACTAGTATTTCATACATAGATTTGATATTAATTTCTCGTTGGACTTCTGCACACTCAAATTTGAAATCTGTGCAATTGTGCAGATTGATGGTTCTTTATTAAGTAAATCTGATGATTAATGGGTATATTTTTATAAGGTAGAAAATGAAATTTTTATTTTAGGCTATAATTTTCGTTAAAAGTTTCAAAACGCACTTTCAAGTGTAAATTCTTGTTTACAATACTTTAAACAATATACTTTTTGAAGATTAATCTAATGTTTAAACAATTACAGATTTTTCTGGTATAATAAAAATGAAATTTCTTTATTGTGAGACTAATATACTGATTAAACTAAAGAATACAAGTAGTTGGTTAAATAAATGTTGCAGTATTAAGAGTATAAGAATTAAATTGAAATAAGCCTTGATTTTTTTTTTATAAAAATTATTCAGGTGTTTAAGTAAATTGCAGTAGCTTTTCTTATCATTAATATAAGTATTAAATATAAGTTAACAATTTAAAATCTACCAGCTGCGTAATGTTTTTTTCTCTTATCGCAAATAAAAGTTCAACAAAATCTAATCCGAAGAAATTGTCTTTGTCACTGAGAACATCCCAGATATGCTCTTTTGAATGGTTAATCCTAAAAAGGGACTTATTTTTATTATATACTATTTTTATAATAAAAAACAAAACATAACTTTTAATGTGTAACATAAAACTTATTATAAAAATTAGATAATAAAATTTAATTAATACTTTTATTTTAAAATCATTAGAGCAGTTTTAATTTTAACAAAGATGCCTCGTCACTAGCGTGTACTGCCATTCACAGCAGTTTATATTAAAATATTATTTTAATGGTTAGTAACGTCATATATTTTTAATTTAATAATTTATAAATATAGGTAGAAATAAAGTGTCGGTTAAAAACTATCATAGACTTTAAATAGTTTTAAGTTTGCCAAAATATAATTTAAGTAACAGACATAAAGTCTGGCAAACCCCATTTCATCTTGATCAGCTTCAACAGCCGAGTCGATATGTCCATCTGTTCGTCCGTCTGTATAAAAACTTGTATTTTATACTGGACTTCCACTATGGTTGCGTCTGGGCTGCGTTTGGGTAAAGGGAAAGGTATTTTTTTGGGATTTATCGAGTAACTTTTCAAATTTATCGAATAATTGTAAACAAAACAAAGCTGGTTTAAAGAAAAATTACAATTGAATTTGGCCTGCACCAAGTCAACCGCTCATCAATGCAGCCTTTAAGGTCCGCTTTCATTTTCATATGACGCCTACTTTGCCCGCCTGAAGACCCAGAGAAGTCAGATGAAGAAGAATCAACACTAGGAGAACCAGAAGGAGGTCGACCTTCTATACTTCTGAGCGAGATCAATGAAACTTTAGATTAACTATTGTTAACTGATTTTATTGTACAACGCCATTAATTGCAATAAATATGTAATACAAATTCGTTGTCTAACATCTTGAGGTAGGCATCGTGTTCACTGCATCTAGGAGCATCTTGGCCACCTTTTTGAACCTTTTCAGTATTTGCCTTTATATTCATTTTCGGGCATTTTCCTTGTAGAGCATGGAAGACTCATTTCGCCCCTCTCAAGCATCTCCCATAATTCGCGATCGTGGCCCGGTCACAGCATATAAATCCGCCTCGTTTTTAAAACTTCCTCGAATTTACAACCAATAGATGTGTCCGTATTATAATTTCAGTAATTTTCTAAATGCAATATCGTTTATTCCATATGCCGTTGCAAATTTTGATTTACCAAAAAAATTTTCTTTTTGATTTTTTGTTTAATTATCAGCTGTCAAATGCAGAGTAACTCGGATGCGTCCTATAGTGGAAGCATAGTTGGGAAATTTTTTGCGTTAACACTAACGCAACGCATAAATACTAACAGTGAAAATACCCTATCAGGAACTATTAGGGCTACAGACACCAAATTTGATATATATATATCCAAAGCAGAATCCATTTGTTTTCGTGACTTTTCTCGAGTCTCCTTCCGTCCCTGAAAATCGAAGCGAATGTTTAGAAATCGAATTAAAAGATCATCATTAAAAGATTGAGCATTTGTTAATGGTCTGAACTGTTGTCTTTGCTTGACTCGGTTGAGGTTGCTTCATGGACTTGACTATGGGTTATTTGTGGCTGCTGCCACGTCGTTGCAATATATGGCAAGTAATTCACTTGAACAAGCATCTGCATAGATCTGCGTTTGGGTTTGAGTTTGGTTTTGAGTTTGGGTTTGAGTTTTCGTTTTTGGGTTTGAGTTTGGATTGGGATTTGAGTTTGCGTTTTAGTATTTCTTTGTTTGTGTTTGTGTTTGCACAACAATTGACATTGAACTAGTCAAATGTGTGTGTGTGTGTGTGTGTGTGTGTGTGTGTGCTGAGTCGTGCAACACCACACACACTTGTCTGACACTTGTATTGCATGTGAACACCAAAAAAAGATAAATAAATGTAAGAGAATTCTCAATTTAATTATGCAGAAACTAAAAATGCGAATGAAAAATTACAGAATTTAAATTGTAAATTGTAAGACAAATTGTGAGGCGCTTTGGCTAAATGTGTTGCCGCAAAATGCTTGTAATTAATGACAGTGCTATGGCTCAGCAGTTTACAAGTGCTCAGTGTTTAGTGTTTAGTACTTGTTGCTAGTTGCTGGCTCGGTGGCGTATGCGCTTTATTCCCAGCATAAACGTTGCGTATGCGCCGCGTGTGCCGCACTTGAGACTCTGTATGCACTGCCACTTGATTCCTCAAGTCGATTCTCAATTCTCAATACTCAATCCGCAATTCTCAGCCTTCCGAGTAGCCTTTGGGAGCGTCGCTTGGGAATGACGAGACAAGGCGTTCGCCCCCGCATCGCTTTAGTTCCATGCCCAATCTGTGTGTGTTTGGGAGCACCATGACTCAGCTGAAGTTGGCTTCGATAATTGCTATAAAAACGCCGTGCTGTGCCTGGTTATGGCATCAGTGGAACTAAGCTTCTAACAGCACCAACAACCAACAGTTCAGCAAACAGTTCTTCATCCAAAGGATCATCCAGTTCAACATGCGCTACGCTCTACTCTTCGTGCTCCTTTGCGGTCTCATGTTCGCCTTCACCTCGGCTGGACTTCTCGGTGGTGGCGGCGGCGGCGGTGGTGGTGGCTATGGCGGTGGTGGCGGTAAGGGCGGCGGCGGTGGCCAAGGAGGCGGCTATGGCGGCGGAAGCGGCGGCGGCGGCGGCGGCAAGGGACACGGACAAGGACAAGGAGGCGGCTGGCAGAAGAATGGAGGCGGCAACGGTGGTGGGCAGGGCTGGCAAAAGAACGGAGGCGGCGGCGGCGGTGGTGGCAGTGGATACGGCGGTGGCAGCGGCGGTGGCAAGTCCCTTGCTGGCAATCGTGGCAGCTCCGTATCCTGGCAGGGTGGTAACTCCGGCGGTGGCAAGCATGGCGGCGGTGGCGGTGGAGGCGGTTCCAAGCACGGCGGCGGTGGCGGTGGATACGGTGCTGGCGGCGGCGGCGGCGGTGGCAAACACGGTGGTGGCGGTTGGTAAATCCCACTAAAATCCAGAATCCCCACACACCACAAAAGCCACAATAAACGAGAACTGCAAGACGAAACGAAACTTAAATACTCCGGCTGCTCCTCCGGTTGAAATGTGTTCCACGGCATAGACATAGAGTTAGAGGCATTAGCCAATGTTCCCTTTATCCGGAATAAGTGCTACATTTTTTTTTTGTTTTTTTACTAGTTACACCCAAAGTTTCTCAAGTCTTTCTTCTTTCCTCAACTTCTAATTGTACTAATAAAGAAACGTTTATTTTGCTAAAAAAAAACTTTACAAATTGTTTTTTATTATTGCTCCACTTTCGCATAGCTATGGAAACAAAAATTAAAATATATTCCATCTTAACTTATAGAGGAATATTCTATATAAACTTGAACCAGTCGGAAAGGCTACAGTCGAAGTCGACTATGAGAGACCCTTTACTTATTCTTCTAAATGGAAATAGGAGTAACACTAATAGTTCCCCATAACGCGTTGTAACGTCAAAATGCTCTTCTTCTTCCCTTGGCCCGACACTGAGTAATATTGAGTTTTGAATAACTTCTGAGTTTATTATCTGATCGCAATGAAATTTACAGGATACGTTATGACCCTAATACCCGTCCTGTGTGCCAAAATTCAGGACTCTAGCTTTTCGTTTTATGGGATTTCTAAAATTTGTGTATCGCTTTACGGAGGCGGAAGCGGGCGTGTCAAAATTTTAACATAAACTTGATTTGCTTAGCCCATAGACGAACCACCAAACCAAATTTGGTGACTCTAGCTCTTATAGTCTCTGAGATCTAGGCGCTCATACAGACAGACGGACATGATGGTCATGACTCGGCTGTTGATGCTGATCAAGAATATATATACTTTATGGGGTCTGCCGGACTTCCTTCGAACTGTTACGCACATTTTGACAAACCTAATAGACCCGTTTTACATTTTTAAAGCAGAGTCTAAAAACGCATCCAAAAGAATCATAATATAATATGATATTATATTGAAAAATTGAATACTTATTTTTCACAAAACGAACAATTCGATAGCCAAGCTAGATATTAACATGGTTAAAATGCTCTGTACCAAATATGAGAGCAATTAAAAACTAAAGGAAAGTTTTTATATTAATAGATTGGTATTCGTTAAAGAAAAGTTCACTTCTCTTCAACGTGGAATTCTAAAGTTCAAAACTTTGCATCATTGAATTGGATAAATTCAGAATTGCATAACTATAATCATATGTATGATTTTCAAAGTATATAATAGACTTTTCATGGTTTAAATCTATTCATCAGCATATAAATTTGACGTTAACTCAATATCGTTACTTTGTTTTCAATATAGTAAAGCAATTTTATAGATTTTTGCTGAATACTTTAGACGAGTTTTCTTCTAAATTTACTCACTTTTTATACCCTGTGGGGGTATATTAAGTTTGTTAAAAATATGTAACGGGCAGAAGGAAGCATGGCCGACCCAATAAAGTATATATATTCTTGATCAGCATCAATAGCCGAGTCGATATAGCCATGTCCGTCTGTCCGTCGGTCCGTCGGTCTGTCGGTCTGTCGGTCCGTCGGTATGAACGAAAGGATCTCAGAGATGGTAAGACCTAGAAGCTTGATCTTGGTGTCCCAGCACTGGAAATTTTTGCAGGCAGATCAAGTTTATCTTTTTTTTTTGGATGCCACGCCCTCTTTGCCCACAAATTAAGTAAAAGCTTATAAAGCAAGCAGTTTTGTAGCTCAAAAACCTCATACCAAGGGCAGTTTTGTAGCTAGAGACTTGAGATTTGGCACATATGACAAATATTTTGTGGTCAATGTGTCCAGAAAATTTTATCACGATGCCACGCCCCCCTTGCCTACAAAACGGAAAGGCTTATAACAAGAGCAATATTACAGTAAGAGACTTGAGATTTGGCACATATGATAAGAATCTTAGGGTCAATGTGTCCAGAAAATTTAATCGCGATGCCACGCCCCCTTCGTCCTCAAATTAAGTAAAAGCTCATAAAGCAAGCAGTTTTGTAGCTCAAAAACCTCATAGCAAAAGCAGTTTTGTAGCTAGAGACTTGAGATTTAGCACACATGATGAGTATCTTGAGCTCGATTTGTCCACAAATTTTTATCACGATGCCACGCCCCCTTCGCCCACAAATTAAAAAATAAAGAACTACTAGAGAATTTCATCTGGAGTGAATTTGAACGGGTTCCTGTAGACCCACAGGGTATATTACGGTCGGGGTCCCGACTGTTCCGCTTGTTTTAAGTAGAATTCTTTGCAATATTTAATTAAATAAATTTTTTATAGCTGCATAACAATTGTTAAATATAATTGAACCAAAGTTCCTGCATTATCTACATAAAGGCATGCTTTTAAATACAATTAAAACTGATAAAACTAAAGAGTATTTGTCCATTCTTTTTGACATTTTAGCTTTGAGTTGATATTCCTGATTAAACCTGGAGTGTAGTAAAATTATCCAATTTAATCAAGAGCGCTAACTGTAATATTTAAGGAACCTAAATCAAATTCAGTTAGTGAATTGTAAAACAACTTCTATGGCTTACATTGTTGTAAAGATTTATTGGCAGATTAAAAAAACAAAAAAAAAAGGGATTTTTAAAGCATAAGAATTGTTAAATGAATATGTACAGTTTGCAGTTCCTTGTATAATGTCGCCTCAATGTTTGGTTATAGACAAAGCTTTACCAGCTCCAGCCGGAGGACCATCCTCCGTTGCCGCCACCGCCACCGCCGGACTTCCAGCCTCCACCACCGCCACCGCCAGACTTCCAGCCTCCACCACCGCCGCCGCCGGACTTCCAGCCTCCACCACCGCCGCCGCCAGACTTCCAGCCACCACCACCGCCGCCGCCGCCAGACTTCCAGCCGCTGCTGAGACCCGACAATGCCTGAGATTTCCAGCCGGCTAAGCTGGACAAGCCGCTGGACCAACCAGCACCACCACCGCCAGAGCTTACTTTCCATCCCGAGCTGCTGGGCCAACCGCCGCCGCCACCACCGCCGCTCTTCCATCCGCTGCCGCCGGAGGACCAACCACCACCGCCGCCGCCGCCGCCGCTCGATGGCCAGGAGCTGATGCTTATCTTACTGGGCCAGACAGAAGCGCTGCCACCGCCTGATGACCAGCCGCCACCACCTCCTCCACTTTTCCAACCGCCGCCGCCGCCGCCGCCGCCGCCTCCACTCTTCCAGCCGCCACCGCCGCCAGAGGAACTCCAGCCGCCCAAGGAGCCACCACCTGATGACCAACCACTGCTGCCACCGCCACCACCGCTCCAGCCATGTGGCTTGGCAAAGGCACAAACGCTGAGCACAGCCAATAGGCCAAACAGAATTAGACGTCGTGTCGATTGCATCTCTGTTCTTAAAGTTGTTGTTTGCAGTAGTTGTTGTTGCTGTGGTTGCAGGAGTTGTTGCTGCTGCTGCTGTCGCTGCTGCTGCTGCTGTGCAGTAACTAATTTTCAACTTGGCGAACTCTCAGCTATTTATACCGCCAGCCAGAGTGCTGCGCATCTAAGATTCTAGCCGTCGTCGCTGAGGTCGTCGTCGTCGTCATCGTCATCGTCGTCAGCGCCGTCGTCGTCGTCGTCGTCATCGTCTCAATGTAATCAGATGTAATTGCCAAATCTGCTTAGCCAGCCGGGCAGCTCGTTTCGATCTTGGCTTCGTTCGCTTTAGGCCCTCATTATGCCAACTTTCAATTTCGTACGCTTTGTTGTCCGTTCAATGCCCCTCCCCGTTTATATTGTTGCCCTGCAGGTTCAATACGCAGGCCCAGACGGCCCAAATCGCCAAAACGCAGTTGCCCACCTGACTCGAAATTCTATGGACTCTCTGATTTTGGCTTGGACCACAATAATGTACATCGATTTATTGGCGCGCCATTTTTATGTTACGAACTAACGTTTTTGTTTTTTTTTTTTTTGTATTTTTGGGCCAAAGCAATTGACTTGCGGCCAATTCTTTATGGCAGCCATTACTCAGAATGCTCACGGGCTCACAATCATTACAAATTGGTTATTGGCGTTGCACACGTGTCGCTGCAACGAGCGTTGACTACCGTGCACCAAACGGTTGCAACAGTTGTTTGTTTGTGGCCAAAGTGCACACAAATTGGGTCACCAAAAAAAAAAAATTGGAAACGAACAAATCAATTTTTAAACACAGGGTATAACAAAACAAGCCGATCAGTCGAGCGCGCGCGACAGTAGGAAACCCTGTGCAGGTCTTCAAAGAAAAGTATTTTCATTATAATGGGATTTAAATATATCGCTTGAAGTCGATTTTGCTTGTATCGAGTGTAGGTAGCTTGCGATAGTCTGGCAACACTGGACTGCGGCTGTTGATTGTTTATGTTTAGTTGTGAGTTCAATATCCGATCGTACCGAAATTTGCAGCACACATTTAGAGTAGGATACTTACCATGTGTGCCAAATCTCAAGTCTCTAGCTTTAACATTGCTTATGTTATGGTGATTTTTCTAATTTTAAAAGAAAGGGGGCATGATATCGAAAATTGAAAATAAACTTGATCTGCGTATGGTATTCAGGAACCTACATTCCAAATTTGAAGTCTCTAGCTCTTATAGTTGCTGAGATCTACACGTTCATACAGACGGACGGACGAACGGACAGACGGACGGACAGACAGACGGACAGGTGTCAATCGACTCGGCTATTGATACTGATTCAGAATGTATATACTTAATATGGTCGGAGATGCCTCCTTCTGCCTGTTACATACATTCACACAAATTCATTATACCCATTTTTGCCCATCTTTAATGGGCACAGGGTATAAAAACAAAAAAATGTTTAGTTTATTTTCTTACGGAACTTTGTATAGATAGTTTAAAATTGAATCAAATATTGTTTCCATTTAAAAGTTTTAGTTTGACAATTACCAATTTAATTATTCAAATAATACTAGGCACGAGACAAATCGTAACTTCTATCAAACCCACTGTTTATACCCTTGAAGAGGGTATTATAATAATGTCCCACAATGTGTAAAACATAAAGGGAAGTATGTCCGACCCTATAAAGTATATTTATTCTTGATCAGCATCAGCAGTCGAGTCGATATAGCCACGTCCGTCTGTCTGTCTGTTTGTCTATTTCAATGCAAACTAGTCTCTCTGGATGAAACTTGGTACAGATCCGTCTTATAGCTGCAGGCAGTAGTACATATGTCAGAACCGGCCGGATCGGAACACTATATCATATAGCTACCCTGGGAACAATAGGTTGAAAATCATACTTTAGTATAACAAGCTATTTTGTTTTTCGACATACTTCAACCAATCTCACAGTCTATGTATTTGGTCATGTCTCATAGATCCTGACCACTATATTTTATAGCTGTCATAGGAACTATAGGTCGATATTCAAAGTTTAGTATGAAATGCATTCTGATTTATTGAGATATTTCAACTAAGTCCTCATATTATGTATTCGGTATTTGGACTTCTACTTACTGATCAAGTTTAGGCACAATTAGACTATTATATTATATAGTTCAGTCTCTGACAATCAGCCGAAGTGATCGGACGTTGAAAAATCTTAGTGCGGACCACCAACGCCTGCTCTAATAAGCTTATCAATCTCTATTATCGTTCCACTCTTTACTCTCACGTTCTTCATCTGATTACCATTAACATCTAATCCAAAAAAAAACAAAAAAACTAAGTGAAGAAGTGCAAAGCAAACAAAAATGCACCCTGCTATGGGTCAGCCACCGGATCCACCTGACTTTACAAAGTCACATAACCCTACAATTTCAACGATGACCCTCTCATATGGACCAAAATACCTAACAATGGAAAGAACAAACAACAACAGCTCATCAAACAACAACAACAGCCATGCGGGAACTCTGGAGAGTGTTTCGCCTTTCCTTATTAAAAAAATGATAGACCATACATGTGACGGTGTAGTGGATATCTGCAAAAAAACAAAAAACGGTACTATCCTAATCAAAACAAAAGACCACCGACAAGCAAGCAAATTGCTTAAGCTTACAATGCTCTCACAGGAAATAACAGTAAAAGTTACTGAACACCCAACTCTGAACTTTTGCAAAGGCATTATCTACTGTAACGATCTCAGGTCCATTTCTGAAACAGAAATTCAAAAAGAGTTGAGCACCCAATCTGTCTATGAGGTTAGAAAAATAATGAAAAGAAAAGGTGATGAGCTCATTGAAACTGGGCTTATTATTTTGACGTTTGCTCTTCACGACCTGCCTGAAGACATATTTATTGGCTACCAAAAAACAAATGTCCGCGCTTACATCCCGCTTCCTATGCGTTGCAAGACATGCCTGCGCTTTGGGCATACAATGAGAACATGTCCAATAACCGACCCGATATGTGCTAGATGTGGACAGAACTGTGGCGAAATTGACAAATGCCTAAAAGAAATAAAATGTGTCAACTGCAACGACAAAAATCTTGATAATAAGCACTCTTCATTTGATAAAAAATGCCCCATTTTTATGAAGGAACAGGAAATTATAGCCATTAAAACACGCCTAAAAGTTGACATTAAAGCCGCACATGCTATATACAGGACTAACCACCAAGGTACGACATCTTTTGCAACTGTTGCCAAACAAACTCCACTTCCATCTACATCACCACAACAACTAACAACAAGCCAAAACACACCACCAAATCTAAGCAAAATTGTTCAACGCCCTACAATTAATTATCAGGACCTCGAAGACACTACCGATTTAAACCAAGAAATTAACAAAAGTATAAATAATAAAGGTACTACTCAAAAGAAAACAAAAATTTTGCCAAGGAATACCCCAAAACGGGTTGTTCGACAAATTAAAGCAAATACTAAGAAACTTAAGCTTTGCACCAAAACAAATAAATCAAATAAGTCTGAATCTGATGATTCTATCGACATGGCAGATATAAGTTAAATTTAATTTAAAATCAATACAGATCTTGGTTGGGCTGACGGATGAGAAAGTTTACTTAACCGCTCACCCGTCAGTCCAACCTAGATCTCTTTTTCTCTTACACATAACAAAGCTCACTAAAAACCATCCTCGAAACAAATTTAAAATTTACTTTATAATATCTTTTATATTAACATGTCTTTAAGAATTATCCAGTGGAACATTAAAGGTTATATAAACAATTATAGTGAGCTTTTAATAATAATAAAAGAACACGCTCCACAAATCATAACAATACAAGAGACACACATTTTAGACATAACCAATATTCCAATACCTATAAACTACACCCTTTTAACAAGCCACGCTGACAACAGGTTTGGTGGGGCAGGCATTCTAGTACACAACTCCGTAGAATATTCTACATTAAATACTAATCACGAATTAGAAACCGTTTGCATAGAAATAGATTCTAAACAAAAACTAACAATATATTCCATTTATATCCCTCCAAGCAAATCCTTTTCTCGCAGAAATCTTGAAAATACTCTTCGCAATCACAATACCCCTGTCATTGTTACAGGAGATTTTAATAGTTGGCATAACAACTGGGGCTCTCCTCAAAATAACCGAAGAGGCAACATTCTGGCCAAATTCATAGAGCAGTCACGATACATTATATTAAACGACAAATCACCTACACATTTCACCACACATAACACATTAACACACATAGATTTGTCATTTTGCTCCACCCAAATTGCACCTTTCGCTGAATGGAACACTTTCAATGATTTATGTGGAAGTGACCATTTTCCCATCCTCATTTCTCTATTTCCAAATCCTAAACAACAAAACACATCTAGGCCTTACTTCATAACAAAACAAGCCGACTGGGAATCCTTTTCGCACATGAGTGAAAAGTTAAGTGAACAGCTACCAATCAGTTCAAATATTAATAAAGAATCTGCTAATATAAATAAAATAGTCTTACAAACTGCACACTATAACATACCACAGACTTCAACTGGTAAACGAAACTATAAGGTTCCCTGGTGGAATTCAACCCTAAATCAACTACGTATTTACAAAAACAAAACTTGGAGAATATTAAAACGAAACATAAACACGGAAAATATTATTAACTACAGACGAGCAAATGCCATTTTTAAAAGACAGGTTAAAATATGTAAAAAAAAATCTACTCAGCTATTTACATCAGAAATAGAGCCATCCACACCAACTGCAAAAATATGGTCAAACATCAGACGTTTTTGCGGGCTAAACCCTAACAAAAACATTCATTCCATAACAAACCCAATAGACAATACAAAAACAACACTCGACAAATCGATAGCTGACATTTTCGCTAACCATTGGTCTCTACTGTCTGCAGATCAAAACTTTAGTACTGTCTTCACATCTCAAAAGTCCAACATTCTCTATAATATCCATACTCCATCATCATCAGCTCAATTAATTGAAAAAAACATAACCTTATCAGAATTCCTAGCTAGTTTAAAGTCTTTAAAAGGACTCACACCAGGACTTAACAGAATATGCTACCCAATGATCAAAAATTGCTCACCCACAGTTCACAATAGAATCATAAAACATTTTAATAACATACTTAATAATTTCATACCTCAAAATTACAAGACCAGCTTAGTTATACCTATTCTGAAACCTAATTCAAAGAAAACAGAAGTGTCTTCATATAGACCGATTTCATTGAACTGCTGTATAGCCAAAACAATGGATAAAATAATAGCAAAAAGGCTTTGGTGGTTTGTCACCCAAAATAAGCTACTTCATCCAAACCAATTCGGGTTCAAAAGGGGAAAATCAGTGTCTGAGAGTCTACTCTATGCTGATTTTCATATCACTAAATCACTTTCCACCAAAAAACATGCTTCAATCGTCACCCTTGATTTTTCAAAGGCTTTTGATCGAGTTGGAGTTCACACAGTTATTAACCAATTGGTAGAATGGAATGCTGGACCAAAAATCATAAATTACGTAAAAAATTTCATGTTAAATAGAAAAATTATTGTAAGAGTAGGATCTCAAACCTCTCAAACTCTCCCTTTAACCAATGGCATTCCACAAGGATCACCTATTTCGGTCATAATTTTCCTAATAGCATATAACAAACTAGCCCAAATTATAGCTTTTCACAAAGAAATTAAATTTAGTGCATATGCCGATGATTTTTTCTTAATTATTAATTTTAACAAAAAAACAAATATCAATTTTAACCTAGACGATCTGTTTCAAAGGATTCATCAATGGTGTACCTACTCAGGAGCGGTTATATCAATTAGTAAATGCAAACATCTTCACATTTGCAGAAAACATAACTGCATTGTTAACTTATCATGCAATAGAATACAAATACCCTTAGTTTCAAGTGTTAAAATTTTAGGACTAACTATAAATAAAAGATACACATGGGATTCCCATATTATCAATTTAAGATCTTCATTAACCAAAAGTCTCAATGTTATAAAATGTCTTGCTAGTGCGAAATTTAACTGCAATACTCAGACTCTGCTCAATGTTGCTAAAGCAACAATATTATCTAAAATAAGCTATGCATTATTTATATATGGTTTCTCACCTACACCAACATTAAATAAAATTAAGACCCCATTTAACGCAGCTATCCGGTTGGCACTCGGAGCTTTTCGATCTACTCCTATTGCAAACATGTTATTTGAAACTAACATCCCAAATATCGAACTTCAAAGAGACCTCTTAACTGCTAAACTTTTCAAAAGTTTTTTAAACTGCTCAGATACCCCTTTAGCAAAACTTATTAAAAATCACAAAAGTTCACGAACTAAAATAATTCCATCATCGTTAGATCGTTCAATCTCCATATTAAAAATAAACAGGCTCCCATACCTACCACAAAAAATACCAAACTTACAACCTCCTTGGCTTTTACCTAAGGACACAATAGATACATCTCTTCGAATACACAACAAAAACAACACACTACCACATATTTATAGACTACACTTTGCTAGAATTAAATGCCAATATAAAAACCGCACTTTCATCTATACAGATGGTTCACAGCTTAATAACATAACTGGCTTTGCGATTACCACAGAATCACACACACTGAAATATGGAAATCTACCACCCTACTCTTCAGTACTATCTGCTGAAATAATTGCAATATTAGAAGCTATAAAACTTATCAAAAATATGAGAGGAGCATTTATTCTATGCTCCGATTCGATGTCTGCCCTAGACTCTATATATAATATAAGTAACAATGACTACTACCCATCCCAAATAAGGTCTTTATTAACTGCCTTATCAAATAGAGTTAAGTTAATATGGATCCCTGGACACGTACAAATTAAAGGTAACGAATTAGCTGACCATATGGCTAAATCTGCAACTCATATGCCACTAATTTATACCACAAACTACAACATCAAAGACGTGAACAGACATCTAACTAATCATCTATCAATACAATTAAAAACTACTTTTTCAAAATGTAACATATGGTACCAAAACTTAAATAAAAATCACACACACCTACAAGATTACTTAGGTATTGCTTCACATAAGAATCTTTCAAGAAACGACCAAACCAAAATAATTCGACTTCGTTTGGGACACACTAAACTAACACACGAACACTACTTTGATCCAAATATATCCACCATATGTACACTATGCCAATCGAACAATACTCTCAATATCCAACACATACTAGAATCCTGCCCCCAACTTGCAAACATAAGAAATACTATTTTTCAACACAATAATCCATTAAACATGCTCGCAAACCCTAATGAAGAAAATATGAAAAATATTGTCGAATTCCTAAGAAGATCTCAACTATACAATGTAATTTAATATAACATATACTATATAAAATATGAAAAATATTGTTGAATTCCTAAGAAGATCTCAACTATACAATGTAATTTAATATAACATATACTATATTCAAATTTATAAACACCTACACAAAATCAATTATATCCTTATGTTTACCCACATTCAAACAATATTGTAAACAATGATAACACATCAATCTCGATACATTACTTTAATACTAAATTAAGTTACTTCTTAACATTTGATAAATCATACCACATATCAACCATAAAATGTAACATATATTCCTAGCTGAAGGCCATAGCAGCCATTGCTAGTAAATATTGCTTATCTTAAGGTTTTAACCTTAAGATTAGCTTATTAAATAAATAAATAAATATTATATAGTTGTTATAGGATCGATAGGTCGATAATTATGCCTTAATATGAAAATCTTTTTTGTTTCTCCAGATATCTCAAACACACTGATTGCTTGAACTCGGACTACTATATCATATTGTTGTCATAGCAAAGATCGGTTGAAAAGTGCATTTAGAATTCTGCAAGGGTATTCAATCTATGGCATGCCAAAAATATCAAATACTGGCTCTGGGCACCCTAATGATGATAAAGAAAACACATTGAACACCTTTTTTATTGTAGAACAATTTTAAATATTTTTTAAAAGCTTTTTTAAGAGGTGGACTTGTATTTTTTATCATTACTCGAGAATTCCACAATAGACTTATAAGAACTTTACGAATTCTTATAAATATCTATATCTATTAATCATTCATACATATTTATACTTAAGTTTTATTCTCTAATGTTACAAATAAATGTAATTGAATTTGAAAAATCTTAACTTCTTTTTGGAGTTTTTGACAATTCGGGAAACTCTGTCAAAATTTAATTTATTCGGCGTCGTTTAAGATTTTAATCAATCAAATCTTTGCAGAGACGGTAAAGTTATTTTAATTTAAAGTAAGACATATTCTTGTCGATTTTGATGCGTTTTCTATGGATTTGGAGTTAAAAGTTCCACGAATGCTGCTCTCAAATTATGTTTTATTGCGTGTTAGATATTATAATCAAATGAAATATATGTAGTTCATTCAAATCGATACAGAAACTCGCAGTATACAAATAAATGAGTAAATTTTATTGCCTACTGTAATTACATAAAAAAAAACGTTTTCCTTTACTTTTCAGATATTTAAAATATTTACATATTTCGTAACCTAAATAATCTAAAAATATTAACACAATTCTTAAATGTTCTATACTTTTTAGATTTATAGATTAATACTTAATCTTTATGCTTACATATTTTTCAAATATTTTTATGTTTTGTAAATAGAAAGTCCAAAAATGCAATCGCTAAATTCAGAATTTAAATAACAGTTTGGGTAAAAAGTAATCCATTATTTTTTGTGTGTGTCAACTTTGGTATGTTTTGATTTGTAAACTGTTGACCACACTGATTTACACATGGTCTTCTTGGAAAGGCGGGAGTTTCCCTTTAAAACACACTGTAGTTTGATTTTTTGAAAGGTCGATTCCATTTACAGATAAATTATGTTAAACATGGAGACCAACAAAGAAAAAAGTCGCTAGATTTTACAATTTATTTTTGATAAAGGCGAAAATGCATAAAAATGGATTTCTTTTTCCCCAAACTAATATTTTCTTAGATAGTTTCATGCTTTTCAATTCAAGAATCCAAATAGTCTTGCAACAATTTTTGATATGAAACAGTTTTTCAATATTTTACATATTTAAAAGCATACTCCTCCAAATGATACCTTTTTCAGATATTTGAAATATTTTAAATATGTTTAATACTTTAAACAGTGAGTTGTGCTTAATTTCAATTGTTTTATATTAATAGTTGATGCTTTTTTAAAATATTTAACGTAGTTTATATGCATTGGATTTGCTATCAACCGTAAAACTATTCGATTACACGCCATTCACAAGAAATTTTGAATAATCTCTAACGTTCAAATAAATAATTTGTTAGCATATCTGAATAATTTCTGTATTTATTTTAATTCAGATTAAGTATAAGGCAAGAATATAAGTTAATTTTTAAATCTGATAGAATAGAGTTAAAAATAACGCTCTATAGAACTATCAGCTCTGTCTCAATAGTTGTTTTTCTTAGAAACTAAGTGTTTAGTGGGAATACAAGAAATTACTACTTTCTTTCTTATTGCTCTTTCAAGTCTATCTTCGAATTGTATTCACATGTATTTCTTTTCTTAATAAGTTCTTCATTCTGATGTCTAGTTTAATTATCTGCCTAAACTCCAGAACAATATTAGGCTGAACAAAATATAAATAAAAGAAAATAAATGTAAATAATAATAGCATAAACCATATATCGTATCAATCAATCATATACACATACAAATATACTACAATCACCTTGTTTGTATCTATTTAAAGTCAATTCAAACCTTTTAATCCGGCAATTGGCAATTTTCAATTATATACTTCCCCAAAAGTTATTGACTTTCATTTTTTCTAGGGTATTTTGTGAACTCAATTGGCAGCCAGAACTTAATAACTGGTTATGGAAACGGATGGCAAAGATCGTTGATTGGTGGGCAACACTTGATCTTGCAACAAATGGCGTGCAGAAAAATAAGAAAAACAATGCTCTAAACGAAGGCAAGCGACTAGAAGATACCCTGCAGCTGGCTCTCCATTGCCTCAGCTCTTCGAATTAAGATTTGTAAGTTTAATACATTTAGATATATAAGTATATATATATATAAGATTTAAAATAACTTCATCTGTCTGCTGCAACTGTCTCTGTTGTTAGTTACAGGGTGTTTAAGCCGAAACCGAGGCATTTGAACCTCTTGACTTTTTGCTTGAGTTTTTTTTTGCGGTTGTGGTGCGGAGACTTGCAGTTTTCATGGGCGGCACTAAATCAATTTTGTTGCCTTTGTGCTATCGACTCGACAGACGAACAGACTGACCGACAGACCGACAGACTTACAGACTGACAGACTGACGTGCAGAACTGAATGAATGGTGATCAATCAAATGAAGTCTGAAGCAAAGAAACAAAAAAAAAGGCGCAACTTTCAATGGAATTCCGTAACAAAGCGTTTAACTGTCGGACAAGATATTCGATTGCATCAACTGGGCACAGAAAACACTTGCCAATTGGCCAAATTGATTTGTCTTTTTGGCCAAATTACCAGCTGGTGATCTTCACGCCAACTACGGGCTATAAATGTCGCATTAGAGCCAATTGTTCAATGATGCCAATTACTTAGGTGGAATCAATGCCTTGGAAGGTCGCACTCCGCCAGCCAATGGGTCAAACAGGAAGCAATGCTGGCCGACAGGCAGACAGACCGGTTACTTATATCAAAGATATCAACAACAATGGGAATTAAAAATGGAAATTTCTGTTTTTATTTATTGCGGCTTAAAACTAAGCAAAAAAAAAATATGAAAAAAAAAAATAAAACAATTTGTACGAAATTGCAATTATTGGCTTTTTGGCTCCCTGTTCAAAGTTGAATATCCATAGGACTTTGTTTGGATTGTGGGCCATTTACCAGCCCTGGTTCCAGCCACCGGAGGAGCCACCGCTCTGAGCACCAGACCAGCCGCCAGATGAGTAGCCACCATGTCCGCCCGAGGAGGAGCCACCCTGACCGCCATAGTAACCACCATGACCGCCGCCGGATGAGCCACCTTGGTTGACCACTTCCACAATGTAGACCTTCTCGACGGGACCAGCATGACCACCAGAGTAACCGCCGGAGTGACCGCCGGAGTAGCCACCAGAGTAGCCACCGGAGTGACCACCAGAGTAGCCACCGGAGTGACCACCGGAGTAGCCACCGGAGTAACCACCGGACTGACCGCCGGAGTAGCTGCTAGCTTGGCCACCAGAGTATCCACCGCCGCCGCCGCCGCCCAGCTTGCCGGCGAGCACACCGCCAAATCCACCACCGCCAGATCCGCCACCAAATCCACCACCGAGTCCACCCAATTTGCTTTGCAGCAGCTGGGCAATGCCGCCGGCACCGCCGCCACCGCCACCACCACCACCGCCGCCGCCACCGCCAAGCAGACCTCCAAGCGATGCCTGACTGGTGGCCAGCAGCGCAGCAAGGATAACGAAAATGCAGGTAAAGGGTTTCATCTTACGATCTCGATCACGATTAACTGTTTCGATGTGTGGTGTTCAAGACAAACGGAAGCGTTGACTAATTCCACAACATTGACGGCAACGCTCATTTATACCAAACCAACTGAGTTAAGCCCCCAAAAAAAAAAAAACCAAATCAATATACGACAATCAAATAGCATCGTTGCAGATAGAGAGAGATGGAAATGAAGTGGTAGAGGGAGAGGGAGAGGGAGATGAAGCTTGACATGGGACGAGTGCTACCTACAACTTGTATCTATTGATCATTTAACCAATTAAAAGAATTAATAACCCACATTTTTATGCGTATAAGTAAGTGGTATATCTAAGTGTGTGTGTGTGTGTGAACATCTTTGCTTTGGAGTCTCTGTTTGCCGATCGCCTCTGATAACTATGCAAATCTTTACGCATGCGCGATATTGTCTTTGTCTTTTGTTTTTGTCCCAAACCATTTGGTTGGCAACGCGGCTCTAGTGATCCACGATCCGCGATCTGTGAGATCTACGATCCGCATTTTGGCCACAAGTCAAACAAATTAACTGCGTTTAAGTAATCATACAAAAGGAAAAGACAAAAAAAAGACACGACAAGTTAAGCAGCATCTTAAGCTAGTCGAAGTTTAAGTACTCTTTCAAATAGGTATATAATATTGTGCAACAATATCAATTGTAAGCATATCAATTGATAAATAATCTATCTATTGATATGCTATGTAATAGTTAACAAATAACCATATTTTGTCAAATCAGTAGATCTTGTAAGTGGTTTTGATTTTGTCAATATTAAATATATAATATAATAACGCTCATAAGTTAATTAACAATTAAAATGACAGTTTAAATTCACAGATTCTTATTATGTTACCTATTAGAAAATAAGTATTTCCCTTCCAAATAAAGTTCAACTATTAAACTGCTCATATCATCTATTAAAAGAGAGTTCAAATCCACGTTGATCGGTTCTAATGATAGCTGTATAAATTTGTACTGTATTAAAACTATAATCGAATTATATTTACTTTTAATATAATATATATTATATTATATACCTTAAACCGAATCCATTAAGTAATTCCACTCACTAATTGTTTAAACTTTTGTAGCGGTTCCTATTTATTTTTCCAAAAGTTTTTGTTGCTTTCTGCATCTCATGAAAAAAAAAACCTTTACGCGAGGAAAAAGTTTTGCGAGAAAGCATATTGAAGTCCCAAAATTTCTGATATCAAATATGGTGACAAAATGTATTAAATGTATTATATGAGCTATTGTAAAATACAAATAATATTTTGATTTCCGCACATGGAGCGAAACGTTTTAACTTCTTTGTACCTAAAATTTACTCCCGAATGCCAATCATACACAATCATATCTCATGATTCAAATGAGTTATCAAAAGTCTTGGTATGCACTTTTCAGTGTTAAAACATTATCTTTCGAACGGTAAATAACTCAATCTGATCGGACAATCGTAGCCAACATTTTATATCTGTATTAATTGCTAATCGCTTCTCACCATCATATTTAATTTTGCATTATTGCAAATATACTTAAAATTTAGTTAAAGTTTATCACAATAAAATGCATATATCTGATAATTCAAATATGATGCTTAACGATGAGATGTTTTAAATAATGACAATGTAGGAATTCAACCGATATAGAACACTTTACTGCAGCAGATATTCATATTAATTCTAGTACAGTATTGTAGAATATAGAAAAGTAAAGTAGAGAATAGTACATTGTACCCTTTGCTAACAGATTCAACAATGCCTTTAAAAGTTTTGCTTCCCCCTGAGATCAATTCTTTGATCTTATTTACTTATCATTTAGTATCCAAAAATATTTGACTTGAATTAAATGAATGTTAATACCCTTTGTAAGAGTATAAAACATAATGGATCACAACAGTTTGGTCAGGCAGTAGCACGAACATTGAGTGTGGATTGTGTGTGAAGCTGCCGAGTTGTGTCTTGTGTACTGGTCAACTGATTAATGATGCTTTGACTGACTGGCCAAGTAGCTGATCAGGTGTTCTGCTCATTTGCAGACCAAGGCTCTATGCGATAAGCGTGTTAACTGACTGCCCTCTGACAAGAGCTGACAAACCGCAGACCAAAAACTGTAACATTAAATCAGTCGATCAGGAAGCTCCCCAGAGTAATGGCCAAATCAACACGTTTCAGTTCTTCGCCTAATGTCTAGCAGCGAGCAGCGAGCATCAAGTATCTGCATATGTGTCTATTCGCATCATTGCTTATAAATAGGCGCAATCAAGAACCGGTTCGAACTTGGCTGAGTTCTATGTATGTCTATGTTTATGTTTTGACACATATTTGCATAGTCAATTGGCTACGTTAAACATAGCTACATTTATCTAACATATGCTGTATGTTTAGGATCGATCGTTTTGTGTGTTTTATAGTTATTGGCACAAAGAAAATACAAACAGAACTATGAACAGAATTCGACAATTTGCTAAAGGTGCCGATCAGCCACGATCAAGTTCAATGCACCTTAAGGCCTACACTAAATTTATGCTAAGATCTTCGACATACCCTAAAGACTATGAAATACCTAAGAAGTTTCTTACTGATTGTGTAACAGAGTTAGATGGCGCTGGAGACAAGAGGAATGTGTTATCAAGCGCTTAATTTAATTATCTTATCAACATTTAATCTCGATTCTAGTTACAAAACAAATTAAAGTTAAAGCTTGAATTTCTTTAAAAGTTTAAGTAATATATATGTTACTTAAATTTGACAATATATGAGATGAAGTTCTTAAAGATGTATTGCAATTAATACTTTTAAATTAAATATCTTACAGGGTATCTGCCACTTCATGCTTTGCTTCCCTTTCATATTATTGGGGGTGCTCAACATTGATCTACGGCACTTAAATCTTTTAAATATTTATGTATAGTAAACTGGCAATCAATTGTTTGACTATACTATACATATCTAAAGAGGAAATCTTAAGTTAATGTTGACATTCATCAATTAAGGGTTGCATTGTTCTAATGTGTTTGTGTGTTTTTAAGGTCACCAAAATTTAATTAACTTGAACTATACTTCAATATAAATAGAATAATTCTAAGCATCTGCATTTTTTTAAAAACCGCTTTGATAATAATATAATATTTATAAGGCAAGAGATTTTTGTTTTTGCTTTGAAAACGGAATAAATGAATAAATTATATATAGTAGCTTAGAAAATACGATTTGCTAGCTATGGTAAGAAGACTGTGCGAACGAACAGTGAGTGACATACTTACATATAAGCTAATTTCATTCAAGTCCGTTGGAAAATGTTGCGTATTTTCTAGAATTTTCTTATCTATGCATCAGTTGTACGATCTGTATGATCGTATGAGGTCTATCCTATACGATTTGTATGTTAATGCGTTTTGGTTTTATTTCAATCTATTCTTAACCTGTTTTGGGGCCTCACGCGCCACCAACACACGTTCATTCGATGCGAGATACAAAATGCTGTAGATACTAGATACTACATTGATGAGGTTGAGGCTGGCTGGCTGGCTGGCAAGTAACATGTTTTGTTACAATAGAATAACGTTCATTACAAGCACCGCATATGCCGCATACTCGTATTTAAAATGTGTTTCCCATCGCATTGCCTTCAATTTGAAGGCTTCCATGAAATTATAATATTTAATTATGAAGTAACGCAAAACAAATTAGCCAACTTGCCCAAGTTACGACTCTAGTACAAAGAAGTGAATGCAAGCTTGCAGTTTAGTATTTTGGTGCTCTCATCTCCGCATGTTCATGTAGCTTTAATATTTGCGAGGGCAGTTCAAAAGCCTTGGCAATATTTGTACACAATCGTGCCTTTGTCTACTTTCTAGATTGCATTTTTTAGCTAAATATTATTTCTATTAAATTTCCCTTCAATTATCTTTCTTAAGTGTGTTGTTATTAAATAAAGCATAAATTATAAACATTTTTTTCAAAACAAATTGTTTTTTTTGACACTATTTGAAGCTTAGATTTGTATAAATAATTTTAGATAGGGAAGATAAACTCATATGTCTTAAAACCACCCTCGATTGTTGTGACCATAGTCATTATAGGGTTGCAGAATTGATGACACTCATAAACAATTTGTAATTATACTTAATGCAGCCGTGTGGCATAAATTAAAAATTGTGCTCATACTTAAGCTTACATTCTTATAAGCTTGCAATGTATATACAAACATACATACAAATACCTATATATATATATATATATATAGTTGCAAACATATAAATGTAAATTTGTAGGTTTGTCTGAAACCATTTCTAATTTGCATAAACTACGGCCGTTAGTTGACTTTCCATAGCAATTAGACGTTCACATAAATAACCATAAACACAGATAGATACATACATATGTATGCAACATCATATATGCCAATATATATTATGTATCTAAAGGTAGTCAGCTCAAAGTTGAATATATGGGAATGCAAAACATATAAATTGAAATGGTAATTGAATTAAGGCTACCGCCGCCGCTTACGTGAACCATAAAATTTACTTGTTAATTACGGTTTAATTCACTAGAATCGGGATGTGTCTGAGAAACAGAAAGAATAATCAACTATATTATAAATATGCTGATAATCAACTTTACAAATTGCATTACGATTTATGGGTAGCTAACCCACAACAATTAAATCCGAAGATTTATCGATATTTTTATATAGTTTGCATTAAAATAAATTTATGTTTTTTCATAGGTTAAAGTGTTTTTATTTTTTTTTTTAAATAAATGTAAAATTCATTAATTATTATTTTAATGTCCTAATGCTATAAATATCCCTGATTATAAAGTAAAAATAAAAAAGATAATAAATATATTTCCATTGACTCTTTTGTATACAATTTTGTAGTTACCGTCTTTAGTTCTTGACTATAAAACGAAGCTTCGTCACCAGCAATGACTTTATTTAAGTTGCTAGACTTCCCATTTTAAAATGTATTCAAAAAATATTGGACAAATGGCAATCGAGATTCTCTTTGGGCCTTATTTTGTATGAGTCTTTGGCAAGTTTTGCTCTAACTAGGGCCACATTTCTTTCGTCTCCTTCACGGGCTCGTTCTCTACAGAAAACTATTTTGAAATAACTTATCAGAGATGTTGCAATCGTTTGGCATTCATCAAATATTTGTACAGTCTTAAGGTTTGCGTCGAAAGCCAAATAAAAAGTTTTAGCGAATTTCTGTTGGCGTTGGTGATGGAATTTCATTCGAAGCACCTTCAGCTAATTTGCGTTTTCCATATCTCCATTTTAACCGATTTTTCCAAAATTTACAATATAATCTCGTAAAAGTATTGCGAAAGACTTGAGATCTCTGGAATTTTTAAAAACGATTTCAAAGTTGCCAACTTACTGAACTTTTGTTAGACTCCTCGTACAATCTCGTTTTTCTTCTACAGTTAAACGCTATCAATATTTTATGTATGCTGAGTGTAATAGCAATATAATATCTTCATTGAAATAACCAAATTTAGATGAAAAAAACTTTTCTCTCTTATTGCATTCCCAAACTTTCTTTCACAATTCAAGTGATTTTCACATGTTTTAACTTCTTTGCTTTGATTTATAGGAAATTTCCAACTGTATAAGTTCAACGTCATTCATAACTTTATGATGTCTGATGTTTTGTTGCCTCATAAAATGCTGAATTTGGAAAATAATGCTTTTCACTCAATGACAAACTAAGCAAAGAGTTTGCTTGGTTTGGTTTAACAGGCTAGACATGTACACCTAGAGAAGTACGGCAAATACTAAAGCCAGATGCCAAAACCAGTTGAACAAAATTTAAACTAAACAATTGAAAATCAACAGAAATTTTTTAATTTGTTTATGTAATTTTATTTGCCTTATGCACAATACAGTATGCAAAATACATAAAATAACGCGTATACGTATATATAATCGTAGTGATAGCCTTACCAAGGTTCTGTCTGGGCCATCTCAAGCGAGACACAACGACGCCAAAAAGCAATCGCAGATTGTGCCACAATGCAAAAGCAAGAAACAAACACATAACACAATCGACAAGTTTAACTTCAAAATAAATACAACAAAATCAAATAAAAGCAAAACATCGCGACGGAAGCGACTGACAAACATCAAAAGCAAATGCAACAACAACAACAACAACGACGTCACATAACATTAACATACACGTGGTTTGGCGTCTAATAAATCAATTAACAACAAAACAAAAGCCCATTGATTACGCATTGTTATTGTTGTTGTTTTAGTTGCTATTGACAAAATGGGAAAAGAGTGTGTTTAGTTTTGGTTTCATTCTCAATTCCTGTTTATAACTAGTACTACTAGTCGAATCCTTTTATGGTCACACCATTATGACTCTGAGCTGACAGGTGTCAGTTGTCATTGCATTGCTCAACTTTCGCTTTTCACTGACTGCCTGCGACACTGACATTGACCCTGACCATGAACTCGCAATTGAATGCGGTGCAAACTTCACGGGAGATGCCCCTCCGAACAGGTTTTCGTCGTCTGCCTCGATACGAAAGACTTAAGCAACAAACTTGCCGGCTAAGCAACTACTTTGTAGCGCCCTCTACTGATAAGTAACGTCAACAAGAGCATGAACACGCCCTCTAGTGTTACTTCTGGGCAACATTGGGGGAAAAAGCTTTCAAGCTTTTCAAAAGCTTAATATAGCTGCAATACCAGCTTGTTCTGCAGATCTGGCAACGCCATAGATATAAAATGCACATTCTGTTTGATTCATGCAATTATTTATTCGGTTCTCGCTTCACAGTTTATAATTCAGCACATGCTCTTAATCGTTCCACCAGCCAGCACCACCACGAGAGCCACCAGCACCAGAACCGGCACCAGCACCACCATGATTAACAGTATAATCGAACTGGGCGGGTGGACCCCAGGCATTGGCACCTGCACCACCAGCACCAGCTCCCTGCCAGCCACCAGCTCCAGCTCCAGCTCCCTGCCAGCCACCAGCTCCAGCACCACCGCCATAGCCGCCAGCACCTCGTCCTCCACCAACGGCACCTCCTTGCCAACCGCCAGCTCCAGCGCCACCACCATAGCCTCGACCGCCAGCACCAGCTCCTTGCCAGCCACCAGCTCCAACTCCTGCACCAGCGCCATAGCCTGCAGCACCAGCACCACCCTGCCAGCCACCAGCTCCAGCACCACCGCCATAGCCGCCAGCGGCGCGTCCACCGCCAGCACCACCCTGCCAGCCAGCAGCTCCAGCACCACCGCCATAGCCGCCAGCAGCACTTTGTCCACCAATATGAACCTTTGTGTTGCCGTGCGATTGCGAGACATGCGAGATTAGACCAGCGCCATTTCTGGCGGCACCACCGTAACCACCGCCACGACCGCCGCCCGGCAGATAGCCACCACCAGCAGCACCACCACGCTGTCCAGCATTAACCATGGCCAAGGTGGCGAGCAGACAGACGAATACCTGCAGAGATTCAGAATGTTAAAGTCCAGTGGCAGGAGATAAATTGATTGCTTCAAATTCAAGTTTACCTTCATGTTGGTTGTTGGAAAGAGTTCTAGATTCTTAATTGTTTGTTGTATTGTTGCTTTCGGGACGCAGCTCCAAATGCTTGTGATGCTTCTTGGTTGCCTCACAGCACAATTTATAGCTGAAGACTTTTCATTCGACTTTTGGCTAATGATCTTTGACTCTTTTTTGGGAAAAGTAATAACAAAGATAAAACAAATTAAAAACCTTAAACTAAAAATTAATAAATGAAAAAACAATAAACAAAAAAAACATTAACATTTGTTTTGTGTTTCTGTTTTTGGCTCATCATTAGATTCTATGCGTTGCCTTTAATTAAAATTTAAAATCAAATTAATGAATTAATTGCAAGCAATTAAACAACAATTTGCCTGCGGCTAGCAGTTTAACATCTGTTTTGCTTTGTTTAAAAGCGACAACGTGTGGACGCATTGCGTCCAGTTTAACTCTGTCATCAGCGAGCGCAGAGTTCCGGCTTCGCATATTGCGCATACGTCGCGTAGGCCGAGGACAAACAGCAGCTGCAACATGCAGCCTTTTCTTTGTGGCCCCCTCACTGTTTTTATTCATTTCTTTATTATTATTATTTTTTTTTTTTTATAATTTTGTGCATGTTTTATTTATTTTGAAAGTGAGCTTATCGCAAAGACAGCAACAGCTTTGATTGTGCAATAAAAACGTACACAATGAACTGTTGAAATCGTAGCAACTTCAACATGTTGCAAATGTGGCAAGTGTTGCATGTACTAAAGAAAAATCCCTGCGACGAGTTTTTGAAGTGTCATAACTAAGCCCTTACTTGCCATGCAGCATTAAACCTGTCACTCCTTCAACATCTGCGCACTAAAATGCTGTGCTCAAAGGTGTTAGACTAAAAGATACCCTAGCCTCGTATGGCTACTACTCTGTTCAGTAACAAGTCTATGAAGTTTTACTAAAATGAAATGGAAGTAATAGGAAAAAATAAGTCTGACAGACCCCATAAGTTATATATGTATGTATATCATTGATCAGCATCAATAGCCCAGTCGATATAGTCATGTCCGTCTGTTTAGATGAATGAAAGATGAAGGATATAGACTCCCAATTTGGCATACACAAAGTTTACTCTTTTTTCGATGTATGTTGTAAAGTTCATTGTGATTGGATAATAAATTCGGAAGTTATTAAACAAACAAATTTACGCAGTGTCCGAGCAAAGGAAGAAGTAGAGAACACTGACGTTGCAAAGTTGAAAGCAACAATTTTCACAATTTAGACATCTAACAGCCATAACTTTTGGAAACTTTCTTTAATGTTTTCAATCCTGATTTGACTCGAAGTTATATTAAATTTATAAAACTATTATTATTTGACACAATACACAATACAATTTTACACAATACTTGTCAACTTATGCTGTTGGAATTATTAGAATAAATTATTGATCGAGTGGCCGTTCACCCTGGGAAAGAACATTAAAATAATAAGATTACTAAAAGTAAATACATACATATAAATTAAAGTAAATTATTATAAGCTAAATGTTGCATATGAATCAAATGTGAATTAGATAAATACAGTTTAACATTGTGACTACTTAGTGCATTCATTTATAAGGCAGACCTTGTAGTACTAGGATGACAGACAATAAATAAATTAAATTGAAAATTAAACAATAAACACCAAGGAAACAAAGAAAATATAAATCTAAATTTGTTGCAGTTGCTATAATCCATCTATAGATGAATGACCTGAAGATATATTATGATTACTAATGGAAATACTTAATAATGAAAATTGTAAAATGTTTTTATGAAAGGCTGTCAAAAGTATGTGTACTACGCTTCGGTTCGGAATACACAAAATAATAATGTGAAAACTGAAAAAATAATAAAAAAAAATCATAATCTTAAGTTAGAGTTTTTATTATGCAATTTTAATGTTGAATGTATATTCTTAAAAAAAGGCAAAGAAACTAGAAAACAATTGTGATAAAAAAATATATATTTTGAATAAAATTGAACCAAGGCTCAAACCATTTCTTGAAATTCCATGGCAAGCCTTCCATTTTCCGATATTGTATAAACTGGGGTTAATTTTGATGTTTCAAGAATTAATAAATATGCAAATATATGCGCAGAAAGTTGCTGAAAACAGAGCAATAGCATTGGAACTCGGCGTGTTTATTTGCTGTCTATTGGCATTCATCTGAAATACTATTCTGCAACGTTAGTCGTATCTTTCTAATGGAACAACTACAAGTGTGATGACAATTTTGATGATCTGCATCTGAAACTGAAATGCAAAACAGTAGCTGCTTCAACAGATCTAGCATAGATCTAAATTGTATGAGTTGCTTACGAATGAACTACGACTCCCTACTTTCTTCAACACTCAATGCAGCCGAGAGACAAATAGTGAGAGATAGTGAGAGAGAGAGACTTTCTCACCAACACTCTCTTTCACTTTGACTTGCTGGCTGTGGACTGCGGACTGCAGGTGATCCATGCATAGCCGGCCTTGAGCTGACGCTCTCTCTCTCTCTTTCTCTCTTTCTCTTTTGCCGGCGCCAGCAGACAGATTCACAGTGGCTGCGCTTGTCGCCGAGTCTGTGGCAGCTTCATAGCTGTTGCTGCAGATTTGGCCAAATCATTCCGTTGGGAAGTTGTAACTGGGAAACGTGTTTGACGGATCGCTACCGGCCACCGACTCGTCGTTGTTGTTGTTGTTGTTTCCGTCGTCGTCGTCGTCGTCGTCGTTGTCGTCATTTTGACTTGCAAGCGCGCGCTTTTTGCATGTTAGCAACTTATCGCCGTTTATCAAAGAAATCAATGAATCCTTGAACCCGAACCGCAACAAGTGCCTCCGCTTTCAACTGTGTCGTGCCTGTGCGTGTTAACATTTCCATTTTAATTTGTTTTTTTTATTTTATTTTCTGATGTTGCAACATCATTTTTCATATTTCGAATACTTGCAAATTGCCTGTACCAAAAGTTGTGTTTTTTTTGTGTGTGCTTTCAGTCGATAAGCACTCAAAATAGTTGCTACTCTTTGTTTAAAGAAAACGACAAAAGAAACCAGAAATAGCAACAATTTAAAGCCGTAATTAATTAATTTGTTGACGCTGGTCATATTGAATAAAAAAAGGTTAGTTAATAAAGCTAAAAATAGTTGTTGGGGTAAGTTAAGAGTGCTAAAAATAAATACAGCAATTTAATTAAATATAAATCTAAGCAAAAAAAATATTTATATATAAATAGCAAATAAATTTTCAATTCCCGCATATCTTAAAATAACTAATTGATTAGCCCGGATTGGATTAGCTATTTATAAATACATATTAATATATATTATAATACATATATTAAGTTGAAGTTGTAGTTTCATATCTCTGCGATTTTCTTTTAAAGTCCAAATGTCTAGCTCGTGTTCATGGTCTATTAATTGTCGGCCTGTGCAGTTTCTTTTTAATATAAATTATATTTGGCGTAAACTTTTTTCTTCGTGGCACTTATAGATGAATATGTTCATGTACTCATAAGTTCGTCTGCTCAGAAAGTAAAACGCGTTTCGAAAACTTAAGAGAGTTAAGAGTTACGCTGCCTTAGCTAGTATTAGAATAACATCCTTATAGGATTTTTACGAAATTCTAACTAAAATGGACATTTTCTTAAATTTATTTGATTATTGCAAATTTTAGACATGCAGCAAGAAATTACAATTTCTATTGTTTTTCTTGTTATTGTTTAGTATTTGTTTTTATTTTTTTGGTTTTTTTTTTCCTTTATTTTACCGCATGCAGAACAAAAGACTTAGGCAACGAACTTGAACTAGCATGCAGCTTGGAACGTTGCGCTTGCGGTTTTTGGCTAACCACATTGCGTGGCTTTCTCCACATGACAAACCCATTTTATGGCCAATTCTAAGTGCCATCGCTAATAAGCCAACGACAGCAAAAATGTTGTTGCAGGGCTTTTGCAGTTGTTGTTGTTGTTGTTGAAGGAGAAGTAGTCGCCTGTTTGCTCACTTGGAAAACAGTTGTTGGCTGCGAAAACTAACTGAAATGATATTAATTGCCACAGACACATATACATACATACATAAGCACACACTATACTTGACTTTCATTGTCTATGGCGTTTGCGGTTTGCCGTTTGTTGTTGTTGTTGTTGTTGCAAGCTTATTATGCCGAATGTTTTATGTCTAGTGCTTGAATGCTTTTGTCTTTATCTTTGTCTTCGTTGTTGCTGTAGTTGTAGTAGTAGTTGGTGTCTTTGTCTTTGGTTCGCAGTTTTACATACGCGTCAAGTTAATCACACTTTTAACTTCATTTCACATAATACTAATTTCATAATTTGCACCGCCGCCACCCAACGCATTTCCACCGACAACATTGAGTTGTCATTTTGCTGGCCGCCGCCGCCGCTCGCATTTTCACTTTTTTCCACCTCAACAATGATTAAAATAAATCTCGTTCGCATCAAGTTTAAATTTAATTTAGCCTAAGTGTCACTTATATTATATATATACTTACTACATATAATAAAATAGTAAGCGTATATGTATGTAGTATATAAATAAGTATAAGTATATTTTCTTGTTCTGTTTCTGTTGTTCTTTTCCCAGTCAAAGTTGGGCTGGGAAAACACTTTGGGGGCGGCTGCTGCGAGAACGTTGCAAGCTTTTGAGCCCCTTCCTGGGCGTACAAATTTCCCCATGAGCAACAACAACAACAACAACAACAACATGTATCCAAAGCTAACGGATCATCATAATTGCATAGCACCCATTCCAACTATAAAACTATCGTGTAACCATCGACATGACGCAGTTCAGTTTCAAGTGTTCTTGATCTAACTAAGCATAGGGTATAACAATTCTATTAACTAGCTTGCACATTAGCAAGAAAATCAATTCCTTGCCTAACTCTATATCTATTCTCTATAATCTATTATCTTTAATATTTCAAATTGCACAAGTATTACATATATTTATTATACTGTTTGTCAGTATAATTTGTTCGACTTTTCAAGTAATTTATGAGTACATTATACATAAATGTACATACATATCTTGGCTCCATTTTGTCTCTTACTAACTGCAAGGTATAAGGAATTCGGTGTTTACTCTCTGAACGTTTTCTGTGGCACTTGTGGTTGAGATGTCTGTTGCTATTTTATTTAGCTTTCTTGTTGTTGTCGTTGTTGTTGTTGTCGTACGTGCACATCTGTCAGCAAATGAAATAGTATGCACCATATAATCAGAGCACTGTGGTGGCAACCCAAAAAGCCAACAACAAATGACAAGCAACAACAGTAACAAACAGTTGAGACACAGCTACAAAAAGGTATCTTTATCAGAGGCCAAGAATGAAAGTTAGTTAGTTACTTGTTGTTGCTGTTGCAGTTGATGTTGCTGTTTGTCAGTACACAAAAGAGCTAAACAATATTTGTCACTTTTGAGGCGAATACACTTTCATCATTGTGTTTGAACATGGCACCCGTTTAAGTTTAAACTAATGGTGGGGGGGAGGGGGCATATCTTTTGTGAAAAGCAATGCGACAATTTATTTATTGCTGCACATTTGTCCAGTTCAAAGTCGTCCCCGTCGCTCTACCTTTGTCGCCACTGCTTGCCCTTTTCATAATATTCAACAATTCGGCCAGGCAATTAACATAATTATCAATGCTCGACTGCATTTCTCACTTTTTTTCTGGTCTTCACATTTGTCACACAAATTATGCATAAAAAAAAATATAAAATAATAATAGTAATAGTTGTTCGCTGTGTCTGAGGGGTCTGTTTGATTCTCTCTTTCTGCTCGCTTTCGAATCGGATTCGGTCTCGGAATTGAAGTTGGTATCGTTTAGACAAATGTCTCAAACTGAATTGTCTGTTGGCGGACTTTTTGTTGCCATTTCAACATATCGTCGCAACAATTCTGGGCTCATTGTATCCAACACCTCACCTCACCTACGGCCCTGCCATAAAAAACTCCAGAGATCAAAGAATGAACATGTCTTCTAGGGCATCATCATCATCAATTTGGGAATTTGTTCGCACACAATAACAAATCGATGGCGGGCAACAAAACAAAAAAAAAAAATATTGTGCCACATTTATATACAAATTTGTTGCTGTTGTTGTATTCGTATTGTAACTGCAGAGTCACAGATCGAAAGTGAAATTTGTTGCCATTGGAATATATTGCATTGTGTCGAGTGAAAAATATAATCATAATAATAATAAATAAATAAGCTGCGGCCCAATAAGTCAGCACAATGCCAAAACTGATGCGCTAAGTTTCAGACGGCAAACTGAGGGAATAGCTGCAGTAGATGGGAGGGTGATGGGCGGGGAGGGCTTAAGTCTTATATTACCCCTTAGCTTATTATTAAAAAAAATAAAAAAGCGGCATCAACTTTCGAACGATAAAATTCAAAATATACACACTCACAACCGTAAGATCTTTAAATCAGGGCCAAAGACGCGTTCAACCAGATGAGGGATTTGTTTGCTAAGCAAAACCTTTCGATTTTCTTACAGAAGTCGCTATTAGATAATAAAACTCACAAACTTTTCAGAAAAACTAAAAGGCCATTATAGTCAGAGAAAGATTTAAACAGCTCAGACTGGTATGTCTTCTAAATCTCAAGCAAAATTTCAACAAATTTAATATAATGTCAATATTTATTTATGTGAACATCAACATATTATTATATTTACGCGACTATCTATTAAAATTGTATTGAATCGTTCGGAATCAGTTCGATCGAACGACTCTTCAGAGTGAATAACTGAGCTAAATCCCTAACTGTCGTTCATTCGAGTCATTTGAGTCCCAATCTCGTTCAATTTACTGTAGTTCATTCGACTCATTTGAGTCCCATTCTCGTTCACTCTGATTTTTATCGTGTAATTACTAATATTGCCTTAAATGTTAATAGAAAGCGTTCCAATGTGTGGAACCATTTCATTGTAACCGAGGACAATAAGGTGGAAATTAAAACACATTCTAATATTCAGAGTAAATATAGTAAATAGTAGAAAAAATTATGAATATAAAGCTTAGAAGATACGAATGTACGATACAGATAATCAAATGACTCGTTTGAACGATAAGGGACTCAAATGTCTACAATGATTGATAATGAACGAGAGTGAACGATAGTGAACGAGAGGGGATCGAACGAGAGTGAACTATAGTGAACGAGAGGGGATCGAACGAGAGTGAACGATAGTGAACGAGAGGGGATCGAACGAGAGTAAACGAGATCGACCTAGAATGAACGCGATCTAACTAGAGTGATCGATAGTAAACGGGATCGAACGAGAGGGGATCGAAAGATAGTGAACGATAGTGAACCAGAGGGGATCGAACGAGAGTGAACGAGAGGGGATCGAACGAGAGTGAGCGATAGTGAACGAGAGGGGATCGAACGAGAGTGAACGATAGTGAACAAGAGGGGATCGATCGAGAGTGAACGATAGTGAACGAGAGGGGATCGAACGAGAGTAAACGAGATCGACCTAGAATGAACGCGATCTAACTAGAGTGATCGATAGTAAACGAGAGGGGATCGAACGAGAGTGAACGATAGTGAACGAGAGGGGATCGAACGAGAGTGAACGATAGTGAACGAGAGGGGATCGAACGAGAGTAAACGAGATCGAACTAGAATGAACGCGATCTAACTAGAGTGATCGATAGTAAACGGGATCGAACGAGAGGGGATCGAACGAGAGTGAACGATAGTGAACGAGAGGGGATCGAACGAGAGTGAGCGATAGTGAACGAGAGGGGATCGAACGAGAGTAAACGATAGTGAACGAGAGGGGATCGAACGAGAGTAAACGAGATCGAACTAGAATGAACGCGATCTAACTAGAGTGATCGATAGTAAACGGGATCGAACGAGAGGGGATCGAACGAGAGTGAACGATAGTGAACCAGAGGGGATCGAACGAGAGTGAACGAGAGGGGATCGAACGAGAGTGAGCGATAGTGAACGAGAGGGGATCGAACGAGAGTGAACGATAGTGAACAAGAGGGGATCGATCGAGAGTGAACGATAGTGAACGAGAGGGGATCGAACGAGAGTAAACGAGATCGAACTAGAATGAACGCGATCTAACTAGAGTGATCGATAGTAAACGGGATCGAACGAGAGGGGATCGAACGAGAGTGAACGATAGTGAACGAGAGGGGATCGAACGAGAGTGAGCGATAGTGAACGAGAGGGGATCGAACGAGAGTGAGCGATAGTGAACGAGAGGGGATCGAACGAGAGTGAACGATAGTGAACAAGAGGGGATCGATCGAGAGTGAACGATAGTGAACGAGAGGGGATCGAACGAGAGTAAACGAGATCGAACTAGAATGAACGCGATCTAACTAGAGTGAACGATAGCGAACGAGAGGGGATCGAACGAGAGTGAACGATAGTGAACGAGAGGGGATCGAACGAGAGTGAACGATAGTGAACGAGAGGGGATCGAACGAGAGTAAACGAGAGGGGATCGAACGAGAGTGAACGATAGTGAACGAGAGGGGATCGAACGAGAGTAAACGAGATCGAACTAGAATGAACGCGATCTAACTAGAGTGATCGATAGTAAACGGGATCGAACGAGAGGGGATCGAACGAGAGTGAACGATAGTGCAGTAGAGTGAACGCTATCGAACTAGAGTGAAATGACTTAAATGAAAGACTAGTTCGTTCAGTAAAAAATGAACTACTGAACTAATTCAGTAAATTAAACAAGAAAGTACAACTTTACTATCTATAACTAAGTGTTCCGTATTTTCTAGTTGACAGAATTATCATCAGAAGAATTAGTTTATCACAGTCTAGCATTAAGTACTTACTTCTCCATGCCTTATCATTAGTTGGCTTTCAGTTCCACACTATATAACAGAGTTTAAGCGTTAGTCGAAAAAGTCAATTTACTTTGATCTGTAATTACACTGCAATATATTCATATGATTTTATATGATATTTCCATTGATCTGACATGGGATAAATGCACATATGAATTGTTCTGTCTTTCTCGAATTCCGCATTCAGAAACCTTTCGTTCTGAAATGTACAAAAATGACGGCTACAGACATCTACAGACATCTACACATAATCAAATTTCTATCTAAAATATGTACATACCATTTTTAGAATTGCAAACAGAAATGTAAACTTAAAGAGGATAAAAAAGCTCTCTCTCTCTCTCTCTTTCTGGCTAATTCTAGTTCAGTTTTAAACTATCTACCATATTTATGATGATGTGGCTTTAATTGTTACTTCATTTATCACTTGTCCATGTTGAAGACTGAAAATACTGACGACTTTTACAACTGTTAATTAAAAATCAGGTGTTGAAGAGGTCAGCCATCAGCTAACTGCGATTATGATATCATTTCTAAGCTAAAGGCCTACGACTTGAAGCTGGTTGAACACTTAAATGAGAGCTGGACATCGAACTGCAGCTGAAAAATGATGAAGATGATATGTTTTGGGAGCTGAGACAAACGATAAACATTGTTACATAATGACCATTTGATTTGATTTGCTTTGTTTTGCACTACCGAACGGAAAGGAAAACACAAAAAAAAAATAACAAAAATTTACAGTTTGTCTTTTGGCATTTTAATGGCCATTCGAATTTGCGACTAAACACAAAATAACAAAACAAATTTCGCTGTCAACAAAAAAAAAAGAAAAAAAAACGGAGCAGGGGTAAAAGGGGCAGAGAGGGAGATTGACGAACTGGCGTATAAAATGAAAGACCCAATAATGTTACTAACGATTTATATGTATATGTATACTTATGCATAAATAATTTTCTTATTGATTGATCGTTATGCGACAGCTTCAGTTGCTTCCGCAGCGCCACAAACTTCTCTTCCTCTCCTCGACTTCATCTCCATATCTGACATCTTTCGGGTCAGCGTCATCGGGCAGATCTTGCGCAAGCCTTCCCGGCCATTTCCGGCTCCTGCTGTCTTTGGACAAACACGAATATTCCGTCGACCAAGGCGATTGCCTGTTTGCCACTTGCGGACTTGTCGTGACTTGTTTCGCTGTCTCGCTCTCGATTTTGTTGCTTTTACTTTCGGCCAGATACTATTTGGCCAATGTGGTAAGTGGCAAGCAACTCGCACAATGTGCTGCTACTGCTTTACTTTTACCAAAGCCTCACGTCATGCGCCAACGAAAGCAAACAGCCAACACTTAACTAGGCTCAAACCACACACACATATGTATGTATATGACTAGTTGTAAGTGGTAACCACTCTCATTGTAGTTGAAAAACCAAGCCAACAACTCATAAGCCCTATTCTGTGTGTTGTTGCCAGCATATTAAACTCTACTGTTTTGGGACCTTTAATAAATACGTTATACTTGTAATGTGAACAAATTGGGCAAACAACATGGACTCCATATTATATTTTGGCTAAAAGTAAAAGTAGATCTTTGGGAATATTCAAACTCTACGATACAAAACTTGAAATTATTATTTATATTTAAACATCTACATTAATATATAAAATTATTAACATCTTTGTATATTTAAATATAATACTAGAATATTTATATTTATATAGATATTGAAATAGATGATTGGATATAAATAGTATATATGTATATATCGGACAAGTTTTTTGCTTGAATTCCAAAAGCTTTTTAAGCATATGTATCAATATGAATATGAACTAAGTGCTGAGTTATTAGATACACGTTTATCTAGAGCATTATAGGCAACAAATTATTATATAGTATAACAAACAAGCGTATCCGCGGCTTCGTTTGCAGTTAATATGATATGAAATAAATATTTGTTGCTTACATTTTTATTATATTAGTCAAGATAACTAAAAAGAAGAGTTCTCATCATCGTATGTATGCATTCCTCCATTACCTGAGTATCTAATTTACTTTATACATATGTAGGTATACAAAGATCTACGACATTTAATTTTATCTTTTTAAATATTTGTGCGAATAAATATCTATGTATGTTAATCTTTCTTGCGCCCTCTTTATCTCTTATTTCCCCGCTCATTGGCAAATGAAAAACGGAATTGCAAGCGAGCTGAAATCGTTACTTCTTTCAAAGAATTTTTTATAACCATTTTGAATGATGCATCAAAACTCTCCCAGGTTAAATGGTTTGGCCACATTTGTCAATTGAGTTATTAACTTGTCTAGCTTTTTTCCGCCTAGCTTGGTTCTTTTTTTAAAAAGAACTCATACAAAAGTTACTTCGTTTTTGATAGTTAACATATCCAAAAACTTTAATTTTTGCATCTCAAAGATTAAATGCAAAAAGGTCAAGACTTTTAACTCATCTCATTAAAATCTTGAAAACCTTATATTTGTGGTATAGATACTTTAATTTGGGTAAAGAAAGTATCGTTCGATGCGTATTTATTTTAAATATAAACATTGCGAAAAAGGTCACTTTCCTTTAATCTTAAATTTTAGTTTATATATTTAACTTAAAATCCTTCTTCAATAAATTTGTTCTCAGAAGTTTTGGGTTGAAAATCTATCTCGTATAAAGGTTTTATTTATGGGATTTAAACGATATATAACACTTTGCGATCAGTGATCAGTGATTGCCCAGCCGATCGCCATATCAAATACTGTTTTTATATAGCGCAGTGATAGCATAACTACTAGTATGAGTAAAATAAAAACATATTCATGATAACAACCAAAAGATTTTGTCAATATATATATTTGTTTGTGAAGAATTTAAAGCGATACAAGATTTAATTACTCGAAACCTGGATCGCTACTTAGATCATGGACTTTTGGTGGCTCCATATGAAATGCATACTCGAACATACGTACTACCATAATCGCAGGAGTTTCGACAGATTCAACTTCATGGAACGCATAATTGCTGAAAACGCTTTTAATGACATAATTAGGCGTAGCATTTGGAGGCAGTCATGGGGCTGCGAAAGGTGTTATTGAAGGGCAGGGGAATGGAGGAGGAGATGGAAAGTGGAGTAAAGGAAAACATCTACAGATGTGAACAATTAATTAGCTGCCAGAGCTTGCCAGTTACATCAAAACGAAACAAAACAAAATCAAATAACACAAGAAATTGTGAGGGAAAATCGAAAAGCATTTGGCATTTTGGCCAGGTCGCCGCCCAGGCTGATTGATTTGACCCAAGACTTTCACTCGACATGGCTTGCTCTCATAGTTTGCTGATGTGTGCTGGCATGACAGGGTAAACCTCATGCCCTCTCCCAACCTGCCCCTTTCCCCGCCATAGATTAGCCAGGGCATTGTCTGGTGTCCGTCTGGCTCTCAGTCGGTCTCTCAGTCTGTCTATGTGTCTGTCTGTCTGCTCATTTATACATACTAAGTAAGTATTATGATTATTTCCAATTGGGAATTACCAAAACGCATTTCGTGATGCGCCAACATCGCAATGTCGTGCCTCTTGCTGCCGTTGCCGTTGCCGTTGTCGTTGTTGCCACTGCCACTGATGTCATCATCATCACGGTGATGGCGATGGCGATGGCAGCTCCTCGATTTTTGGGAGCAACTCAGCACCGCGGGCCTGTGGAATCAATTTGTGTAATTATGTAACTGTAACTGCTGCTCCAAGTCACACATGCACACACACACACACACACACACACACACACACACACACACACACACACACACACACACACACAGGCATACACCTGTCTATCAATCAGTTTCTGTCGTCGCTCATCAACTTTAGTTACTTCATTAGCACACACACATACACACTCACAGAGGCTCTCACACAATTCTTCTTCTCTTGCATCCCGAATCCAAAAACAAATTGTTTGAGTGTAACCGTGATGAATATACACAATTCTTTTCGTATGATTTGTTGCAGTTTCCAATTTGAGATTCTTGCAATTTCTACATTTAAATTTGTACACTAGTCAACATCGTTTGAGATGCAAGACAAGTATCGACTGAAATATAAATGTAGTAAGTAATGGTTATAATTAAAATTCTTCGAATTATTACACTTCTAAACAAATTAATTAAAAAGAAAATGTATATTTAATATACTAAGTAGTAAGAGCTCAATAGAACAAAAGTTATAATTCGTCTGTTGTATAATTTACGATCCTTAGAAATGTATATCGCCTATCCGATTTCTTGGCGAAAATTGTTAATATTCAAGTAAATAATTTAAAGAAATATGTAATATTATAAATGCTTAAGTAAAATAATGAAAAATCACAGCCATACAAAAAACAATGAAGTAAAACAACGTTTTGAAAACTGTGTATTTGAGCTTGTCAATAGTTAAGATTATATTATAAATAAAACATAAAGTATTTATAGGAAATAAAGCTAGTATTAATAAGCTTGTAATAGAGATTTGATTCAACAACACAAGAACATAATCGATTTTAGAATTACTTGAAAAAGTATTCTGGTTTTATTCTGGAATAATTTTCCAATGGTTGATCGAAATTGTGATGACTTGTGTAGGCGATGGAATGCCCAGTTTGAAGCATACAATTTTATGGCCAATAAACTGAAACTCATCACTGGTAATAACTCAAATCAGAGACACATGCGAATACAGTTAGCTGGCACGTCCATAATTTGGGCATGGCCAATAAGCAAACCACAAAACCAATAAGCAATGAGCCATTCGAAAAGATTGATTGGCAAGTAGGAATAGTGGCCAGGAGGCTGGCCAAAACCTGACCTAGAAACTGTCCCGCATTCTTGACTTGGTATTGCAAATTGCCGGCCGTCAATCTGCAGGCTAAACATCAATTTGCAACGAAGAGTGTCAATTGTAGGTAATTGAACTGAGCGAGAGTTCAAAATCAAAGACAATTGCCGGTATGTAAGTATTCACTCATCAACACTCATCAACACTCATCAACACTCATATGCATTCATTCAAACAGCACACAATTGAGCAGTCAATCGCATTAAACAATAAGAAATGTGAATGAAATGCAATGTTCACTAATCGCTGGACAATAAACTTGGCTAACAAGTGGAAGTGGCAACAGGCAGTTGTTGTTTTTGTTACGAGTATCAAGTTGAATGAACCACTTGAACCACCACATCCACTTTGATATGCTCAGTTATTCAGTTGTGGGTCAACACAGTAAGGAATGATCCTCGTCGAAAATAAAGAGTATGTGTTAAGCCGAGTCTTATTTCAAATAGAAATAATTACATTTAGATGAACGTGAGCTCTATGAACCGGCTCGAAAATCATTCGGAATCACTAACAGAACAAGCCGATCAGTCGAGCGCGCGCGACAGTAGGAAACCCTGTATCGAAAATTGAAAATAAACTTGGTCTGCGTATGGTATTCAGGGACCTACATTCCAAATTTGAAGTCTCTAGCTCTTATAGTTGCTGAGATCCACGCGTTCATACCGACGGACGGACGGACAGACGGACGGACGGACGGACGGATAAACGGACGGACGGACGGATAGACGGACGGATGGACGGACGGATGGACGGACGGACGGCCGGATAGACGGATAGACGGATAGACGGACGGACGGACGGATAGACGGACGGACGGACGGATAGACGGACGGACGGACGGATAGACGGACAGACAGGTGTAAATCGACTCGGCTATTGATACTGATAAAGAATATATGTACTTCATAGGGTCGAAGATGCTTCCTTCTGCCTGTTACATACATTCACACAAATTCATTATAGCCTTTTTTGCCCATTTTTAATGGACACAGGCTATAAGATAGTTCTAGTTTCAATTGAAAACTGTATTTGTAAGCTAAGATACACTTCAGATTATGTTTGGTTTCTATTCAAATTGAAAGTCTGTGAGACAGGGAGTAACTGAGAGCGTTTAAATCAAAGAAAGAAAAGTTTGACTTAACCCAAATCAAAGCAGCTGAACAGTGGCAATTATTGCCACTATATCTAAGTAGAGCAATACTTATGGATACTTTGGAAACCTAAAACGTGCAACTTTACCTGCCACTTGCTACCGTAATTCAAAGGCTGCTCAAGGAAAATTCACTTGAAAAATAAAAAACAATTTACAAGTTAATTTTACTGTATTTGTTGCCGTTGCACAGTGCCTTTCTTCAACACACACAAAATTGCCTGTCTTGCCATTGTTAGAGATAGCGAGAGAGAGAGAGAGAGGAATGGAGAGAGAACGAGGGGGAGTTGCAGCAACATCGAGGCGCGGCCGCTGCTCAGGTTTATTGACTGCGTCTGCAACAGCGCACAATGGGGAATAATTTAAATTTTTGATGCAAATGTTTGGCAACTTAATAAGTTATCCATCCGATAGAGAATTCATCAAATATTAAGAGTTAACATAGGAGTTAGGATACCCTGTGCAGGTCTTAAAACCAAAAGTTTTTTTTGAGAAAACTAGCTATAAAACAGTTCTTGTTATCAGCTTTTTCCAATTGTGGGCGAAGGGGGCGTGGCATCGAAATGAAATTTTCTGGGCATATTAAGCCCAAGTTTCTTATCATGTTTGCCAAATTACAGGTCTCTAGCTTTAACATTGCTTATGTTATGGTGATTTTTCTAATTTTAAAACAAACGGGTCTTGATATCGAACATTTAATATAAACTTGATCTGCGCATGGTATTCAGAAACCTACATTCCAAATTTAAAGTCTCTAGCTCTTATAGTTGCAGAGATCCACGCGTTCATACAGACGGACGGACGGACAGATGGACAGACGGACGAACAGACGGACGAACGAACGGACGGGCAGACGGACGGACAGACGGACGGACAGACGGACGGACAGACGGACGGACAGACGGACGGACAGACGGTCGAACGGACAGACGGACAGACAGACGGACGGACAGACGGACGGACAGACGGACGGACAGACGGACGGACAGACGGACGGACAGACGGACGGACAGACGGACGGACAGACGGACGGACAGACGGACGGACAGACGGACGGACAGACGGACGGACAGACGGACGGTCGAACGGACAGACGGACAATAGCCGAGTCGATTGACACCGATTCAGAATATATATACTTTATATGGTCGGAGATGCCTCCTTCTGCCAGTTACATACATTTACACAAATTCATTATACCCTGTTTTGCCCATTTTCAATGGGCACAGGGTATAAAAAGTTGATCCAAATATCTTGTTTAATTCTTGCGGTTTTAATTAATTGCCCAAAATGGACAAATACCCCATAGTGCATTCTAACATCAATGCGTTTTGGAAGAGTTTTCGGCCTATATTGTTAGGGCAATGCAAGCTCGAGAATGGTACAGAAGTTATATCTATGGAACATCTATCTTAAGCGCTATCTTCCAAATATGCGATAGTGTAAGGCAAGACAAGAACGAATATAATAAATGAGTAAATTACAGAAATGTAGATGTTGAGGATTCTTCTGATACGAATAAATCATTAAAATAATATATACAAAACTAACCTCATATTAGATTCACAATAAAATGTAAATAAATGTAAATTGTAAGTTAGTTAACCACGCTACTTTGTGACTTTAAGATAGCATTTAAATATTATACTTAATGTATATATTTAATTGTTAAATAATTAATTAGGTAAAATATACACAGTAGCAAATTTGAGACTTGAACCAATAAGCTGATAGCATCCTGTGAGTCCAGCACCAAGTATAAACAATCCTATCAAGGTCTACATAGGTTTTCAAATATATTTCTTGGTTCAAAAGATATGATTTATGCAAAGCAAAATGAGAATAGGCCCCACTGTACAACTTCGAAACGCATCACGTCGCACAGTGACACGTAATGAAAATTAAAATGGGCAAGTTCTGAAATGGCATAAACTTTAAATGCAGTTTGACAGAGAGTCGTGTATAGTTTATAAGTGTGGCTTTTATTTTAAATTTGGGCAAATGGCTATGGCGGTAGAACAACTGAAACATGATAAATTTTTTCGCATAGTATTTTATTTATTTATATTAGATAAATTATTTTCAAATGAACATTTTTGAAACAGTTTTTTAAATTTATAAGTATATTTCTTGTCAAAGGGAACGACAAAAAGCTTATACAAAATATATAATAGATTAAATGTATTTAGATAGCTGATGAAAATAAAATAAACAATAACATTAATGTTATACTCGCATAGTTATAAATTTAAATGTAAATAATAAAATAAAATATAAACCGGAAGAAAAGACAAAACCAGGTATTTCAGTTTCGACAGATCGTGGCTATGACAGCTCTATAATATTGTAGAGTGGCAGTTGATATAGTTATCCAATCCGGCCGCTTCCGACATATATACTGCTTACTGCCAAAATACGGATATACATACAACAAGTTTCATCCGGATGACTTAAAAATTGAGAGACTAGTTTGCATAGAAACGAACGGACATGGCTATATTGACTCGGCTGTTAATGGGAATCAGGCTTTAATTAAGGGTATAACAAATTTAATTGGAGCTACAGTTTGTTCTCATAGGAATTTATTCCATATAAATGTCCATTGAGTCAATCAATCCATTCATCAGATTTTGCTAGCTATTCCCTTAAAAGCATAATCCAACTGTGGCAAGCTGTTCACAAAATCTTTTTACTCCTATATTAATAATCTTACACTTACTGAAACCTCGTTTGGTTCAGAAGATATGATTACTGCAAAGTAAAAAGTCAAAACGAGCCACTGTATTTCGTTGCAATTATTTGTTGTTGTATTCATTTATGTATATATTTCTATTTTCTTGCCTGAATGGGCTGCACTTGTCCCAGGAGGCGGCCGGCTGACTGAACCGTGGCCAAAACGCAGCAAGCAAATTATCGAGCTTGTGGCACAATGGCAAATGCGAGATCCAGTTGAAGGTGCAGTTGCATTAGATACTTGACTGTTGTGCCGCAGGGTGGCACTGACACTGACACTGCCACTGACACTGCCACTGCAGCATTCCATGCACTTGTGGCACACATATTTAATTTCACCCAACAATTAAAGTACGAGAAAGAGACATAAAAAACACAGCAGTTCATCCATGTCCAGCGCTTTAAGCACTTAAACAGCCATCGTTTATTAAAACATCAAGAGATTCAAATGCCTTTAATTTATATGTAGATCTTTCTTACAAACTTCCAGTTACGTTTATACTCCAGTTGGCTACAATTTTAGTTTTAGATAGTTAACAGAATATAATCGAAAAGAAAGTTTACTTTTACACTATTATTTCCTTTTGCCGTTTTATATGAATTAATTAAATTATTTATTATTATTGTTTACATAAATATGCATACATTTGTTTTTCATTTTATTTGTGTTTTATTAATATAATAAATTATAATGACATGAATCGAAATTTTCGCTGTCTGAAGACATTTTAAAATACCTCAAGGCAATAAATAAAATGTAGTATGACTAATAGTATGTCATTAAGAGTATTTAGAAAAAACACTGTTTGTTTCAAAATTAGAAAATTTACCATAACATAAGCAATTTTAAAGCTCGATACTTGAGATTTGGCACACATGATAAGAAATTTGAGCTTAATATGTCCAGAGAATTTCATTGCGATGCCACGCCCCTTTGCACACAACTCAAAAAAAACTGATAACAAAAACAGTTTTCTAAATAGAAACTGAGACTGAGATTTGGCACACATGGTAGGTATCCTAGTCCCAATGTGTTCTGCAAATTCAGACTCAGAAGTTATTCAAGAAACAATTATATGAAACAATTATATTCACATAGTATGCATCGGGACCAGTGTTGCCAGGTCAGCCATCTTCGGGATAGATCTGTACTGTTTTAAATTACTTCATCCGGAAAAACTACCAACCCTTTCCCTTTCCGGAAATCTGTGTTTTTTAGACTCTTACATTTTTAAAAATGTAAATAAATTTAAAAAAGGGTCTATTAAATTTGACAAAATGTGCGTAACATGTCGAAGGAGGTCCGGCTGACCCCATAAAGTATATATATTCTTGATCAGCATCATCAGACGAGTCATGTCCGTCTGTCTGTCTGTCCGTCTGTCTGTATGTCCGTCTGTCTGTATGAGCGCCTAGATCTTAGAGACTATAAGAGCTAGAGTCACCAAATTTGGTATGTTGGTTCTTCCATGGGCTAAGCAGATCAAGTTTATCTTAAAATTTTAACACGACCCCTTCCGCCTTCATAAATCGAAAACAAAATTTGTGAAATCCCATAAAATTAAAAGTAAAGGCTAGAGTCCTGAATTTTGGCACACAGGACGAGTATAAGGGTCCCAACGTATCCTGAAAATTTCATCACGATCGTATAATAATCTCGGAAGTTATTCTAAACTCAATATTACTCAGTGTCGGACCAAAGGAAGAAGAAGAGCATATTGACGTTACAACGCGTTATGGGGAACTATTAGTGTTACTCTTATTTCCATTTTGAAGAATAAGTAAAGGGTCTCTCATAGTCGACTTCGACTGTAGCATTTCCGACTGGTTTTTTTTTTTGTCGCTTTGTCCTGTTTCCGTGGCGAGGTGTTGGCAACAATGATCGGGATCCTCTTTGAGAGGGTATATGACGGTCGGGATTCCGACTGTTAGACTTGTTTAAAACAATAAATTTAAAAAATCACTATATTTTGCAATTTACATATTTGCCTTAAAATGTAACGTCCGCAACACGAGTTTACCCTATATTCTCGTATACTTTATGGGGTCTGCCTGCTACGCAAACACTTATTAATGACAAACTTAATAGGCCCCTGGCAACCTTTTTTGAAGTACAAGGTCTAAACATATTAATGACTTAACGATTAGTGTCAATAACAAGTGTCAATCGACTCGGCTATTGATACTGATCAAGCATATATATAAATTTGCGAAGATGCCTTCATATGTCAGTTACATACATTTGCACAAATTCAATATACCCTTAATTGATCAATTTTAATAGACACAGTCTACAAAAGATATAAAAAACTATATTTACAGATATCTGATTAATCAGATAAGTTTGCAGAGATAGTGTAATAATTGAGTTCACCATCCTTGGATCTGGTTGTCTTCTTATAAATATCACTAGCTTGTGTTGTTTTCATATGGAAAGCCAGCTCGACTAAATAATATGTAAGATATATACATGTATATATGTATGTAATACCCAGTATATACATATAGTATAAAGTATAGTGTACATACTCTTATGGTGAATTTTTATAAATGTATAGTACACACTATTATGATCCGCAACAGTTTCGACAGTTTCATAGACAGATTCAACTTCATGGAACGCATAATTGCTGAAAACGCTTTTAATGACATAATTAGGCGTAGCATTTGGAGGCAGTCATGGGGCTGCGAAAGGTGTTATTGAAGGGCAGGGGAATGGAAGAGGAGGAGAAGAAAAATAGAGTGGAGAGAAACAGCTAAATATATGAAAAATATGAAAACTTAATTAGTTGCCAGAGCTTGCTTGCCAGTCACATCAAAACGAAACAAATCGAAATAAAATCAAATAACACAAGAAATTGTAAGGGAAAATCGAAAAGCATTTGGCATTTTGGCCAGGTCGCCGCCCAGGCTGATTGATTTGACCCAAGACTTTCACTCGACATGGCTTGCTCTCAATGCAACCGCAGTCATAGTTTGCTCATGTGTGCTGGCATGACAGGGTAAACCTCATGCCCTCTCCCAACCTGCCCCTTTCCCCGCCATAGATTAGCTAGGGCATTGTCTGGTGTCCGTCTGGCTCTCAGTCGGTCTGTCTGACTGTCTGTCTGTCTGCTCATTTATACATACTAAGTAAGTATTATGATTATTTCCAATTGGGAATTACCAAAACGCATTTCGTGATGCGCCAACATCGCAATGTCGTGCCTCTTGCTGCCGTTGCCGTTGCCGTTGTCGTTGTTGCCACTGCCACTGATGTCATCATCATCACGGTGATGGCGATGGCGATGGCAGCTCCTCGATTTTTGGGAGCAACTCAGCACCGCGGGCCTGTGGAATCAATTTGTGTAATTATGTAACTGTAACTGCTGCTCCAAGTCACACATGCACACACACAGACACACACACAGGCATACACCTGTCTATCAATCAGTTTCTGTCGTCGCTCATCAACTTTAGTTACTTCATTAGCACACACACATACACACTCACAGAGGCTCTCACACAATTCTTCTCCTCTTGCATCCCGAACGAATATGGCAATGGCTCAAATCAGAGACTTATGCGAATGCAGTTAGCTGGCCTCAGCCAATAAGAAAACCACAAGGCCACCACAAAACCAATAAGCAATCAAACATTTGAAAAGATTGATTGGCAAAGGGGAATTGCGGTCTGCAGGGTGGCCAAAAAGCTGGCTCGGAAGCTGTCCCGCGGTCTTGACTTGCCGGCTGTCAAGCTTCAGGATAAACATCAATTTGCCACGAAGAGTGTCAATTGTAAGTAATTGAACCTAGAGTTCAAAATCAAGGCCAAGTGTCGGCATGTATTCACTCATACACTCATAGACACTCATATGCATTCATTCAAACATCACTCAATTGAGCAGTCAATCGCATTAAACAATAAGAAATGTGAATGAAATGCAATGTTCGCTAATCGCTGGACAATAAACTTGGCTAACAAGTGGAAGTGGTAAGAGGCAGTGTTTGTAGCTGTTGTTGTTGTTGTGGCTGTCAAGTTGAATGAACCACTCCACGCCACCACATCCATCCTACAGCCGATGAGTCGTGAATATGCTCAGTTATTCAGTTGTGGGTCAGCAGTAACAAAGTATCCTCGACCGAGAGAATGAGAATATGTTGAACCGAATCTTAGTTTAAATATAAAATCTAACATTAAGTTGAACGTGAGCTCTATGAACCGGTTCGAAAATTATATAGGTTCAATATACTGTTATGAACAAGTCGATCAGTCGAGCGGGCGCGACAGTAGGATACCCTGTGCAGGTCTTAAAACAAAGTATTTTGAGAAAACAGCTCTTGTTATCAGCTTTTTCCAATTATGGGCGAAGGGGTTGTGGCATCGCAATAAAATTTTCCTGGCATATTAAGCCCAAGTTTCTGATCATGTTTGCCAAATCGCAGGTCTCTAGCTTTAACATTGCTTATGTTATGGTGATTTTTATAGCCTGTGCCCATTAAAAATGGGCAAAACAGGGTATAATGAATTTGTGTAAATGTATGTAACAGGCATTAGGAAGCACCTCCGACCATATAAAGTATATATATTCTTGATCAGTATCAATAGCCGAGTCGATTGACACCTGTCCGTCTGTCCGTCCGTCTGTCCGTCCGTCCGTCTGTATGAACGCGTGAATCTCAGCAACTATAAGAGCTAGAGACTTTAAATTTGGAATATAGGTTCCTTAATACCATGCGCAGATCAAGTTTATATTAAATGTTCGATATCAAGTCCCGTTGGTTATAAAATTAGAGAAATCAACATAACATAAGCAATGTTAAAGCTTGAGACTTGAGATTTGGCACACACGATAAAAAGCTTGGGCTTAATGTCTCCTAAAAATTTCATCGCGATGCCACACCCCCTTCGCCCATAACTAAAAAAAGCTGATAACAAGAGCAGTTTTATAGCTAGAGACTTGAGAGAAACATGGTAAGTATCCTACTCTCAATGTGTGCTACAAGTTTCAGTACGATCGGATATTAAACTCAGAAGTTATTCAAGAAACAAATGCAACGCCGCAAATGCGAACTAAACATAAACAATCAACAGCTGCAGTCCAGTGTTGCCAGACTATCGCAAGCTACCTACACTCGATACAAGCAAAATCGACTTCAAGCGATATATTTAAATCCTATTATAATGAAAATACTTGTCTTTGAAGACCTGCACAGGGTTTTCTACTGTCGCGCGCGCTCACTGATCGGCTTGTTTTGAGAACAAATTTTGTTTGTGTTACGTCGAGTCAGTAAAATTATATGTCGTGCGGTTGTGTACGTGTTTTAAAAGACCCGCTTCGGTTGCGGGCGTGACGGACCAAAAAATTCAGCCCATGCTCTTCTCTAGTTCATAATGAAACTATGCGACCAAAATTGAAGAACTACACTTTTGCTTCTGTGAACTGGCTTAAAAGAACTGATTTGATTGAGCTAATGTTTCTACTAATATATAATATCAATGAAGGTTTAAATCATTCAAGTATTATATATATTCTTGATCAGCATCAACAGCTGAGTCGATATGGAGACGTCCGTCTTCGGTACTCGACTCAGTTTAAGGTACAAAGAAAATACACTTTTAAGCAATGTGCGAAATGCAAAACAATTAATATTTAATTTGGAATAGTTAATATATTAAATATATATAAAATTATATTTTGTTTAATTTAGAATAGTTAATATATTAATTAGATATATCAATAAATATATATTTCGTCATACATTTTGATATCAGATATGTTTGCGGCCTGAATATGTTTTCGTCACCACACTTTTACCTCTTAAATGGTTATGGTATATAAATCAAACGGCTAGTTTCAGTTTCAATTGAAAATTGTTTCAGAACTATGATGAAGAGCTGACATTGTTTGGTTTTTAAACGAAATGAAAGTGAATGAGATAGCGAGTGTCTGAGGGCGATCGAATGAATGAAAGAAAAGTTCGACTGAACCGAAATCAAAGCAGCTGAACAATGGCAATTATTGCCCATATCTAAGTGGAGCAATACTTGTGGGTACTTTGGAAACCTGCGGCCTGCAACTTCACCTGCCACTTGCTGCTCGTAATTGAAAGGCAGCTCAAGAAAAATACAGTTGAAAAAAAAAAAACAAGTAACAAATTAATTTCACTTTCTTTGCTGCTGTTGCTGCAACACACACACAAAACTGCCTGTCTTGCCATTGTTAGAGCGCACAGCGATAGAGACAGAAAGGGACAGATAGAGAGAGAGGGAGGGGGTGTTGCAGCAACAAAGAGGCGCGGCTGCTGCTCAGGTTTATTGACTGCGCGCATGCGGCAACGTCTGCAACAACGTCGAATCGCATCGCGTCGCGTCTCTGCAATTATTTGTTGTTGTATTCATTTATGTATATATTTCTATTTTCTTGCCTGAATGGGCTGCACTTGTCCCAGGCGGCGGCCGGCTGACTGAACCGTGGCCAAAACGCAGCAAGCAAATTATCGAGCTTGTGGCACAATGGCAAATGCGAGTTCCAGTTGAAGGTGCAGTTGCATTAGATACTTGACTGTTGTGCCGCAGGGTGGCACTGACACTGACACTGCCACTGCCACCGACACTGCCACTGCCACTGCAGCATTCCATGCACTTGTGGCACACATATTTAGTTTCACCCAACAATTAAAGTACGAGAAAGAGAAAAAAAAAACACAGCAGTTCATCAATGTCCAGCGCTTTAAGCACTTAAACAGCCATCGTTTATTAAAACATCAAGAGATTCAAATGCCTTTAATTTATATGTAGATCTTTCTTACAAACTTCCAGTTACGTTTATACTCCAGTTGGCTACAATTTTAGTAAGATAGTTAACAGAATATAATCGAAAAGAAAGTTTACTTTTACACTATTATTTCCTTTTGCCTAAATATGTAAATCAATAAAATTAATTTATTTACACATAGTACTATATTCATAATATGTACAGCAATTCAAAGTTTAATGATTGCATTGTCTTCTGTGAATATAATAAATTATATTATGTCAAAAATCCAATCTTTTCGTATAGGAATGCATTTCAAAATACCCTAAGGCAATAAATAATAGTTAGTATGACTCAGTTTATATCACAAAGAATATTATTAAAAAAAATGCTTACAAAATGTAAAATCTCATCAAATACAGTCGTAGATTAATCTTTGGAATAATATTTGATTTACATGTGTGGTCATTAAATGATTGATTCCGAAAAGCGATTGAAAGTCATTTACAAATATTAGAAAACTGTTCGAGGGAAGTCTTTTCCGATTCCTACGTAAGGGAAGAATTTGAAGACAATTACTCCTTGACTTGTGATGAGCCAGTTCCCAATACCCCATAAATGACAAGTTTGTGAAAGTAGTAATCAGGTATCATGATGGGTGATTAAAACTACCTACTGAATGCCCTCAATGCTTGGATATATTATCGGAATCCACTTATTCACAAAAGAGAGAAAGAGTATTCTACATTCGACTAGAATTCAATAACTATAAATTGAAAGTATTTGGAAATCCTTGTCTTTGACAAACGATATAATTTAGGTGGATTAGAGTGTAACCGATTACACCATTATAGGCTTATACATAAGCACATAGTACATAGAAGTATTCTAGTAATACTTAGTGAAATATAATATCATCTGCCGCCAGACCTGATAATTCCGAATTTAGTTCAAGCAGTTTTCGGACACATTCAACACTTGGACAACGATCGGGCTGCATTACACGACTGGAAATAAATCCCTTGAATTCTCTGGCAATATGAGAGCGCAACTTGAGCAAATCTTTTCCCAGTTCGGTGTTCACTATGATGCGAATCCAGGAGTCCAGACACAGCACAGAATTTTCATTTCCATCTTCCCCCTCGTCAAAGTCATCATCATCGGCGTTGCCCTGCTGTTGGGGATCGATGGCCTCCAATTTGGCCACCTTGCCACATTGTAGCACCACCATTAGAGTGTTGATCAGTGTAACATGCTCAATGTGAGTCACCTGTCCAGCCGTACGTGACTTTTCCACGTATATCAACCAATCGGACAGTGTACTCTTTGGTTTTTTAGATAAGCACAAGGGCATGCCCGAGTTCCTTGACAGCTGGACATTGGGATCGCCCTCGGCGATGAGTCGACGTTTTCCCGACTTCGGTCTGTCGATATAGACAATTTTGGGATATAGGCCGGCTGTTAAGGCCAAGCGCACCAAGTTCAAGTTATGATCGTATTTGGTCGCTGCTGTTATGTCGCTCAACTTGATGATGCGACGGAGGGAAACACGCAATGTTTTTACCGTCGAAACGAACAAATCCATCATCTTCTGGCACACAAAGTTCTCCCTGCAGTAATTTTCGACAGCGCGGCGACCCTTCTTGATGGCCAGCGTGTACTCATTGAATAGTAGGAGAATGCCGAGCGAGTCGCTGTAGCCATCGACACAGAATCCATCGCGGGCCTTGCGCTGTTCGTTGCGAGCGAAACGATCGATGGGCAGGGCAAAGGGATCGCGAACCGAGTAGAAGGCGGCGATGATAGACACGCTGCCCGCGCAGCAATAGTAGATGCTGTAGACCAAGCACTTGGCCAGCTGCACATCCAACGGCAGCTCGGCAATGATGCGACCCAAATCTGTGACACTTTCGTCCCGATCATGTAGCACATTTAACAGCTTCAAATTGGCGCATGCTTGCGTAATGGCGGTGGTTTCCGGCGGATCCAGGGCCAGCGATAGAAACTGTTCAATGGGCTGATGCGGTACGGCAATCTTGGCCAGCAGACAGATCTCGTCGAGCGTGTGACGCAGCATTTCCGGCACAACAAAGCGACTAAAATCGTTGAACTGCTCGGTGCTGTACAGGCGATAACAGATGCCATTCTGACAGCGACCGGCGCGTCCAGTTCGCTGCTGTGCATCCGCCTGTGATATCCAAGTGCAGGCCAACTGAGATGCGCCCGTTGCCACATCGTAGGTCTTCATCTTTGAGCGTCCCGTGTCGATCACATACCACAGATCGGGAATGGTGATCGACGTTTGGCCAATGTTCGTGCTGAGCACAATCTTTAGCTGCACATCTGGATATTCGCGGAAGACCTCCTTCTGCTTGAGGCCGTCGATCTGGCTGTGCAGCAACAGAACTTTGATTAGATCCTCAGGCAAGGTCTCTAGCAGATGATCCATCAGTGTGGTCATGTCCTGGTAGCCGGGCAAGTATACAATTACGGCACCCTTCACGCCCATTAGCAACAGCATCTGCAGCAAGGACACGATCAGGGCATTGTCAATGCTCTCCTCCTCCTGACTGTGGTGTGCCTTCAAATAGGTCTCCAACAGCTGCGCCTGGTCGGCATTATCATCGTTGTTCAGCATGCGCATCATCTGGGGCGTTAGATAGCCGGTCATTGAGAGTATCTGCTCCAGCGGATAAATGCGTACATTGAAGCTTCGTCCCTCCACATAAAGTACGGGCGCATTGTTAAAATAGCTGGACAACGCCTGCAAATCCATTGTGGCTGACATCAGTATCAACTTGAGCGACTTGTTGCGTTGCAACTCCAATTTAACGGCCAGCAGTAGAAAATCTGTATTCAGATCTCGATCGTGCACTTCATCGATAATCAAATGTGTGGTGCTGGCAAATAACTCGGGTCCATTCATGGCCAGCGAGCGAAGCAAACAGCCGCTTGTGGTCAGCGATAGCACCGTATTGGTGCTGAAGTTACCTGAGATTCGGAAAGTATTAGAGTAATTCTTGGCACTGATTTGAGATACTCACTCTCCATGCGTATTGTGTAGCCGACAGTGCTGCCAAGAAGTTCGCCGCGCTCCTCGGCAATGCGAGTGGCGACGCTGACGGCGGCAATACGACGTGGCTGGCTAACAACAATGCGAATCGGCTGTCTGCGATCCGTTGCATTTTGCAGCAAATATTGTGGCACCTGCGTCGACTTACCAGAACCGGTGGCACCATTAACAATCAGCACCTGAATAAAGGCAAACGCATTTGATTATTTAAATCCTTGCAGATGGTGTAATATAGTACTAGTCATCAGTATGATAGAAAGTATTTGCGCCCTTCATATCACTCACTCTCTTGCTCATGGACAAATCAAAAACCGAATAGCCAAGGAGACTCAACAATTTGTCATATTATTTATACCCATACACCATTTGAAAAGTTGTGTATGTTTTTCCTTCTTTTTATTGTCATCACTTTTGTTCATGTCTGTGCGAATAGAGGACGTAGAGAACATATGCTATTTTTTTTAATTACTGTGTTCCTCCCAGTCTCTTGCGTTCCCTACTTATCTAACTCTCCCGCTCATTGGCAAATCAAAAACCGAACTCCCAGTTAGGCTCAAATCTTAAAGTCAAAAGCAGAACCGACAATAATCAGATAACTAACACAAACTTGATTGCACTTTTCGCCTACTTAAATCCTTTAAAAAGGGTATGACGACATTTATTTTATGAATTAATTTGTGATTGTGGTAACATTTTAGTGGTCCGATATCAACCAAAGCTGGCTAGAAAAGTTAATATATATAATATATATACAAAGTTAAAATTACATACATGCTTTTATATATTTGTATTGTAAATACATTAACACAAACTAGAGAGAGATAGATTGTTTTTGGTTGTCAATATGCAAACTTTGACCAGTTCGAGTTTTCAAAGAAACCGCCTTATACATAGCACGATGAAATTTCACAAATTAAGCTATGTTGTGTACAAATTACAGCCTCCAAGGTCTAACAGTTTGCTCTCCACAATGTTTTACAGCGATATACATAGTATATAAACACATACATATACAGTAGATGCAAACTTAGTCAGAAAAACTTACATAGTTGTTTCCTGACATATCTCAGTTAATCACACAGAGAATGTATAATTTCATATTGTCTTATACGTGCTGATCGAATTTGTTTAAAATCGAACTATTAGATCACTTGTTTGCCATAGGAACGAGCAGTCCAAAATTGAATAAAGGACTAACAAATCTTCTGTGTGCCAAAGGCAATATTTCCCTTATTATACCTTGATCGGGGGTACATTGTTTTGTAACAGGTAAAAGTAAGACTGGCAGACTCCATAAAGTATATAAATATATTGTTAACCCACATCAAAAGCCGATTCGATATAATCGAATGGATCTCAGAGATGGTAAGAGCTAGATATTAGAAAAACTTAATTGCCCAGCATTCCTTATACATATTTGCAAGAACATATGTCAAGTTTATCGTCAAATACCAAAAGAATGATCTTAACAATAACAATTTTAAAGCTAAAGACTAATTAAAAGCTCAATTTAAAGCTAAAGATTGCAGATTTGGCACATATAAGTATCCTAGTCTTAATGTGTTCTTAAAATTTCCCCCCGATCGGATAATAAACTCAGCTCCCGGAATGATACAAGAAACGAAGACGACGGTGTTTGTTCTTGCATGCATGCGTTTAAATGTGATTTTATATGTATGGACATATGTATGCAAGTAAATACATATATATATATATATATGTACGCAAGTGCAAATACATGTTAGGACATTTAGAAGACTTGACCAGGGTTTCGTCATGTCGCGCTCGCTCGACTTTTCCCGCTTGTTTTTACACTTACCTGCGACATGTTCAACAACTCGATTATCTTGCCGCGTTTGGCGTAGATGGGCAACTGTCGCTGCTCGGCAAGAATTGCTTTATTGAAGCGTGCGTTGGGGGGAACATGCGGTTTGCCCACGAGACCGCCGCCTTGGCTGACGCATCTTTCATGATGGTGATAGAGGGGCTGTATCCGATTGCGGGCCAGCTCGCTAAGCCCCGTGCGAAGGACATAGCCTAGCTCGACCGGCACTGACAGCATGACCTCCTCCAGGCGTATGTGCTGCTGCATGTTTTCGTTCCGAGAGATGGTCAAAAGACGCTCGCCGCCGCTGCTGCGACTGCGCGTCTTTAGCCCATGTTGCCTGGCAAATAGATGAATCTCTTTGCGCTGTGCACTGGTCAGGCCGCTGAGCTCCACAGACAACTTGTCGCTTTTTATGAATTCGTACACTTCCTGCTGCATCATTTGTAGCTCACTAAATGACAGCTTCTTTTGCTCTGACGTACTCGCCGTGTCACTTGTCTTTGACTTGGTTTTATTTTTGCTTTTGACTTTTGCAGTTGCCACTGCTCCGGTGGAAGGGTTCGCATTGTCCTTGTTCTTGCGACGTCTTTGGCCTCTCTTTACCATTGTTTTAATTCACCTTTTCTTTTGCAAAAGCCAAATTATCTAAAACAAAACAAACGCGTAGGACGCTTGCCAAAAAAATACACTTATTTGCTTAGTGGATGAGAATAACGTAGCAGTTAGGTTTTGGACGAATGACAACGATTGAATCCAATCGATTGTTGGACAAATCATTTCACAAGCATTTTAAATAAAAAGCTGCAAATATATCGTGCGAGCTTTTGAAAGCTCATATGGTCGCCAAGCAAAGGTTTAGCTTTTGCAACTTATTGACATGTAGATAAATCCCCAAAAATAACATTTATTCTGCCAGTTTTATTCTTTTGTTGATAGAATAAAAGTTGCAAATAAACGCATTTTGCAAAATAAAATGTATATTTATTTTGCGTTAACAATTACTTGGCTAACTGTATTTTGTATATTCCCTAATTTACAAAACATATGGTAATATTAAAGCACTTTCGTATTATTTATTTACTTTAACGCTTTGTGGCTCCTCCTCGCTGTCGCATTCGTCTGCATCGAGATCCGAGTCATCATCATAGTCATCGTCGTCTTCATCTTCATCCTCATCCTCATCATCATCATCGTCCTCGTCATCCTCTTCTTCGGCGAGATTCAGCTGTTTTATCTTTTCTAGCAGCTCCTCCCGCGTATGCCGCACTCGTGTAGCCTTCTCCTTCGCCTCTTGGGCCTCTTCGTCAAGCGGCTCCTCAGTCTCCTGCTTGCGCCCCTTCTCCATGAAGCGCAGAAATGCACGTCGCTTGCGCTCTGAAAACGATTTAATCAGACGATCCATTTCCACCTGCAGCTGTTGCTCCTCCTGCGGCGTTGGCTCTGGGGCTTCGATAGCCACCTCGTCGGCACTTTTCAGACACTTGGCGCACACGTGATCCTTTACCGCACAGTCTCGACAGATGACATGGTAAGCTTTCCGCACCGTTCTCTGTTGGCAGCGGGCACAAGTTTTTGCCTGCGTCAGGGGCTTGTACTTTTTGTACTTGATCTTCCACTCGATCACCTCCTTGCAGCGTTGGCAGACCGTCGACACGTGCATCTTATTTAGCCGGATTTGCTGTGGCGTCTTGTCGTGCAAATCGTTCTTGAATACATGACGATTCTTGTGTTTTTGCGCACGTGTGCGACTCGCATTTCCGCGTTGTGTGCTCATTATACGGCGCTCTGCAAAGGCACAAATCAATGAATCGAGTCTAAAAACCACGTTGCGCACAGTACTTACATTTTTGAGGAGTCACAATTTCATATATTCCTTCGTTTTGTTTAGTTATTGTAAATGTTCCAAATGCTTGCAATTGAAGTGCCACAAATTTATCGATTTCGCGCAATCGTTACTCAATTTGGTCATATATCAGGTGGCTGACAAACATGTGCGCGTTGCTTACGTCGTAAAGCTGCTTGCTTAATCGCATAACGTGAATTGTGATTTATCGAATGATTTTTTTTTACCAAATCAAGTTGCATATACTTATAAAATAATACGAGTTTTTAATATGTAGTCTATAAAATTTTGCGAACTAGGGACATACATATGTCGATTATAATTGTTCGATAATTTCGTCAATTGTGCGCCGGACAAAAACTGGCCGATATGGAAAAATATTAAGAATAGATATTTTTAGTAAAAAAAAATAGAGAAAAGCGTCAGCCCACTTAAAATTAGTTGAATTTTCACTGATTGTGACTATTTTATTGTAAAGTTGTCACCAGCGATATGGTCAAAAAAGGTTTTATTTTTAATTTTCTTAATAAAAGCAACAGAATGCGATATATCGATACTAATATTATTATCGTCAATTAAATATCGCATAAATATACTTATCGATATATCGATATATTTGAACAACAACCCTAGCCGTCAGTAGGAAATTAACATGGCGGCAGACTTTGAATTAATATACACTCCAAACATTGGTTTTTAACTTATGTAAGTTTCTATTTCTAGACGCTTAACACTTTGGCAACGCTAACGCGCTGATGCAGTCGCTATGCGCGATCTCAAGCAGCGCTTGTTCGATCTGTTGCGGTCTGGCGGTATTCCCGTTGGTGACAACAATGCCGGCAATAACAACAGCGTCTCACAATCGCAAATGCAGCAACAACAGCAGCAGATGATCTATTCGCCCCTTCAGCCCATGTGCAAGCCAAAAAAACTGCATGAATACACTGCAGCCGATTGTAATGCGGCATTTTTGCGCAAATATCATGATCTGAGTACTAGCGTGGGCAGAGAGAGGGATTCGGAGCGGGATCGAGAGAGGGACAGAGACATTGGCGCCTCCAATATGATTTACTTTAATGAAAATCTGTCGATGACCAGCAAATACAATGCACATCAATTTCCACTTACGCGCTATCCCTCCTGCCCCCTCAGCAGCTTCGGCTTGTCGCCACAACGGCCAGAGGGCAGCGCTGGCAGCAGTTTAGCAGAGGACACCGAGAGCGACAGATACAATTATTGCTCGGATGAAGATCAGAGCAGCAATGCACAAACGTTGAAGCTACGCTGTCACAAACTGGAGGTGGACAGGGACGAGGACGGGGATGTTGATGATCAAGCCGAATCGCAGCTAGACTCGTTTTGTACATTGTGCACCTCGACCTTTAGTTACAACAAATGCTGTCGCTTCTGCGACAATTCAGTTTGTGGCTCCAAATGCAACTCGGAGCGTGGCTCTCACGCGAGTCGCCTCAGTTGTAGTCTCAACGGCTATGGGGGTGTCGAGGGCGAGCTCGAATGCAATGCCCAATTACAGTTCCATCAGCATCCACATCAGAATCAAAACATGAAACAGCAACCAAAAGTGGTGGCAGCTGCAGCTATCAGGTGAGTTTATGATTTCGATTTGTGTTTATCGATTATCTTTTCAAGATGAAATGTAAGAATCGGAGAATGTCAAGGGTGTCCCTTTTTGTCACCCGAATCACACTTATAAATTTGGAGTGCTTGTCGCACTCACAAACAGCAAGAAAAGAATAACACACCCAAACGCACAAATCGCTTTCTGTGTTTCGTGTTTTTGCATTTCGTCACTCACTCAAACAGTAAGCGTCGATTCTATTTCACCAGACACCCAAACATTTTGCGTAGATAAGTGAACGGCACAGTGCATTCGAAGCTAATGTACGAACAGCAACGATAGATCACAAAAAGCAATGCACAATAATGCGTTGTGAGCGAAACGCTCATGTTTTACAGTTATGATTTCGAGTGTCTTCAACTTTTATGCATGAGCAGGGCATTGAGCAATGTCATTACTGAAAAGCGGAATACTTTGGGACCAACATCTGTTGACAGTTTACTATTTTTTTTTTATTACTAGTCATTGAAGACAAAATTTAATTATCATATTTTTAAGCATATTGTAAGACCTAGCATTGAAGACGCATTCACTTGTAATAATTATAAGCATTTGTTATTTTAATATTAGTCACTGAAGACGGCATTTACTTTTATTTTTACGAACATACTAGTCTAAGATTAAAATTAATCCAAAAGGAAAACTATTAACGACTGAATTTCCTGTTCCTTTAACTGTATGAACGATATCAAATACATATAAAATACGTAATGCCTTTGTTGTAAACATTAAGTACATATGAATATATAACACGCAATGAAGCAGCAAAACTCGGCTTTTTATTTTCATTTGACATACTATATGTATGTATATGTGCATACTCAAAAACAAATATGTATGCATGTATGAAGCTAATGCAAGAATAACAACAACACACATGTCTCTCACATATTGTTTGTCTCAAGTGTTGTGCAGAAAAAGAGCAAGAAGAATGTTTATTTACATGTTACAGAGCTGCCCTTTTTTTTTTTTTTTTTAAATGAATTTGCTGGATTTTTAGTTAAACATCTCCTATTCGTAAATTTGTAATTTTTTATTTCTGTAATTGAATTTGAAACCTAACTTCAAATGTTTTTATTAACAAAGTAATTAATTTTTTTCTTTATCTTTAACAAATAAAGTGGCATTGCTGTTAGAGTTGATCTCGATCTCCCTTAATGACCATTCACTTGTAATGAGAGTTGGGTCGTTTCGTTCTGAAAAAGTTCAAATGAACGAGTCATTGAAATGAACGAGTGAACTTATTCAACACATTGAACTAGAAATCCCAACTCTACTTGTAATCGAATCAAATTAAATGTATCGGCTTGAACAGTTGTTTGTATGAATGGGAAATATGGTCACACTAAGCGCATACTATTTGTAAAAGCTGAGCTGACAGCTAAACTTTCAGCTTCAAAACACAAAGACAAACGTTCATACGCAAACAAACTTTTATGAGCTTAAAGCTTATTTATGTCAGCTGTGCTGTGTTTGATCAATTAAACATGTTTGTTTTTATCAGCAAGTTGTGAGCGATACGTAAAGCAATGAGAGAGTAGTCATTGACATGAAGAGAGTTTTTAGATCAACTCTCAGTTCAGCTGTTAGTGTCAGCTGGCAACTATCTGTGCTGGCGAAAAGTAGTTCAGCTATGAAAGTTACAATGTCAGCTCAGCTTTCAGGACCGCTTTCAGCTATAGTGTGCGTGAACTCTAAAAGATTTAATATAATGAAGTGTCCGGCAGATTTTTATTAGATTTCATGTTTTACAATAATATACAGGGACGACAACGGGTTTAACATATTTCGATATTTCACAGTTGATAAGTTAATTGGAACAAAAAAGTATATTACACATTTGAATCACAATTAAATTTTTATAATTGTTTCTATATTTGTTTCGGTAATAATCCCTGCCATAAATCGAAGTAGGCGAAATAAAATAGCAAATTTATAGCTATGCATACATACATAGGTATGTGTGTGTAATTATGTGTAAGGTCCTGAGCGTAGAGTATCTTATAGACACGACTAGAGTGCCCTTACTTGTTTAATATGTTGACTTACATATATGATGTTATTTTTATCGTAACACATAACTTTTCTAATCAGATGTCGATTTAAGTTCTATTGCATGTGCATCCTCCGGCTAAGTTATACTCTTTTCCAATGACCTCTTCACACTCTTTAGAGGTGGGCCTAACTTCGGCACGTACGTCCCACCCATTGATCATTAGCTGTCGTACCTTTTCAGAACATTGGACATCTGCTGGTTCAACTGGTCGAGTACCTACAGAATATTAATACATATAACTTTAATTATGTTAGATATGTCGTTTATGTACTAACCCTTTATCACTTTATCAATAATATTTAAAAGTGGAAATTTCCCATATGGGCGCTCACGTATAAGGGTTTCCGCAAGGGAAATGATTAGGCTAAATATATCAATCTTCATGTCATATTTCGATTCGAAAACCTGACCATAGTCATATTTCGATTCGAAAACCTGACCATAGATAACTTGGTTAAGTGATAAGTACGTATATGAATTGTTAATATACGCACCTCGGGAGCCATGTAGAGGACTGAGCCTACTCCTTTTGTATTATTTGTGTTACAATATTTAGAACAACCAAACCAACCCATCTTTAAAGTTCTCCTTGACATATCAAGCAGCATATTGGCGGGCTTAACATCACGATGAATTATAACTGGCGTTTGCGAGTGAAGATATGAAAGAGCCTACAAAATGTTAAATATAGAGATGGTTTAGGTTATGTTATCTTCGAATTTTTAGACCCTTTACTTTTTGAAAAAAAAGTAAAAAAGGGTCTATTAAGTTTGTCAAAATGTGCGTAACAGGTCGAAGGAAGTCCGGCAGACCCCATAAAGTATATATATTCTTGATCAGCATCACCAGCCGAGTCGATATAGCCATGTCCGTCTGTCTGTATGAACACCTAGATCTCAGAGACTATAAGAGCTAGAGTCACCAAATTTGGTATGGTGATTCGTCTATGGGCTAAGCAGATCAAGTTTATCTTAAAATTTTGACACGCCCCCTTCCGCCTCCGTAAATCGAGAACAAAATTTTTGAAAGCCCATAAAACGAAAAATATTAAAGCTAGAGTCCTGAATTTTGGCACACAGGACGGGTATCCGGGTCCTAACGTATCCTGAAAATTTCATCGTGATCGGATGGTTATCTCGGAAGATATTCAAAAAAATCTTAAAATCCCATATAATGGTCAATTTTAAAACTGGAGCCTTGAATTTTGGCACACTGGACAAGCATCGGGGTCCTAATGTATCCTGAAAGTTTCATCACGATCGGACAATAAACTCGGGAGTTATTCAAAACCCAATATTACTGAGTGTCGGACCAAAGGAAGAAGAAGAGCATGTTGACGTAACAACGCGCTATGGGGTACTATCTATTAGTGTCACTCTTATTTCCGTTTAGAAGAATAAGTAAAGGGTCTCTCATAGTCGACTTCGACTGTAGCCTTTCCGACTGGTTTTTTTTAAAGTAAAAAAAATGTATTATGTTGAATAAGCAACTTAAAATATATGAAGGCTTACAAGACAAGTGGATCTGTATCCTGGGATGCAGTACCACTTTCTAGATATTCTAGAATGGCATCACTTCGGCTGGTGGTTGTTTTTTCATTTGCTTTTTCTTCAACAAAATCCAGTTCCACAGTGGGTTTCGACTTTTGCTGAGTTGCAATGACAAGCTCGTTTTCTAAAATAACGGATGCTTGCTCAGCATTAAAGTCATTGCGGTATACGATTTTTTTGAACATAGAATCCAATATTTTTATTGTTGACTCCAAAAAAACATTCTAGCAGCATTTTCCCTTCGGTCGTCTTTAACGTTGGTGTCAGTTGTCCAACTTTGCGGTATAATCCATAAACTATTGGTATTATTAGAGAAACCGTAATATATTTTCCGCCGGAAATTTTCTTTTTCGCATTTTGAAATAATATCAATATATTGCATATGTCCTTTAAAATATTAATTTTATTGGCAGGGAATGGCAGAGGTTTTAATTATTAATTATTCGCTGTATCATAAAGTATGCCACCTAGTTGGCATTTCCTATAAGAAGCTGAGGAGTGTTTCGAATTCTTGGGCTTTTCTAAATTTCTCGCGCGCAATAGTGGTTTGCTTATAAAATTTGACGGTTGTCTTACATTTTGCATATAAGTTGCGAATCTGCAACGTCACAACTCACACAATTTTTTCCAAAACATTGATATCCTCTAAAACACCTTTCAAAGTGTTAGCAATGTTTTGTGCCGAATAGTTTGTTGCATCCTTTAATTTGTCTGTGGCGAGTCGGCAAAATGGCAAGTCACTGTCAAAAACGAATCATTGAAATATTTTAATAAATTGCATGGTGCTAAAACATAGATATGAATGTATTATACATATAATTAACATTTAGACCTTTGAATGGATGAACAAAACTGAAATTCTCGATTCGGAACGTATCGGAAACTATATTTGATGCAATGTTAATCTCTGCCACAAATTGAAGAAAATACAACAGCAACTTGAAATATATAAATGCATACATATGTGTGTGTGTATGTGGGTAGTATGAATAAACTCCGCAGAGTACCTGATAGTCGTGATAACAGTTTCTTATTAGATCAATAATGGGAAAATAAAATTTAGCTACTCACTAGCTTTGGACAACCCAGGCAGATTTTGAGAGAATAGAACAACACTGTCGAAAACGACGCCGAAGAAGCCAGCTGAAAATTATGCAGACCAAAAATAAAGCCGTCAACAGAAAATTACTCAGTTTGAGAATACACATTTATTTAAAACTAGTAAAAACCAGTCGAAAAGGCTGCAGTCGAAATCGACTGTGAGAGACCCTTTACTTATTCTTCAAAAATGAAATAACAGTAACAAACTTAGAGACTTATATATAAACCTAAATAAATTTGACGCTGCTCAGATTAGCTTCCGATTAATTGAATATAATCGTTTATGCTACACTTGAATCGTTAACATACAAATGTTAATCTTAACATACAAATGTTATGTTAATATACATGTATGTAATGCATACATACTTTATTAAATATAATACATTGGCATTTATGATAGAACTTGTTTATAAAAATAAAATATTGTTTTATTTTATTTTATTACTATAATTATAAATTTAAAATAAAAAAAAATAAAAAAGTGTGTCTCTTGTAGGTCTCGAACTCTAGACCATTGCGCCAATGAAGCCATTGTCGGTTAATTTACAATTTTTAAAAACAAGAAAAAAAGTGGCGCTATCAGGATTCGAACTCTAGATTCCGCGGCAAGAATACGACACTCTTACCACTGCACCAATGAGGCCATATTCAATAGTTTGCCAATTACCAGTTTTGTACAGAAGTGAAATTAATAATTCAATGCTTTAAGTTGCTGCCTTCACATTTCCTGCCATTGAACATTCGATAATTTGTTTACTTCAAATCTCCTGTGTTTATTGTCCGATCGTGATAAAATTTGCAGGATACATTAGGACCCTGATGCTTGTCCTGTGTGCCAAAATTCAAGACTCTAGCTTTAATAGTTTTCGTTTAATGGGCTTTCAAAAATTTTGTTCTCGATTTATGGAGGCGAAAGGGGGCGTGTCAAAATTTTAAGATAAACTTGATCTGCTTAGCCCATAGACGAACCACCATACCAAATTTGGTGACTCTAGCTCTTATAGTCTCTGAGATCTAGGCGCTCATACAGACAGACGGACATGGCTATATCGACTCGGCTGGTGATGCTGATCAAGAATATATATACTTTATGGGGTCTGCCGGACTTCCTTCGACCTGTTACGCACATTTTGACAAACTTAATAGACCCTTTTAAACTTTTTTTTAAAAAGTAAAGGGTCTAAAAAACCTAACTTTGTTATCTTTCTATCATCACATAGAATTAATTAACTTTAAGTAAGAAACTCACTTAAATATATCTTTATTATATTTTAATTTTTTAATCGGATGTCGACTTAAGTTCTTTTGCACTTGCATCCTCCGGCTAATTTATACTCTTCTGCAAAGACCTCTTCACACTCTTTAGAGGTGGGCCGAACTTCAACAAGAGCGTTCCACCCATTGATCATTAGCTGTCGAACCTTTTCAGAACATTGAACATTTGCTGGTACAACTGGTCGAGTACCTACAGAATATTAATACATATAACTTTAATTATGTTAGATATGTCGTTTATGTACTAACCCTTTTTAATTTCATCAATAAATTGTATCTCTGGAATTTTTTGTAATTCCCCATATGGGAGCTTTCGTATCAGGGTTTCCGCAAGGGAAATGCTTAGGCTAAATATATCAATCTTCATGTCATAATTCGATTGGAATACCTGACCATAGATAACTTGGTTAAGTGATAAGTACGTATACGAATTGTTAATATACGCACCTCGGGAGCCTTGTAGAGGCATGTGCCTACTCCTTTTGTATTATTTGTCTTACAATATTTAGAGCAACCAAAATCGCCCATCTTTAAAGTTCTCCTTGACATATCAAGCAGCATATTGGCGGGCTTAACATCACGATGAATTATAACTGGCGTTTGCGAGTGAAGATATGAAAGAGCCTACAAAATATTAAATATAGAGATGGTTTAAGTTATGTTATCTTCGAATTTTGTATATTAATGCGTCGTATGTACGAACCTTAGCTGCCTGATGGAACCAGTTCATAATATCCGAAAAACAATACTCTTCAGCGTTTTTGTGCACCAATGAAGATAAATTACCACCATCCATATATTCCAAAATCAAACAGATTTTTCCAGATTCATCAACTGATTGGCCATATAATTTTATGATGTGATCACTTCTAACACTTTCCAGGATATCTTTCTCTTGAGTAATGCCAAAGTGGAGTTTTTTAATAGCAACAAATTTGTCCTTATACATCCCTTTATATACATCGCCAAAGGTGCCGGTACCAAGAAAATTCTACAAAAGGTGCCAACAGTTAATACCTACGTATATGTATATCTTAAATCGTACACTCAAATACATATATATATATATATATATATATAGTATATATATACCTTTGTATCAAGCTTTATTAATCCGTAGGGAATCTTGTTCATCTTCCTTCCTTCCTTGGAAATTGCGTGCACTGTAGACTGTAGACAGTCGTATATATTTTGTAAGTTATTTATGTATATTATAAGTTAACTCGATCACCCGGCAACAAAGAACTTAAACGACTTGGGTTTTTAGGGAAAATAAATAGAAAATAAATAGTGAAGTTTGCCGGGCTGCAGGCCACTAACTATATATACTCGGAATATTGGATACAGAGATCGACTGGACCGATCGCAATGAGTGTTATATCGTTCGAAAGGAATTTCCTGATATTATTTTAATATGACGTACTAATATTTCCGATCGGTCAGATATTTTTCGAGATATATACATTTGCATATATTTGTCAAAATTTGCACAATTGCACGTGGGGCTTTGTTTGTCAATTACGTATCGATTCGTACCTCAATAGTCCAAATCTGTTAGCGCGCTTAAAAGTTTGGCAAATATTAAGTAGTATGTGACATTTCTAAAATTAAATGAAAAGTTATGTGGGCTTGCCTATTTATGTAAGTATTAGAGAAACGGCGTCTACGTCAATCAATTTGACGTATTAATAAGGATAGTTACAGTTCTGTAAACAAAGTTGCAATTTTGCAAATCGTATTCTCGTTGTCTTATTGGATAAAGTGTTTGACTCGCATAAGGAAACATCTCCGATCATATAATAGTCTATAATAGACTATAATGCGCTGTCGGCCGCTTTGGTGCTATACATTGTGCTGTGAAAAAGCTGAATGCTACACTGAATGCAATAAATTGTGTGAAAAGCTGAATGCTACTGGATAACGTAAAATTAATATCAGTGATTGATTACGCGCGTGTTTGTTAAGATAACACCGTTAATATGACCGATTTCCGGTACACATTTTTGACAATATTTCACTTCTACTTATAGTATTAAAATAATAATAAACCATGCCGCAGCCCAGTGCTGCCAGACTTTAGCTAGCAAGATACTCTCGACACAGGCAACATCAATTGTATTTATAAAGAAAGCAATCGCATAATAATCAGAATACGCTTTTTTTTTTAGAATTGCACAGGGTGTCCCACTGTCGCGCCCGCTCGACTTACCGGCTTGTTATTATTTAATTATGTCGTAAATCACCCCAAGAGTGGAAATTATATAAAACACTATAGAATATTACTAAAAAAACGACTCGAGCAGTTTTATTCGAATTTGTTTGTAACTTGTAGGTAAAGCTACTCATATATTTAAACACGCTTTGTTATGTTGTAAAAAAACGTATTAATATTAAATGAAGCTACTAATCTGCACTTTTTAATAAATGTGGCAATTCAATACGTACGCACAAAACCGTTAAATATTAATTAAAAAATGAATAATGCTTTCCAAGCGCAACGCAACACGCTTAATTGTAATTGCGATAAGTTGAAACCGATTAAATTTCTTAGAACGAGAACACAAACCGAGTCGCGACCGCTTACAATCAGAGCTCGCAAGAAACTGCCAACACTTGCAGTGCTTATCTCTGCAGATACAACGAAAACAGAACGAAGCAAAAACATTTTTCGTTTCTCTGTCGATCATGTTTTCTACTGAGAGCTTTGTGAAGAGCAATATGCACGAATGAAATTGAATGTGGATATGTACATATTGTTTTGTAAACTTGTTCTTGGAACCAAAAATAATTATATAAGAAGAAAATAAAAATCTAAGAAAATATAAGAAAATGAATTTTTATTTGCAAAATAAAGTGTGTGAATATTTTATTTTTAACAAAACAATTTTTTGATTAACTGTATATTGAGTACTGCCGCGTGTTTGTCTGTGTGTAAATCTTTTTATCACGCTTTTATTTATGTTCATATATATGTTAGGGTATCTAGGGGACTGTATTCTTAGTGCTTTGCTGTTAATCGCATTGCATTTGCATTTCGAAAACTCGCATTAACATCAACATTATTAAATGCATTGCTAACAAAGTGTTTTAATAATTCTATTCAATTGCATTGTCAATTAAATGACTGACTAATTTGCTTTACTTTTGACTGATTGCATTAAATAAGCATCGGAAAGAAGACTCAATCCAACTGAACTTCACTTAACTCAACGCCACTCAAATGAACCCAAGTTAACTCAACGCCAAATCAATTCAATTACTGCCAAGCAATTATGCACAAATAATGTAAACTTAGTATTTAAGTCTTTAGTAATTAATAAGAAATTATTTCTATTACGGATCAAACACCAGCCAGCAATTTGTGACATTTTTTATTTTATTCGATTCATTTACGGGTCCTCTATCTGATTAAAATAATAACAAATTAGGAAAAGAATACCCTAGGTGCGACTCTTCTTGAAGAGTCGCTTATAACTATTTTTTTTGAGTCATATTTGCAATTCTGTGCGGGTATTTTTCGAGTCGTTTGATTTATTTAAATGCTGAATATTATTGAAATACATTTTTTTTATTTGGATATTTTCTTCAATCTGGCTAACATTTTCTTCTTTATTTATATTGATTCACTTTTACAATTTATTTTTTTTTAATCAAATTCATTTACTGTTGAACTGATACTAATGAACATAAATTCTAAAGAAATTGGCAGGTGCCTTAAAATATATGTAAGGAGAAGCACAACAAAGCAGTTCTTCCCGTGGGGGGAAATATTACTGTATGCAAACATTTTAATCTCCTCCATTATCAATATGCGATTGCTCTACATTTTGTACATAGTAATAAATTCAATTAATCTCATTTTGAGCATATGCATGACTCATTTTCGAGACTTCTTTAAATCGCACATGAAATTAAACCCTTTTCAATCAACTAAAGGGTCCAAAAATGACTCATCAAGGTGTTTTTTGTTTAAATAAACTTTCAAATTGGTGATACCAAACAAGACACATCACGAGCAACACACACACTGTTCTTTTTCCAAAATAAAATATTGACTGTTTATTTTTTTTTATGCTTCCTTCGTTGAACTCTGCAAAATATATAGTTAAATATATTGGAAGCATGCCAGTAAAATCGCATACATATATTTGATAAGCTGTGGGTTGAATTTAATCGGAGGTGCCCTCGCTATTGTTCATCACGTTTATGTATACCTCATATACCCTGTGCCAGTCTTCGTAATTCACTATTTGATTACCAGCTATCTCTTCTTGCTGAATAAAATTGTTTCTTGGATGTCTTTATTATCCGATCTGGATAAAATTATATAATCATGACCCATCGGGACTACAATAACTAATATAGGTACAGATTCTCATGTCAGTAGCTTTGAAATGGCTCTAGATATTGTTTAATTATTTTTAATGTATAAATACAACTATGTTTGGGACAAATAAGCTTTGAAATCCAAATTTATGATCTACCTATGATATTCAGGAACCTACATGCTAAATTTGAAGTCTCTAGCCCTTCTAGTTGCTGAGCTCAACGCATTCATACTAGAGGTGAAGAACTATCGATAGTCGGCGCCATAGTCCTCGATAGTTTCAACAAAAATTTATTGTTTCTTATACATAGGTATTATAGAAAATAAAAATAGATTTAAGTTTTTAGACCCTGTGCCCATTAAAAATGTGGTATAATGAATTTGTGTGAATGTATGTAACAGGCAGAAGGAAGCATATCCGACCATATAAAGTATATAATTCTTGATCAGTATCAATAGCCGAGTCGATTGACACCTGTCCGTCTGTCTGTCCGTCCGTTCGTCCGTCCGTCTATCTGTCCATCCGTCCGTCCATCTGTCCGTCCGTCTGTATGACCGCGTGGATCTCAGCAACTATAAGAGCTAGAGACCTCAAATTTGGATGTAGGTTCCTGAATACCATACGCAGATCAAAATTATTAAATTTTCAATATCTCACCCCCCGCTCACGCATTTAGAAGAAAACCTCAAATTCCAAGATAATTCAGCCTAACATGACTGATAGTTGAAGTATAACTCATGCTGAACAATTTGCTGCAAGTTTCATAGCGATCGACCAACAAATAAAGGAGATATTAAAAAATTTCTATTATTAACATTATTTCATAGTTGTTGGCAAGAGCGACAGAGCATATGGCAATCTTCTTTGCACTATAGCTCGCCTTGTCTTTCTTTCGGGAATGTAAAATTAATATTTGCTACTGTTTACACTCATCTTCGTTGAGATAACACAGCTTAAATTGACAGAATAACAGTGCTAAGCAATTTGCTGCAAGTTTCATATCGATCGACTGATTAATAAAGGTATTTGTTTTATTGCCATTATTTCATTATAATTGACCAGTTGTCCAACACTGTCCTACATTAGTTTAAATATTGTCCAGCACTGACAAACTGAATAATTACTATTATTATATTAATTTATATTTGCGATTGCTATCACGTATGGTTGACAATTCTACGTTTCTATCATAGTATAAATGAACTTAAATTTTCTGAATTACCAAAACCCATATATATAAACATTGCCCAAAATTTCAAAAACAAATGGTTTGACGTGCAATATAATAACAGCTGTGTGCAAGAGAGAGAAACATGGGGTGTTGCCAGACTACATACAGTGCAATTCCACTATAATTAAAATTCTTTTCCCAAAATACTTTTAATTCAAGACCTGCACAGGGTATCCTACTGTCGCGCCCGCTCGACTGATCGGCTTGTTAATATTGGTATTGGTTATTTAAAAAGCCAAGAATATTAAAGTTTTTTCCTTCAGCCGAGTTCGGCGATCGAAAATTAATATAAACTTGATCTGCTTAGCCCATAGACGAACCACCATACCAAATTTGGCGACTCTAACTCTTATAGTCTCTGAGATCTAGGCTCTCATACAGACAGACGGACAGCCGGACAGACGGACATGGCTATATCGACTCGGCTGGTGATACTGATCAAGAATATATATACTTTATGGGGTCTGCCGTACTTCCTTCGACCTGTTACGCACATTTTGACAAACTTAATAGACCATTTTTTACTTTTTTTTAAAAGTAAAGGTTCTAAAAATGTTTTTTGTTGAATAAGCAACAAGTGGATTTGTATCCTGGGAAGCAGTACCTCTTTCTAGATATTGTAGAATGGTATCACTTCGGCTGGTGGTTGTTTTTTCATTTGCTTTTTCTTCAACAAAATCCAGTTCTACAGTGGGTTTCGAATTTTGCTGAGTTGCAATGACAAGCTCGTTTTCTAAAATAACGGATGCTTGCTCAGCATTAAAGTCATTGCGGAATTCGTTTTTTTTTGAACCTAGAATCCAATATTGTTCCAATTCAGGTAATGCTTCTTTCTTCATATTTAAAAAGCCTTTATTATTGTTGACTCCAACAAAACATTCTAGCAGCATTTTCCCTTCGGTCGTCTTTAACGTTGGTGTCAGTTGTCCAACTTTGCGGTATAATCCATAAACTATTGGTATTATTAGAGAAACCGTAATATATTTGCCGGCAAAAATTTTCTCTTTCGCATTTTGAAATAATATCAATATATTGCATATGTCCTTTAAAATATTAATTTTATTGGGAGGGAATGGCAGAGGTTTTAATTATTAATTATTCGCTGTATCATAAAGTATGCCACCTAGTTGGCATATCCTATAAGAAGCTAAGGAGTGTTTCAGATTCTTGAGCTTTTCTAAATTTCTCGCGCGCAATAGTGGTTTGCTTATAAAATTTGACGGTTGTTTTACATTTTGCATATAAGTTGCGAATCTGCAACGTCTCAACTCACACCATTTTTTCCAAAACATTGATATCCTCTAAAACACCTTTCAAAGTGTTAGCAATGTTTTGTGCCGAATAGTTTGTTGCATCCTTTAATTTGTCTGTGGCGAGTCGGCAAAATGGCAAGTCACTGTCAAAAACGAATCATTGAAATATTTTAATAAATTGCATGGTGCTAAAACATAGATATGAATGTATTATACATATAATTAACACTTAGACCTTTGAATGGATGAACAAAACTGAAATTCTCGATTCGGAACGTATCGGAAACTATATTTGATGCGGTGTTAATCTCTGCCACAAATTGAAGAAAATACAACAGCAACTTGAAATATATAAATGCATACATATGTGTGTGTGTATGTGGGTAGTATGAATAAACTCCGCAGAGTACCTGATAGTCGTGATAACAGTTTCTTATTAGATCAATAATGGGAAAATAAAATTGAGCTACTCACTAGCTTTGGACAACCCAGGCAGATTTTGAGAGAATAGAACAACACTGTCGAAAACGAGCCGAAGAAGCCAGCTGAAAATTATGCAGAGCAAAAATAAAGCCGTCAACAGAAAATTACTCAGTTTGAGAATACACATTTATTTAAAACTAGTAAAAACCAGTCGAAAAGGCTGCAGTCGAAATCGACTGTGAGAGACCCTTTACTTATTCTTCAAAAATGAAATAACAGTAACAAACTTAGAGACTTATATATAAACCTAAATAAATTTGACGCTGCTCAGATTAGCTTCCGATTAATTGAATATAATCGTTTATGCTACACTTGAATCGTTAACATACAAATGTTAATCTTAACATACAAATGTTATGTTAATATACATGTATGTAATGCATACACACTTTATTAAATATAATACATTGGCATTTATGATAGAACTTGTTTATAAAAATAAAATATTGTTTTATTTTATTTTATTACTATAATTATAAATTTAAAATAAAAAAAAATAAAAAAGTGTGTCTCTTGTAGGTCTCGAACTCTAGACCAGTGGTCGGCACCAACACAGTCATATGTTTCTTGCATTAGTGTGCGAATTAACAGAATTTTAACAGGCGTAAAGCATTTGCCGTTTCTTGCCCTTTATATTATTGATTCGCATCAAAACGGCTATATATTGGTCATAATGTGTATAAAAATGAATACTTTTTCAAAAAGTCCAACAACCATTTATTTTTCTGTGTATATAATGTATAATTTGTCAAAATTGTGCAGCGTAGCATCACAATGCCTGATCAGAAGCTGATTCATTTTGCTTCGCCTCAACAGTGACATTTCAGCTTAAAAGCGCCATAACAGCGACTTAACAGAAACAGCGAAATTTTATACTGTACGTGTGCAGGCAGCGCTGCGGCAGAGAAAATCCCTATGCGCGGTGCGCGGAGCGTGCCGACCACTGCTCTAGACCATTGCGCCAATGAAGCCATTGTCGGTTAATTTACAATTTTTAAAAACAAGAAAAAAAGTGGCGCTATCAGGATTCGAACTCTAGATCCCGCGGCAAGAATACGACACTCTTACCACTGCACCAATGAGGCCATATTCAATAGTTTGCCAATTACCAGTTTTGTACAGAAGTGAAATTAATAATTCAATGCTTTAAGTTGCTGCCTTCACATTTCCTGCCATTGAACATTCGATAATTTTACTTCAAATCTCCTGTGTTTATTGTCCGATCGTGATAAAATTTGCAGGATACATTAGGACCCTGATGCTTGTCCTGTGTGCCAAAATTCAAGACTCTAGCTTTAATAGTTTTCGTTTAATGGGCTTTCAAAAATTTTGTTCTCGATTTATGGAGGCGAAAGGGGGCGTGTCAAAATTTTAAGATAAACTTGATCTGCTTAGCCCATAGACGAACCACCATACCAAATTTGGTGACTCTAGCTCTTATAGTCTCTGAGATCTAGGCGCTCATACAGACAGACGGACATGGCTATATCGACTCGGCTGGTGATGCTGATCAAGAATATATATACTTTATGGGGTCTGCCGGACTTCCTTCGACCTGTTACGCACATTTTGACAAACTTAATAGACCCTTTTAAACTTTTTTTTAAAAAGTAAAGGGTCTAAAAAACCTAACTTTGTTATCTTTCTATCATCACATAGAATTAATAAACTTTAAGTAAGAAACTCACTTAAATATATCTTTATTATATTTTAATTTTTTAATCGGATGTCGACTTAAGTTCTTTTGCACTTGCATCCTCCGGCTAATTTATACTCTTCTGCAAAGACCTCTTCACACTCTTTAGAGGTGGGCCGAACTTCAACAAGAGCGTTCCACCCATTGATCATTAGCTGTCGAACCTTTTCAGAACATTGGACATCTGCTGGTTCAACTGGTCGAGTACCTACAGAATATTAATACATATAACTTTAATTATGGTAGATATGTCGTTTATGTACTAACCCTCTTTAATTGTTTTAATAAAATCTATCTCTGGAATATTTTGTAATTCCCCATATGGGCGCTCACGAATCAGGGTTTCCGCAAGGGAAATGCTTAGGCTAAATATATCAATCTTCATGTCATAATCATTCGATTCGAAAACCTGAACGTAGATAACTTGGTTAAGTGATAAGTACGTATACGAATTGTTAATATACGCACCTCGGGAGCCTTGTAGAGGCATGTGCCTACTCCTTTTGTATTATTTGTCTTACAATATTTAGAGCAACCAAAATCGCCCATCTTTAAAGTTCTCCTTGACATATCAAGCAGCATATTGGCGGGCTTAACATCACGATGAATTATAACTGGCGTTTGCGAGTGAAGATATGAAAGAGCCTACAAAATATTAAATATAGAGATGGTTTAAGTTATGTTATCTTCGAATTTTGTATATTAATGCGTCGTATGTACGAACCTTAGCTGCCTGATGGAACCAGTTCATAATATCCGAAAAACAATACTCTTCAGCGTTTTTGTGCACCAATGAAGATAAATTACCACCATCCATATATTCCAAAATCAAACAGATTTTTCCAGATTCATCAACTGATTGGCCATATAATTTTGATGTGATCACTTCTAACACTTTCCAGGATATGTCTCTCTTGAGTAATGCCAAAGTGGAGTTTTTTAATAGCAACAAATTTGTCCTTATACATCCCTTTATATACATCGCCAAAGGTGCCGGTACCAAGAAAATTCTACAAAAGGTGCCAACAGTTAATACCTACGTATATGTATATCTTAAATCGTACACTCAAATACATATATATATATATATATATATATAGTATATATATACCTTCTTATCAAGCTTTATTAATCCGTAGGGAATCTGGTTCATCTTCCTTCCTTCCTTGGAAATTGCGTGCACTGTAGACTGTAGACAGTCGTATATATTTTGTAAGTTATTTATGTATATTATAAGTTAACTCGATCACCCGGCAACAAAGAACTTAAACGACTTGGGTTTTTAGGGAAAATAAATAGAAAATAAATAGTGAAGTTTGCCGGGCTGCAGGCCACTAACTATATATACTCGGAATATTGGATACAGAGATCGACTGGACCGATCGCAATGAGTGTTATATCGTTCGAAAGGAATTTCCTGATATTATTTTAATATGACGTACTAATATTTCCGATCGGTCAGATATTTTTCGAGATATATACATTTGCATATATTTGTCAAAATTTGCACAATTGCACGTGGGGCTTTGTTTGTCAATTACGTATCGATTCGTACCTCAATAGTCCAAATCTGTTAGCTCGCTTAAAAGTTCGGCAAATATTAAGTAGTATGTGACATTTCTAAAATTAAATGAAAAGTTATGTGGGCTTGCCTATTTATGTAAGTATTAGAGAAACGGCGTCTACGTCAATCAATTTGACGTATTAATAAGGATAGTTACAGTTCTGTAAACAAAGTTGCAATTTTGCAAATCGTATTCTCGTTGTCTTATTGGATAAAGTGTTTGACTCGCATAAGGAAACATCTCCGATCATATAATAGTCTATAATAGACTATAATGCGCTGTCGGCCGCTTTGGTGCTATACATTGTGCTGTGAAAAAGCTGAATGCTACACTGAATGCAATAAATTGTGTGAAAAGCTGAATGCTACTGGATAACGTAAAATTAATATCAGTGATTGATTACGCGCGTGTTTGTTAAGATAACACCGTTAATATGACCGATTTCCGGTACACATTTTTGACAATATTTCACTTCTACTTATAGTATTAAAATAATAATAAACCATGCCGCAGCCCAGTGCTGCCAGACTTTAGCTAGCAAGATACTCTCGACACAGGCAACATCAATTGTATTTATAAAGAAAGCAATCGCATAATAATCAGAATACGCTTTTTTTTTTAGAATTGCACAGGGTGTCCCACTGTCGCGCCCGCTCGACTTACCGGCTTGTTATTATTTAATTATGTCGTAAATCACCCCAAGAGTGGAAATTATATAAAACACTATAGAATATTACTAAAAAAACGACTCGAGCAGTTTTATTCGAATTTGTTTGTAACTTGTAGGTAAAGCTACTCATATATTTAAACACGCTTTGTTATGTTGTAAAAAAACGTATTAATATTAAATGAAGCTACTAATCTGCACTTTTTAATAAATGTGGCAATTCAATACGTACGCACAAAACCGTTAAATATTAATTAAAAAATGAATAATGCTTTCCAAGCGCAACGCAACACGCTTAATTGTAATTGCGATAAGTTGAAACCGATTAAATTTCTTAGAACGAGAACACAAACCGAGTCGCGACCGCTTACAATCAGAGCTCGCAAGAAACTGCCAACACTTGCAGTGCGTATCTCTGCAGATACAACGAAAAGAGAACGAAGCAAAAACATTTTTCGTTTCTCTGTCGATCATGTTTTCTACTGAGAGCTTTGTGAAGAGCAATATGCACGAATGAAATTGAATGTGGATATGTACATATTGTTTTGTAAACTTGTTCTAGGAACCAAAAATAATTATATAAGAAGAAAATAAAAATCTAAGAAAATCTAAGAAAATGAATTTTTATTTGCAAAATAAAGTGTGTGAATATTTTATTTTTAACAAAACAATTTTTTGATTAACTGTATATTGAGTACTGCCGCGTGTTTGTCTGTGTGTAAATCTTTTTATCACGCTTTTATTTATGTTCATATATATGTTAGGGTATCTAGGGGACTGTATTCTTAGTGCTTTGCTGTTAATCGCATTGCATTTGCATTTCGAAAACTCGCATTAACATCAACATTATTAAATGCATTGCTAACAAAGTGTTTTAATAATTCTATTCAATTGCATTGTCAATTAAATGACTGACTAATTTGCTTTTCTTTTGTCTGATTGCATTAAATAAGCATCGGAAAGAAGACTCAATCCAACTGAACTTCACTTAACTCAACGCCACTCAAATGAACCCAAGTTAACTCAACGCCAAATCAATCCAATTACTGCCAAGCAATTATGCACAAATAATGTAAACTTAGTATTTAAGTCTTTAGTAATTAATAAGAAATTATTTCTATTACGGATCAAACACCAGCCAGCAATTTGTGACATTTTTTATTTTATTCGATTCATTTACGGGTTCTCTATCTTATTAAAATAATAACAAATTAGGAAAAGAATACCCTAGGTGCGACTCTTCTTGAAGAGTCGCTTATAACTATTTTTTTTGAGTCATATTTGCAATTCTGTGCGGGTATTTTTCGAGTCGTTTGTTTTATTTAATTGCTGAATATTATTGAAATAAATTTTTCTAATTTGGATATTTTCTTCAACATTTTCTTCTTTATTTATATTGATTCACTTTTACAATTTACTTTATTTTTAAATCAAATTCATTTACTGTTGAACTGATACTAATGAACATAAATTCTAAAGAAATTGGCAGGTGCCTTAAAATATATGTAAGGAGAAGCACAACAAAGCAGTTCTTCCCGTGGGGAGAAATATAACTGTATGCAAACATTTTAATCTCCTCCATTATCAATATGCGATTGCTCTACATTTTGTACATAGTAATAAATTCAATAAATCACATTTTTAGCATATGCATGACTCATTTTCGAGACTTCTTTAAATCGCACATGAATTTAAACCCTTTTCAATCAACTCAAGGGCCCAAAAATGACCCATCAAGGTGTTTTTTTGTTTAAATAATCTTTCAAATGCTAGGTGGTGGTACAAAACAAAACAAATCACGAGCAACACACACTCGCAATCTCATGATATTTTGGCCGACAACTTCATTCTGCTACGTTAATCTTGAAACTTTAAAGTCTAAAGCGACGACAAACAAATGAGTAATTGACTGTGTGTGTGTGTGTCGCCTTGTCGCCAGCGACACTTTTGTCGCTTCGTAGCAGTGGTGATAACACGATGGACTTTAACACGCTAATCTCTTTCGAAGAAACGTTATTACCGTTACATACCGCTTCGAACATAAGTCGCTGCCTAGAAGCGCATGACGCGGCAGTCGTAAAAAGCAATCTCTATTGAACAAAATTAAGAAAATAAAAATTCAAGATAAAGCGAACAACAAAATGGCAAAAACGTTCAAGTCAAGTTCAATGCACGTCTACGATATACCCTGCGCCCACTCCCTAACAAGGGAGTAAATACAGTCAAACTTTGCTAACTTGAATCACTCGAATCCAATTATGGGGACTTTTCACTTTTAAAATAAATCTACGATTTAGGGAGTTCGAGTTATAGACGTTCGACTTATGGAAGCTCGACTGTAGATACATATGTACACACATCATTTCTTCCTCATCCTTCGGCCTCAAGGCAGATAATAAAGGTATTCCATAATGTTAGATTTAGATTTCGCTAAAGAGAACGAACACACCAGAAATGAAATCTAAACCAAATCTATTGCTCGATTATTGATAAACCGATACAAACCGAAGGGATGTATCGATATACCAATATCATTAACAGCAGTTGCGTTTAAATTCAAATTGAAATTATTTCAAATCTTACATTAATATATTTATTTTTATTATTAGAATTTATTAATATACTTGATAGGGTCGAAGATGCCTGCTTACGCCTGTTTAATACATTTACACATAACCATTATACCCTTTCTGGTACATATCACCGCTGGGTATAAAATGAACAGCTACGTTAAACTGGTTCACCGAATACGGAATACACTTGTTAATGGCGTCTGATTTAGCATAAAAAGTACGTGGAAGGACACATACGATAGATGTATAAATGTAGTCAATATTTTTTTCTAATGCGCATCTTAAACTCTATCTCTGCAATAGTACTTTCCAACATTAAAAAATTTATTTATTTAGAATTTATTTAGAAAAATGAAATTGTGTGCTAGCTGACTCGAGGTTAATTTATTGTCGATATGACAATTTTATACATGTATCAACATACAACAAAACACATAAGTAGTGTTCCAGGAGTTGCCAATCTCCTTCATCAGTGTCATTTATGCTAGCTTACCCAGCGATTCAAGCTTGTTGGTGCTGCTGGAACCAGTTGGGAATTCTAAGGGAGCAACATAGAAAAAACGCATGAAAGTTGAGCTCGCTTTTTTGTGTGTTGTGTGTTGTAGTATTTAGAAAAATAGATTTACAAATTTGTATGCTAAATCAATTCAATATAAGAATTGTGCTTTAAATAAAATATTATTATTAAACACACATTTTTATACCATGTGGGGGTATATTAAGTTGGTTTTAGTAAGATTATATTAATACTTGTATTAATACAAGTAGATTAATGTATTTTTGGCATGTTCCATGTTCTATAACCCGTTTTGAATACTTCTTGGAAGAGTATTACAAATACAAAACGATATAAAAGCAAAGAAGAAAGAAGTCCAGCAATGTGCAAAAAGCGCATCGAAAATCAACTCGACGCTTCGCACACAAACATAAGGCAATAACAGTAGCAACAACAACAACAACGACAACAACAACACTAACTCGCATGTAAACAAACAAGCAAGAGCTTAAAGCTTTCTCGTCTTACTAGCAACAACTGATGCTTTGCGCTTTTGAGCGCGCCAACACTGACAGCGACGGCGACTGCGACTGCGACAGCGGCTTTTACATTTCTTTGGCGACCGGTGGCCAAAGTCAGAGTCCGAGACTCGGAGACTCAAACAAGCGTCGACCATTGTTCGTGTAGCACGTGCCACAGGCACTCTTTTTTTTCCTCTTCTTCTTTTCGATTCTCGCGCTGAGTTCGCAGCGGCAACAACGAATACTACAGCAACAATAAACATAAATAAACAGTTGTGAATATGTGTTTAATTTTTTATTAATTTTTTTTTGCATTGCATTTGAGTTTTTAATCGGTGTGATCGATTGCGATAACAATAACAACAGTGCGGCATAGACGTTCTATGTGTGCGCGTGTGTGTGTGTGTTCAATTGGATAAAAACAACAAATTGTGTAAGTGTCTTTTTCTGATTGATCGTGTATATAATAAATAATACTTAATGGAGTTAAAACAAACAATTGTTATACTAATTAAAAAAAACAATAGCATATTACGCACTGAAAATACATACATATGGCGAATAATCAATAGAATAAGCAAAATAATTTATTGAAATCAGTGGAAAAGTGTATAAGGGGTATATGAAGGTTGTTTAAAGTGTGTAACAGGCAGAAGGAAGCTTGGTCAACGCCAATAAAATATCAGAATAAATAAATGAGTCGATATAGTCATGTGCGTCTGTCCGGCGGTTCGTCTGTCTGTCTGTCTGTCTGTCCGTCTGTATGAACGCAAGGATCTCAGAGATGGTAAGAGCTAGAAGCTGGAACTTGTTATTAATATTTTCATTTATTTATGCTCTATGCTGTTAATAACTTCCAATAGATGCAGATAAATAGATATGAAAGTTTTTCAAACAATTCATATTAAAAGCGTTTCTAAATTATAAATTAAAGGTCTCCAATTGAGAGATTTCTACATATTTGATTAGTTCATGAGTTATGCAATCTAAATTGAAGTTGATTTGGCTGCTTGCTGCGATAAATGCAGCGCATAGAAAGACCGAGAGACAATTAATAATTAATTATTTACGTTTTCGGCCAGAAAATCCAAGTCGTACTCCCAATGTGTTGTAATGCTATGGTTTTACTACTAGTTTACCGTATACCATATACCGTATATGCCGTATATAGTACCTTATAGTAGCTCTACAGATACCAGACCATAGCACTCCATTCCTCCATTTGACTATGCGGGGCATGATAATAAATGAACGGGCAGCTATCCATATCCATGTTTACTGATGTGATCAGAGTGCGGCCTGCGTTGCGGTGTTGTAGAATTTGAGAAGCGCATTAAATTGTACGAGTATTTGGTTTCGGTGTTGCACACACCTTTCAGCTTTCGGCTACCCTCCCCATCTGCCCATCTGCCCATCCCACTCCTTCTGAGCCAGACTGCCAGCTGCCTTCAGTTAAGACCGCGTTACCGATTATTGCCTTAGCCATAGACGTTTGCCTTAATTATATTTCTTTGTTTGTATGTATATCTGTTTCTGTGTTTCTCCTGCTTCTGTTTCTTATGTTTTCAATTGCAGCTATTGCCACAGTTAGTTTGTTGTTGCTGGTAGAGAAAAGTCGACGGAAGTGTAGAAGAATTAAAATCATTCATTCAGAAGTTGCATTAAAACATTTTCTATTATTTGTATATGTTAATCAGATATGCAACTATCATTTTATATGCTTAGAATTGTCAATTTTATATGAACATTATCAAAAAAATACAGAAGCTGTCAAAAAAGAGAATTTCATGAGCCTTAAACAAGATTTCAATTATGATGAAAGCTTGAACAAGTCATAGATAATGTCTGATAAAAAGCTTACACTTGCTACACAACATCAACAAGTTAAATAAGTTGAATAAAGTACTGCAAGTCCATGTTGTTGTATGCATCGAAAGTCGTAAGATCTTGCAACCCCGTCGTGTGGCAACTGCGTCGTACGTTCAACTCGTGTGTCTGCAACACCCAAAACAAAATTGAGCGAGAGAGAGAGAAAGAAAAAATAATATGAGGATTAAGCAAACGGTTAGATAAATGGCCAAAATCGCCAAATGGCCAAAATGCAATGGCAGCTTATACTTATGCTTGTATTTACTTTTATTTCGCATTCACATTGCGTTAATTAGCGTCGCTTTCAGCTCAAAATCTTTCAGGCATTTAAGAAATGGATGAATCTTAAATATATATACTCATAACAAAAAAGATAAAATAAGTAAAGCTGCAAGCAAGTTGCGAAATGTGCAAAAGAAAAAGTGAAATTTCTTGTTGGCCAACTGAGACAGGCTTCCAGCTTGCAACTTGCCACTGCAACACGTTTCCCATGGCCAATACTACGAACTGACTGCAAATCGAACGAAAACTCGAGCCCGGTCTCTGGGCTTGTCATCCTTTTGCTTTCGTTAGCCAACAGCAGACTTTGTGGCGCGGGCGATGGCTAATAGCGGTGTTAGCCATCGCTGTTAACAAATCTCTCGGTCAACAACCGGCCCAGCTTCATTGCAGTTGCTGCATCAACTTTCCACCAATGTCAATTAAGTATTAAGGCAAAGCGTTTACATACGACATTTTTAACTCGGCACTTGACTAGAAATCGCCGACGCGTCTTTTGATTTTCATTTTCCATATTGAAACGCCAATGCTCAACTGGTTTTCCAATCTCGTTACTAGTAGTCTCGTTGTTGTTGTTGTTGCTCTGCTGTTGTTGTTTTTGCCGTTAATTGGTCATTTGTGCAGTTGGTCTTCATAATCGCCAACTGACAAAATTAGCCGACTTCAACTCTGGCCATAAAGTGCATTCCATCTGCTCGTTATACTGAATTTAGTTACTATTATAATAATTAGTATGAAAGAAAATAATAGCTAAAAAGAAAAGTTATCTTCGGTAAGCCAAAGACTTGATACCCTTGCATTTTGATTAATAGTAACATTATGTAACTAAATAAATAGATATATAAAATATAAGTAAATATATAATCCGGTTTGGTTCAATTTGGTTTATAAATTGGCGAGGAACAAATGATAGCGAGGAACAAAGAAAAGCTAAAACATCTTGAAAAACGAAATAGATTATCATAAAATGTTTAATGAAATTTTCAACCGATCGTTCCTTTGACAGCTATATGATATAGTAGACAGATTTCTATCTGATCGGTATGTATACGACAAAACCAAATACACAACCTATGTTGAAATATCTCATACTAATGATAGATATATGATATAGTGTTCCGATCCGATTGTTTGCAGCAAGACGATGGAATTGTATCAAGTTTAATCATAATCATCATCCAGAGCGATACAAAGCAGCAAGATTAATTTGCATACAAACCGACAGAATGAGGAACAGACTCGGCCTAATCAAGAATATACTATATAGTTTATGGGGTCTACCAAACATGTTAATTACCATTCCTTATTCTCAATATTCGATTAAAATTTGATCAAAATTGGATCATTATATTGTGTAGCTCCATGACGGTTTTTTTTTCGAACTTTTAATGCATACTTATTAAGTAACATTAGTTTAGCTTTTTACTGCATATTTGCTGGCTTACTTTTAACAGCCAAATAAAAAACAGCTGGAATAGCTTCGATTAGAAGTATTGGAAAAAGTGTATAAGTAGCTTTAAAAAAAACCAGGTGATTCTAGTTGAGTTTACTTATATTTTTACTTTTAGCAAGCTTTAATTTAATACTGTTAAAAAATACAATGATAATGAATTCAATATTTAAAAAGCGTTATAACGAGCCAAAGTAAGCGCAGGGCTACAGCTGATAATATAACTGTCGTAACGAAATGGGAAAAAGATTCTTAAGAGAGTTGGAGTATTCCGTATTGTTATCACAAGCCATGGCAAGCATTTGGGTCTCAATGTAACCTGAAAATTTCATCACGATCGGATAATAAACTCGGAAGTTATTCAGTTTCGGGCCGAAGAAGAAAAAACTGACGATACAACGCATTATAAGATATGTGCCCATTTTAGAGGAATCAAACGAGATATTTAGATGTTTTGCATTGGTCTAATATTGTCAATATAAATGAAACAGTTTTATAGTTTTCCAAGATATTCGAACCAAACTCACCAGATATAAATAACATAATAATACTAATATATTGACCCAAAATGTGATCAGATGATCGGGCTACTATAGCATATAACAAATACAGATTCTTTCATATCATAAATACAGATTCTTTTATAGTCGGCTTCGACTTTAGCATATAGTTCCCTACTATCGCAGACGCCTCGAGTGACCGGCTTGTTTTGCATTTAATTTAGCGGTTTCGTCCATAATTATAACCTTGCAGAGGGTATTATAATTGTGTCCCGAAATGTCTAAAGTATAAAAGCAGACATGTGCGACCTTGTAAAGTATATACATACATATATTCTTGATCAGCATCAACAGTCGAGTCGATATAGCCATGTCCGTGTGTCTGTCTCTTTTTATGCATACTAGTCTCTCAGTTTTAGATCAATTTGGATGAAACTTGGTATATATTAGTCTTTTTGCTGAACGTAGCGGATCGGATCACTATATCATATAGCTGCCATGGGAAATATCGGTCGAAAATCCTACTTTTGTATGACAAACTTTTATTTTTCGACGTACTTCAACCAAACTCACAAATTATGCATCTGGTCATGTCTTATACATCGTCACCAAATTTTGTTTAAATCGGTTTATTATATTATATAGCTACCATAGAAAAGATCGGTTGAAAAGGGCTTCAGGGTTCTGCAAGGGTATGAAATCTGTGGCTCAGGGTACCCTTATAACTTAAGAGTTAATGATTAAAATAATAATAAATTAAATTAAATAAATTAATAATAATAATAATAATAATAATAATAATAATAATAATAATAATAATAATAATAATAATAATAATAATAATAATAATAATAATAATAATAATGATAATAATAATAATAATAATAATAATAATAATAATAATAATAATAATAATAGTAATAATAATAATAATAATAATAATAATAATAATAATAATAATGATAATAATAATATTAATATTAATAATAATAAGAATAATAATTATAATAATAATAATAATAATAATAATAATAATAATAATAATAATAATAATAATAATAATTATGATAATAATAATAATAATAATGATAATAATAATAATAATAATAATTATAATAATAATAATAATAATAATAATAATAATAATAATAATAATAATAATAATAATAATAATAATAATAATAATTATGATAATAATAATAATAATGATAATAATAATAATAATAATAATGAATTATAAAATATTTTTTTGCAATTCCGACATTCTCATTAAAATGTCTCTCGAGTTAAGGCAAAATGCGCTTCCATAGAAATATCGCCTTGCACTGTTAACTTAGAAATGTTGCAGCAACTCTCGGAACTCGCACGGAACTTGTGGGTCTGTCACATTCAACAAGTGCCGCCAATTGTTGCAGTTGCACATCTTCACTTATCTTATCCACATTGGAGAGCTGTGCGTTTCTGCCGCCAACGATCTCCAGCGATCTCCAACGGTGGCATCTACACGTTGAGCTTATTTGTCTTGTCTTGTTGTTTGTGTTTGGTAGACAAATGTTTTGTTTGCTTTGAACTTTCACGGCATGAATAGATTGAATTAATGAATGCATGTGTGTGTATGAATGATGAGTGCTTCGCCGTGTGAGTGGCTTATTTGCAAGCGATTGTAACTGGCTGACTAAAGCTTTTGCCGGAGCTTTTAGCAGAGCTTTTATGTGAGCGGAAGCGCTACGTTAACGAATAACATTTGTAACTGTTTTTTACTGCTCTTTCGAGAGAGTGGAATCAAGACAACTTCTATATAAAGCTTTGCAAATTTTCATTGTCGATAACTTCTCGATTACAGTGTGCTTAATAAATAACTTCCTCTTCACCAATTTGTAGTCACCAGTTCATAAGTTTAAGATATTTCAACAGTTTCTTTCACTTTTGCTTTCTTTTCGTATGCGGAAAGTGAAAATTTTCATACCAAAAACCAAAAACGTTGCTCGATTCTAAGCGCTAATTTGAATGTGAATGCCAAACTGACAATCAAAACGAAGACGAATATGAAAGAGGAAAGATGGTAACTCTATGGCTTGCAATACCGTTAGACATCTACCAATGTTAGCGGTGTTCTGTTTTTGATAACAAAGCAAAAAGTAAAAGTGTTGAGGCCTCAATCAACATTCCCCATTGTGACGATCTAACCGAATACCAAATACGATATCTCTGTGATATTTAACTATATATAATATTTAATAATATTTGTAAGATGATCATCAATTACCAAATAGATATACCAATTAAATGGATCAACAGCAATTTGCTCTATCTCTTTTTACGACATTGTCAAGTAGATGGTAAAGTTTGAGGTGCAGCATTTTACGGCCTTCTTTATCAATGAAAAAAAAAATAATGAAGACTTTATAATGAAACCATTTCCAACACAGTTAATGAAATAATAATGTTGCTGCACCCAAAATCACTGAAGCATTTGAACTTGCTGTTGTTGCTACTTTACTTTTATCATCATCGTTTTCTTAAGTTTCGTTTTTAAGTAGTCACAGTTAAAAGGTTAAGGGAAACTAGAGCTAATTCCGTTAAGCTTTTGAAAAAGCTTCCAAAGCTCAAATTAATCTTTAAACTGATATGTATGACTATGTAGGTAAACTAACGATTTATTATTAATATTTTTTTTTATTTATATTTATTACTAAAATTTATTATTAATATATATTTGCAATATTTATTATTAATAATACGATCAATTTTTGAATGTCGCATTGTGTATGTTAAACTATCATATAAAGGCAAATTCGTTCTTTTTTATTGGATTTGACTTTATTTAAGCCTTGCTAATGCTACAAGTGCAATAGACTTATAAATTATTGCACTAGTCATAACAGATCATTTTAATTTAAAGAGTGTGTCATATATAAAGCGTTATATGGAACTTCATCTGACGTATAAAAACTATGTGACAGATAAATACAAATAGCTGATAGAAATTTAGCCCTGACTGACATTACTGCAAACAAATAGATGAATTCAAACTACTTTGATACTTTATTTGGCAATTTATTAATAATGATTAGCAGCATTTCAGATACAAAAGAATTTTTCGCATGCAATTTATTTATTAAGAGTATTTATTTATTATTTTTAAGAGTACAATTCATTTTGAAGAGCCGAATAAAATTAGGCAGATTTATTATCAAATTTCAAAATTAATACGCGCCATTGACCGCACTTATATGCGGATACAATCATCAGACGGTGCTCAATTAAAATATATGTCTTAAATTGTTACCAACGTGTTTGCAAATTTTAATACACTTTTGCCATTACCATGTAAAAGTAGCACAATCAATCGATTGGAAAATTATGATAGGAGATGGGAACACTTTATTTCTGGTATTAAATCTCATGAGATATACTCGTAGTATAGTTGTGTAATATTATAAAATAAATCTTTCCCTAATATTATAAATACAGTCGAACTTCAATAAAGCGAATCGCAAGGGGACAAAAAAAAAAATCTTATTATATTAAAGAATTCATAATATAGAATTTGTAATTGAAAAAGTTGTGTTTCTATGTAAGTAACGTAATTATACAACTCGATGTTGAGATAATGAGTAATATTTATTAACTGAAAGCTTAAGTTGGAGTACAGTGTAAAAGTGTTAGTTTTGGTTTTAATACTCAGATGAGCTTGACAGCCGTATAGTTTAAAGTGCTCTAGATAATTAAGTGTACATGTTACTTGTATAATAATTAGTATTTATTGTTTGGGTTTGATTTTTGCAATTTTCCATCTCAATAAAAACTTCAAGCGTTTCAAGAAAAAAAATCGTTGCAAAGAAATATTCGCTATTCGCGATTGCACAAAAAGTACACTACGATAGTTTAGTTATCGATAATCATGCAAATTATCGATAATACAAATAACATGTTTCCATATCGGTAGTTACTTTATAAGTTCTACCTAAAGTTAATTCTCTTCTTATAGCTTGTACTACTTAAAGACCTTTTTCTATGGAGCAGTAAGTACTTAAAGTCATTTAATGAACGATTCTACTCATCAATTATTCATGTAATTACACAAATACATATGCAGGTATATGAACATATGAATATACTACATATATTCCCTTGATCAGCGAACTGCAAAACGTGCAGAACTTTTGCATGTTGCTCAACTCAAGCGTATCGAGAGTTCTTCTTCTAGAAAATAATGCTGGCAGTTAGTCAGTCAGTTAGTTAGTCAGTCAGTTAGTTAGTCTGTCAGTTAGTAAGTCTGTCAGTTAGTTAGTCAGTCAGTTAGTCAGTCAGTCAGTTAGTAAGTCTGTCAGTTAGTCAGTCAGTTAGTCAGTCAGTCAGTTACTTAGTTAGTCAATCCAATGAACAGAGCGAGTCAGGTGAGCAGTTGAAGCGTTCCCATTGACTGAGTTGGTTCGAAGTTAGGAACATGGTCTTGAGTAGATTTCGCGCCTGGCTTATAAATGGGCCCGGAACTTGGTAACAGCCTTTCCAGTTCTACACCCGCTCGTCGCCCCATATTAGCCATGATTCATGCTCAAGTAGCGTAAAGAATTTTTGTGATTTCTGGTTCAATGGCGCTAGGTGAATGTCACCACCCGCATTTCGTGCCCTGACGAAACTTCCGTTTTTGATCAGCTCTATATATGTACATATATGTTCATACACATCTATTTAAGTGTGTGTGTGTGTGTGTGTGTGTGTGTGTGTGTGTGTGTGTGTGTGTGTGTATGACAATCCTCGACCTTCGCTCCATGACAATCATTTCATTTTCATCTCTTGCATTTTAAAGCGGCTTCAATTTCATAATCGGTGGCTCATCTTAACTTTGACTCGACCCCGAAAATTGAAATGGAAATGAAAATGAAAATGAAACTAAAACTGAAAATGTCAAAGATGACATCCATTAGTTGGGGCAATTTGTTGTTGACACTTGAGGCCTGCAATTAAAGTCTCTCTCTGTCCATCTCTGTGTATCTATGTGGGGCCAAAACAAGTATGTAGCTTGGTCTTCGCATCTGGCTTAGAAAGGCGACCAGGCCATAAACATTGCCCTGTGCATTTATAATGCAAATATCTATAACAAAGTCTATTATACTCAATGTGTATTTGTTTTGGTTTCGTTGTCTACCGCATTTCATTTTTTGTTTCTATTTATATTCAAATTTAAGCTCATCTTGAAGGTTGTCAAAATCATCATCATCGCTTGCAAAAATCAAATCCAATTCCTATCCAAATCACGAACATTCACACTCGTGACACACATAAATTCGGCATCAATCATCAATCTATGATTGCAATAAACAGTTGAATATAGCTTGGGAATATGTATGTATCTAAGAAAGCCCTAGCTTTGGCTAATGTACGACAACAAACAACGATTTATTTCCATTTATGTAGCCCATAACTAATTATGTTTGTGTAGTAAGTGTTGTTGTTTTGATTTTTACAGAATCGTAATTGATTATTTTACTTTTTAGACCCTTTACTTTAAAAGAGTATAAGGGTCTATTAAGTTTGTTAAGTTAACAGGTCTAAGGAAGTCTGGCAGATCCCATAAAGTATATATATACTTGATCAGCATCAACAGACGAGTCGACTTAGCCATGTCTGTCTATTCGTCTGTCTGTCTGTCCATCCGTCTGTATGAGAGCCTAGATCTCAGAGTCTATAAGAGTTAGAGTCTATGGTCTGTCTATGGGCTAAGCAGAACCAGTTTGTCCTCAATCCCATAAACGAGAATTTTAGTAAGCATCAAGGACCCGATGTATCCTGAAAATTTTATTGGGATCGGATAATAAACTCGGAAGTGTCGGGACAAAGGAAGAAGAAGAGAATACTGACGTTACAAGGTGCTGTAGGGTATTTGTCCATTTTAGGAAATTAATTAAGATCTCAAGTACTAAACAAGATATTTGGATCTAGTTTTTTGCATTGGGATAATATATTATCAATAGAAAACTAGGCTGGAGTAATACTATCCTATGCAAATAAGTAATAGTCGAGAGTTTTACGGCAAAAGTAAAGGGTCTGTAAGAGTCGGTCTCGACTGTAGAATATCGTTCCCTACTATCGCTTCCGCCCTGACTCTTCGACTTTATTCCTTTACATATGTTATTCGAATTGTAAAATCAAACACTAACCGACCAACGTTTATATAGTACGTAGCTATTGCTAATTCTTAAGCCTTTAAAAAAAAAATACTTACCAGTTTGTTTTATTTTCTATTATATTCCGATCAATGTCAAAAATGTCAACTGATTCAACAAAGTGACATATAGAATAAAAATATGTCATTTTGTTGAATCAGACGACATTTATCAGTATGCTTTTATAAATTAGTTATAATTATATAATATCTGAACATACTATCTTGTTATACTATAACTTTCCATAGGAATGCATTAGTAGACTTAAAAGTTATGCGAGAATCTCTTAGTGTGTAAGGAAACTTTATGAAATAGTTACCTTCTTTTTAAAAAATATACAGGGTGTGGCAAAAGTAATCAATCTATTGGAAAACGCCGTAACTTTTATAAATGTTGCGCAAAACAATCGATTCATGGCATGTTGATTTTCTATTCTACGTTTGTTTACTTCAAAAATGTCAAAATCAAATTGACATTTGGCCCCATACAAAAGTTATACCGTTTTCCAATGCGGTGATTACTTTTGCCCCACGCTGTATTATGCATATTTTTTCTAGAACTTTAAAATTAATTAAATAATATACTTAAAAGGTATGCCAAAAACTTTTAATGCATAGGGGCAATTTTTAGACCCTTTACTTTAAAAAAGTAAAACGGGTCTATTAAGTTTGTCAAAAAAAAAATGTGCGTAACAGGTCGAAGGAAGTCCGGCAGACCCCATAAAGTATATATATTCTTGATCAGTATCAACAGCCGAGTCGATATAGCCATGTCCGTCTGTCCGTCTGTCCGTCTGTCCGTCTGTGCTGGCGTATGAGCGCCTAGATCTCAGAGACTATAAGAGCTAGGGTCACCAAATTTTGTGACAATACTCCTAAGGGCTGCACAAAGGTCAAGTTTGTTTTAGAATTTTGCCACGCCCCCTTCCGCCTCCATAAATCGAGAACAAAATTTTTGAAAGCCCATTAAACAAAAAATATTAAAGCTAGAGTCCTGAATTTTGGCACACAGGGCGGGTATCAGGGTCCTTACGTATCCTGTAAATTTCATCGCGATCGGATAATAATCTTGGAAGATATTCAAAAAAAACGAAAAATCCCATATAATGGTCAATTTTAAAACTGGAGCCTTGAATTTTGGCACACAGGACAAGCATCGGGGTCCTAATGTATCCTGAAAGTTTCATCACGATCGGACAATAAACTCGGGAGTTATTCAAAACCCAATATTACTGAGTGTCGGACCAAAGGAAGAAGAAGAGCATGTTGACGTAACAACGCGCTATGGGGTACTATCTATTAGTGTCACTCTTATTTCCGTTTAGAAGAATAAGTAAAGGGTCTCTCATAGTCGACTTCGACTGTAGCCTTTCCGACTGGTTAATAATATATCTTTATCCAAATCTGATCTGTATCCAAAGTTTTATGTGTACTTGGTAATACTTATTATTGGATGAATATTTCAATGGTCAGCGGCTGTCAATTAGCTGAGAATAGAACTGTGAACTGTGAATTTTTGAATGAGGCATGCAACAACGGCAGCAACAATAACAATGTTTATCGGCCCCCAACTGCGGCCCCCAATGTGAGTTGCTGTTGTTGTTGCTATTATTGTTATTGTTGACGCGTGCGCAGCCAAGTGAAACATTTGAAGTGAGCGTCGGCGCAGGCAGCGCAGTTGGCAGCGCAGTCGCATCGGCCTGGTGACATGGCAGTAAGCGTGAAAATAAATAAATAACAATAAAAGCGCATAAAATGCCACAGTTGGCCGGCAAGGGGGAATGAGGGGAAGGCGTGCTGCTGTTGTTGTGACTCCAATGTTGAGCAAACATGACAACAACAACAACAAAAGCAGCAACATCATTGATGTTGTTGTATAAACTCAAACGCGCTTACATACATTTAATCATCGCAATAGCGTCGACAGTGACGCCAACGTCGACGTCGACGTCGCAGTTTTGCATAGGGCAAAACGCAGAGCATTTCCCTGCGCCCCTCCGTTGTTTTGGCTTCAGCTTTGGCAGAGTCGGAGTCGGAGTCGGAGCTAGATTTGAATTTGGCCAGCAACATTTGCGGCGACGGCGTCACGGCGCGCAGACGTCAAAAAGAAAAAAACGGAAAACGGAAACCGGAAAACGGCAACGACGACGGCAAATATTAAAAAGCAATCAACAAATTGCCACAACGAGAACAAACAGCACGACACAGCGAATGTGAACTCGAACCCGAATCTCGTAATTCGTAACTCGTAACTCGCAACTCGTAACCGGGCAACAAGAACAAGAAGCAGAAGGCGAACTCATACGTGCAACCTCTTTGTGGCAAACATGCCCAGCGTTGAGGCACTGTCCGCGGATCTGTCAACGCGACCGGTCATCGTTTGGAACGGCGCACAATATACGGCGAGTAGCAGGGAACTGGAGCTGGAGCTGCTGCGTCGGGATTACGGATTGGATGAGCGCATGTTGGAGGCGACACTGGTGCCGCGTTATAAACGACACAAGCCGCAGGCCAGCGCCAGGAATGCGCACGTGCGTCAGGCGCCAACGGCACGTGCGGTGACAACGGCAGCATCGACTCCCTCATCCGATTGGATATTGCGGCAGGGTAACAGTGTTGTCTCCCAGGTCAACTTTCATCCCTGGACGGAGCAGGGTGAACGCAAGTTCTCGCACTTTGATCTCGTGCCCTGGCGACGCACACGCAGCGCCTTGGATCTCAGTTCCGCGATAGATTACAGCGGACACGGCGGAGGAGTAGCCGGAGGGGCAGCAACAGCAGCAGCCGCAGCAGCAGCAGCGGCAGCAGAGAAGTCACTGCGTGGCCTGGAGAAGCTTGAGTTGCGCCACAATCGACGGCGACTGCAACGTGCCCGCTCCACGCAACAAGGTCTGAGGCGTCTGGTGCGTGTCCGTCTCATTTTTTCCATTGAACTGCGACACAAGCGCATGGAGCTGCTGCGTCAGAGTGCGCTTCCCATGCGGGTTTTCGAGCAGCGTTTCGCCCTCAGCGAGAATGAGAGCGCCGCCTACGAACGGATTCTCGTGGACGCCAATGCCGGAGTCGAGCAGCACGTGGGCTACTTTAGCAGGCGGCAATGTGGCAACTCTGCAGATGATAATGCTAATGAAGATGTTGTAGATGATGATGAGCAGTTGGTTGTGGACTTTGCCAGCGAAACAGAGGTGGAGCCAGATGTAGAAGCAGAAGCCGAGGAGCTGGCTGAAGGTGAGGCTCAATATGCCACAGTTCAAGAAAGTGAAGGTGCTGCTGAAAAAGCAATTGAAGAGTCTGTGGAAAAAGCAGCAGCAGCAGCGGCGTCGGAAACTTCAGTGAATACTAACAAAAACGGAGTAGAAGTTGTAGCTGGAAAAGGAGCAGGAGACGCAACCACAGTGCCAGCTACTAAAGTGCCATGCGTCAAGTGTCGCGATGTTGCCATCAAATTAAGGTAAACAATCGAAAACGCAACGCAACGATATCTTGACTATCGAAACGCGCACATCTCTTTTTTTTTCTTGTGTGTGCAAAAAGTGAAATCTCATTCAAATATGAAGAAAATCTTTACGAGTGCCGTTGCAATGTCTGGAGGTATTCCCACATAAAATATCTCTCATACATATATCGATAAATAATTATAATATGCTGCGATTCGAAGAAACTGTCAGGTTGTTGTACTCATAAAGATAGGAGTGTCCTATAGCTTCCTCTATGAATGATACCCTGTAATCAGCAAAAAGGGTTCTCTAGTGAAAAGAACGCACTAAAACTGTAGCTGATTCAAAAATTCAGTCATCATCGTCAGTCCGTTAAAGTGTTTAAAGTATTATTTTGATTCTGATTTCAATACGGAATAAGGAACCATCTTTTTTCTATTTTCCACACTCACAAACTTGTGTCAATTAATTGTTTGGCATATATTTGTTTACATTAGTGCGGGGCATAGAATAAAACTACACTTTTTTACCCATTTTTTACGCTGTGGAATGTCAGTTTTTATAAACTACATTCCATATCATTAATAAGCTAAATTAGTTACGTTTATAAATATTTTAATAATACCTTCTCGATCTCTATATCAAGTCATTGATATGAAAAATGTAAGAAGCTGCAGGTACAAAGTTATGCTTATGTGGTCTTATAGTACCCTATACTGATCAGATTTCAAATTTCTATAGATATTTTGTACTCTTTTACAGTTTATTCACTTTTTCCGGTAATCCTTTGCCTCAGCGACATTCAGAACTATTCGAGAATTAATTGATGCCTAATTGATGACAAAAAGTAGATCTACATTTATATAGGGTATCTGTTAGTCGAGCATTGTTATAGTGCGATTTCGCAAAAAACTTTTCATATTTATGTAGGTCGATTGAGGTGATTTTTGCACACAATAATTTCTGTTTTCATGTGGCAAACAGCTGAGAACTTGGACCAACTGACCAACTGGCCTCCATTTGAGTGGCAAAATTCGTGGCGTTCTCAGCACCTCAGTGTACAGCACATGCCGCCCTCTTGTGGCACCTGCTACGAGCGCCTCATTTCGGCAAACTAATTTAAGTGTTGACGCAATAAATTTAAAGAAAGTGGCTTTGGCATTTTAGTTGCTTTCTGTCTTCTTTTAAAACTGTCAGAAGCAGGCAAACAAAACAGACTAGCAACAACATCAACAACAGCTAAAAGTCAACTTTGTCGGTTCGTCAGTTGCGTCTGTCTCCCTCTCCTTCACTCTCTGTCTCGCTGTCTCCCTCTTCACTTTGTTATTCAATTAATTTGTCGTCGTCTGTTTACTATGTGAAGAGTCAAGTTTATGAGTTTTGCTCGAGTTTTGTCTGCGGAAGCAGAGCCCGAATTTCATAAGTATGTATGTGTGTATATGCCACATGGGGCAAGTGGCGCACACCGTTGATGTGAGCACCTGTCAGCAACTGCTTATGGACCTGACCCGGTTAACTCACATGCATGGGTTAAATTAACCAAGCGAAATTCAATCTTTTTCACAACAGACAGTACACGTGTGTGTGTGTGTGTGTGTCTGGCTGAACCAACATTTATTACTACCATTTTTATAATTAACTGCCAGCGAAAACACAAACTGTTGCTTACTTTTAGGCGCCAGAACTCAAGTTCGTATCTTAAGTCATTTGATGTAAACTTTTTGCCGGCGCTTCAAAGACGGCAACACATTTGTTGCTTGTGCTTCGACTTGCAGCTAAAAAGTATGCAACATTATATTGTGTTGACGCTTATGTTTAATTGAGTATTAAATATTTTCTAGATCTAGATCAACGATCTACAAAATCTGCCAAAAGAAAATAAAAAGAAGAAAAAAAATCGAGTTTTTAGAAATTGAGATAAACTAGCAAATTTAAAGCATCGGAGTCCCGATGTGCACTGAATCATTTTCATTGAATTAAAACAATTTAACGTAGCCAAAGGCAAAATAAGAGATCCTTGACTTTACAATCTAGTATAAGACTTGCTATTTATTATTTAAAATTAAGTAAATTAGTTTTATTTAATTGTTATATTACTGTTTCTTTGCAGAACCATTAACGACTATGCGCTCAACTCGAATTTACACTTGAAGCACAACAACAATAACAATAAACTGAACATACTCTATAACAATAAATCGAATAATAAGATTCAAAACAACAATAACAATCATAACCTAAACAGAATGCATGCCCATCAGCTGGACTCGTATCTGGCCGGGATGCCAATCAGCATGAATATGGGCAGTCCAATGCATCCGGGCAGTATTTCTGGTAACGAAAGGCCCAATGGAGGAGCATTGGCATTACATTACGCAGCTGCCAGGGGATGTCTGGACTGTGTCCAGCTGCTCGTTGCCGCATCTGTTGATATTTGGTAAGCAATGCTACATTTATTTACTACAACTAACTAAGAAAATCAATAAGTTAAAAGCAAAAGTCGCACAGCTTTCAGATCATTTTTGCCAATGGGGTGAAAGCTTTGTTCTTTATCACCTTGTAAGCAGGGGCATTGGTATGAGTAGAGGCGGCAGGTGGTACAGGGGCATTAATTGGACCACTCCGGTGGAACGGTACTTATTTAAATGATTGCGACAAATGTCGACACGAAATCAGAGCGACTTCTCCCCATTTTGTTGTCGTCTACAGTCAACAGTTTGCGTGATTTGCAGCTCTTTAATGCAATTTTATTGCGTTCACTTGCACCATATCATTATCGACAACAGTTGACATTTCTCAATTGGCCATTAGCTAGAAATACTGGCTTAAATGCGGAAAGACTCAACTGCAATTCAAGTCTTCGTTGGTTCAATATCATCATACAAATGAGAATAAAATATTCATTAAACTTACGGAAATAAATGCTAATCCATGACACGAATGACAGTCAATATCTATCAAAAAAAAAAAGAGAGACTATTGGAGACTTGTGTTATATTTGACTTGTGTTTAGTTATATAAACAAAACATACATAGATCGATAATAATCGTAATGAATTAATTAGTAATGAATCTGATTCGACAAGTATTAACTCCATTTGAGTTAAGGTGATTTAAATAATATTCGATATCATTTAAAAATTGACAACACAACAAACTTGTAGTTCTTTCCTATGATCGTGTTTATGACCTGGGTGAATATAAAGTTTGTTAAAACTATATAACTTGCAAAAGGAAGCGTGGCCCAGCATGAATACCCAAATTGATATGACAGGATATCAGAGATGGTAAGAGCTAGAAGCTTGAACTTGGTCTCCCAGCACTCATAACATAAGCAGTTTTGCAGCCAGAGACTTGAGATTTGACACACATGATGTTTATTTTAAGGTCGATATCCACAGAAAATTGTATTACGCTGCCACGCCCCCTTCGCCCCTTCGTTCATATGCTAATTACTTGCTTAAACTTTGTATTAAGTGGAGATCATATATCATATACTCGTACTATGACTATCGAGATAGTTGAGTGTTGATCAATCTATTCAAAAGTTACTCCTATAATTCGCAAGAGATATAGACATTGACCTGGTTCCGCCTCTCATTAAAAGTTGTTAAATTTGTAAATTTGCTACTGTCAACAGTATGACACACATGTACGAGTATGTATCTCTGCCTGGCTGTTAATAGAGATCTCTCTGCCCCACTCTTTGTGAATTGTTGGAGTGGAGTTTAATGAGCATTGGCCGACTTGATCGATTGCTGTACTGCCAGTCAAGGCAATTAAATGCGGATAATTAAAGCTGATGAGCTCATAATTAGACCTGCTAAACAATGGGAGAACACAAGAGAGCAAGATATGGTGGTAAATGATCCACATGCACTCGCAGCATGGACTTCATAAGATTGATCGAGATCGCTTTCCAGCTGCAGCTGCAGCTGCATCGCCAGCCCACCTGACCACCTGACCACCTACTGTGGCTTCTTTGGCCAGAGGCAGCTTTGGCTGGCGTCACCTAAATACCAAAGGAGAGCACGCGTTCTAACCATTGATTCATTGAGCAAGGCAAGCGAGGCATTCAAACCTAGACCAAAACTCAAGTAGCAAGTTTGTCGGGTAGCCAAGTAAATAGCTAAACAGCTAAACAGCCAAGCAGATAACCAGATAACCACATGGATTGGCTTGGGTAACCAGCCAAGCATCCAGGCGTGCTATTTTTATGTTCCAACTGGATGCCAGAAGGAAGAGCTACAGAGTGGCAATAGTTGGCGATTCCAGCACAAAGCACCGTTGCAACAAGTTGCAATTGCAAGTGGAGCAAATGTGCAAAGGAGTCCACCAACTGCCTGGCCGGGTCTTTGGTCTGGTTTGGCCAGCTCTGACTCTGAGTCTGGTTCTGGTTCTGGTTCTAACTCTGGCTTCTCTTCTTCAATTCATATTTATTCAACACGCCAGTTCAATTGCCATGACAACTGATACAGCAGCAACAACAACGTACAATGCGTAGGTTGTTTAATGAGTTGTCAGTTTATTAAATGCAATATTAACTTATTGTATTGCATTTAATGAACTGATAACTCATTAAACAACCACTGATGATCAAATAATATTCAAAAGTGAGATTATTATCTCAAAGCTAGACATTTTTATCTTAAAAATTAGTCAAGAACCCAAAATTTATTTAATAAAGTAATTTAAAAAAGAAACTATTCTTGACTTTCGAAGCAGATTTTTTAAGAAGTGTAGTTTATAGAGAAGTTTATTCTCTTTTAATACTAAAGAACTTTATGATATTCTGTGTTTTACTGCAATATTCCAATTCCAATATGAATACAAAAATGTATTAAATAACAGTTTTGGTTAAGAGTTTAATGCTATGAGTATAATGAAATGATAAAATGATAGAAACATATTATTTCGCACTTAAATATAAATAATATCATATAATACAATGTTCATTGTACATATATATAGCATATGTCTGTGAGATTGGGCATGCATTGTATATAACACTGGGGATGGTAGATTAAAGAAGAAAGAATACTAAAAAATTAATAGATTTATAAAATTGTCTATAGTTTTTGAGATAAAGACTATTGGCTATTTCACTGAAAATTATGATCCTTTTCTTGTATGCTTTTCTGTTATGGTTTTGCTCAGGACAATTCCTCATTCAAGTCCAACAGTAGTCTTTCATCATGTTAAAACCGTTGTCTTTGTTTCTCACTGTAATCGCCCAGATTATCTGGGTATCTGTCCAAATGGCTATGTAAAAAAAATGAAATTTTATACTCATATTATAGCCCATAATGTGTGCAAATTTTAAAGCATTTTAACTACCAATTCTGAAATGTCTGGTGCTCTATAATTCCCCAAAAAATGTTTGACTACTAAAACAAAGCTAAGTCATATCATTGGCTCTCCAAATTAAAGCCAAGTTTATTCGTTGGTGCAAGATTTTTCTCAAAATATTTTTCCTAGGTTTTTATCACAAGCTCAGTGATCTATTTTCTTGGGTTTTTGTATACAAAAATTTGCCACATGTATATAAAAAAAACTGTTGGGCTTGTCAACACATAGATTTCGTAAAGAAATCATATATTTGAAGAGAAAAAGCACTTTTAAACTTAAAATAAGACACGAACTGATCATTTTAAAGTCTAATAGTTGATTAATAAAATTGTTGTAACTAAATACGTGAATAGATAATAAGACTAAATGGGGTATAAAGAAATTAATATATCTTTTAAGAGAAGCTTAAATTTGTTCATTGATTTCCTGTGTTTTGTTTATCTCAAGACCCAGAGTCAATCCAAAAAAAAGTAAATGTTTGTCTAATACAATTGCTTACGAAAATCATTAACATAAATAAATGCCGCAGATATTTTTAATATTTTTTTGTTCCCCACTTAAAACTAAATTTTAACTTTTAAACTTTGTGGACAAATATACCATAATTTTTTGGTACATTTTTAAATAAAATTAGATTTCTGTAAATTGGCTGCGAAAGTGTAATTTGGAAAGAAAACATTCATAGTATATCTCTGACAATATAAAATACTCGTTTGTATAAAGTAGAACTTTTCTCTTTAAACTTTAAGTGTTTCTGCTTAAAATGAAAATTCAGTTTGTAGAGAGATAATGAAGTCAAAAATCAAAGTTCTGTGCTGGATAATAAACTTCACAGAATCAATCAATCAAAGTTCAGAATTATTTCGTATTATGAAATTTATTTTAGCATTTGTTGATTGATCATAGTTTCGAATAATTACTTGCTTAATAATTTTATTTTCTTCATGTGAACTACATAATTTATTATATTTTAGTATTTTAAAATTCATCATAAAACACTCAAAATATATAGTATAATACATGCAAGGTGACAATTAGCTATTGGGTTATTCTCTATTCTCTATTGCCATTGCTTGCTTGAGCAACCCATGCGGAGGCCAAGATGAACGGGGGGGGGGAACATAGATTGAAGAGGGAAGCTGCAGAATCATTGGATAATATCGTATGGGTATACAAAACATTTGATGATAGGCTCTGACTCCAAGTAAGCGCTTCTTGTGGCAGAGCTGGTTTTAGCTCTGCTTCTTGGCGTTGACTTAGTTGTTTTATGTTTTCCTCAGTTGTTGTTGGTCTTGTTGGTCTTGTTGCTGTTGCTGTTGCTTGTTGGTGGTGGTGTTGTCGTCAGTTGTTTGCTGGCCGCTGGTCGCTTTAGCTTCTATTCGCGTTTGGTTACTCGAAGCGAACGGTGCTTTGTCGTGCGGCGTCTTCGTTTCCATTTTCATTTCCATTTCCATCTTGACTGGACAACGTTGATACCGTTTTTTTGCCGTAGCATAACCGTTACAATCGAACAACAACAACCGACAACCAACAACCGACAACTAACAACGGCAACAACATGTGGCCATAGATAAATTTGAATTTTTTGAATTTGTTTTGATTTGAAGTCTTTGTTATTGTTCGTGGCGCTTTTCGTAGTTTTAACGCTCAAATGCCGCAATTGCCGTGTACGTAGCGTTTGTTGCCGTGCGGCCACGCCCACACATCGCCCACTCGATGCCGTTGAAAGCCTGCGCCGCGCCGTGTTGGTCAGCAAACGCCAACAACAAACAAAATTTCGCGCTTCAAAGTGTTTCGAATGCAGTTAACGAATCGGAACGCGAATTAATTAACAGTTTCAGTGTACCAAAGAACTGCAAGCCACAACAATAATAACAACAACAACAACAACAACAACAGTAACCACCATCAACAACAACAACAACAACAATTGCAGACAACGAACAGTAGCAACAAACTTTGTGGTGCTCAAGCCGCAACCATGAAAAGGTAGCCCCACATCAGTTACAATAATCAATTGGCCAAGCGATGAGCAGCGGCCCCACCGTCCGAAGAACCACACTTGGAATTTACTCGGCGGCAATTGTGCTTTGTTTTCCCCTTGCAATTATATTTATTTTATATTTTTTTTATATCTATTTTTTTAATGGTGTTTCTGTGTGTGTGTGTGTGTGTGTGCTAGTGTGTTCCGCAAATGAAGGGCACGCCACCAAAAAAAAATAAAATAAAAGAATAATATCTAAGAAATTAATGAAAATTAATAATAATGAAAAGCAATTGCAATGCAGAAATCAAGTGGCAGATTGTGTGGCGTCTTCTCTACTCTGTGCATGGATTAACTAAGAAAACTTAAAAAAAAATAAAAGAAAAAGATAAATAATAAATATAAATCAATATTAATAATGAAACTGTGATCATCGATACATTGGATAACATAACCAAATAGAGAAGATTACCCTGCAACTGTAAGATACAATTAAATAATGTTGGCTCTGAAGGTACATACAATTTAAAGAAAGTTATTGAGACGAAAATACATTTATGCTTAAACGAGATTATATAAAAATTATTGGAGCAATGGTTTGATAGTTATGATACAGATAAAAACTTACAATATTCTTCTGACACTTGAAATATAAAATGAGAGTTGAGATGATTACTTGTGGATTTTGATTACACGGTAGTTTAATAAGCGTTTACATTCTCAGAATTTGAAAACACATCTTGGCTTTTGGATAAGATTAAATAAATATACGAAAACGAAGTATTAAAGGTAGAAAAGATAATATACATGGTTAAAGTGGGGATTAGATAAAAGTAGAAAAGTAAAACTTGAAAATACAATATACTATATAATGGCCTAACAGTTACAAAAGTCATATCGTTTGATATATGAAGAAATATAAGAGATACAAATTGTATTATAGCTATGATGATCATCTGTTAAATCTGAATGAGACTTAATCAGATAAAGATACCTAATGAAATCAAAATAAATTGATTAAAATGAAATGTTCTGATAGCTTGAGCTTGAAGTATTTATCTAAAAAGGCAGTGCATTATATAATAAATCGGCAAGCAAGTCATGTCTAATTTTTTCAAATGTTTTATTTTATATCGTATAAAGTTTTCTTGTTTTCGAACACCTTGGCATATCTTTTGGGAAGCTGCATTAAAATTTGAACTACATTTTAAATTCAAAGCGAATCTGATAGTCTGGTAATTCAACGAATTTTGCATAGTAAAATAGCTAAACATAAGTACGAGTATAATGTTCACTTTTTCCATACTGAGTTTTCTGTGACTTTTACAAATATTTACAAATAATGATCAACAGTTGACTTTAAGCTTTCGACCGATGCTCGGGATAAGGTCAGAATCACCTAATTAAATTGAGAAAAATATCAACTATTAAATATATTAGACATGACTTTGTTGCCAACATAATGTACTATAAACAGATATTTCAGATATCATTTAGCTCTATTATCAAACTATTAAACTAATATTTTTATTGCTAAAGAAAAATAATTGAACCAAACAACTGTTGATCATACCAAAGGAATTAAGATATATATATATAAGATATTTCGGAATAGAAATATGATTGTGTGTAAGCTCAACTTGAAGCCATAAATATTCAGTTCTTAGATCGTTGACGAACAAATTTGTGTCGAAAGTTGATTTCATTCTGTCGGCGACTGCGACACGCAAATGTTCAATTAAAAATCAGAAAGAAAGATCAAGATCTGTAGACCAGATCCAAAGCATTCTCATAATGATAAACAGGCATAACTGTCAACCGAGATCGTAACGAGGCTGCTCTCTACAATTATCGCTGTTTCGAGACTTCGCTTAATGGTAACAAGCAAATGGATATTAAAAAATATTAAAAGAGAAAAAAAAAAAATGTGAAGAAATAATAAATGAAGAAAAATATAATTATTAAATTGCAATTATAAAATGGGCACAACAAAATTGGGTATACTACTACTTGATACGTACTCGCAATTTACTGTATTTTCACCTACAAAGTCAGAGCTGAAGACGCTCCACAAGCAAAGAAGCCGAAGAAGCTGAAAAAAGCTGTCGAGGCGAAGAAAAACACGCGAGTAGCGAATCGTCAGCAGGGGGGGTAGGTAGTTGCGGGCGGGGCTGGCTGTAGACGAGACAGACAGGTGTGCTATAAAACAAAAAAATACAAATAGAAGAAGAAGCTAAAGCTGAAGCAAAAGCAGCAGCAGCAGCAGCAACATGAAGATGAAAAATCAACTTTAATTGGTTTACAATTCATTTCTATAGCGAAAAGCTGGAAAATGTAACAAGTCGTCAAGTCGCTCACTGAAGAAAGCAACTGGAGCGCCAGCTTCATTCCTCGATCTTGCTGAAAACTTGAGACTCAACACACTCGAGAGTTGAGACTCGAGACGTGAGACGTGAGACTCGAGACTTGAGACTTGAGAGACTGAAGCTGGAGTGTCTGGTGTGCAATATCCATGAAGTGGCCGCCACTGAGCTGCTCAGTCAAAGCGATGCCAACGCCAACACCAACACCAGATGCCACCAGTCAACATGAATTAGGGAAAGCACAGTGGAACAATGTTAAGCAAAAATTAAAAAAAAGATAGAAACGTTTTAAGCAACTCATAAATAAATTATAGAAGCTTAAATTTTATTCATTTTGAATTGCTTTGTTAAACTAATTGTTAATTTGATCTAATTACATTTGGTTTCAATAACTTATTTCCAGTTTAAATGTGTTTAGCAACTGCAATAAATCAGCGTAAAGATTTCTTTATTTTTCTAGTTTCAATTTGTTATTAAACTTAAATTGATACAAGAGTTAACTAGATCATCTAATATTTCTTTTGGGGAAAGAGCAAGTACTATTAATGTGGTGTAAATTTAAGCGACTCATAAACAACTTATAGAAACTAGATTTCTTCATTTTTTTTGAATTGCTCTTGTAAAACTTAATTGATTTAATTGTTAATTTGATATTTTTACAATTAGATTATCAATTTACTTTTAGTTTAAATGTGTTGAACAACTGCAATACATCAGCGTAGTGTTTCCCTTCATTTATTTTGAATTTGTTATTAAACTAAATTTATTAAAAAGTTAACTTGATCATTTAATATTTTGTTTAGGGAAAAAAGGCAAAGAATTATAAATGTGGTGTAAATTTAAGCAACTCATAAATAAATTACAGTAGCTATATTTGTTCATTTTGAGCTGCTTTATTAAACTTAATTTATTTAATTGTTAATTTGATATTTTTACGTTTAGATTATCAATTTACTTCCTTTATTTTTATTATTTTTGGTTTTATGCCAAAATTATTAAATAGTTAATTGGATCATTTAATAGTTGGTTTAGGAAACAAGCAATAACACTAGTTTACAGTCAATTTGCTTTAGAGAGAGCTTAATATTTTTTTTTATAAAGATACTGTCCGCCTAAATACGAATATTGATTTTAAAAATTAATTTCTCTGATTAGCTTTCGAGATATAAATTTTTGCAATTTTCTTCCATTTTTTTATGAGGTTAGTTAGCTTATTTGAGCATAAATCGTTACCGTTCTCAGCAAGATTAGTCTGCAGTTAAAGGTAATGAGCTCTCCTAAAACTCTATACAAGATTTTAAAATCAGTTGGATCGTTTTGATGTTAGCTGCTTTTAAAGTTTAAGAAATTGAATTCTTTTGTGCAAAAAATACGCCATTAAATATACACAAAAAAAAAACATATAAAAAAACTATAATAATCACAAGAATAACTCCAGTTTCATAAATTGAGCATAAAATTTGGACTTTCTCGGGCAAAACAAGCCAGGGTCTATAATAATCGGCTGAAAAAGTCAATCTTTGCAAACCGGTGTAATTATTTGTATGGAATAATTTAAATATTTAAATCAATTTCGTTTTTATCTGTTGTAAATGTTCCGCCATTAAAAGTTTGTCTTTTCTAAATACAAATGAAAACCAATCGTCTGTTTTTGCTGTGCCGTGCAACGCTCTCGACCCACTGTGCGGTGTTACAAACGGTTACAAATGCACACTGACTCAGACCAGAGCCAAGACCTGCCCAGGCGTAAAACATAGAGAGAAACGTCTCCCGTGTGTGATCTGCTCTGCATTGCAGTTGGTTTTTTATATTTTTTTATTTTTGTTGTTTTTCGTGTTTTTTATTTTGCTGCTAATTTCACCCAAAAAAAAAAAAAACAAAATGAAACAAAACAAAGCGAAAGAAAAATGGACAGAAAATGCGCTAGAAGTCTGCTCGGGCAGATGAGAGATGCTTCAATCGCAAGGCGGCCACTTTGCGAGTCAGTTGCAGACGCACTGCGTCCAGCCACAAGTTGCAACTTTCTGGCCTGACTTGACTTTCGGTTTCTGTTTTCGGTTACGAGAGAGTGTGTGTGTGTGTGAGAGAGAGAGAGAGAGATAGAGAGGGAGAAATAACTAATGCGATTGATTTAAACATCCAACAGTGTGCCCAAACAAAAAGACAAACTTGATATGCAAATAAACGGAAGCATAAAACAGTAAAAGTCCAAACAATAAAATCGAAAACGCAACGAAAACAAACTAAACCAATGAAATATCGTAACAATTTCGAATATATGTATCTAAAAGTGATTTTTCTTTTAACAGTTTCATTTTTGTGTGTTTGTGTTAACGGTATTGGGGAAAACCAGACCGAAGAAATTAAAAACGATTCTATGGACTGTATTATCGACTGTATGTGAAATTGAAAGTCACATATCGTGTATACATACGTAATCTGTTGGTAAGCGAAGGGATTCATTCAAAATACTTGGCACAACTATTGCACCCTGTATCACATACATAAACTAGCATCTATAATTAGTTATCTTCTCCCGATTCTCTTCTCTGGCATTGTCTTTCGTCGCGTGTCTCGTGCACAGTAAATCACGCCGTACACAGAGCTACACTTCCAGTCACACACACACACACACACACACACACTCACATTGGCACACATATTCACACCTGCTCCAACAAACAAAAATATCCAAATCCTTAGCTACTTTTCGACCATCAACGTTAAAAAGGGCCTGCTCGGCCGCATGACCACAAGTCTGACCTCGTACCGCCGTAGCAAGCAGAAGAGCAAATCCAACAATGACATCCATACCATTATCTCCACGGAGGTCAACTGTATAACAACTGCCATTCTGAGCAGCAGTCACAGTCCCAGTCACACTCACAGTCACAGTCGAAGCAGTAGCAGTGTCAGTAGCAGTAACAGCAATAGTAACTGCCACGATCCGGGGGCGGAGAACGTGGTAGATGCCACAGCAGCAACAGCAACAGCAACAACAACGACAAAAACAATCACACACCATCACAGCCAAAATCAAAATCAAAACCAAAACCAAAACAACAACAGCAGTAAGAAGGCTCACAACGAAGATCTGAGCAATCTCAGTGATCGAATGATGGAGGCACATCAACGTAAAGTTTCCGCTGCCAACGAGGCTCAACTCCATGATTCCAACGATGTTGACGAGCCCACGACCCTAATGGCCAGCGGGGCGGGTCAAGGTCGCAAGGAGCAAAACAATCGACGCAGTGTCGTTAGGTGAGACAGCATCATCATGTGGCAGTCAATGCAATCCAAAGTTGACTCTGATCCAACTCTCTATTCTATCGAAATTTACTACACGTGCATGCGTTTATCTTCTATTCATATTTGAAAATTTGGGAAATTTCTTGATCCACTCTAAGCTCATTCAACTTATAAATTGATAGACTTTGTTTTTAAATCGCTGGATTATCTTGTTTTTAACTATTCACCAAGACAACTGAATAATCTTTCTGCCTAACTAACATCTTGAATTTAACTCAATTTACCAGTTGTCGAATTGCATACTTAATCTCTTCAATTGGATAAGTTCGATCTATACTTAAGATCCATTGCTCTAATCTATCTTAATTTACTACACATGTTATATCTCCACGTGCGTTAATCTTCTTTTCATATTTGAAAAATTGGGAAATTTCTTGATCCACATTAAACTCAGTCAACTTATCAATTGATAGACTTTGTTTTTAAATCGCTGGATTATCTTGTTTTTAACTATTCACCAAGACAACTGAATAATCTTTCTTCTTTAACTGAATTTAGCAGTTGTCGAATTGCATGCTTAATCTCTGCAAATGGATAAGTTTGATCTAGACTTAAGATTGCATAATAAACCAGAAGTCTAACTTAATTCAAAGACTCTGAATCAAATCCTTACAATATTCTATGAGTTAAACTAAATGCCTTCAAAATATATTTCATAGAATCCTTTGATAAACTGATAGCTCGTCGTTAACATTTTCTTTGTTTTTATAAATAAACTTGGGGAAAGCATTTTAAGCATTGACTCATATAGTCATATAACTCATATTATCTATTATCTTATATTATCTTTGAACTATCGACTAATGTACAGATCGATTTCAAATAGTAATTGCTCTGACTGAAGTCTATCAAATTGATATTTTTCGTATCTATTATGCCATATTTCCTATCTTTAATGCGAGTTAGGCAAAATCATCAGTTTTCAACAACGGAATGCATTATGCATTATTAAATTTTTTAATACCATCACTATGTGAAACAGACGTATATACTTCATTATATGTGTATCGTTGTTCAGAATGATACCTCAGTCTTTCACTCTATGACTCATTGTGCGCCGGTTAATAAAAAATAGTAAGAAGAGGTCAAAGAAAAACGAATTGGCAGCCATGGAGAGTGGCGACCCTAACGCAATCTGTCAACTTGTTTTCCGTTTTCTGTTTTCTTTTATTTTTCCACTTTAACACCGGCATTGATGATACTTTAATTAGTATCAACATATCTTTACATGGGGGTCATTAGCTTTTTTTTTTTTTTTTTTTTTTTTATTGTTTTAGCTTTGTTTTGTGCTGCATACCGTCTTACAAAATCGTTTTCTCAACTGCAATGCGGTTCGAATGATATACGCTGTGTTGACTTTTTGCTCATTAGCCCAAAAAAAGAAAAACTCTTTGACTAAACTTGTAACTTCAATTAACTAAAAATAAACTTAAGACTTAACTAAAGTAAGCTAATTGAATGGTCTGATCTTTTTGGTCTGTTCTACGTATTCCTTTCATATTTGTAGCGCCAATACGCAAATGGACAATGATGTCACGCCCGTTTATCTTGCCGCCCAGGAGGGGCACTTGGAGGTGCTCAAGTTTCTGGTGCTTGAAGCCGGCGGCTCGCTCTACGTTCGAGCACGCGACGGAATGGCACCGATCCATGCCGCTTCACAAATGGGCTGCTTGGATTGCCTTAAGTGGATGGTAAGTACTCTGTCAGGGTTGCCAACATTTGCAAAAATCTAGAAAGAAGCAAGCTATTCTTTTTTTTTTTTTTAGTTAATTAATGTTATTTGTGCAGTTTAAATATAATACAATCAAATAAATATCATAATGCAAGAAAATCTGATTCCCTTTTGTTGTGTAGTAAAAAAAAAAGGTCAAAAAATTGATAAAATATAAAGCTTATTTTAGTATAAATTGTGTAAAGTTTTGCAAATGAGTTTGATGCATATTAAAAAAAACTCACAGCTCTGCACATTTTTACAAAATATCAATTCCAATTTGCTACTAGTATCCACATTTGATAAGAATAAATGAGAAGAAGAAAGAACAATGCAATTTCATGCAACACATTTAATTTATTTTCCCTATGAGTTTTCTATCAGTCATAAATTATCCTTCAATTTAAAATGTTGCGGGATATGAGTGCTCGACTACGAGATACCCTATGCCCAGTTGTAACATATCCTAATAGAAATTAGCATTCCCATATACTCTTACAAAAATGACGTACTAAAATTAAGTTAAATATATGCAATTGTTAAAATTTATAGTTAATATAAGTACGAATTACTGTAAGTGTGTGCAAAAATTCTTAAACCAAGTACACATAATCTCGATATAAGAGGAATGTATCTTGAATCAAGTATAATTCTAGATATACTTAAAAATGAGTACGAAAATTATTGATATAAGCTCGAAACTCGGGCTCGAAACAAGTTTTCACAGCGAATACTCGCAGAACAAGCTTAAGATATTTATCTTAAAATAAGATTTATTAATTTTAAATAAATTTTGCGTTTGCTTGCTTAGAATTCCCAAATGGTTATAGCTTGTTTGCTAGCCAGTCGCCAGTTTTCACTTACTTTCACACTATTTGATAGCTTTTAGCACCCAAGCAGATATTTTGGATAATTTTACTAGGCAGTGTGAGGTGTTATTTCAAGTAGATTTGACACCGTTTACTTTATACTATATATACCTTTGGTATATACCCTCTATACACCCTTGCAAAGGGTATTATAATTTTGTCCCGAAATGTGTAAAGCATGAATAGAGCCATGTTTGACCCTATAAAGTATATTTATTCTTGATCAGCATCAACAGCCGATATGCATTTTGATATTTCCTATACATCCTGACCAAATTTGGCTGCCTTAGAAAAGATCGGTTGAAAAGTGCATTAGGGTTCTGTAAAGGTATAAAATCGTTGGCGTGGCAAAAGTAGCAAAGAAGACTCTCTCAGGGCACCCTACCCTCGCTCCAGCCCCGGCTCTCCGACATATTTTGATTTATGTTTGCATTAAGCATACATATATCAAAATATTTGTGTACTCAGTTACAGAATTGAAGGGACTCAGAATATGTGTGTATTGTACATAAATCCCGAATGAATGTACTTATTTCAGGTACGTTTCAAATTCACTTTTTAATTTGAATATACTTAAATTTTCTGACCTCTGAAATCGTACATGAACTAAGATCGAAATGCTTGACTTAAGTAATTTCATTCTTAGTGAGAAATCAAGTACTTTTCGCACTGTTTATTAGAAAATGAGTTTGAAATCATATACGTGAGTTAATGTTGATCAAGAATATATTCTTATAATAGCGATCACTTTGCGTTAAATTATCGTATATGCCAAAATCAAAATCAAGTCTGGGGTTAATAGAGAGATGTTGCCTCCCACATCATTTCCAATTATCCACATTTCAATTACTGTTCATAATAAGCAACTAGAATTTACCGCAAAATGAGAAATTGCTGTTGTGGCAGCTTCACGTAATCACAATAATATTCATTGTATTTCGCTGTGATCTTTAATTTATTGCCTTTGTCCCAATTGTAACAAAATGTGCAACTGCCCAAATGCCAGCAAAATTGAGGCCAACAACAAGAGCAACAACAACAGTAACGATGTAGAACAATGTTGAACTTGTTTTGGCCGCAAGGAGCTTGGCTTTCTGCCAGATATTGTCCTGGTTATTTTTTTTTTTATCATCGTCGTGTTGCTAACGGTTCACCGTATTTCGACCAGTTTGCTGCGTGGTCTATGCAATTTATCAAATGGATTAACATTGAAGTCCCAGTACAATTCCCAACCCTGAAGTTGAGTCAGAGAAGAAGTTGAAGCAATCGTAATGCTAACAATGTTCTATATAATTGATAATGCTGAGAAATCTCATGAGAAACCTCTATCTCTCTCTCTCTCTCTCAGTCTCTTTCTCTGCGTTAAATTAGTCGAATGCTGCGACATAAACGGGACATCTTGGCAGACCGACTTTGGGTGCCAGTTGAAAATCACCTTTCTAAATTGAACTAAATAGTTTTGCATTGCCAATGCTCAATCTCAAGCTGAAGCCGATGCCAAAGCTGAAGTTGCAGCTAAAGCAAACCACTTTCCACACAATATGTTGCATGTGTTGCCTTGTTGCTTTGTTGCATGTGTCCACTTAGCGAGCGATGCCACTGCAACTCCAATCAATATAGTAAACTGCAACCAAGACAGGCAACAATGTTGACAGATCACGCTTGACACTTTACAGTTGCTACTCGTATCCTTGTAGAGCATGTGAAATTGTATTTGATTTACTTACTAACGTACAACAAAGAGAGAAAATCTGACAGTCCATAAAAAAGTCAATTGATTTGACTCTCTGTTTGACTCTCGTTATCTCACCGTATGACAATGATATTAACTCAAATTTTGCTATATTGATCTATGATCACTGAACAAATTGCAACGAAGTGTCGTACAATAAATTACAGTTTTCTCAATTCAAGTTTATATCATTTAAAACCTACATATAGCTTAATAAATGTTAGTCTGAATAATTAATAAATGTAAAAACTTAATTATGTGTTATAAAAACTTGAATTAAATGCCATCGGATCTGAAAGTCATGCTAATAATAAAAAAAATACCAGACTTTGGCATTTTTATTTTTAATAATATTCTCATCAAAGTACATAATAAGTTGAATGTTGTATTTCGCCATCTGGTAATATAGTACTATATACAAAAAGTTTAGTTTTGTTGTCTAGTGCTGTCAGCGAAAAAAAACTCTAGTAGTAGGATATTAAGTGCTTAATAAAAATGAATCGAACGCATTTTGCAAGAGTATCAAATGTAAAAAAATAGAAAGTCGATCAGGAAACACAATTTAGTATTAGATTTCTTGGGGTTAAGTGGTATAATCGCTTGTTAAATTATTCACAATTTTTGTTGTTGTCGAATATCGACGTTTAATTTTGAAAAACGAAATCTTTTTTATTGCAGCTTTGGCACAAAATGCTTCACATACGATTAACTTGAACTTTAACAACTTTTTTAATTTTATTCCTTTCAGTTTATATTTAAAATAATACATTATTATATTTATACTAGTTGCAATTGTTGATTTAAAATCTTATTTTTAAATATAATCTTAAAATTTTTTTAATAATTTCTTGTTGACTGTTTTTAGTCTACTAAATAAATAAATTGAATAATAATTGTTAAACAATTTGTGTTACGTTAAATAATAGCAACATATTTAAAGTACTATAGTAAAGTAATATATAGAAAAGATAAATATTAAAAATATATATATGAAATACACTTAACGACATACAAATATCACATACGATACAATTGACAGTGTAATTGGTGCGTAACAATGTCTATGTCCATATCCGTTTTAAAAAATACTAGTTAATGTGTTTTGAATTTAAGAACGATTTTGCATCAAAAAAGAATGCATAAAAACGATTTAGAATTATATATTCCTTGCTCAATGTTTCTCTTTGTTTCTTAAATTGGTCTATGTTTTGATATTTCCCAATGCTGTAAGTACAGTTACTTATCAATTATTGTTTTAGTCACGATGGGTGAAAGCATTTAATAGGGAATGAAATGAAGAATATATAAAAGAAAGATATAATAAACCAGTCGGAAAGGCTACAGTCGAAGTCGACTATGAGAGACCCTTTACTTATTCTTTAAAAAGCAAACAAGATTAACACTAATAGTACCCCATAGCGCGTTGTTACGTCAATATGCTCTTCTTCTTCCTTTGGCCCGACACTGAGTAATATTAAGTTTTGAATAACTTCCGAGTTTATTATCCGATCGTGATGAAATTTTCAGAATACATTGGGACCCTGATTTTCGTCCTGTGTGCCAAAATTCAGGACTCTAGCTTCAAGGTAGCGTGTCAAAATTTGAAGATAAACTTGATCTGCTTAGCCCATAGACGAACCACCATACCAAATTTGGCGACTCTAGCTCTTAGAGTCTCTGAGATCTAGGCGCTCATACAGACAGACGGACATGGTTATATCGACTCGGCTGTTCATGCTGATCAGGAATATATACTTTATGGGGTCTGCCAGACTTCCTTAGACCTGTTACGCACATTTTGACAAAACTTAATAGACACCTTTTACTTTCTTAAAGAAAAAGGGTCTAAAAATGGATTCCCTTAAACTAATATATTTAAAATAATGATATTTACTGAAGACTAGTGCATAAGATTCACAACGAGTTTTGATTAGTCGTCGTTAATCTTATTTGAATACAAACTATCCCGACTATTCATCTTAAATTAGATTTATAAGAATCTTTGTACACAAACGTTTTTGCCTTTTTTACCAAAAGAGAATATTTGTGTTATTAAAAATGTTTCATAGGAGCGTGACTGGTGTTGACTATTCTGCAATTTTATGAAGCTGTTATACGTCATATCATATAATATCTCAATTACAATTACTTTATATAGAGAGTTTATATGTATAACTACATATCGTACAAATATCAATTTGTTTTGATAGCCTTCTCTCCGATTCCTTACCTTAGTAATATCTATCTAATTTTCTTAGAACAGAGCTCACTTTTTAGACTTAACCCAACATGTGCCCACATCTGCTTTAGTTAATTGTGTTGAAATATCCATCTGTTTATAAACTGTTAATGCACATATTAAGCTTAAATTTATGCTTATAATATCAGAGAAGACAAATGCTAAGTTTTTTTTTTTGTTGTTGAAAATGTTTAATTACAGGTGCAGGATCAGGGCGTGGATCCGAATTTACGTGATGGCGATGGGGCGACACCACTGCACTTTGCCGCCTCCCGTGGCCACCTGTCAGTGGTGCGTTGGTTGCTCAACCACGGCGCCAAATTATCGTTGGATAAATATGGAAAGTCACCAATTAACGATGCGGCCGAAAATCAACAGGTTGAGGTGAGTAGACAACTGAAATGTTATATTTTATTGTGATTTTCGCTGACATTGTGTTCAACTTATTGTTACAGTGTCTTAATGTGCTAGTACAGCATGGAACCACTGTTGATTATAACAACAAGAACAATGCCCAACGTCACAAGTCACATCAGCAGCAGCAGCAGCAACAACAACAGCAACAACATCAGCAGCAGCAACAACATCAGCAGCAGCAGCAACAACACTTGAGCAGCAGCTGCAATTCGAACACAAATTCGAGCAAACAGACAAGTCGCAGCAACACCATTAAATCAAAGTCCTCCTCCACGCTCAGCTCTGATGTGGAGCCCTTTTATCTGCATCCACCCGCGGTGACTGCGGCTGCAGCTGCTGTCGGTGTTGGCGTCGGCGTTGGCGTTGGCATAACAAGGAAAAACAGCGACGCTTTGTATTCGCAGCAATCGCGCAGTTCGTCTGAGAAATTGTATGGTTGCAATGGTGGTGCATCTGGTGGCATGGGCAGCAGTGGCACGAGTGGCACAAGCGGCGGGGCATTGCTACCCAACGATGGACTGTATGTGAATCCTATGAGGAATGGGGGCATGTATGCCACGCCCTCGCCGAATGGCAGCATATCGGGGGAATCGTTCTTTCTGCATGATCCACAGGAGATTATCTATAATCGGGTACGTGATCTATTTGTTGACTCCGATTGCAGCAGTGTGAAGCAACATCAGATATCGCATTCGCATCCGCATCCGCATCCGCATCCGCATGGTATGCAATCGAAATCGGGCAATGCCATTATGACAATTCAGGCCGATGTCCATTCGAGCTCAAGTGGCGCTGGTAGCGGCTCTGATGAATCAGTGTCCATCTCGTCCAGCTTCAATTCGCCAAAGAGCAACAGTCATCATCACAGTCACAGTCACGGTCACGGTCACGGTCTCGGTCACAGCAACAATCACAGTCACAATCATCAGCTGCGCAGTCAAAGCTTCAATCGACACGGCAGCAGCAGCAACATCAGCCACAGCGCCAAAAACAACAACAGCAACACAAACAACAATTACAAGCAACACAAGAGCATTGCCAACGGCAGCAGCAGCAGCAACAGCAATATCAGCAACATTGGCAACCAGAATGGGGATCATGACTATGAAGATATTTACTTGGTGCGCGAGGAATCACGCAAGCAACATCAACACCAGCACCAGCACCAACATCAGCAGCAGCAACAGCAACACCATCAGCTGCAACAACAACATCAGCAACAACAGCAGCAGCAGCAGCAACAGCAACAACATCAACAGCAACAACATCAACAGCAGCAGCAACAGTTGATGTCACAGCAACAACACAAATTTAATGTAGGCAGATCTCGGTCCCGCGACAGTGGCTCCCATTCGCGCTCTGCCAGTGCCAGCTCCACACGCAGTACAGATGTGGTGCTTCAGTACAGCAATCATGTGAGTACACTGTGCTAAATTGTCAAAATGTGTGGGAAATGTATGGAAACAGTTGCCAAGATAGTCTAAATTGTTACCTTAAAGTAGCAGGGTATACTGGGCTACAGGCGAAGCCAGCTATGAGAGACCCTGTGCTTATTTTGTTAAACTCATACACACGCGAACAAACTCGCTGCAAGCTTTGTACGTTGTAGCGTCAGTGTTCTCTTCTTCTTTCATTCTTTTGCCCTACATTACTTAAAATTGTTTTTAAAATATCCTCCGGAGATTATTATCCGATCGCGATGAAATCATTCTGTATGAACACCAGGACTTCAGAGACTATAAGAGCTAGAGTCACCAGATTTGGTGACAATACTCCAGAGGCCTGTTTTAGATTTTTGCAACGCCCTCATTACATTTTTTTAAAATCCTATAAAACGACAAATTTTAAAGCTTGAATCTTGTCACACAAGACAAACATGGGGGCATCCTTAAAATTTCATTGCGATCGAATAATAAACTTGAAAGTTAATCCAAATCAATTTATTTTAAATCTTATATGATGAGAATTTCTGAATAAGTATATCCTGGAAATTTCATTGCGATCGAATAATAATGTTATTTAAAACACAAGTCGGGCCAAATAAAGAAGAAGAGAAAGCTGACACTAGGAATATTTGCCCATTTTCAGGCAGTCAATTAAAAAGCTCTAGAACTAATCATGATATTTTTATCTAGGATTTTGAATGGGGCTTATATTCTCAATAGAAAACTGTGCTGAAAATGTTGCGCTTACCACTGCTTTTTTATACTCTGTGGGGGTATAACAAGAGCCGTTTTATAGCTAGAGATTTCAGATTTGGCATACGTAATGAATATTTTGCGGTCGATGGGTCCTTTGCTCGCAAATTCAAAATTGAGACTCTCTTCGTGTGTATCTAATAAAATATATATTCGTCGATATATATTCATGTATTCCCCTATACGTAGATCACGTTCTTTTTCAATTTGGAATTCACACGAACCCTCAAAATGAAGAACAGAAAAAAATGAATTTCAAGAACAAATTTTACGACATTTAGTATTATTTTGTCATACTCTTTGTCATATGTATGTAAGATATGGTAGAGAACAACAGCAGAACCACAGCAGAATCACAGCAGAACCACAGCAGTAAAGCAGATGTATGCATTTCATCTTAATCAATATAATAAACACCGAGTTAATAACCTAACTCGCATGTAGTTACTATGAAAATTTGATTACGATCGAAGATTGAACACCGAAGTTATGCAAGAAAAAGTCGAGCGGTCGCAGGTGTTTAAGGTGTTTGCATTTTTTGTGCATTTGCTTAAATATGCTAAGAGATATGACAGTATTTCTGATCTTGGCACTGGGTAAATCGTAGTCGAGCACACTCCTTCCAATTTCTCAGTGTCGAGTCCATCCGAATGAATGATTATTGTAAAACGAGTACTAATTTCAACTTTTTTTAATCTCCTGTCATAGCATTTGAACAACAAGCGCAACAACTATAACAACAACAACAACAACAACACTAATAGCAACAACAGCAACAGCAACAACAATAATAACAATAATATCAGTCTGTTGAATCGCAACAAATCTCATTCGATGATCGGACTGCACAGTAGCAAATACGAATCGTCGATCAAGGACAATTATAGTGCAAAGAATGTGAATCTAAATTTGAATCAAAGTCAAAATCAGAATCAGAATCTGAAGAATCAACTTCTCAATGGAGGCATCAAAAGCGACACGTACGAAAGTGTCTGTCCGCCCGAGGATGTTGCCGAGCGGACAAAGCAGACGCACAGGAATTCAATGATACGCAACAATTTGATGGATGCCACAATGTTGAGTAGCACACCCAATATTGCCATTCACAACAACAGCAGCAGCAGCAGCAGCAACGCTGGTAACACTAGCAGCAACAACAGCAGCAGCAACAGCAACATCAACAACAACGGCAACAATATTAACATGAGCAACAGAAATCTAAAGCGTGTCTCCTCGGCACCTCCCATGCAGAACTTGGCAGTGGGTAAGTTGTACAGTGGGACATAGCAATAGCGAATCTTTTGCTTATTATACTCCTCTATCTCTCTCTCTCTCTCTGTCTTTCTCACAGTTAATGGACCTCCGCCGCCTCCATTGCCGCCGCCACTGCGTGCTCCCGTGCAGCGGAACAATCTGAACAATACAGAACACTCTGGCAATAACAACAGTAACAACAGTAACAGTAACAGTAACAGTAACACCAACAATAGCAACATCTATAAGAAGAATCACTTCAGTGGCCCAACACCACCACCAATTGGAGGCACGACAACAACACAACCAACAACAGATATTGCTGCAACTGCCACACACGATGCCGTCGACTCAGACTCTGGATTGGAAGTCGTCGAGGAGCCAAGCTTGCGTCCCTCGGAACTTGTGCGTGGCAATCACAATCGCACCATGTCCACCATATCAGGTCTGTACCATATTGGCATATATCTTTAAACTGACTACGTTTCATTCTGCTTAACTTCTTAACATATCAATTCCATCGCAGACGTATTTACATTTCTTTATATTGTGAAAAACTAATTTGTGTTTTTAGACCCTTTACTTTAAAAAGGTAAAAAGGGGTCGATTAAGTTTGTCAAAATGTGCGTATCAAGTCGAAGGAAGTCCGGCAGACCCCATAAAGTACATATATTCTTGATCAGCATCACCAGCCGAGTCGATATAGCCATGTCCGTCTGTCCGTCCGTCCGTCTCTCCGTCTGTCCTGCTGTATGAACGCCTAGATCTCAGAGACTATAAGAGCTAGAGTCACCAAATTTTGCATGGTGGTTCGTCTATGGGCTAAGCAGATCAAGTTTATGTTAAAATTTTGACACGCCTCCTTCCGCCTCCGTCAATCGAAAACAAATTTCTTGAAATCCAATAAAACCAAATTTCATCGCAGACGATTTACATTTCTTTATATTGTGAAAAACTAATTTGTGTTTTCATATATTGAATGAATGAAGTTTATGGCAATCTTCACTCAACTCGATCGTTGTCTTATGTTAACTTTTTAATGCCCCGAAACTTCAGCTTCAGCTTCAATTTAATTTTATTCACATTTTTAAATATAATCTAATAATATTTAAAAATTTTGTATTATAACCGAATTCAAACTTCTTTATGCGTTTTTAGTTCGACCTCAGATCTCAGAAGATCGAATCGACTTCTGTTTCTGAGTTGTGTTTTCGCAAACTGAATTGGAAAATGATTTTTCAACTCTAAAATTATCTCACAGATTATAATTATAATGATAATTATCATTCAACTGTGTATGTTATTATAGGGACCTATTCAAGTGCTTTTCAGAAATTAATGACAAACTCTTTTAATCAACTTAACAAAATTTCGGTTTTCCTGAAATGTCAGAGGTTTATTTTTTTGGACTAATTTTTGAAATCACACAAATCGAACGCCACGAATTCATTTAAAATTTTTAAAGAAAAGAATCTTTGTTTTATTAGTTTGTGCAAAAAGTAATCCATTATTTTCTTGAACGTTAACTTTGGTATGTTTTGATTTGTAAACTATTGGTCACACTGATTAGACTTAAACTTCTTGGATGGGTGGGACTCCTCTTTAGAACACACTATAGTGCGTTTTTTGATAGGTCGATTCCATTTGACATATGTAAGTCGGACCACCTAAATTACCTTTAAAAACAGGGTAAATATCATGGATTTCTTTTTCCCAAACTATTATTACAACATATTATATAAATGCATTTAATATATTTGTTTTGTCTGCCTCTTTCTTCAATACAGAAATTAATTTAATTTCCTTTAATAAAATTACAATATGATCAAACATTTTGACATTTAAAAGCAACCAAAGTTGACTTCAGAAATAGCGATAGTTGGGAGGATTCATAGAATAAGTATTATTAAGACTCTTTAACTTAACATTTCCAATATGTGTTTGCTAAAACAAATTTCTGTTGTGTTTCCAGCTGGTAGAGATCGTAGACAGAAACTCTGACAAGATATACTTAATAAGAAAATTGGACAAATAGAACAAACTAGGAATATATTTTGATTTTCCTTATTAACTATTACGTTTTCATATATTTTTGGCTTATCTTATGTGACTGGCTTTCTAATCAAAGTGGGATTTGATTAGATGTTCGCACACAACGTCACTGACGATAAACTTGTTCTCGAGTCACTTGATACAAATGGAAAATTTCTTTAAAAGAAAGCAACCTGCTCACAAATTGAATGTCAAGAAGTCGAGAGTCGAGCATGCTCATGTATTGACCAGTTTTATATAAGTTTTTGATATTGTTTGGCTTCACTTGTTTTTACTTCACTTTGTTTCCTTTTAGCTTCTATTCAAATCATTTTAAATTTTGTATCGAGTGACATGCCGAGTTGGCTTTTAATTGCCAATTCATAAATTTCAATATTCTTTTTTTTCGGCCACAAAACATAATTTTGGTTTCCAACTAAAACAAAAACTTACCAGAAGAAGAAAAAATTTCGAAATTCGACCATAACAATAGACTAGAATAGAAGCAACGGCAAATAAATTTATCACAATATATTTACCAGCCATGAGCACGGATGATTCGAGTCTGGGCTGGTCGGATCTGGTGGAGAGTAGGCCAATGAGCAGCAGCAGTAGTAGCAGCAGCAGCAGCAGTAACAGCAACAGCAGCTCCTCGGATGGGACAACGGTTCACATGTCGCCGAAGCAAACTCAGACAACGACAACGCAGTTTAGCGACGAGGTGACCACGCCCAGTGTGGAGAATCTATCGAAGAAGCTATCGGAGAATCGAAATATGAGGGATACATATATCATATACAGCGTTGGCAATTCGACGCTCTTTATGAGCTCATTGGACCCGAAACTTGCCACAAATCGTCAGCTGGAGCTGCTCGATCGTCATTTGCTCGAGGTGAAGATTGCTGAACCAGTTGCACCCCTCTGGCCCAATCCCTCGGTTCTCACCATGGGCATGCGTACCATGGGCGATTGTGATGTTGCCAGCACAAGTTCAGCAGCTAAATCCACATCGGTCGCAATCACAAAACGCAAACTCCATGCCAAGTCCAAGTGCCTCAAGGTGTATGGTCAGAAGAAGCGCATCAATAGGTTGCATATCAAGTAGCGCTCTATCAAATTTGTTTATTTTGCAGTTATTTTTCTTATTATAGTATATATATATATGTACCTATATATATATTTATATATCTATATGTATATATGTATAGATATGTATATTTGTTAGACCAGTAAAAAAAAAAACCGGCCGTTGACCCTATTCCCGTCTCGCATTCATTATCTCCCTCTCGCTCTGTGACTCTGACTCTGACTCAGTCTCTGTGTGTCTTGAGCTCAAGTCTCGAGGTCTTTGACATTGACACGACTCTTTGCGTCTGGCCTGGCGAGGCATAGTAAGGTAGCGGGGAAGGGGCACAGACTGATTGATCAATTAGTGGCAGCTCGACAACTGAAACTGGAATTACCCAACACGTTTAGGCCAGACGACAGTCTGTTTCATTTTGACCAAATGTGTTCAAATAACACTTTACCATGACATTCAAGCCACAGCAATGAAACAACAGCAATAAACGGCCACACACGTCTAAAGTGCAACAAGTTGGAATTAACAAGTGTTTTTTGTTAATTTTTGCATAATTTGTGAGGAACAGTAGAGATTTTTCCGCAGTTCGCTGTCGTTTCCTGTGCGAATTATTTGGCATGCATAATTTAAGTTCTTTACGTAGATATATCAATGGGAATTTTAATTGTTTTCATGATTTCTTGAAAGTTTAACCACTAACTTCTGACTAGTGTGAGAGGTCTGTTATTTGTATATGTTATTATATCTATATATTATCTATTTTAAACAAAATATCCAAAGATCTGATGGAAACTTCATAGATCATACTAGATGAAAAGAGTTTAACGAGTGGAATAACCTGACAATGCAAAGACAATGTAAAATATGAGAGATATTTGACATGCGTTGATCCATAATATACACTTATAAATGCTATATGTACTCTTTTTTCTTATTATTGTTGTTTTAACCAGAGAATATGCGAAATACACAAATAAACGACAAAAGTTCACACGGTACAAAACAATGTTGTTAAACAAAGAAGTGGAAGTTGTTGTTCGCAATAAAAACATAACAAACATGGGGAAAATAAACGGAAAAGTGCCAGACATACTCGTATGCCAAATTGACAGAGAGTCAAACAGGCAGAGGGACAGACAGACGGACAGACAGACAGACAGACGGACGGACAGACAGACGAACGGACGGACGGACAGATCATCAGACAGATTACCAGATGAAGTCACTTCTTCGTTGTCATCGAATGCGTTGTAAATGCCTTCAAGCCGCAAATGGGCATGAAATTGAGTGAAACCCAATAGTAATAAATACATGGTGGCACTTGATACTTGCTATCTGCTACATGCCACTTGCCACTTGTCGGACAGGCTGCGGTTGTTGTTGCAGTTCAGAAGCTATCGCTGTCGATCTTTTGGGCGCCATAACAAGGAAGTGAATTCGTTGGGCAATTTTCTCCCATTTCCCCCTCCACAATGGCGAGCCAATTATGGCCTTGTGCCTCATGTGGCAAGTGGCAAGTGGCAAGTGGCATGCAACAGTCAAAGCCACCCGCGCGTTTTCCGCTGCGAAACTTTTACCAATGAAAGTGAACGTGTTTCGCACAACTTCGAAGACTGGAAGACACCGTAACTTGTTGCAAGTTGTCGTGGTCGTTGTTGCAGTTGCTGCCGCTGTTGCTGTTGCTGCCGCTGTTGCTGCCGCTGTTGGCGTTTTGGGTGAATAACTTTGGGGATCGCTTGAACTTGCATCAGGCTGTCAGCGACGTTCGCCCAGTCAACATCGTCATTCGTCCACATCGAAGCAAAAAATAAAAAAAAAAAAAAAAAACGCATTCAGATCGCGAGTTTCCAATATTTATTTATTTAATTTGTTTTTTGTTTTTGCTGCCACATTTTGCAATCGCTGAGAATGTGACTAGTTATTGTATAATTGTTTTGTGTGCTTATCGGTTCGCTGTCCCTCTCTCGCTTACGCTCTATCTCTCTCGCACACAACAATGAATATGCCGGGCTCGGTGAAGATTCACAAGAATTCGCGTCGCAATTATTTTACGCTTAGTTTTCAGCGTTTCGATATATTTCGTTGTAAGTGCTATCACAATTGAAATCTATCGATTTGATTTCTACAATCAGTGAAATTATAAATGAATTACAAAAAACTTTCAAGGGTCTATGACGATTTCTTAATTAGTAAATATACAAATAGTATGTGATAAGTGAAGAGATTACACAAGTGCACAACAACAACAACGAATACATTTTCATCGGCAAGGACTTTATTAATCTATAATCGAACTATAATCAATTTGTGTTTAAATTGTTTTTTTATCATTGTATTTTAAGATTACACTTCTTTTGTTTTTCGTTCGCTCAATTTCCGTCTCTTTTAATTTCCTTTGAAGCTGCAACCGTTCACATGTTCATTACATGACTTTCGCTCTATGCTTTTCCAGCCACTGGCCGCCCACTTGAATTTCACCATAAATCTACAACCAAAAGAAATCCATTTCCATTTCCATTCCCATTCCCAACCAATTCAATTGCAAAACCCATTCAATCCAATCCAAATCAAAAGCAAGCCAAACCACTGATAAAATGTTGAAATTTGTTGGCATTTCATTTGTTTTTTTTTTATTATTATTATTTTTTTTGTTTTCCTTTTGGCCACCAAATCAATTGACCAAAACTGGCTAGACTCGATTCCATGCGTTTTGGACTGAGTCTGGCCATATGCATTGCTGTCAACCTGGCCACGTAATGGATGCCATTGCCATTGCCATTGTCGATTTACAGATCTAGTATCGTTGGCGCAGTTCAAACGAGTTGCACGTTCGCATTTGCCGTGAAAGTTGCCTCACCATTACGAGGACTCATATGGGGGCAGAGCAGCGGTCAATTAAGTGGCAACATGTGTAGCACTCGCTTCAACAAACTGGCATTTTTTTTTAAGGTTTTTTTCTTGCTTTTAAAATGACAAATCTAATATAGAGCTGCTGACATTGCTCGAGTGTCATTTGGGTTGGACAAACAAACGAATACAGCAATAGTTCTGTAGGTCTACAAGTTTCTTTCCAATAGGAAATAGAAATAGTAAACAATTTTGCATTTATAAATAGGAACAATGTTGACAACAAGTCTTTGATTCTGAACCGCTTTGTATAATTCATTTAATAATATCAATAAGTCACTGGACTAACATATTATGGGTGCTGTTGACACAAAATCTGTTTTGTCATTTGATAGTTCCATCTCTTAGAAGGTATGTGCTTAGAATTGCATAACAATCGAACTCTTGGTATAAAAATAATTGAGAATGAAATATGGATCCATCACTAAACTCCTGAGACAAGGTGAAAAATCGGTGAAATTCATCTGAAGCGTCCAAAGGACCAACAGACAGCTGGTGAGATTATGGCGTCTGTTTTTTGGGACGTTCGCCGTATTTTGTTCATCGAATACCTGGATAAAGCCAGACAATCAATAGGAAGGAATTACTACATGGATTTGTTAGATCGATTAGCTGAAAAAATCAAAGAAAAACGGCCACCACTGCTTCACCAAGCCAATGGTTCACCGGTTCACAAGTCGATAAAGACGATGGTTAAATTGATCGAATAACAATTGGAATTATTCTTCTGGCCCCTAGTGACTCTTGGCTTTTTGCAGAATTCATAAAAATGCTTCAGGGCAAAAGATATCGCTCCATTGAGGAAGTAATCGCCGCAACTGAAGCTCAGTTTGTGGCCAAAACTTTATTATTTAAAAAAAAAAGAAGCGATTTGAAAAGTTAGAGAAGCGTTGTATTGAATGTTTCACCTTAGATGGAAACTATGTCCATGAATAAAATTTAGTTTTGACTAGTTTCGGGGAACTATTGAACGAATTGTTATATTCATTTAATTTGTTAAATATCATATAACATTTTGTTAATTGAAGAAAGATAAAGTTAACAACAATAATATAAAATTAATGCTAGATTAGAATCAAACAACTTTAAATGTAAAATTCTTGACAACTGAAGCAAATACAAATATTTTAAAGGTCTGCTTCCTATATTACAATAAAGGAATTGTTGACTTTTAGTAGTAGTAGAAGGTTTCTGATAATTTTCAACTAACCAATTTGAGATTTATTTTACATTATTTTAAATCATAACATTCCACTACATTTACAAATATTGATATATCTAATATATTTATTTCAAAACGTTGTTTCTACTGATTTGGCCAACAGCAACTACATAATAGTTTGTTTCTTTTATTTTTACCATTTTTAAACTTAGACTTTTTATGTGGACTAATGAATGTAATAGAGCGCATAGGGTTAATGTTTAATTTTAATCAATTTTTACTATTATTATTCATCCATAATATTTTTATTTTATTTATTGTATACACTAGTTTGATCAATGCAAATTTACAGATGCCAAGTTTCAACACACAATTGAAAATTGAGTTGTGATAAAAATAGAAAATCTTATGCCTCATAGAAATGGGCTATAAATGTAGAATTGAGTTAAGGGTTATGCGTATTTAGGGCCCGGGTGTTTGTGTGTGTGTGTGTGTGTATGTGGGCATGTAGTGGGTTCAGTGGCTGCATTGTGGTTGCGTTTTGGATTGCTTTCAGCTGATTAAGACGTAGTCCACATCCATTAGCGCCAATTCTGCAGGCTGGTGAAAGGCGTCGCCACACGCTGCATACGCAATGAGTGTGTGCGAGTGTGTGTGCGAGTGTGTGCAAGTGTATGTGTGTGTGTGTGTGTGTGTGTATGTATATGTGTGTTAGCGCAAGCTTGCGTGACCAAAGAGCTGGGATAACTGCTAACCCACAATAAGTAGTTAACGCAGACAAGGCTAAAAAAAGAAAAAAAAAACAATCTCATAAATAAATTTGTTCAATTTCAGCGAACAAGAAAGCCAAGCTCCTCAATGGCAACAACAACAACAACAGCAGCAGCAACAACGGCAATGGTAACGGTAATGGAGCTGGCAACACTGAATCAGCAGCTGGCGGCAACGGGGAGGGGCATTATCAGCCAGCTCCGGGGGCAACTGCGAATGGCAGCAGCCTCTATGGCTACGCGGAGGGCAAGCAGCGCAGTGGCAGCAGCAGCAACTACTATCAACAGCCACAGCAGCAGCAACAATCGCTGTATGCTGGCAGCATCTATGGAGTTGGAGTTGGCTCCTCTGCCGAGGATCATTATGAGTTGCAACAATCGCAATATGGTGGCAGCTATAATGGCGAGGGCGTTGGCGTTGGCGGTGGCGTTGGCGGTGGCGTTGGAGCAACAGCTGGTGGCGTACGCTCTGGTGGCCCCAATTTGGTCAACAAGCAGCTGGTGCTGCCATTTGTGCCGCCCAGTTTTCCCAATAAATCACAAGACGGCGTCACGCATCTCATCAAGCCGTCCGAGTATTTAAAGAGCATTAGCGATAAGCGTTCGTGTCCATCCTCGGCCCGGTAAGTTGAGAAAGCCAGCAATATATGATGTTGTCGTTGTCGTTGCCGTTGCCGTTGCACTGACTGTGGCAACTGGCAACTGGCAGCTGGCAGCTGCTTTAATTTGGCTGCACATCTCGTGCAGCGGCAACATAAGTAATTACCACCAAAAGTGGCAGAAGTACAGTTGCCTTAATTAAGCCAGCTTGCAGTTTTGTGGATGCAACACAAGGGGGCAATTAACAGGCAGGCGGCAGCCACTTCCTCAGCGGCTCAAGAGTGCATGAAATTTTATGCGTGCTGCATGCCACACACACACAAGCTTGAAGCTTAAACTTGAGCTTCAGCTTGAGAGCCAAAGCTGCCGCATTGCCTCGCACCATTCAGTTGCAATTCGAAGATGATACTGCGCACACGACACGCCTGGCGCAGGTCCGCCCCAAAAGCATTCCCAAAACAACATTTAATAAAAATCAAATTTACAGCGAAAGTATTTGTTTTTTTTTTTCATTGATATATTTACAGCTCCACGGATACGGAGGACTATATGCAAATACAGATTTCCCAGCAACAGCATCAACATCAGCATCCACACCAGCATCAACATCAGCATCAGCATCATCATCATCAGCTTCAGCATCAGCCACATCATGGCATGGGCGTGGGTGGTGAGCAACCACCGTTGCCACCACCGCCACCACCATTGCCCCACATGATGCCGCCGCCAATGCCAATGATGCTGTCCACGATGTCCGGCGATGCCACCAACAAGTCGCAGAAGCCCAAGAAGCCGCATGGCACGGCGCCGAGCAGTCAGGATACTGCAACACGCAAACAGCACCAACCACTGTCCGCAATCTCGATACAGGATCTTAATAGCGTTCAGGTGAGTTGCAATGGCTTAAACATAGAGTTTTGGACTTAATACAACTAATGTGCAAACATATATGATATTCAGAAAAAAGAATTCTTTTTTACCTCGATTTTTGGTCTTCCGAAGTGAAGACTGCAAGCTGATACTCACAAAACCAGTTTGCGTATCCAATTTTAGACGGTATTTCTTGCTCAGTGTTGAGCTTTTAAATTAACGTGACTTCAATTAAATTCAGCTGAACTCTTAAAGTTTTTCAAAGCTCTGCATTCCATTTACTTTGCTGCGCTTTACAATTTTCATTTACAAATAATTAAATAAACAGAGCTTTAAGCCTTTTAGTTAAAAACTTCACTTTGGGCTACCCGAACTGGATGACAAAGCAAACTTTTACAATTTTATACCTCTTGTATTCGAACGCATATCTTAAAGGAAGATTCAGTACAGGAAACAAATAATTACATACATTTCATGCTTGTTTTTTTAAGGCGCTACAAAGTCATACAAGCAGAAATCATTAGTAAATTAGATTCATTAAAGTATTAGAAATTCTTTTTATCAAACAATTATTAACAAAAATTAAATGAATTGAAAAAATAAAATTATGTCTTTGTTTTGAATTGAAGTTCAAACTTGTGTTCAGGCGTTCTTGAAAGCGTTCGAACCTTTAAATTGATTTCAAGTTCTTTTACAAACTAATATAAAACAAATAGTTAAAACAATTTTTAGCCAAGCTAAAGTACAATAGGAAAAGAAACCTCATTTAAATTATTGCTACATTCACATACAGAGTTTTACTAAAAAGCGATTTATCGATTTCGATACATTCATTGACAATGTTTGAGCTCGATCTAATTTTGACTTATCTAAAGTTCAATAGATAGAAACAATTTATTAAGATTATTGCCGATACTCTTTTCATGAACTTTTTTGAGTGCTCAGTGCTGATTATGGAATATTCAACTCAGTTCTGTATTTTTCTACTACTGCTAAGAACCTTATTCTTATCTTATTAGCCCGTAGGAACTAATGATCTAATTGGGGTTTTCTGGGCTTCCCTAATTAGTGCAAATGTTTTATCAATTGAGATTTTCGCACTTTTTGAAGCTGTTCAGATTGAAATTACAAAGATTATACAATTTAATGTAATTGTTTATTTCAAATCTTACTTGATATTTATGTTTAAAACATTAATAAATGATTTAGTTGTCGACTAGCCATACTTAAGGTTAAATAAATGAATAATTTCTACCATCTACTCTGCAGTTGCGTCGCACGGACACACAGAAGGTGCCGAAGCCCTACCAGATGCCGGCACGGAGTCTGAGCATGCAATGTTTGACCACCACAACGGATACATATCTGAAAACGGATCTGATAGCCGAGCTGAAAATCTCCAAGGATATACCCGGCATCAAGAAGATGAAGGTGGAACAGCAGATGGCCAATCGCATGGACTCGGAGCATTATATGGAGATAACGAAACAGTTCACGGCCAATAATTATGTGGATCAGGTGAGTGAGGTCAGATTCGGACATTCATTTGACGAATGGCGATTGTTAATGCTTGTCAAAGATCTACTTACAGATACCAGAAAAGGATCAGGCCGGCAATGCCATACCCGACTGGAAGCGACAGATGATGGCCAAGAAGGCAGCGGAACGGGCCAAGAAGGACTTTGAGGATCGAATGGCCCAGGAGGCAGAGTCACGTCGTCTGTCGCAGATACCGCAATGGAAGCGCGATTTGTTGGCGCGTCGCGAAGAAACAGAGAATAAGCTGAAGTAAGTGATGGGGCGGGGGCGTGGGCGGTTATGATGGTTGCCCAGCCAGACAGCTTAATAGCTGGCGGTCTCCTATCTCTGACCTGTGCGCCATTTTGCAGAGCGGCCATCTACACGCCCAAAGTGGAGGAGAATAACCGCATTGCGGACACCTGGCGGCTGAAGAATCGCGCCATGTCCATTGACAACATCAATCTGGCAACGTGCACCGGCGGCGGTCTCAACATCGAACAGCACTACCAGCAGCTGCACTTGCTCCAGCAACAGAGCCAACAACTGCAGGCCCAGCATCCCCAGGGCAACAAGGAAAACCACAGCGAGTCCAAGGGTTCCGAGCAAGCAGAGCAAGCAATGTCGCCCCTTCAGCAACAGCAGCAGCAACAGCAGCCAGTAGATGCTCTCGATCATGGCGAGGAGGAGCAGGATGACAACGACAACATCATACCCTGGCGTGCACAGCTCCGCAAGACCAACAGTCGCCTCAGCTTGATCTAAAGTGGACGTGGCAGTGGCCGTGGCTGTCCATCGTCGTCTCTGTGTCCGTGTTTAAGTCTCTTAAGTTTGTAGTGCATTTTTTTTTTGGTTTCTTTTTTTTTCCATTACGAAAATATTTATCTTAACGACTTGTGCAATTATTAAAGATATATGAAAATGAATTCGATATATTCGTTATGCGAGTGAAATACATTTAAATTATTATATTTAAGTAAACTTAAACTATAATTTGTTAAACGCATCAGCTCCGGCGGAGTTTTCGTTTCTCCAGCCAGCTCCACATCCAAGGCAAGCTTTAGACCCAAAAAAAAAAAAATAAAATAAAAAAAGAACAATAAAAAAAAACGAAACAATCGAAAACAAATCGAATGAATACATTCAATCAATTAACATTGTATGTACTATATATAAAAAATAATATAGATATATATATATATAAATATTTTTTTTTTTTTGTATTTTGAACTATTGTTATTCCTATTGTTAAACAATAACAATCAATGATATTCATATAATTATTTAAACATTACAATGAATTCAATTTTGGTGTTGTGCAAGTATCGATTATTCGATTATTAATATTATATTATGCATAAATGATTTTATTTAACTATCGAAATGAATTTTAATTTCCATTTGATTATAACTAGTTAATTAAGCTTCCTTTTTTTTCATTGTTATTTGTTTTTATACTTGGCTCAATACTATTATTAAAATATAACTATAACTATAACATATTAACCATCCAAAACTTTTTCAGTTTGGGATTTTGTGTGAAGTTGAATATATAATTTTAACTGAGGCGGGAAATCTTCAAATGCTGGTTAAAATTCTTGATAAATATGTAGAAAAATTGCATCTTGGAAATTGTTTTTAACTTCGTTTGTCAGAATTTGGGAAAGTAACAAAGACTTGTAATGTTTTCAGATCCACTAGAAGATTTTATAACTTTATCGAAACTGAAGCGATTTTCATGCGGAATGATTACCATGATTGCTTATTTGATTGATGGCTTGATCTTTTAATTAAATATTTGTCACGTTTATACTTACAGATATATATCTGTTTTTCATTACTTTCGCCACTAGAAAAATTGAATTTAAATCTCAAATAGTGCCAATTATATATTTCAGATAAGTTAAGATTGGGGATATTCTTTTGCTAGACGTTTTTGCAACAAAACAATACAAATGCAAACTAATCAGTACGTTCAACTATTCGCCACATCTTTACACATTTCGCCGTGCTGATAAAGTCAATTGTCAATTATTGATTGCGAACCACTTTTTGATAAGTTGAATATTGAATTTGTTGAATGTATTTGGCAATTGAAGTCTCTGAATTTCACAGACTTTGCGAGATTAATTAAGCAATAGTAGTTGCATTGTTTTTGTGATAAACAAACCGTTTTTAAAGTCGGCAAGTTAGTCTATACATATAAGTATTCTAAATGATAAATATACATGTATGTAGACTTAATTTAATCAAAGCAAAGACACTTCACGTGTGAGCACTTCACTGCGATATGGCTAAATGGGTAATCATTATAAAAATGGGGAGCCATTGCTAGGAACGATCATTCAGTAAAGTAAATTCTGATTGTCAAGCAGTATGAAAGTTATAACACTTTGTCTTTTGGTGGTCGTGTCGGCCTGCTGCCTACTTAACGCAAATGTAAGCTAAGAACTTGTGATAACAAATTGTTGACTTGGTACTGGGGGTTTCATTGGTATGATAACGTCTAACTTTACAGGCCAATGCGGTGGGTCCCAATGAGATCAACTTTGAGAATCTGAATAAGCAGTTGGATTCGCTGGAGGCACAATTGGACGATGATTACATGGATATCGAGGAGTACGGTTTCCTGAGGATGGTGCGTAGAGCCCTGAAGAAGTGTTTGAAGTGTCTCCGTGGCGTCAACTGCATTATCAAGGAGGTCACAGCAATAATGAAAGCTTGCACCGATTATGTTGATGCTATCGATGCTTGCGGTACCGCTGTCCCCAAGGATGTGGCCGCCATTGTCAACTCCTGCAAGACAATTATTACCCTCTGCACCGATATCATTAATGTGAACACCAGAGTGTGCAACACCGACGTCAACGCAGACCCCAACCAGACGACCTCCAAGAGCTGCTTCTGGCAGCTACTGAAGGCATTCATGAAGCTGGCCAGGAAGATCAACACAACCGTGGCGCAGATCAAAAAATTGCCAACCAATACGGGAACCTGCTTTGTTAGTGCCACCGACGATGTGAAGACCAGCTTCAACAACTTCTTGCCTAACATCAACACTTGTGTGGACCAAATGTAAAATGTATATTTCGATTATAACGAACATTGAGTAAAATACCAGAAAAACTATAAACGATATTGGCTTTCAATTAATTGAAGTGAAGACATTCAGTGAGATCTCAGTTTTAACAGTTTTCGGCAAATCTTCTGATACTCCTGAAGTAAACGAATCGTCGGAACAAAAGAAAGAACACTAAAGTCGAGATGTTCGACTGTTAGATGTTTAGTATCCACATCTTTGCAGTCGATCGATTCAGTGACCCTAAATGACTAATGCTAAATATTAAATATAAGTAATAAATATATTAAATATAAATAATAAATATAATAATAATCAATATTTTGTAAAGTCAATAAAAGGACGATTCCAGACCGAGACCAATTACCTACAAATCGCATGCATTCGAGTACAAATCTCCTGTTGTTGCAAGCAAAGCTGATTGCTATGAAATTTCGCATCATACACAATAAGAAACATGCCATTTTGAATATCTTCCGTATTTATTATTCGCGGACAAAATTCTAAAACAAACTTGATATGCATATACATACAAGATACGAGTGCTTCCACTAAATTTGGTTGCTCTAACTTTGCTTCCAAAATTCGGTTGGAATTGTTTTCAAAACTCTAAAACAAACAATTTTAAACAATATAAATTTTGTTGATGACTCTATGTTTGAGTGCTCAGAGAATACTGGTGCTTGGAAGAAAGACAGAAATAGAATCCGCTGTTTTAAACCTGTGTTAGCCACCTCATTACTGATAAGCTGTCGACGCCCTTGATTTGGTTGTTCAAACGGAAATAATGGAAATTACCACAAATACATGTCCCTTATGTATGGTACTTGGGAATTCTCTAAAGTACAGAGTCTAAAATGACTGCTTGTCTTCTTTATCTGGCAGTGTATATATTTGTGTATATAATGGATATATTTACAGAGTATGCCTACAAGTAATTTGTAAATATAATAACACTTCGCTCAATAAGTCCGCGGACTAACATATAAAATACACACTTGTTTCTCAAAACTAAACTTTATTCATTGACATAGTTTCCATTTAAGATGATACATTCAATCCAATGCTTCTCTTTTCTATTCCCTTTTTAGAAAGTGATGAAGTTTTTGCCTATAACTCAGCTTCAGTTGCGGCCGTTACTTACTCATTGAAGTGATATCCTTTTGCCCAGAAGCATTGTTATGAGTTCTGCAAAAAGCCAATAGTCACTAGGGGCCAGATCTGGAGAATATCGGGTGTGCGGCAGCAATTTGAATCGTAATTCGTTCAATTTGACTACCCCTATAGAACTTGAGTTCATGTGATGAATATATTCGGTACCATTTTTGTACGGAAAATTTCATGCGGTAGGGATCACATCCCCATAGAAATAGGCGGTCAGCTACGACTTCAGCATGGTAGACTTTCGCTGCATACGCACGAAATTCCTGCGGCAAAGTCAGCTATGAATTCGATGTATCCCTGAGGCCGTCACTGCTCGATTCAGCTAAGCTTTCCATTTGAATTTATGCCTACGCATTTTTCATTGTTTCTTTCTTCATCTGTATTAGTTTAATTTTGTCGTGAGTTATTATTAAAAGCTTTTAAACATGTAAATAATTTAAATTTATACAATACCATATTTGTAATTATGTTTATTGTCTTTTAGAAAAACTCTCCGGTCATAAAAAGTAATTTAATTACAGAATAAGGACAATATATGTAATTATATACTATTGCATTAAGTTTTATTTTATGTTGTTAATTAAGTATATATAAAAAAGATTGTTTATTAATAATTAATTAATAATGAAATACTAAAAGAAAATGTACTATGTGTGTTTGATACCGCTGATACCGCACAATTTCACCGTTCAATTTCCCAAAAATTGCCCACAGCATGACGGATGCCGGAGTTCTTAGCTGAACCGAGCAGGCACAGACTCAGGAAAACGCCGCAATTCGTAGCTGACCTTGCCGCAGGTATTTCCCGAGCTGTATACCGAATTACCCCGACTGTACACGCGTAAAAGCGAATGGAGGTTTTACATAAGATCGCTGCACAGAGCCCCTGAGCGCTTAGAGGTAAATTTGTCCACTTTTCCGTATTGGTGAAGCAGTGGTTTTTTTTCGCCATTTAGCTAATCGATCTAACAAATCTAGGTATTCGATTAACAAAATACTACAAGCCGTATCATTTTGAGTTTGCGATCGCCCAGAACGATTTTCCAAATTTTGCTAATCCTAATAATTTCCATGGAAACTGCCGTATTTGACCGTCCAGAACGTTTAGCGTCTTCGGTGCTCCTACGACCTGTTTATTATTCATTTTACTCCTTCTTCCACAAATCAAGAAAAGTTCATAACAAAAGCAGTTTTTTTCTAGAGACTTGAGATTTGGTACATATGATTTTTTGAGGTCGATGTTTTAACTATGCTGGCCTCTTATAGTTTACGAGAATTTTTGTTCACATCACGTCACATTTGATTAAATTTTCTCCTTGAATAAGAAGACGTAATATGTAATTTTTCATCCGATGGTTTGATTTAAAGTAAGTTTAAACGGTTATTATTAAATTCCTATTCTCAGTCACCTGTAAAGTTCGGTAAAGCATCTGAAAAGTCCAAAAAATTGTATACACTACACAATTAATTGATTTTATAGACATTTATTGAAAAAAATATGAAAATTTTAAGCAAAGATATGTAGCTTAATTGCCGAGCCTAGAGCAGGTTCTGATGTTGCTACGGAACTGAGTATAGTAGCTGGTGAGGTTGTTTGTGGCCTGAGTCACACAGTCGACGGCATTGGGTCCGGTCTTGGGAATCTTCCTGGCCAAACGGATAGCCTTCTTCAACTGGAACCAAAGGCTAACCACCTGCTTGGAGGTCTGAATGACACAGCTGTTGCTGAAGATACCCCTTGAGTTGGTATTGCAAATGGTGGACTTGGTGTGGATGATGTTATTGGCGGTTTGGACGATCTTCAGGTTGGCATTGATCAGATTGGTCACATCCTGGGTGGCATTGACGCCGCAGGCAGTAATATCTTTGCCGTATTGCAGAGCGTTGTCCTCGATGCCATCAACCCAGTTGACAACGCACTTGAATCCCCTGACGGTACGGAATGCAGCCTTAACGACCCAATATAAGAGGAACGAATCTGGTTCCATGAACTCGCCATCCACATCGGCAAAATCATCGGCCTCGTATTCCATGTCCATGTCCATGTCTGGTGACATGTCCATACTTGGTTCCCAGGTGCCAGCATTGACCTGTTTAGAATATCAAGAGTATTACAGTCTCATTCTTAGCCGTATATTAATTTGTCTATTTCAAATTTTGAGCTATTACTTACGCTGAATACGCAAAGGGCGGCAAGCAGAGCAAATAGTGTGAACTTCATGTTGCGATTTCCTAGAGCTTTCTCTATGAACAGTCCAATGTCTTGGGCCTTTTTATAGCGCCTGCCATGGACATTGATAATGTCCAAGATTGTAATATAGTATAGCTATCTTTCGTAATATGTTTCGGGTTTCCTATCGAAGTAGCTGTCAATCTATTTACCTATGCCAATTCGAGTGAGCTTTGTAATGATTATGGGCCTGCTTTGCATTCGCTTATCAGCTGATGAAATGATAGCAGCCGGTAGTCTTTAATTGCGACTTGACTAACTTATCACTCTGGCCATAATCTAAGTATACCAAATTAGTATACACAAAAAAATTAAAAATTTCCAATCGATTTCTATGATTAAGTTGCCAAAATTGCTAAGGAGTATTTGCTGCTTTTCTTTCATGCTTACCAATCCAATGAGCTTGTCTACCGATAAGCTCTACTATCGCCAAGTGCCGATGCACTCTGGCGCGTGTGGAGTCTGTTCTATTGCCAAGTGCCTATGTACTCTTAAGCGTGAAAAGAAGAGTCAGAAGGGTATACGAACGGGTTTCATATTGGCAATCATAAATGTATGATATACTAGTTATTGCTAGTCTGAATGTATCCTCTAACTACATTCTCTGGAAGCTTAACTGCCACTTTAAAAGAATTATTATCCCTTAGATTCCAATTAGAGATCCAGCAGGACGTTTGTGTTACTCCAATCAGCAGAAGTCTGAAGTCTTTGGAGATAGCATAGAATAAATATTTAAGCCCTTCAGTCTTACATCAGTGGTTACGCTAAAATCTGATGAGTAACAACTGGAGCTGCTGTTTCAAATGTGCTTGCTACTAGGTTCAGTCATAGTGCAAGAGATGTAAATCAAGATGCTGAATGCCATCAAATTTTCTGATAATGGCCATTTGGATACCAGAACGTTATACTTCTGCCCAAATTATACCTGCTGTTTACTATATATGTATTTCTGCTGTACCAAAACCAGAAAGATTAACACTCAGCAGTCGATTGATATACACCAATTAGTCTTCACTCAGGGCAGATGACAGAAAGGGTGATCCTAAATCGTTTGAATTTAGACAAAGTCACGGCACATCGCAACTTTACCGTGTGGTCAATATCGCCTTGTATGTTATGAAGCAAAAAATGTATTCAGTAGTTGTGCTCATTATGGCTTTTATGTTTACGCAAGTTAATATAAAACTATTTATTATATGTTAAGATATAATACAATGTGTGTGTGTACTAGTGTTAGCAATTGAAGATGAGTCGCGTGTAGCAGGAATGGAGTGAATATCGCAGCCTCCGTGGTGCGATCAGGTTGACTTCTGTAAAACGACTGATCTTATGTTAACAGACGGGAGCGTAAGAGCGAACCCTCTGTTAACATAAGTAGCATACATAACACCCCTTAACACCCAGATTGTCAAAATAGGATCTCAGTTCTCGGTTCATCAACAATTCGGCGGGCGTACGGCCCGTGCTGGAGAGTGGAATCGTATGCTGGCTGAATAGATATCGGGCCAATGCGAGATCAATATCAATGCTGCGATCAAACTTCTTGAGGTAGTTCTTCGTGCTTTGAACCATTCGCTCGGCTTGGCCGTTTGTCGCAGGATGAAATGGTGACGAACGAATATGGCGAATTAGATTCCTCTCCATAAACACTCTGAATTCGTCCGATGTGAAAGCAGTTCCGTTGTCTGACACAAGTTCATCTGGCAGTCCGTGCGTAGCGAAAAGTTGTCGCAGATACTTAATGGTGGCTGCTGTGGATGTGGACTTGACTACGGCAACTTCAAGCCATTTGGAGTAAGAGTCATCAACCAGTAAGAATGTATGACCGTGGAAAGGTCCAGCAAAGTCAATATGAAGACGGGCCCATGGCCGTTTAGAAGATTCCCATTGATGCGTGACTGTGTGCGGTGGCTCGTTACGATTGTGCTGGCATGAAGAGCATCGTTTTATGACCGTCTCGATTTCTGCATCCATATTTGGCCACCACACGTAGCTGCGTGCCAACGCTTTCATCTTAACGATCCCCGGATGAGGTGCATGTAGCGCTTGTAATATGGTTTCTCTAGACGGAGTGGGAATGACTGCACGGTTGCTGACAACTCATCTCGGCGGCTATAGAGGCTTGATAACGCGATTAAGTGTAGATTTATAATCGCCGCAAATTCGAATGGAGCCGTCCTTTTTAAGAACCGGAACTGTTGGTGTGGCCCAGTCCGAATAATCCACTGGTTCAAGAACTCCTTGTGCACAAAGGCGGTCAAGTTCTTCCTCGTACATGCCCTTCAATGCGAATGGAATGCGCTTCGGCGGCAACCTTACTGCAGTTGCATCTTTGCTAATATGTAGAGATACCGGCGGTCCGGTGTAACGACCCAGTTCCAGTGAAAATAAATGCTCGAACTTGTTTAATGTTGCTGTAATGCCTTTTTCACTGTTAATGGTGTGTATACCTTCAATGCGTATGCCTAATGGTTCGAACCAGTTGCATCCAAGTAGGTTTGTTCCCCCTCCAGATACAATAACAAGTGGTAAATTCTTTATCCGTCGATTGTTGTAGTAGATCGAAGTGTCAACAACTCCCTTTACCGGAATTGAATTCCGTTGATAGTCATTTAAAGTTAAATCGCACTTTGTAATATCTGAGTTTCCTTGCGGCCAAACGTAGCGGAATGTAGCTTCTTTGATAATTGTAACGGGTGACCCAGAATCAACTTCAAAAATGCATGTACGGCCATTGATGACGATTGAGACGGACTTCTTTTGATTAATTAACGGCGATATATGGTGCACCCCAGGGTCTCCTTGATTTGCCTTGCGACGCCGGACACTCGAATGGTTGTGCTGCATACTAGGCGCTGGTGATGACGTCCCGGACGTCCTTGAAATTGACCGACGGCTGCTGCGGCAGACGCGCTGTAAATGGCCCTTCCGGTGGCAGGCGTGGCAAACAGTGTCACGGTGTGGACAATTTTTCCGTAAGTGCTGGCCACCGCAGCCGTCACACGGTCGGTGGCTTCTCGAGTACTTTTGTTGAGATCGGTTGGCAGTCGCTCGTATATCATGTATAGAATCACTGCGTGACAGTACCGCGCAATTGGTCACTGGAACTCCTCATGGCCATGGCGCTGATGGCAGCAGCTTCGTTGGATACGGCGCGCTCCATAGCGCGTGCCACAGTTAAATCAGTTTCAGCGAGCAAGCTTTTCTGCAATCCTTCATCTCTCATACCGCATACAAAGCGGTCGCGCAGCATTCGATCCAGGGCAGCGCCGAAATTACAATCGACCGCAAGTGATCGCAATGCAGCCATATAATTCCCGACGGATTCGTCGGGTTTTTGATCCCGCTTATGGAAAGTATTAAAAGCGGCAATTTCCGATTGTTGCGGGGATAAATGTTTGTTAAGCAATTCGTATATCTCAGCTAAATTCAATACACTGACCTGAGCTGGGTGTGCCAATGACGCCAGGAGCTCATATAACGGGGCACCTGCCAAAGTAAGGAAAACCGCCTTCTTACGCTCCTCATTTTTGACGTCATTGGCTAGTAGAAATAATTTGAAGCGTCAGATCGAACTGCTCTAAGCCACCAACTCTTGTCATCGTAGCTTCCGCTGGATTCCTTGTAGTCGCTTGTTGAATGTTTTCAGGATTCTCTGAAGTATCTATACTTCCAGACTGGACTGTACCCCTTTTCTTTGAAACGGTGGCCGCTCCACGTGTAGTCTGATTTGTGCTGTCAGTTTCGTCTTTGATAATTACTTCTGTCGCATCAGCAGCAGTTTCTCGGTTGTCTTTCTTGTCCATTTGCAGCTGCACAAAGAGAACGACAACTATAGTATGCAGTTATGCCAACAGTTTCCGATTGTAACGGAGTCTGCAGTGTGTTGTTGTTGCTGGTTCCTCCTTGTCGGCGTTCGTTCCGTTATTATTGTCGAGTCGCCTGCTTTGTGCCTTCGTTCGTAAGACCTTTTGAGACAATTTAAGCAAATGTTTTTTGCACGAGTAAAGAGAATACGCAATTTACACACACACGAAAAAAATATTAACTGTTGCGAACATACTAGAATTACAGCCCATCCTCGTCGCCAGTTTTATGTTTACGCAAGTTAATATAAAACTATTTATTAAATGTTAAGATATAATACAATGTGTGTGTGTACTAGTGTTAGCAATTGAAGATGAGTCGCGTGTAGCAGTAATGGAGTGTGTTTAATCTTATACTAGTTGTAAGATATAGGGTTCCCATTAGAGCATAGAAGATAAGTTTTCAGCCAGCACGCAATCGTACTATGCTGATAAATAGCGGACCCAAATAAATAAAGTCCCTAAATTGCAGCAGCGTGGTATGGGAACGGACATGCATAAAGATAAGGCGTTTTCACACCATCTGCATATGATAAGAAGACGATACCAAGTGTAGCGTCATAAATAATGTAACCCTAAAATGACTATGGTCTGATAAATATTGATTGTCACTTTCACTGATGGTAAACTTAGGCATAGATATAAGTAGTTTAAGATAATGCAATTGTTCTCAATAAACCTGCCGAGTCTTTCGGCAGATCAGTCTAAAACCGAATTCCGAGCTGTGTACATCATTTCGCCGCGTCGCTACGTCAACTGTGTTCTTCGTATTTTCAGAGTGAATATCGCAGCCTCCGTGGTGCGATCAGGTTGACTTCTGTAAAACGACTGATCTTATGTTAACAGACGGGAGCGTATGAGCGAACCCTCTGTTAACATAAGTAGCATACATAACAATGGCATTCTTTTAATTTGAATGGCACTCTAACTGCTCAACTATTTCAACTTGTTAATAGCTTTCTAAAGGACAGAAGTTTCAGAGCTGTTGTGGGATGCAGTGAAATTCTCAAATCGACCAATATGCGCTGACTTACCACAAGGTAGAGTTTTTAATCTCAAGCTGTACTACAACTTATACACAGCTGATATGTCTTCCTGTATAACTAGATTAAGCTGTCACTATACTTAGTAGAAAGCAGAAATTCTTTTTACATTATATATATGTCGTGGATTGTATAAACAGAGTATATTGAATTCGGGTATAACCGAATTAAATAAAAAAAGAGTAATGTTAACTTTGTGTTATATAGAGAGAGAGGACATTCCGTTATGTGAGGTTAGCACCATTTGAGTGTAACTCAAATGAGCATGGCGCCTGGTGATGTTCTGCAGAAAAGTGTTATAAAGATGAGACAATTTGTGATCAATATGATGAAATAGAAAAGAGAGAATGAGAGCGTGAGAATGATGGCTTGCGAGTCAGTTTAGTTCTGATGATGCGCAAGAGCAGACTTCACGCAGGCGACTTGCTGTGCTAATATAACATAAAGGAAAAATGGAAGAAGACGAATTAGAGTCATCTCATACGCCACCTCTTCGTTCTCCGACATATACAAATTTGTGATAAAAATAAGCAGCCAAACTTTTTGCACTTTACAACCAATCTTTCCTTTGGTAGCTGTATGTTATGGTGAACCGATCCGGTGGGTTCCGACATATGAACAGCCTGTAAAAAGGCGGACTTGTATGAAAATTCATCCATATAGTTCTAAAAGTGAGAGAGTAGTTTGCATAGAAACAGACGGACATGACTATATCAACTCTCGGCTGTTTATGCCGATCAAGAATATATATACTTTATAAGATCGGATAATACACAATAAGAAACAAACTCGATATGTATATACATACTAGATACGAGTGCTATCACCAAATTTGGTTGCTCTAACTTTGCTTCCAAACAATTTTAAACAATATAAGTTTTGTTACTGTCTCTATGTTTGAGTGCTCAGAGAAAACTAGTGCTTGAAAGGAAGACAGAAATAGAATCCGCTGTTTTAAACCTGTGTTAGCCACCTTATTACTGATAAGCTGTCGACGCCCTTGATTTGGTTGTTCAAACGAATATAATGGATATTACCACAAATACATGTCTCTTTTGTATGGTACTTGGAACTTTTCTAAAGTACAGAGTCTAAAATGACTGCTTGTCTTATTTTTCTGGCCGTGTATATATTTGTGTATTTAATTGATATATTTACAGAGTATGCCTACAAGTAATTTGTAAATATAATAACACTTCGCTCAATAAGTCCGCGGACTAACATATAAAATACACACTTGTTTCTCAAAACTAAATGTTATTCATTGGCATAGTTTCCATTTAAGATAATACATTCAATCCAATGCTTCTCTTTTCAATTCCCTTTTTAGAAAGTGATGAAGTTTTCGCCTCAAATTCAGCTTCAGTTGATTACTTCCTCAATAAAGCGATATATTTTTCCCTGTAGCATTTTTATGAGTTCTGCAAAAAGCCAATAGTCACTAGGGGCCAGATCTGGAGAATATCGGGTGTGCGGCAGCAATTTGAATCGTAATTCGTTCGATTTGACTACCCCAATAGAACTTGAGTTCATGTGATGAATATATTCGGTACCATTTTTGTACGGAAAATTTCATGTGGTAGGGATCACATCCCCATAGAAATAGGCGATCAGCTACATCTTCAGTATGGTAGACGTTCGCTGCATACACAGAAAATTCCTGCGGCAAAGTCAGCTATGAATTCGATGTATCCCTGAGACCGTCAGTGCTCGATTCAGCTAAGTTTTCCGTTTGAATATATGCCTACGCTTTTTTTTAATGTTTCGTTCTTCGTCTGTATTAGTTTTATTTTTTCGCGAGATATTATGAAAAAGCTTTTAAACATGTAAATAAATTAAATTTATACAATACCATATTTGTAATTATGTGTTTTGTCTATTAGAAAAACTCTCCGGTCATAAAAAATAAGTTAATTACAGAATATGGAAAATATATGTGATTATATACTATTGCATTAAGTTTTATTTAATGTTGTTAATTAAGTATATATAAAAAAGATTGTTTATTTATAATTACTTAATAAAGAAATACTAAGAGAAAATGTATTATGTGTGTTTGATTTCTGCACGCTGTGCCGCTGATACCGCACAACTTCACCGTACAATTTCCCACAGCATGAAAGAGGCCGGAGTTCTTAGCTGAACCGAGCAGGTACAGACTCAGTGAAACGCCGCAATTCGTAGCTGACCCTGCCGCAGGTATTTCCCTAGCTGTACACCGAATTTCCCCGACTGTCCACGCGTAAAAGCGAATGGAGATTGTACATAAGATCGCTGCACAGACCCCCTGAGCGCTTAGGGGTAAATTTGTACACTTCTCCGTCTTGGTGAAGCAGTGGTTTTTTCTTCGCCATTGTTTCCTTTACATTTTTATAGCTAATAGAGCTAACAAAACCATATAGTATTCGCTATCAATTGATTTGCCATTATCAAGGTATACGATTAACAAAATACTGCAAGAGTTGTTTTTGGTCTGCGGTAACATTTTCAGTTTGCGATCGCCCAGTACGATTTTCCAGATTTTGATGTTTTCCATGGTAACTGCCGTATTTGACCGTCCAGAACGTTTAGCGACTTCGGTGCTCCTACGACTTCTTTATAATTCATTATACCCCTTTTCCACAAATCAAGAAAGTTCATAACAAAAGCAATTTTTTTCTAGAGACTTGAGATTTGGTACATATGATTTTTTAAGGTCGATGTTTTAACTATGCTGGCCTCTTATAGTTTACAAGAATTTTTGTTCACATCACGTCACATTTTATTAAATTTTCTCCTTGAACAAGAAGACGTAATATGTAATTTTTCATCCGATGGTTTGATTTAAAGTAAGTTTAAACGGTTATTATTAAATTCCTATTCAAAGTCACCTGTAAAGTTCGGTAAAGCATCTTAAAAGTCCAAAAAAGTGTATACACTACACAATTAATTGATTTTATAGACATTTATTGAAAAAAATATGAAAATTTTAAGCAAAGATATGTAGCTTAATTGCCGAGCCTAGAGCAGGTTCTGATGTTGCTACGGAACTGAGTATAGTAGCTGGTGAGGTTGTTTGTGGCCTGAGTCACACAGTCGACGGCATTGGGTCCGGTCTTGGGAATCTTCCTGGCCAAACGGATAGCCTTCTTCAACTGGAACCAAAGGCTAACCACCTGCTTGGAGGTCTGAATGACACAGCTGTTGCTGAAGATACCCCTTGAGTTGGTATTGCAAATGGTGGACTTGGTGTGGATGATGTTATTGGCGGTTTGGACGATCTTCAGGTTGGCATTGATCAGATTGGTCACATCCTGGGTGGCATTGACGCCGCAGGCAGTAATATCTTTGCCGTATTGCAGAGCGTTGTCCTCGATGCCATCAACCCAGTTGACAACGCACTTGAATCCCCTGACGGTACGGAATGCAGCCTTAACGACCCAATATAAGAGGAACGAATCTGGTTCCATGAACTCGCCATCCACATCGGCAAAATCATCGGCCTCGTATTCCATGTCCATGTCCATGTCTGGTGACATGTCCATACTTGGTTCCCAGGTGCCAGCATTGACCTGTTTAGAATATCAAGAGTATTACAGTCTCATTCTTAGCCGTATATTAATTTGTCTATTTCAAATTTTGAGCTATTACTTACGCTGAATACGCAAAGGGCGGCAAGCAGAGCAAATAGTGTGAACTTCATGTTGCGATTTCCTAGAGCTTTCTCTATGAACAGTCCAATGTCTTGGGCCTTTTTATAGCGCCTGCCATGGACATTGATAATGTCCAAGATTGTAATATAGTATAGCTATCTTTCGTAATATGTTTCGGGTTTCCTATCGAAGTAGCTGTCAATCTATTTACCTATGCCAATTCGAGTGAGCTTTGTAATGATTATGGGCCTGCTTTGCATTCGCTTATCAGCTGATGAAATGATAGCAGCCGGTAGTCTTTAATTGCGACTTGACTAACTTATCACTCTGGCCATAATCTAAGTATACCAAATTAGTATACACAAAAAAATTAAAAATTTCCAATCGATTTCTATGATTAAGTTGCCAAAATTGCTAAGGAGTATTTGCTGCTTTTCTTTCATGCTTACCAATCCAATGAGCTTGTCTACCGATAAGCTCTACTATCGCCAAGTGCCGATGCACTCTGGCGCGTGTGGAGTCTGTTCTATTGCCAAGTGCCTATGTACTCTTAAGCGTGAAGAGAAGAGTCAGAAGGGTATACGAACGGGTTTCATATTGACAATCATAAATGTATGATATACTAGTTATTGCTAGTCTGAATGTATCCTCTAACTACATTCTCTGGAAGCTTAACTGCCACTTTAAACGAATTATTATCCCTTAGATTCCAATTAGAGATCCAGCAGGACGTTAGTGTTACTCCAATCAGCAGAAGTCTGAAGTCTTTGGAGATAGCATAGAATAAATATTTAAGCCCTTCAGTCTTACATCAGTGGTTACGCTAAAATCTGATGAGTAACAACTGGAGCTGCTGTTTCAAATGTGCTTGCTACTAGGTTCAGTCATAGTGCAAGAGATGTAAATCAAGATGCTGAATGCCATCAAATTTTCTGATAATGACCATTTGGATACCAGAACGTTATACTTCTGCCCAAATTAGACCTGCTATTTACTATATATGTATTTCTGCTGTACCAAAACCAGAAAGATTAACACACAGCAGTCGATTGATATACACCAATTAGTCTTCACTTAGGGCAGATGACAGATAGGGTGATCCTAAATCGTTTGGATTTAGACAAAGTCACGGCACATCGCAACTTTACCGTGTGGTCAATATCGCCCTGTATGTTATGAAGCAAACAATGTATTTAGTGGCTGTGTTCATTATGGCCTTCTTTTAATTTGAATGGCACTCTAACTCCGCAACTATTTCAGCTTGTTAATAGCTTTCTAAAGGACAGAAGTTTCTGAGTTGTTGTCGATGGAGTGCAATTCTCAAAGCGACCAATATGCGCTGACTTACCACAAGGTAGAGTTTTTAATCTCAAGCTGTACTACAACTTATACACAGCTGATATGTCTTCCTGTAAAACTAGATTAAGCTGTCACTATACTAAGTAGAAAGCAGAAATTCTTTTTACGTTATATATATACAATTTTGTAATAAGAAAAAGCAGCCAAAGATTTAATACCCTTGCAGAAACCTAAGGCACATTTCAACCAATCTTTCCTTTGGTAGCTATATGTTATGGTGATCCGATCCGGTCGGTTTCGACATATGAACAGCCTGTAAAAAGGCGGACTTGTATCAAGATTCATCCATATAGTTCTAAAAGTGAGAGAGTAGTTTGCATAGGTACAGACGGATATGACTATATCAACTCTCGGCTGTTGATGCTGATCAAGAATATATATACTTTTTAAGGTCGGACATGCCTCCTTTCATGCGTTACACATTTCGGGACAAAGGGTATACCCAAAAATAATCTCCTATTGCTTTCTCTTCTCTTACTGGGCACAATTATAGGCTTAAAGCGATAGTATTAGACGTCCCTCCATTAGCAAAGGAGTTAGATAATTCTGAACTGAATTTAACATATGAACGAAGTCAGTCGTTATATATTCAAGATATTTCTAAGACTGATTGCCGCACCGCTGGATTGTTTTAATATTTTAAGAGGACTCGCCAACCTGATCGTTAATTTGGCTATGAATATGTAAAACTTGATAGTGTAAATAAACATTATTAAATCTTTTAGTGAGAGTATTAATATTGCGCCAAAACGTATGCTACAGAAAGTGAAATTGATAGGGCTTTGATGGAAAATGCGATGACCATTGAAAATAGAAATACAAAAAAACAACAAAGTCATATTTAAGTTGAAATACCAAAAAAATGTTTATTTCTTTTATAATAGAGTGTCCGAAAATGTAGTATTGATTAGCAACTTTGTTGATGATAGTACATAGTTTTTGTTTTGCCAAATATTGTGTGAATTTATACTTTAGTTTGCTTTACATAGGAGACTAAAAGACGTTTAGGTAGAAAATTGAGTTAGCGTCCGGGCAATATAATGGAACTTGAATAATTTAGTAGTTAAGCTTGTATATATTGAGTCTGTTTAATGAATTTGTTTTTTTATTTATTTATTTCACTTTTACGCAAGTTCTGTGCGTGTGATTGCGAATGTAAGTGTGTGTGTATGTGTGTGTGTGTGTGTGCGTGAGTGTGTGATTATTCTGGTTAATCTGCTTTTAATGCAGCTTAATTTAAGCATATTACAATACGCGATAACATTTATATTGATGTGTTCGAGTGTGTGTGTGTGTGTGTGATTGTGTTTTTGTTGTTGTGCCAGTTACTTGCTGTTTGGCCAATCGATTTAGCCACTTTCTGCATAACAAATCCAATTGGTATTACACTTGTATGTAGTATGTGTTGGCTCATTCAAAGCTTGCCCATTTGCCATTCCAGATCTTGCTGTCAATTTTGTTGGGTTTTTTTTACATCGGTTTTATAGTTGTTCGAAAATTATTTTAAAATTCAATTTTGTTTAATTTTAATTGTAATGCCATAATTTAAATTTTAAATGCTACTTCAATTTCTCTTTTCGTTTATCTTAAGTAAAATTGAATCAAATTCCTCAGTGCTTGCAGTGCATATCGTACTTAGTTTTGTTTTTGTTTTTGTTTTACTTTGTTGTCTGTTTATGTTTATGCCTAAGAACTACCAAAAAATTGTAATCATATTTATATAGTATATATGTATGTATATATTAATATATAAGTATATATTACTTTACAATTTTGCCATATAGCATAGGTATTTATATATATATATATATATGTTTATATATATACATATATATATCTTTAAATTAATATAGCGCTAGGTTGAAGTTTTTTTTTTTAGTTATACACAATTTACAGTTAAGCAGTTTAGAACTCTTCGATAGAAATACTTTCAGACTTGCATAAGTTTCATCTTTTCCGTTTTCTTTATATATTTTTTTGTTTTGTTTTAATGTAAACAACATAAATTCATAAATTCAGCTGTGTCTTGTTCGTTGCCGAGCTGGAAAAATGTTTAAAGAAAGAATTTGAAATTCAGTCAAATAATAAATGAAACAAAACGATAAGAAAAAATATTTACACACTAAAATTGAAATCATGCAATTGTTTTGTGTGAAAATAAAATATTTATTTTCTCAGTGTTTTTGGTGTGTTTGTGTTTGTGTTTTAAGCATAAATAAATAAATTACATTTAAAATAAGTTATTTACTAGTTGCATAAATTATTTATGTACTATAGTTAATTATTTATTCCATTTAAATAATTTTTAATTTTACTTTATAGTTCTGTTGTTCTTCTGCTTATTTTTGTTTTCCGTTTTCGTTTTTGTTTTTGTTTTGTTTCTTTTTTTTTCTGTTGCATCCTTTACAATTTCTGTTGCCTTAGTTTCTAGGGTTTCATAAGACTTGCGTTTCATGTTGTTTTCCATTTTGTTCAACAATTCTCTTATATGCTTAGAAAAAAATATATGTATATATATAAATATTAATGTATAATGTATAGCTTCTATATAGTATATATGTATATATATGTACGATGTATGTAGTATGTATATATATATATATATATATATATATATATATATATAGATACATATATATACATATGCTACTATGTACACACATATACATAACTATGCAGCTTTTGCTTAAAGAACATTCAACAGTTTTGTATTCTATATTCTGTATCTTTATCTGTATCTGTATCTGTGTGTGTGTGTGTGTGAGTGTAAGGTGTTGTCAAGGCATTGGAAGTTGTCATAGTACAGGTAATTATGTTATGTAAGCATATGTTGTACACAATATACAAATATGTATATGTATATTTGATCTTTCGTAATTTACACAAAATACACGAAAATATATTCTTAGTTTGGCTTGGACCCGGTTGTTCTCCGAACAGGTGAATATAACCCCCATTTACAAACGTTCGTTCCCTTTTTTTAGGTAGTTATTACCCGCATTTTGCAACACTGACTTAGTATTACAATACATCATTACATCAATCGTTACATCATCAATCAATTCGCGCTCATTGCACTTGTTCATTTCAATTAATCCTCAAACTACAATTTCAATTTCAATTAAGGTTCAGTTTTCAGTGTTAGTTGATAAATAGTTAGTTATAGTTAAGCGATAGCAAAAAGCAGGGATAGAATTCTCATTAGTTAATAATATTTCTAAATATTATTTATGTATTTTAGGCAAACATAAAATAAAAAAAAGAAGAAATTGTTTAGTATTAGTTGTACTTTTTGTTTTTGTTTTGTTTTAGCAAACGTATTTTGTTCTTTGCTAAATTCACTAGATTGTCATTTGCTAAATAAGATTTGCAGCATTTTCTTCAACTTCTACTACTTCCTCTGCTTATACCTCTGCTACTGCACAAAGGCGATCGCGTTGATACAAATTGTGGCAGGTGCTTTGGGCGCACGTCTGCGGGGCATTTAGCTGTGTGCCCCCAAAACGCTGCCACAAATTGTTCTCTCCCCGAAATCGCCCAACTCCTAACTCCCAACTCCCTCCTAGTACTATACAATCGTCGTCACATACGCGCGAAATCCAAAACATAATTTTGTTTGTTTGCTTAACAATCTTAGGGAATCTATCGTAAAACTCAAATGACAATGTCTGGCCTACAAATTGCTCGAGCCATGAGCTCGGCCAAACGAAGTCAGTTGAGTTTTAGCCGCGATCCTTAATTACATTAATAAGTAGTTATAATTAATTTTTTCTTAGTAATAGCTGAGAGTTGTATCTGTGTGTGAGTGTGAGTGTGTGTGTGTGTGTGTGTGTGTGTGTGTGTGTGTGTTAGGGATTACTTAATTACATAATTATGCTCACTAATAGTTAATTACGTTATTATCTTATATTCAATAGTGAGATTTTCGCCTTTTTTTCATTTACTAGTATTTAGTATTTAGTATAACCGAATGTTTGAAAATTTTGGAAACGTAATTGACTTTAGCGCATTTTACAATTGAACTTAGCTCTAGGGGACAAGAGAGATAGAAGAATGATGAACGGATCTAATGAAAAAATTCAACTATATGCTACACACATACATACAAGCAAACACATATAGTTTTGTAAACAACACACATATATATATATATACATATGTATGTATTTGTTGAATTATACGAGATTAATTAATTAAATACTTAATTAGCTAGACGATTATTCATTATCATTTATCATTTTGTTCTGTTCTTACATTTGTTGTTGTTGATAAAATATACTTGTAAATGTGTATCTATAACTGTACTGTATATAGTAAGTATGTATATCTTTAGCTTTTTATATTAACTTTATCGATAATTTTGTTTTTTTTTTTATCTTTAACTTTATGTGTGTATATTAATATTCCTGTTCTTGTAATTCTTGTTGTGGTAGTTGTTCTTGTTGTTTTTGTTGCTGTTTGTGTTATATAAAGTCGCTTAGAGTTCCCAATAGTCTTTATATATATATATATCTCTGTATATAGTATAAAGTCTACATAAAAGTATATATATAGTTTTTTTTGTTTATTGTTTTTGTTGTTCTTGTATTTGTTTGCTTTGTTCGTAGATTCATTCGGGGGGCTAATTAAAGCCTGAGGGTTGGGCGGGTGAGGACGGGTGTTTAAGTCTCTGTGATAGTCTTTAATTCAATTTGAAACACATCGAGAGTGAGTGAGAAAGAGTGGGAGGAGGAGGAGGAGGAGGAGAGGGAGATAGCTAGAGTTGTGGTCTTTCCAGAGAACCGAATATTGGGAAACACGGAATCGTTTCTGGGTTGTGCATTGCTTAGTTAAGAGTGTGCGCATGGGACTGTGTGTATGTGTGTGTGTATTCGAGTGTGCCTGTATGTATGCGTGTGTGTGTGTGTGTGTGTGTGACAATACATATTCTATTTATTTAGCATATGCATAATTGTCTCTTATTTTTTACTGCTGCTGCGCTGCGTTTCATTTGGCTTGTATTGCAATTTACAACAGATTTACATTTATCTCTTAATTCGCTACAGTGAAATTTGCCAAAAAAAAAACATATTTATATTTAGTATGTGCTACTATTAAATCTATATATGTGTGTGTGTGTGTGTGTGTGTGAATATACATATATATATTTGCTGTTATTGTAACTATTTTTGTTTTTTTTTCATCTTCTATATATACAGCAAATGCCTTGGCTAATATCAATATCAATCATTCGCCGCGTCGGCCAGGTTGTATTATGCTCAAGTCCAATAAATTGATAAGTTTTCTTTGATTTTCTTTTTGTATTATGTATTATTAGTTAGTTTTAGGTTTAGATTTTAGTACAATTAAATTTAGATATCACAATATAATCATCTTTTAATTTTGTTTGCCAAAGAATTCAAAACAATATTTAACATACACTTCTTACTACTGTGTGTGTGTGTGTGAGTGTGTGTGTGTGTGAGAGTGAACAAAATTGCAGTTGCTTTCATCGGTTTGCTTTTGTTCTTCTGTTTTTTTCTTTCTTTTTTGTATTTGCTTTTGAGTTGAGTAAATAAATTGTCACTTAATTGCTACAAAAAAACCAACGCCTAAATATGTTGCGAATTCGTTGCTTAGGAATAAAATTATTTTAAATTTTTTATTATTATTAATATTAATTTTTATAATGCAGCTCTGCATTTTCTCTTTAGTTGCTACTGACACTAAGAAAATGAAAAAAACAAACTAGATTCAATAAAATTTAGAAGTAAAGAATATATTCAAAAGCGAATTGGGACGCGCCTTTAAGTAGGCAACACTTTTTTTTTTATAATTTTTTTAAATTTTGTTTTTGTGTTTTTTTTTTGCTTTGTTTAATTACGTTTAAATTCTGGTTTGCACCTCCAAATGCATGAAACGCTCTTGACCTTTGGTAATTAGCATTTGTTTCAATTGTTGCACATTTGTCGATTGCATTGGAATGTTGATAATCGCATTGAGTTTTGTTTTCAGTATTTTAGTTGTTTGTTTGTTTGTTTGTTGTTGTTGATACATTGACACGATTTCCATTTGGTTTGGCGAGAGAAAAAGAAGGAAATTCGCTGATTAGTTAACAATAACCACATGGACACTGGTCTGAAGCTGAGATGATTTCAATTCGGGCGCTGGTTATACTACGAGTACTTTGATGGGTGTGCACAGCTAGCGAGATCTTTACTTTGGATCAATTCAATTAATTATCTTTTTTTTTCTTTTTTTTCTTTTTGGGTTTTACATGGAGGTGGCCGACGACGATGTGGAATTCGATTTAGTATTGGTATTGGTATCGGTATTGGTATCGGTATTGGTGCTAATGACACTGGCCCAGCTGACGCCCTGCTGTTCTTGTTGTTGTTGATGTTGTTGTTGTGCAACCAGCTTACTTTCCAAATATGTGGCAATCTCATTGGCATTCTTGTTGAATGCCACCATCATGGCCGTGTTGCCGCCAGCATCGCGAGCCTGCAAATTGGCACCAGCTGCCACCAGCATTACGCAAATGTCGCGACGATTTTGTTCCGCGGCAATATGCAGCGCCGTCTGACCGCTAAGGCGAGAAAGAGAGAGACAAGAGACAGAATGAGACAGAGAATGATTGACTTGTATGTGGGTGTGTGTGTGTGTATCTAACGATCATGCATTGATGATCATCTGTCTGTGACTGTTCAAGAAAAATAAGCATATTTATTATTTCAGAAAGGAAAACTATCAATAAAGAACGATTTTAAGTTCATTAATGTTATCGGTAATATGTTTAAGGTGCTAGATACTGACATAAGTAAATATATTGTTCTTTTAGATAACTCTCAACAATTATATGTTTTTCAATCCCCTTAAGATCTAGCAGCTCTTTGTTAAACAGTGCTGAAAAACGTCAGCCTCTTTGCTCTCATCTCAGTATTGACTGGCTGAATCGCTTGCTAAAATGGTGTCCACATTTTGCAACACTTTTTAGACCCTGTACTTTAAATTAAACAAGCCGGAGAGTCGAGGCGGGCGCGACAGTAGGGTGCTTTGAGCCAGTCTTCTTTGTTATTTTTGGCATGACAAAGATTTCATACCTCTGCAGTATTCCGATGCTTCTGACTTTTAAACGGAACTTCCTGTGGCAGCTATATGATATTGTGATCCCATTGTTTCTATTATAGCTATATGATATAGTGATCCGATCTGGCCGGTTCCGACATATGAATTGACTGCATCAAAGAGACGGACCTGTACCAAGTTTCATTCAGATAGCTCTAGAAACTGAGAGACTACTTTACATAGAAACAGACAGACAGACGGACATGACTTTATTAACTCGGCTGTTGATGCTGATCAAGAATATATACACTTTATATAAAAATTGGATCTGCTTAGTCGATTGACGGACCAACATACCAAAATTGGTATCTCTGACTCTTATAGTCTCTGAGATCTAGGTGATAACACAGACAGCTGGACAGACCGTCTCTCATAGATCTCAGCGACTATAAGAGCTAGTGACACAAAATTTGGTATGTGGGTTCCTTTTATATTCTAAGTAGAATCAATTGGTTTTAAACACTTGCCCCAACCGCAGAAATTCGAAAACGATTTTTTTTAAATCTAGTTAAATGATGAATTTCAAAGCTAAAGCCTTGAGTCTTAACACAAAATGACACACATGTGTGAAGTGTCCTAGAGAGTCATCGTGATCGGATAATAAACTAGAAAGTTACCATATTTAATAATCAATTTTACGGAGTGTTGGACCAAAGCAAAAAGAAGAGATCAAAGTTGACAGCGTGTTTGTTCGCGTGTGTATTAGTTGTACACATAGCACGCAAAATATGCTCAACCCAAATTTTCACTCAAAAGACTGAAAAAATGTGACGGAATCGCTCGGTGTCTCAACTTCAACCTTTTTTATACCCTTGCAGAGGGAATTATAATTTTGTCACGAAATGTGTCACGCATGAAAGCAGACATCTCCGACCCTATAAAGTATATATATATTCTTGATCAGCATCAACAGCCGAGTCGATATAGCCTTGTCCGTCTGCTTCTATGCAAACTAGTCTCTCAGTCTTTGAGCTATCTGGATGAAACATAAACATATGTTGAAACCGGCCGGATGGGATCAATTAATCATATAGCTGCCATTGGAACTATCGGTCGAAAATCATACTTTTGTATGGCGAACATTATTATTTTTCGACAGACTTTAACCAAACTCACAGATTAAGTAACTGTCTTGTACAGAATGACCAAATTTGATATGAATCTAATCACTATATCATATAGCTGCCATAGGAAAGATCGGTTGAAAAGTGCATCAGGGTTCTGCAAGGGTATGGAATTTTTGGCGTGCCAAAAATAACAAAGAGTACTGATTGACTGCACCCTACTGGTTTTCGTTTCGTTCGTGCTCTCGCTCTCGGGTTTCGGGTTGAGCGTAAGACACGAATCGGTCTCTTACTGACCGCTCGATACGAACAGCATCGTTCGTCGCTCAGCTACTGAGAGTCAGTAAGAGAGCAAAGCAAGCAAAGAGTCCGCAAAAAAGTCTTTATTTTTTGTTGTTGCGATTGCCTTATGTTGTTGCCTTAGAAATTTCGTCACAGGCAAAGCATTAAGAAGTAAGAGAGAAAAGGATAGAGGGCTCATCTGTGTGCATATGCGTATGCATGAAGACGCGCTGTAAATGTTAAGCTATCCACACGCGCAACACACATGCATGCTCAGAAGACCGTTTGCCGAGTGTTTACGAAGTAAAGGGTCTCGAGTGAACACATGAGCCGATCGAGCGAACAGAAACAAACGGTCGTCGGTTGAGCGAAGAGCAAGCCAAGAAAGAACGAAGTTTAAAAGTTCTTTCGGGACAACATCGCATCGTGTCAGCAGACGAGTGGTTATTTTCTGACAACAAACACAAGAAAGACCAATTATTGCGAGCTCTGGTTTGACAGAATAAGTACAGGGTCTACTGTCGCACACGCTACTACTTAATACTTTATTATAGTTAAAAAAAAGGGTTTATATAATTGATAACAAATTGTTATATAGTTAAATACACTTCTTTCATAGAAAAGTTCTTCATTTAATATTAAGAACATATTTATACATCTCTTATCTCATTTAGATTCTGATGTATCCTAGGCATACCTTTAACAGAATATTCTTATGCTTATATTTAATATTCCGTCGGACATTTAATTTGACTAATGACTCTTTTACTTTATATATCCTAATACAACTCCAACTGAATTGTTTATCATTTCATTCATACTATTGAAGTTGATAATGATACTAAAATATGCTGATCAATTTAAAGAACTATTAATCGATAACACACTGAGGTCACTCTTACAATGGACATGGGAAGTCCCTTATTTTTCGAAGCGTTTGACAGTTAAAAGCAATGATATTTACCGCTCCTTGTCCGCCATGTTGATGACGCGTCGTGTGGCACATGAAATGATGTATTTAACAATGTCCTTATGGTTGTATTTGCAGGCAAAGTGCAGAGCCGTCTGCCCGTTCTTGTTCACTGATTGTAATGAGTATCCCTGTTCATGTAGTGCACGTAACTGCAAAAGAGACGGAAACAGGGAAAGAGAATGGAGGGGAAGAGAGAAAAAGAAAGTGTGTAAGTCGAAGGGGAACGAACATAGTGGCAAAAAACGTGACAGGGAGTACTATTTCTTCTTTAAAAAAAAACAACAATAACTACAAATCGCGTTGGATAAGAAAAACGAACAAACAAAAGAAGACAAACAATAAGTAAATAAGTATGTTAAAGCTACCATATTCAGATCGCCGCTCTGGGCCGCTAGTAGTATGGCATCGGAAGTTTGCTCCAGTATAGGGCTGTTGTTATATGTATACGTAATTATTCACATATGTGTATATGTGGGAGGTGGATGTTTGTGTGTGTGTGTATGTGTATGTGTGTATGTGTATGTGTGTGTGTGTGCGTGTTTTGAGTGTGTGGTGTGCATAGAAAAGTAGAGAAACAAAAAGAAAAAGTCAAGCATCAGTTTCAATTCGATAAGTTTCACATGATCTATAATATGATACGAATACGATCGCTATTATACGACACAGTGTGAGTGAGAAAGAGATAGATTGATAGACAGAGAGAGACAGAGATAGATAGAGAGAGACAAAATATAGTTCTTAGGATAGTTTTGAAAAGCTCTATAATACAGAATACCTGAATCCATAACCAAAAACATCTTCGTTAAAACTGAATAAACGATCTTTGTTGCTGCATGCGTTGAACAACAAAATTCAAAAGTTAAATAAGTAACAAAAGAGACAGCCAAGTAAGAGAATAAAGGAAAGAAATTCAGTAATAAAGATAGATAAATATATGTAGAGAGAAAGAGAGAGAGAGAGAGAGGGAGAGGGAGAGCGAGAGTAAATAAAGTGAGTGAGATAGTGTGATGTGAGCAAATGGATATGACAAAGCGCCAATCGTTAGAGCAGGACAACCAATTCATTTGAAAGCCAAATGAGCTTTTTTGGAAGCTTTAAGTAAAACAAGAAACACACACACAGAGAGAGAGAGAGAGAGATCGCACGAGTGTTGCCAGACTGTTATGTATTTGTCTTAATCTCATCTCGCTCATTTGGCTTAAATGTAGTCAGAATTTCAGACCGAGAAAAGTTTGTTGCAACTTTTGCATTTTTGTTTTTTTTTTTTTGTTTGTAATGCGCGTGAAATATGAAGTTGTGATTACTGTGGATTAAGTTGACGTTTAGCGGTTTTACCTCTTCCACTTCATCACTTTAATGGGCTTGGAGCCAATTTGCAAGTCCTCATCTTTGTATGAAATACGCGCGTGTGTAAGTGTGTGTACGTTGTGTGTGTGTGTGTGTGTGTATTGAGTGTATGCAAATATTAAATTAAAAAAGAGATTTACAAATTGTTAGTACGCCATTTGCAATAAATATAAATATTTACAATATGCAATAAAGTAACGTAATCGAACATATACGAAAAACTTAAAGCGATAAACGATAAGCGATAACGATAAATGGATTAATCGATTAATCAGATAAACTAACTGAGACAACCTACCCGTCGCATTCGATTGCGATTTAACTCTATTGTGGTTTGTGTGTTCTTGTTGTTATTTGGTTTGAGTTTTGGTTGATTGTTCGGTTAGTTGGTTGATTAATTGGTTGATTGATTGTCTGATTGATTAATTGATTGATTGATTGGTTTGGTTGGTTGGTTGGTTATTTGCTTATTGGGTTACTTGATTGGTGGGGGATTTGGACGAGAACGGAATACGGTTTAGTCCTTGTCACTGTTAACGTAAGCGGCGATTATAAACCATATACAAATTCTCATATTTATTAAGGCGTTACTTACATGTGGGCGTGGCAAGGACTAAGCTGTATTCGCTCCCACCACATCGTGAGCATTATGTGTGTACGTGTGTGTGTATTTTTCGATATGTTGGTGTGTGTGTGTGTGTGTGTGTGTGTGTGTGTGTGTGTGCGTGTTATTGTGTAAGTGCCTAAACATGCAAAATATACAACGCAAAACGAAAGCAAACAACGTAGACAACGAGAAAAGTTAAGGGCTGACAAGTAGAAATGGGGCAAGGCAATTGGGAATAGGGACAAAGGGATAAAGGGTATGGGTAATGGGTAATGGGTAAGGGTTAATGGGTAAGGGTTCAGGGGTTAGGCGTATGGATAAGGGGTTAAGGATTGCCCACACACACACACAAAGTTCGCTCAAAGCTCGTAGCGCTTCTTGCGAAAATGCAGGTGACAAAACATGCGCCTATCTAAATAGGGCTGCTGCTCGGCCACCTGCTGCTGGTAGAGTTGCAACCGCTGCTGCAGCGGCAACTCTGTTCTTCGTTGCGCCGATCGGTGCCAACAGTCAGCTAACAGAAGCCTACCCGTACTGCCATTTCCGCGTCCCTGGGCCTGATCCATCTGCCGTCGCTCGTTCTGCGCCTGTCGCTGTGAGAATGCCGCAAATGAACGCTCCTGGTCCGGTGTCTGGGGCATTGTGGCCGCCTCATGATCAAGTATATAGAGTTCATCGATGGCAATGTCGCAGATGTAATGCAAATGCTCCTGGGCACGATCGATGCGGAAATAATGCTCAGCGGTGCATGCTGTAAGTGAGTATTTTTAATTAAATTAATTACTCGATAGAACAATTGTCACTCGGCACTCTGAATGTTTTGATATCCTTGCGAGAGAGTACAGTATATTAAATTTTCCATCGGATGGGGAATATACAATATATATATAAGACAATAGTACACAATCTGCGAGATATTGCTTTAAATAATTCATGTAACGACAGATCGACAGATCGACCATAAACTGTAGGATTGATTGACATATGCATATATTAAGAAACAACAAAGTTTTTCTTGCTAAACGTTAGTTTTCAAACGATCGTTTCTATATACAAACATCTGACAGCTTTATAGGATATATATGTGAATAATGTTAATGATGGGTGTTTATTAAATCAAAATTGTAATGATAAGTGACAAAAATTCATGAAAAATACAGCAAACGACAAAACAGCTTCTTCTAATCTTCGACGATTATTCTCCACGACGTACACGACTTTTATACTCCGGACTTCTCGACAAAATTAATCTTTTAACTGCTTTTCTTCTTCTCACGACGACTTGACTTTTTTGCGACTTGACCACACTTGCTGCTTGTATTGACTATATAAACGTAACGTTCTCCTTAACGTTGTCTGGCATTGCCATCTTCTTTTACTGCTTAACGTTAATAGGCGTTGCCATCTAGTTCCAATACTACTCCTTTTTACATTCGGTCATCCTGATCACTGTCGTCTGACCCAGACGACAACAGCTCCTCGTTTTGATCAACGTATTTCCACAATTTCATATTGTCGTTGCTTGTTGATGTTACAGCTGGTCCTTCTACATGAGCGGCTTTCTTGACGTCGTATCGACCGTTGCGCTTTACTTTGACAACCTCATACGGACCAAGAAAATTACATGCAAGTTTTTTACCGGCAACAAACTGGGTTCGTCGTATTGCAACCAAATCGCCTTCTTTATATCCGTACTCGCTCTTTCGGTTTTTATCAAAGTTTTCTTTGTATCTCTTCTGAGCCAGCAAAATATTGTTCTTTGCCTCTTCTCGAATTTTCACTCTCTCCATGTCAAATTCGTCAACCAATTCCTGCTCCAGCATCGATGTGATATTGTCGCTGATCTTGCAGTGCATTCCAACTCCGAACATTAGTTCAAACGGTGTCTTCTTTGTTGAGCAGTGAACATGCGAATTAATGGCTCTTTGCACTTGTGGAGCAAACTTATACCACTTTGAGGTATCGTCTGCAGACAGCTTACTGATGATTGCCAATATGCACCTGTTGACACGCTCTATTTGTCCATTGCCACGTGCGACTCCTGTAGTTGTCCAAACATGCTCGATCCCATTATCCTTGACGTAATCAGCAAAGCTATTTGATGTAAACGCGACTCCTCTGTCGCTAACGATTCGTGCTGGATAGCCAAAAACGTTAGACCACTCATCGAGTTTCTTCAATACTTCGTCACTGCCGGTGCTCTTTGTGGTAAACAGCCAAACAAATTTCGTAAACGCATCAACCATTGCAAATATAAACTTATATTGCTTTCCCGTGGAGTCCATGGGTCCTAAATGATCAACGTGTAGAGTGTGTAGCGGCTTGTCTCCTTTCTCTATATAATAAAGATGACCCTCCTGTTTTCCCAGCTTCTTGTTGACTATAATACATTTGATGCATGTATTAATTATTTGTGCGACTTTTCTCTCCATGTGTGGGATCCAGAATTTTTGTTGCAAAGCGTGCATTGTCTTCTGCACGGCAAAATGACCATTATTGTGTGCATCAACAATTATCTCATGCTCCATTTTCTTGGGTACCACCAACAATTGATTGCCACCAACGTGTTTATAGAGAATTCCACCCTTCAGTGTAAAGTTTTCGTATGGACGAGATTTCATTATTTCCAATATCGCCTTAATGTAGTCGTCCTTCTGCTGTGCGGCTTTAAGACGTGTTGAGACCTCTGATGTTATAATAAGAACATCTTGCGGATACCGACTTAGACAATCAACGTGTCTCATCTTATCTCCAGGTCTATGCTCCACCTGATAATCGAAATCTTGCATTGCGAGAATCCATTGAGCAACTTCACGTGGTATATCCTTCTTCTTTACAGTTTGAGTAAAAGCAGCGCAGTCGGTTATTAGCTTAAAACGAATGCCAAGAAGGTAATAACGGAACTTTTCCATCGCAAGATACGCAGCTTTCACCTCCAGCACATAACTATGACGTTTTTCATCACTTGGCGACGTCTTCTTGCTCCAGTAAAACACGGGATGATGTCGTCCCTCGAAAATTTGCAGCAGCACAGCACCAAATCCATCTTTTGACGCGTCTGTATGAAGCTCCGTTGGCGCGTCTCTGCAATATAGGCGCAACACAGGTTCATCTGATAGGGCATCTTTTAACGTATTCATGGCCTTCAACTCAGCTGCCTCGATCTTGAAAACTGCATCTTTTTTCAAAAGGTCTGTTAACGGCCGGGCGATCTTTGCGTATCCCTCGATGAACTTCCTGAAGAATCCTGTTAGCCCCAAAAAGGATTGAACACCTTTTATATTTTTCGGGCAAGCAAACTTGCGAACTGATTGTGTCTTCTCCTGTCCTGGCCAGATTTTTCCGCCTTCGACTTTGTGACCAAGAAAGCTTATCTTGTTTTGTAAAAAGTGGCACTTCTTCCACTTAATGCGCAAATTGTACTTAGCAGCCTCAGCCAGAACTACTTTCAACTTCACGATGCATTCTTCATTTGATTGTGCATAAATGATGATGTCATCGATGTACAGCTGCATAACGTCTTGTGCCATCAATATTTGGAAAATAAAATTCACAAAGCGATTAAACACAGCAGGTGAGTTACAGAAACCATAAGGTGCACGCCTGACCTCGAACAGTCCTTCTCGGGTTACGAACGCTGTATATTTTCGACTACATTCTTCGATGGGCACATGTAGGAAACTATTCTCCAAGTCCATAACGATGAACACCTTTGCCGCTTGTAGTTTCTCTAAAACGTCGTCCATTAATGGTACAGGAAAGCAGTCTTTCAGCACCATCGCGTTGAGCTGACGAAAATCCACACAAACTCTGCTCGTGCCGTCCTTCTTCTTGACGATCACCACTCGGCTTGCAAAATTGGACGTGGACTTGCTCACTACGCCTTCTTGTAACCAGTCGTCAACTTGCTGCTTCACGATTTCGCACTCCACAGGTGTACAACGGCTTGGTTGATGACGGAACGGCTTCATTTGCCCATCTGGCACAATCTTCATCTGTACAGGACATTCCAATGGCGATACAGATGTCTTGTACCTAGAAATCACCGACTCGATCAATGGAACAAACTGTGGGGGAGCATTTATATTACTTCCGACCTCGACAATATTATAAATACTTAGCTCGTTTGGTTCAGCGCTTTCCGGCAGCGCTAAGGCCTTTGAAAAGGTGAACTCTCCTTCGTTCAGCGTTAGACAAAACTTCGACGCAAAGTCAAATCCTAGCAGGCCATCATTCTCAATATTGTTGTCGGGGACCACAACAAATTTTTGCTCAGTTTCAAAGCCATCGACGTCCACAACACCAACAAACATTCCCAACGGCTGCGTTTTGCTATTTCCCAAACCTCGCAAAACAGAATAGCACTTCTCCAGAGTAACATCTGCAATCTTCTTGTAGACACATTCTCGAATGATCGTCACATCTGAGCCAGTGTCGACTAAGCATGCCACTTTGACGCCATTCAGCACAACTACCTTGAGGCGTTTGTCGTCCTTCACAACGTTGACGCTCTTTAGAGCTTGTGGACAATTTTTGGAAATGTGTCCCACGCCTTCGCATTTAAAACACTTTGTTTCGGCCTTACAATCTTTTCTCATGTGATCTGCTGAGCCACAATTGAAACATCGCAAGCTTTTCGCAATGGGCATGTTTTTCTTGCCACCACTGTGTGGTTTGTTTTGTTTCTCGCTACAACACTTGCGCTCATAAGTGTCAAATTTCTCCTTCAGCTCTTGATAAGTCTTGCAACCGTACAGCATAAATTTATATTCCGATTTTAAATCAAGTCCATCCACTATATAGCCAATAACGGACTCTTCATCCACTTTTCCTTGCACAGCTATTTTCTTCATGTTCAAAACGTATTCGAGAAAATGCTCTTCTTTCTTTATCTTTCTCTCCGTTAGCATTGTGTGAATATCGGCACTTCTTAGCGTACGCTTGAACTCGGCTATAAGGACACTTTTTAAATCTTCAAAATTATACACCACGACAGACTCCAGAAACAATTTAGCTAATTTCGTCATTTTTCCACGGGCTTGAACATATCGTTGACTTTCGCTGAGTTCATAAGCGTCTGCGTTCTGCTCGAAATTAGTAAACCACTGTTCGACCGGCATATTGTCTCCATCGAAGTCTGGGACAATTTTATGAAATTTTTCAGCTGCAATCCTTGGCTCTCTCACAGCGTGTGTAATTTCATCAGCTTGTATTTTTAATGTAAGCAACTGAATAATTTGTTGCAAACTTCTATTATTTTCTTCATGCAATGCGTTCATATCCATTATATTCCGCCGACTTTCAGCTTTATTACTACTGCCTGCTTCTTCTTCCATTTGCATTCTGTCTATTCCTTCTTCGTTAATTGTGACGCAGTTGCTGGCTTGCGCTCGCGTGATCCTCTTTTGCCCTTCTTCGCTCATGCTTTCGTATTCACTTTCCGACGATGACGAAATCTTGACTGTAATTTCACAATATTACGACTCGAAATGTATTATGCCAAAATCCTGTGCATACGATTTTGAATATCTTCAATAAACAATCCGAACGGTTGAGCCCCCAAATGTGAATAATGTTAATGATGGGTGTTTATTAAATCAAAATTGTAATGATAAGTGACAAAAATTCATGAAAAATACAGCAAACGACAAAACAGCTTCTTCTAATCTTCGACGATTATTCTCCACGACGTACACGACTTTTATACTCCGGACTTCTCGACAAAATTAATCTTTTAACTGCTTTTCTTCTTCTCACGACGACTTGACTTTTTTGCGACTTGACCACACTTGCTGCTTGTATTGACTATATAAACGTAACGTTCTCCTTAACGTTGTCTGGCATTGCCATCTTCTTTTACTGCTTAACGTTAATAGGCGTTGCCATCTAGTTCCAATACTACTCCTTTTTACATATATATGTATAAAAAAACACAATTAGTGTAAAGGATTGACACATCTTAAGAAACAACAATATTTGTCTTAACTACATCAGCTTAATGATACATAGTAGTAGTCAAAATCTGTGAAATAATTTATAAAACAACAAATATTTTGTATATATTACTAGTTTTTGACCGATTGTTTCTGTAATAGAGCTATGATTAGATCAGGTCGATTCCGATATATGAAGATTTAACAATGAGAGACTAGTTTTCATAGAAACAGACGGACATAGGGACATACGGACACGGATTATATCGACTCAACCTGTCGTCCTGATCTAAAACATATTTATCGCTTTCATTAAAGCGCTACACTCTTCGTAAATTCATTAAAATAACCTCAGCAAGGATATACAAAGAAAATATTGCAATTTAGACAACTTACAATCAATGAAACACCAATCCTGGGAGACCTTTGGATAGGATATGGACTCCTCGAACTTGGCATTCAACAAATTACGCACATGCTCCAGATCGCATTGGGACTCGAGTTCGATTTGGCCCAATTTGTTGGCCAATTTGCGTAGCATCTCCTTGTCATAGTGGTACTGCTCATACTGCTGCATAGTTACTCTCAATATTCCCAATTGTAGCTTCTCCAGTGGATTCACCCTGTGTGCAATGAGTAGAGCAAAGTGGAAGTAGTTAAATATACTGAGAATTAGTTGTTGTAGGGACAAAAAATGCATTTAAGCTAAAAACGAAGGGAAGCTTCTTGAAAGCTTCTACTTCTACCTTCCCCCTTGCATTCCGAATCATCAAATTAAAACCTTCTTGAGTAGATCAATCAATCATATCACTAACTTGTTCATTCCGTGCTACAAATCTTAGACTGTCAATTCCTATATTTAAAATTCTTAAAGTTATCCCAGTTATCCCTCAACCACCGAAGGGAACCTTTCTTATTTTCGGATCTACTCCGAATAAATTAATAATAGTCGGGATACTTTCCTATGTTAATCAGACTTTCCTCCGGCCATGCCCAAAATATAATAATTATCTTAATTTCCCTACCAAATTGAAAAAGTCAAGAGTCAAATGTCCCCACATTTCTAAGAATTAACTCTGTTAATGTCAGGATCAACACAGAGGGTAAATGCAACCTTCTTAGCGAGAACTTCTCATTCCTATTGTTTTGAGGTCCCAGCTTAATATCGTCAACTAGTTTACAAAACAATTTTAACCACAAGAGGAGGGAAATAAAGTTTTGCAGCCTTATTGGGTAGCTTAAACGATTCCATATCTTATATATTTTAATTCGGAATCAACTCCCAAATTACATAGAAGAAATAAGAAATGCAATGCAGTTTGATTTAAAACTTTTCACACACCATCAAGAATAAAGCAATTAGGGGAAAAATACTACAATATAGTAAAAAATACAACTAATTAATCTAAATAAATTAAGACTTCTAATTATGAATCTTTTCTGGCAATGGAAAATGGAAAATCTGCTACGATTGTATATATTCAGATCGAGTCATATACCGATTGTAGCATATGCGGCCGATGTCACTTTTTGGTAAAAATGTATGATGCAAAATTGTTGTAATTATAGAATAGTTAACATATTAAATTTAATATATATTGCGACACAAAATTTGATATCAGAATTGTTGGGGCTCGAATATGCTTTCGTCACTAGACTTTTAACTTGTATAGAGTATTCTATTATGGAATTAGTATATCCATATATAGTATATATAACATGTAGAGAGAAAGTAAGTGGGGTATACTCACTGGACATCCCCACGTCCATGCTTGCGCTTGGACAACATCAGGGCCTGATTGAGCAGCTCGATCTCAATGATTGAGGGCTTGACGCGACAGGCCTCGCCATCGACCTGCATGGGAATGGTGCGTTTGGTGATGATGCGCGCCTTGCGGCACTGGCAGATGCAGGTGCCGTGCATGCCCGCCTGCAACATGGGCAGCTGATAGGTGGTAAGTCCAACCACCTCCATGAGACCATCATCAATGGCTGGCTTCGTCTGGCCAAATGAATCATTCCATGGATGGGTGCCGCCACTATAACTGTAAATTATACCAAAATATTAACTTTGAATCTTCCTAGCTGCGTTATAAACACTCACCTGGGTATGTTGAGAAAGAGGACGGCATGACAACCGGCGTCACGTAGCTTGCCGGTAAAGTCTTGGCCATCGCACTCGAGTGTTACCCACTGTGTGAGATTGCGATATTGACGGAGGATCAGATCCTTGCCACCCATTTGGCCGTAGTACATCTTGTTGCGTAGACGCGAATTAAAGCGCTCCGGATGCGCCTCACGTGCCTCATGGAACTCGAGTGCAATGTGCGCATCGACGCCAAAGCTGAAATAATTGTTAATCACATTCAAGGGGACATTCGGCTTGCTGCGATCCACATGATCATCGGTGACGTCATCATTGGGCGTAACCCGTACACGCCAACGATCCATTAGCACGCACTGCGACATGCCAATCTCGCGTAGAATCTTCCCAATGGGTTCATCCGTGTAGCCCTAAAATAAAGTAAGAAATTTAAGTGATATCAAGTTTTTTTTTGCCTAGTTTAAGTCTTTTTCCACTGTAAAACTATGCATGTTTTTCTGCACATGTTACTAAATTCTTATTTATTTGTTATCAATGTAGCAATTTCATTCGCCTCGAAGAACTTTAGCATATTTTTTATATGAAACACTCGATTTGGTATCGATAAATTTTAATTATAAATACAAAGATAATTCAATATTAAAATTTATTGAAAGTCTTTAAAGCATGTCTCTGTTTTCGGTGAAGTTGCACTCTCAAAACACCATTTATTTATTGAAATGTTTTGAATAACTAAAGTATTGTCTATAAATTATCAGCCACGTTCTACAAATCTTCAACTTCTCGAAATCATAGCAAAGGCAATTGTTGGTGTTCCTAAAACCAAATAACTCCAATTTTGGGTATTTATTATGAAAATTTAGCATATAACTAATGGAAATAAATTTATAGCAATCGATTTTTCTGACTGACGAAATATGAAATCTCTGAAATTTCAGAAAGATTTAAATTTCATAGCATAGCCTTGGTAGGCATTCAAATCTTTAGGGATTTGTGAAACACCTAGCCTAGTGAGATGGTCCATTATACTTACACCGCCCCAGCCCAGAGCTCGGGCGAGATCATTTCCAGTTCCCAGGGGAAGTACTCCCACAGCTGGTACCGGCTGCAGCGGCGGATGAATCTGATCCAGCACGGACAGCACCCAGCCAACGGTACCATCCCCGCCACAGGCCAGCACCCGTAGATTAGGCGCCTTGCGGAACATGTCCAGTCTGATAGGAAAAGATAGAGAATACGAAGGAAGAATGAGTTAGCGTTATTTATGTTTACCAAGAAAGCAAATCTCAGAGAACTTTCCGAACCGGATCATAGTAATTCGTATATCTTTAAAATTATATACTACTAGAGCCCGTAGCCGATTGAGTTTCAGCTGGGAAAGTAAATGAATACATAAATTACACACTATCTTATATTTTACTCTGTTTATATTTGCACATTTAATGGTTTCAAAAGTGTGTCTATAAACACCATTTCATTGCATTCCGACTAACACACCAATATAGACTATAAACCTAGCCTAGGGATGTAAAAAGGCGATTCCTCGATGTCTCCCGATGTTTTGGTCGATTCCGATGTTTAACGATGCCTCGATGTTAAGTTAAACCATCGGCCAGTTTAGTAAATATTGTTAAAGTTACAATTACTTATCATAGTTCAGTTGAGTCGATAAACGATAATGAAATTCAAACGCACAAATAAACTAGTAGATGATCTACAATCAGGAACTTAGTTCGTTAACACACTGTAAAGATTTACATTTTTGCTATTAAAGCAAAATCATCTTCCTGTTATTTAAAATTTATTTATGCTTGCAAAGAAATTTGTTGTTTTGTCCAATTGATAGTTTTAATGATAGTATTTGTTTGTTTATAAGCTGGTGTTAAAAGAAACTTCTTTTTTAAAAAAAAAAATAAAACAGCTTTGAAAACTTCGAGGTTTGGTTTTATTTGGAAATCGCCAATGAGCATTGACATCGAGGCTTTCATCCAAATTTACATCCCTAATTCAGCCTCAATTCTGGAAATGTTGAGACGCAACCAATTTAAATTGGGTGGCAACTCTGAATTTACAAATCGGCTGGGCAGATCTAATTGCAATTATATATACTTTAGCATATGTATAAACAAATAGTTTTACTACTTTTAAAAATGTATCTAGATCTTTCGTGAATTTGTCGCAAGACGTTGAAACAGGCGCCAATTTAGACTTCGCCAATTTAGGAATTCATTAATGTATCCGTATAAACAGAGTATTAATTTTTGGTAAAAATAATAATACGTTATCTTAAGCTTATATTATCTTGCGAATATTTTACGCACTAGTTTTATAAATTAGTTAAATTTGTCGCTTTAACTAGATCAACAAATGTGTATGCTAACTAGTTTCATACTCTCAAAGGAAGGAAGGAAAGAAAAAGTATAACATATTTATTTACAATAATCTCTTATATCATTCATTTGTCTTCATTAGTTTGAGTTATTTTCATAACAACAACTAACTCAACAGTTCTTTTGCACATTTTGATAAGATAAATGCCAAAGCGAACTTGTTCGACTTGCGAAATTAACTATTTAATTGCATAGTCTTAAAGGCAAACATACTTATTTATTTATATCATTAAATATTTAAAATTAACACAAATGCAACTGAAATTTTTAGGTTGTCAACTTGTTGAACTAAATCGGATTTAGATCCTTTGTGTAAAAGACTTGACAGTTGCATTGAGGAACTTAATTTTATAAGTTTTGTACATCTACTGCTAAGCTAAAATAACTATTTGATTAAAAATACTATTTTAAAGCTAATCCTTTGATTTGTGTCTGTTGTTAATTAACTAGTTCTACACACACTCGAATCATCGAAGACATGAGACATAAGATAACTAGTAGTTGAAGTGCTTTCACACTCAGCTTATGCGCCAGTTTTGTATTTGCAAAGCATTCTGTGTAACTGGCCAGTGTACTTACCCCATTTTGGGACCACCTTGTGTCAGATCGAACACCTGACGGGGATTAAGCAAATGCTGGAACTTGCCCAACAGCTTGACGCCCTGATTTCCACCGGACTTTGGATTGATAAAAACAATGACCGGTATTACCTCCGGTGATGGAATGGGCTTTACAATGAAAGCGCGTGGCTCCTTTTTCTCCTCTTTGCCCTTCTGGCGTTTCTGGGCATGCTTTTTGCTTTTGCCGCCAGCGCCGCCACCGCCACCACCGCCGCCGACGCCACCAACACCACCAGCACCGCCCGCAGCGCTATTCTTGTTGCTCACACGTATGGAGGACTTGAAGTTGCCTTTGTTGGGCAGCTTCACAATCCACGATGGTGGTACAATGATTGGCGCATAGTTTCCTGCAAACAGAGAGACAGACAGAGAGAGAGAGTGAGAAACAGGTGAACAAAGAGTGAGACAGAGAGAGGGAATGTGTGACTGAATCAATGAGTAACCAACTTGTTGGCAGTGCTGAAATTTTAGCTTTTTTATAGCTGGACTTCGCTATTTGTGTACCATGTTGGGATATATGTAATATAGAAAGTTGTACAAGTATTTAAAAGGCAGAAGAAGGCGTGGTCGAACCGATAACATCATCAAACGACGAGTCCATAGAGCCATGTCCGTCTGTCTGTCTGTCCGACGGTTCGTCTGTCCGTCTGTCTGTCCGTATGCATGAGAGGATCTCAGAGATGGTAAGAGTTAGCAATTTGAACTTGATCTCCCAGCACCCCTTATATTTGCAGGTAGCCCACCTTATCTTGAATTTTGGATGACACACCCCCTTCGACCAAAAATCAAGAAAAGCTCTCATAATATGAGCAGTTTTTTAAGATAGAGACTGACATTCGGTACACATGTCGACTATCTTGAAGTTGATGTGTCCAGAAAATTCCTTTACAAATGTTTTCGCCTACAAATCGAAAACAACGAGGGAATTACATCGTGGGCGAATTTGAGCGGCGTCCTGTAAATTCACAGGGTATACTACGATCGGGCTCTCGACTTTCCGGCTTGTATTTAATTGCAAAAGCTAGAATATTTGAATAAATGCTGTTACCTACAAATCTGGCTAATTTAGCAAATCAATACATACATTCTCTGGCAAACAAAGCGACTATAATTAAGGTAATCGATGGTAGTATAAAAGCAGGAAATATGGAATAAATTATATTGTGTTACAGCAATTTGTAAATTGAGAAAATGTTTCGTAAGCAGAGAATGCCGGCAAAATTTATCTACTATGTGCGCAGTTTTGCGTAAAAAAATAATGATATTAATGGTATGTTTGATAATTTCATAGCTTTTTCCAGGAACTTGTATATTATTTTTTAAAGAACTGTTTTTTTTCCATGGAATTCTTACAACACTGCTCCTTGACTGTGTAGCTAATTGAGAGTGCGTAAGGTAACTGGGAATTGCCGCCAAGCAGCAAATTCCATTTTCTGCGCATTTAAGAATACAGTCAACAACAGCAGCAAGAACAGCAACAGCAACAACAACAACAACAAGAACAACCACCATCATAACAAGAACAAGGACAAGTTAATATCATAGAAAATATGCCAAAAGTCAGTTACGAGACGGTGGCAAACAAAAGAAATTGAGATGATGCCGCATGCTACCACGCACAGAGTCGACATACCAAAGGCAGACGAACCAGAGCCAGAGCGCAATTATGAATGCCACTAGAAGGGCCAGGAATTACCGAGAGGGGCAGCAGCAAGGACAAACGACAGACGACAGACAACAGGATGTCAGACAGACAGTGAGAGTAAGAGTGAGGAAAAAGAGAAAAGAGAGAGAGAGAGGGAGAGAGAGAGAGAGAGAGAGAGATAGAAAGAGGACACCGGCAAAACAAAAGGCATAAGGCAAGCTGGAAAAGTTTAGCGACGCATTGCAGTAGAGAGGTGACAGCAATCGGGGTAACCGAAGAGACATAGAGTAGGGGGGGGGGCGTCGGTGGAGGGTGGAGGGCGGATGAGGGTAGTATTAGTGGGTTGAGGAAGTGGGGTGTGATAGGGTCCTAGGCCTTACGGATGCCTGCCTGTAATTGTATTTTGTGCTTTATATCATTGTCTTGTGGTCCTCATCATCATTGTCTCTCAGCCATTGTCTGTCGGTACTTTGACGGTGTAAGCATCTTTGTGTGTGTGTGTGTGTGTCTGTCTCTGTGTGTGTGTGTGTGTGTAATGCGATACTGGAGAGTGTGTTAACAAGACGCTCATTGAGACACTTTATAAAAAGCGGACATAGTCCAGTTCAGCACGCATTTCCTATGCACGGTCAGACAACAGTTAGAGATGAAAATAAATAGAGAGAGAGAGAGAGAGAGAGAGAGAGAGAGAGAGAGAGAAAGATGGTCAATTATCCTGCCCTTGTACAACACCAACATCCACAGCTGGCAGAGAAAGTACTTTCATCTGGCACTTGGCACAACTTTTGGCATTTCGGAATTAACTGTTCGAAAGGAAAACGCTTCAAAGATGACCACTAAGTGCAACAGCTGACTACAAAACTTTTGCAGTTTGTGCAACAATTTTGTTGGCCAATCTATATATGTATGTATCTCCAACCCCCCCCCCCCCCCCACTCTCACAAACCAACTGCTGACATTTCAACTCTCATCGCCTGTGACCTTCGAGTGTTCTCTAACATGGTTAACAATTCGATAGGATTCTCAAAAGTGAAGACCTAGTTGTAAATGGCCATCGAACAAATGGAAAAGGCATACAAGATACAAAGTATTGTATATTCCCAAAAGGAAATACATTTGTTTCTTAATAAATGTGGCTAAAGTTGTGGAAGTTGAATGTCAAGGAAGAGCATAAATATAGGTTTGTCTTAGATAATTTGAACAATTGCTAAAGTTCATTTAATTATTGGTGTTCAATATAAGACAAGGTAAGGGAAAAATAATTGTAACTTAATTTAATGTAAGTAAAATAATGAAAATTGTTGTTACATATGATTAATTAAACTTAAATGAACTAAATTGTGTATTTAACTGTGAAAACAATTGGTGATTTAATTGGAATTATAGCTTTTCCTACCCATATCTCAGCTATATGATATAGTGATCCGATCAGGCCGGTTCCGACATATGAACTGCATGCAGCAAAAAGACGGACCTGTATCAAGTTTAATCCAGATAGCTATATGACTGAGAGACTAGTCTGCATAGAAACAGACAGACGGACGGACGGACAGACAGACGGACGGGCGGACAGACAGATGGACGGACGGACGGACAGCCAAACGGACATGGCTATATCGACTCGTCTAACCAAGAATATATATATTTTTTAAGATCGGACATGCCTCCTTTTATGCATTACACATTTCGGGACAACATTTAAAAAATAGTATTTCTACTTAATGTTTTTACGTAAATATCTTTAATTATTCTAACACAAGAAATAAATTGTAATAACTTTCCCAAAATCCCTTCAGTCTGAATTTTTGATGAAGAAACAAATAATTTCCAGCATTTCATCCTGAATGCAAATCAATTAGATTGAGAATGCAACTTGATTTGGCCATTGATGTCTGAACTATTCACATTATTCATATTCAAATTATTTTGCGTATTTTTCGGCACGTATTAGTCTCGGCATCAGGCCTCATTTGTGGCGCTATTTCCACTGAAAGTTTTTGATTCTAATTGAGTATTGTTTCCCTAGTGCGTTGGTTCAACCAAACATATATTGATGTTATTAGATTTTCAGTTGTACCAAATTGGAAAAACAACATTTGGTATTTGCATAATTATGCTATACAACTGTATAATATGATAGAAAAAAGAAACAACATTTAAGTTCATTTCATACGAAGTGAATTGAGCCAAAGGCGGATGTATCTTATGCCCATAAGGACTCTTCACTAATGAATCTATCAATCTTTGCCTATTCTAAGGTTTAAATATAATAATGGATATAAAAATAGTATATTTCCCTCGTAAGGGATCTTTGAGAACAGACTTTAAAGGATAACTCTTTTGTGCTTCACATTTGATTCAATTTCGTGACGTACAATATTCTTCTTCTTTATGTCAGTTAAGAGAGGCATCCTTCGGGTCCATCTAACTGTATGTGTGTGGGTTGTATTACATTTGAATTCTAAATAGAGCCAAAATCAACAGACAGCAACCCGTTGCTTAATTTCATTCATTCGTGACGTCACAGAAGAAAAGTTGTTGAAAAGTTCTTGAGTACTCGACGAGCACGTATTACGCTCATCTATTGACTTAGTGCCGGGGCCAAGAACTTGACAAATTGTCAATTCCGCGAAATAAATGCTAATGACTCGAAAAAAAAATAGAATAGAATACAGTATACTCGTAGAAAGAAGCGAAGGCCCTTAATATGAAAGCTCTTATATATAGATAAATATTATGAGGTAGTTGAGATTTAAGAAATTGTGTATCTTAAGTTTATATGATGTATGTAATATATGTGTATATATGTATTGGCTCAAATTGGATCGAATTCCAGATTAAGAATCAGTGGAGATTCAGCGATAATCACGAATATATATACGGTATAAAAATTATGGGGTCTGCAACGACTTTTTTAATGCGCTACACATAACATTTCGTAACCAAATAATTATACCCTCTGCACAAAGTTATTTTAATGTAATTTTCACACAGCACAAAACGGAGGGAACAGTGGCATAGTATTCCAAAAAAAAATTAATAAAAAACAAAAATAATTAATTAATATTAATATTAATATTAACCTGAGACAGTACAGCACGCTGCTCAAATCCCCCCAAGTAATTATTCTGTAAATTATTTCTTTTTCAATAGGTGGGGAAAGGGGCAAGGCATCGTTATGAAATTGTGTAGACACATCGATCTCAAGTCTATAGCTATAAAACTGCTCTTAGTATGACCTTTTTTTTATTCTAAAACAAACTTGATCTGTATGCAGACCATAGGAGTATTGTCACCAAATTTGATTGCTCTGGCTCTTATACTTGTCTCTAAGGAGCAGGAGTTCCTACGGACAGACAGACGGACGGACAGACAGACGTACACGCGAAATATGGGACAGACGGACAGTCGGAGAGACGGACATGGTTATATCGACTCGACTACTGCTTCTGATTTAGAAAATATATATATACTTTATAGCAGTGGTCGGCACCAACATAGTCATATGTTTCATTGCATTAGTGTGCGAATTAACAGAATTTTAACAGGCGTCAAGCATGTGCCGTTTTTTGCCCTTTATATTATTGATTCGCATCAAAACGGCTATATATTGGTCATAATGTGTATAAAAATGAATACTTTTTCAAAATGTCCAACAACCATTTATTTTTCTGTGTATATAATGTATAATTTGTCAAAATTGTGCAGCGTAGCATCACAATGCCTGATCAGAAGCTGATTCATTTTGCTTCGCCTCAACAGTGACATTTCAGCTTAAAAGCGCCATAACAGCGACTTAACAGAAACAGCGAAAATTTATACTGTACGTGTGCAGGCAGCGCTGCGGCAGAGAAAATCCCTATGCACGGTGCGCGGCGTGTGCCGACCACTGGTTTATACTGTACGTGTGCAGGCAGCGCCGCGGCAGAGAAAATCCCTATGCGCGGTGCGTGCCGACCACTGCTTTATAGCGTTAGAATTGCCTCCTAATTCCATACATTGGCACCCTTTTATAGGCCTTAGTACCCTTTGGGTACGAGGTTTTAAAAAAAAGAATGTTATAATCGAGTCGCCGAACATGAGATAGCCGTCACTCAGTTTAGATATATGTATGTATATACATACATATGTATATTTATAATGTTATACAATTTACTGCATACTTTTAGGCGCTCGCTTAATGACATACCAGTCGTAACCACCGTTATATGTATCTGAAATAGATGCAATTAAATAGGATAATTGCTAATAACAAGAGAGAAAGTTTTCGCCAAAAAAGCGTTATATCTTTCACTGTAGATATTATGGTTATTTGCAATTTGCGGAGCGTAGCAAGTTTTTAAAAACACTATGATATTCGTAGGGATATTACACGTCTGTCTACCAAAACTGAAGATTTATTTTAGCTCGAATATTGTTGATGCTATACGTTTCCATTGGCCGAAATTTAAAAATAAACTATATCTCCTTTACAATTATAGAAGTCTGTGTGCCAAATATGGTAGCTCTAGCTCTCGTTGTCGCTTTGATCTAAATATTCATACAGATGGACATGACTATGTCGGTTTGGCTGCTGATGCTGATCAAGAATATATAAACTTAATATACCTGCACTGGATATAACGAGCGAGCTGCTAGGCAAATTAAGACAATGTGAAAATATACCAGATAGAGAGAGGGAGAGAGAGAGAGAGAGAGACAGAGAGACAAAATGACAAAGGCAATTGGACTGGGTAAAAAGGGCCAAGAGGTGTGTCTCAATTTACCTGGCGAATAAATGGGATTCGGCCCGGGGTCAGACCGTATACGCAAAGGGTTAAGCGGCTGAGGGGCAAGTTGGGCTCTGTTTTAATGCACAAATTTTAATTAAGTTAACGGGCCGCAATTTATTTGCATGCACGTCACGTAATTAATCAGAGGACAATGGTGAATGGCGGAATGGCGGAATGGACAATGGACAATGGACTGATGTTGCCGTTGTTCTTGTTGCTAACGTTGCGCAGCGTGTTGGCCATCGATAACGACAATGGCTGAGAATTGGGAGCTGAGAACTTACCCAGACGACACTCCTCGCCAATCTTTGCCTGATTGAAGCATGTCTCCTTGTTGTGGTAAATCTCATGGCACCAGGCACAGGACAATGCAACAATCTCCTTCGAGCCAAAGAGCTTACTCTGCACGGCCTATAAACGCGAAGATTTCCAAAATTGACACGTTAATCAGCAAGTGGAATACTGCGTAGAGAGACAATGGTGGAAAATTTACCTTGCCGCACTGCTTGCACTTGCCCTTCTCCATCTTGCGATGGACCCAGTGATGATGGGTGGTTGTCTGCTCCCGGTACTGCCTGATTCCGACATCCCGATATGTTGGCTTACACGCTAGTTGAGTCTTTTCATTCACAAATGGAATGCAATTCTGATGTGCAATCAGCTGACATGCTGAGCACTTCATACGCTGTCCGCTCTTCTGCAATTGAAAAAGAAAGAAAAAAAAATTCACACATTACAATAGGCACAAAGGCTGTTTGTCTCTTTCAATTGGCCAATAGGTTGCTCGGTTACTTGGCCTCCATGCTGGTTCATTGAGTAGTTCACCTCAATATTTATTTGGTCCAAAAAAATAAAAAAAAAAAACTTCAGCAATTATTTTTTTTTTATCTCTGTCTTTTCCGCAGATCCATCTGTCACTTGCAGATATTCAGCAATTTGTTGTGGTCTGACTTTAAGTTTCAAGAACACGCGGCCCGCTGTTTATGTCAATCTCATTAAATCTTAAAGCCATCATATGCATTCATTATTTTCAACGACAATGCAATAACTTACTTTAAACTAAAAGCACACTAGTTAAAAGCAAGGTTGCAAATCACCAACATTTTGAAAACGGTTCGGTTCGATGGTTCTAGTCATAAAGTAAGACTTTGATTCAGTGTAAAATAAAAAAGACAACCTTTCTATCTTCTTTCCTCAAATGTTGAATAAGAAAATTGTTTTATCTAAAGAATTTGATTGAATTATAATTCATTATTGAACGATAAAATAAAACATGATTTTAATCTAATTGTTTTTTCCAAAACACTTATTTAAGAAATTGGTTTAATTTGAGGCTACTATATTTAAAAAAAACCCAAAACTAACCCAGTCTGTTATTAAAATCTGAAAGTAAAGTAAATTGAAAGCTCAACTAATTGGATACAAGTTAATAATAAGCTGCACCTTATCAATGAATTTATTTAAACTATTTTTCGCAGAGCTTTCAAAGAACTTAAAAGCTGTGCTAATTACAATAAAAGTCTTGTTAAGTTAAAAGCTTTACACAGAGTGAAAAGCGACGTACTAAGATACATGTATATATGTAAGTTATACTAAAGATTGGCATAAAAATTCTTTAATCAAGTAATTCATATAAGATACAATAATCTTGAATCAAGTAAAACTCTAGGCCTACTTGAAAATAATACAAAGATTCTCGATATAAGTTCGGAGCTCGCACTCGAAACGGTTTTGCACACTTAATGCTCACAGAACTAGTTTGTGACTTATTTCAACAACATTTTATACCTATAAATTAAATTTACCCGACTTTGATTTAAGTCTGTTTTAAGATTTAATTATACTCATTTAGAGAGAGACTCGAATATAGCATGAATTAAATCAAAAATGAACGGCTTATTTCAAGTACGTTTTAAGCCCACTTTTAAGTTTGAAAATCCAACAAAAATACCTAAATTTCCGAACTTAACAAGTTATATTTGAATGAAGATCGAGATCCTTGAGTTTAGTGTTTTCAGTACTCGTATCTCTTTTTAATCTTAGCAAGAAATTAGTTTTGTTTTAGCTACGAAATACTCGACTTTTCTCGCTCTGTGTAATAATATTTTTGGCTATAATTTTCAGTCAGTATTCATCTGTCACTCTTGCTAACTAAATGTTTGAAAACTATCTGGCACTGACATTAATTTATTTGTTACGTTGTGCCGAAAGCTCTTATAAATTACAGCTCTTGCTTTTACCTACTCCATAACGCTTGTCGTTTTCAATAACTGTCTGATGCCATAGAGTGACAACTGAATTAGAGCTCGTGACAAACTTTAACCTCACAGCTAAACAATGTGAACTGAGAGGACTTCATATGTTGCCCATCATACTTACATACGTACGTACGCACATACAAATGTACATTCGGGGCACTTGTTGAGCTTGGGGGCAAGCAGAGAAACTCATACTCTGTTTACTTCTATTTATACGATATAACTTATAAAAACATTGTCGTGCCATTGGCGTGACAGCTTGCCACACATGCAGATAAGCTACATTCTCATTCTCACCGTGCAACAAATGTCACCTACAACGTCTAGCCCCAACAACAAGGTACTTGCAACTTTTGGACAGCAACGTCGGGGCCAAAACTTTCAGCTGCTGGACACAACAACAAAAAAAAAAATGAAGGAAAAATAAATAAAACAAAACAAAACACGTTCTTTCAACGTTCATGTCTACAGTGCGTGCATGTATGTACTCGCACACCACCCGAACTTACACTTTGTTATACTATATACTATATACTTATACTATATACACAAACAAACATGTCGGACAAGCACGCAATAAATAAATTACACGATTACATGAAGTTTCATTCTAGTTGCTTTTTGTTCTCGACGGCGGTAATTGAATTAAATGTAACCCCAAAGCCCTGTCATATGCCAAAAATAAAAAAGAAAACAAAAAAAAAAACCCCTCAACTAAAATAAATAAGTTTATACAATACTTACAATGCACTCCTCGTTGAGGCAACAGAGATCACCAGAGGCCGAGGTGGGCTTCCAGTAGTGTTCACCCTGCACCGCATTCTCCGTCCAGTCCGGCACAATCCTTATCGGTCTACGTGCATTACTTGACGAGGCCGTGCGTCTATAGTAATAATGGAAATCGAAAGATAAATAATTCATTAGTTAGTATAATAATTAGATAAAAACAAGAAGTATTCAGCTTAATTAGAAGCGAGACTTAGCAAAGATCAATTTAACTTTCTGTCATATAGTATACGTACGTATTATTACAATCAGATCTGTTTCGGTTTTCACTTTCCGCTAGATATTGCGAAATTTAATATATTTTATCTATTGTGGTTTTTACTTCAAGTTCGTAAATTGATATCCGCAGTGAAAGCCGATAATTTGGTGTACTTAGCATAAATACTAAGTGAAACTATAATTTTAATTAAATACTTAAATGCGTTCTAGCCTTAGATACTTATATGCTTAATTATATATTTGATTTTATATAATTTTTTACTCATCATACCTTGATATGGTTAAATTTGAACTTAAACATTTGACGGATTCCTCAAATTTGTTTTAATTTCATTCATTTCTGTGCAAAATA